>BSBN01001135.1:2400000-3600000 GCA_027924645.1 Cunninghamia lanceolata | reverse complement strand
GATAGATTTGATTTCATAAATTAGAATTCTTTTTCTTTTAATTCATGAGTTGATGAAAACAAGATAAATTAAAGCCATCTAACTTAACTTTAGATTTGCCTTTTTTGGTTCTAAAAATAAGACTGATTGTGCACATGAGTTAACATGATATTTTTAGAGGAATTGGAAAGATAATTGAAATTAAATAAATGAATTTATTTAATTGTTTGTGCATGATAGAGGAAAATGAAGATTATAAATGAAATACTTGATTTTATTTATTTTTAGAGGATTGAGATAATTTAAATAAATTTGCATGATTTATTTAAATTTGGAAGAACAATTGATTTAATTAAATAATGAAAAATTATTTAATTGTAGATAAGAGATAATTTGTTTATGAATTAATTAAATAATTGGATTTATTTAATTAATGTGGACTTGAAATTTGAAAAGGATAATGATTTAATTAAATAGTAAACAAAATTAATTTTGGAAGAATAAAGTTAATTTTGATAAAATTAATTAAATAAATACAATTTATTCAATTAATGTTAAAAAAATGTGATTTGGAAGAAGTGGATGAAATTAATTAAATAATTAGATTATTTAATTAACGTTGAAATGTAGGTGATGCGACAGATTAGACGAAATGCAAGTGATTCAAAGACATGGTCATTTTAGTGTGTCTACAAAAGTACTCATTAATTTTGACACTAGTTCTTGTTTTGTCTAATTTGAAACAATATTTTGAGATTGAGACAAGTGCCTTAGAATATACACTAGGAGTGGTTCTCACTCAATAGGGCCAACCTGTTGCATATTGTAGTGAGATCTTTTTCTGATACAATGTGTAGTAATGCAACATATGCCAAAGAGCTAGGCTATTGTCCAACTTTCAAGCAATGGAATGATTATATACTAGGAAAAGAGAGTGTCATTCACAAAGATCTCAAGCCTCTATAGTTCATTTTGGCTCAACGCACATTATAAAAATCATAAGCATTAAAGATGTTATACACATCTCCAACACTTCTAGCTCAACATACAACAAAGAAAGGGGATACCAATAGAGGTGATGACTGCTTGGGCTAACCTCTAATTATAGCCTTGACAATGGTTCTAAAATCTTATGGACACAAGACACCAAAGAGGTCTCAACTATATCTCAGAGATCCCAACTTTTTGACATGTACTTGAGATTGTGTTACCTTTTGAGTCGCCGTTGTTTATTTATGTATCGGTAATATTTCTTGAACAAGAGCCGGTTTATCATACTATATTTCTGGTCATACCTTTGTTTCGTAAATTGACTCTTAGTCCTTCAATTTTTACCCGTGCGTCGCCTTTGTATACAAAGTTGCTTAAGGTTTGAACCTTTGAACCCGAACCATTCTCAAAGTTCAAAGTTCAATGGTTCAATGTGTCTGAAGTGTCATATAAAGCAAGCTATCTTTTTGTTTGTCTCAAGTGTCTTTGAACTTTCGGGTTGAACTCGAACCTTTCGCATGAACTCTTCGGCGAGGTTCAAGGTTCAAGGTTCAAGGTTCAAGCGTCTAAAGGTTCAATATTCACCGCCTTTTCATCAGTCGGGTCACGCAGTTGTCTTATTATTATGTGTCGTTGAACCTTCCGCTTGAACTCTTCCACGGAGTTCAATAGTTCAAAGTTCAAAGAGTTCACTGTTTCATAATTGGGGGCCTTATACCAAAAGCCGCGTAACTTTCTATCGGTCTATATAACCCTTGTGTCATTGAACCTTCATATTGAACCTTGTCTTCCCAAGTTCAACGGTTCATGAGTCAAGTCCCTGTTTTCGTAAGTTAATTTTTTTGCCCAATCCATAAGGTCCGGTTGGCATGTTTGAACCATTACATTGAACCAGCGCGTTGAACCATGTCCTAAAGGTTCAATGGTTCAATGGTTCGAAGACTTGGTGATTTTGGTCCCATTTGCTCCCGCGGTTTTCCAAGCCAGATTTAGCGGGAAAGTTGGAGGAGATTTTGTCAGAAACTCATCATGAAAACGAGAGCTCTAATTTAGCGGAGGCTATGGATAATTATTGTACTTCATGATGGCGCGTGAACATTACTTGCTATTAATGAACAAATCAGAGTTCACGTCTCTTCAAATATTTTTGGCACATATTGTTCCAAGCAATAATTATTCATTCTGGTAAGTGCCATTATTAACCAAGAACAAACCAATTTTAGCAAGTAATCATACTGTGCGACGCGAAGAAGAATAGCGCTAGAAGTGTAAGGCTCTCGTTTCTCAAGTTTTCGCAGTGAATTCAAATTTCCTGAAGGTGAGTTCTATTTCCCCTGTACTATTCCAAATTCTTATACTGGAAAGAAGAGCCTCTGGAATTTCTGTTATTTTCGAAGTTCGAATTGCTATATCATAATCTTCCAAGTATGTCTTTGAAGTCTACATGTTTGGGGGATGAACATGGCCCTGGTCTTATTTATTCACATTCAGAATTTGGAGATACTGCATTAGTTCAGTATGATTTAGAGGAATTCATAGAAAGAACTAAAAACCCTATCCAAACCCCCACAATGAAGAAAATTGTAGACAGTGGTTTAGTGGAAGCTGCAGGTTTTCCTCAGGCAATACTGTGCCCTGAATTGGTTCAGGAATGTATAAACAGATATGACCCCCAGGACAGATGTGTCAAAAATGCCAACGGAGATGTGTTGTTTTGTGTCAACAGATAAACCCTTATGTCTATGATGAAGATACCGCCTAAAGAGGCGTATTCCAACCTTGACATTACCTCCTCCAATGGGTATTTCTCAGAAAAGAAACCAACTTACAAAAGTGTGATAGCAAGGAATTGGCTGCTAAAATTTTAGAAGGGCGGTTCAAGGTTTCCCAGACCACTCACCAGAGATCATCTGATCAAGGAAGTAAGGGATATGGTGGTGTTATTACACAGACTAAGAGGCAATCAGCATGCCTATTACTGGGAAGATTGGATGTACTTTTTCATACAGGTCATCCTTCAAGGCGAACAATATTTGGATTGGGCTGAAATAGTGGCCGACTGTCTTCATCAGGGTTTAAGCAATTGTCTGGGTAACCGGGATTTCTATATGTCTTCATATCTGTTTTATTGTTTAGCTTCCACAAGAGTTTGGTTTGACCTGCCTCATGAGCCTTTAGATGAGAGCAGTAAAATTTATGAATATTACTCACAGTTGCAAAGGAAAAATTGTTATGAAAATTATAAAAGGATCAATGACGTCTTCACTGGAAAGATGGCCTATGAATTGGCAGGCAACCCAGGCAAGAGGATGACCAGTGAAGCAATGCAACTGATCAGTATCTACGGCAGCTTTTTCATCCAATTCTCTGAGTTCACTTATATCAGAGTTGGGGGATTTGATGGTGAACCAATGAAGTTGCCTAGGTATGTATTTGATCGTTTTGTACTGATGGAGGTATGTCGGCAATTGGCACATGTTGATAAAAAATTCCCATCAAAAAGGGGTTGTGGTATTTCTTTTCCTGTTGAACTTGGGCATTATTCATGCCAATCAACATCTGATGCCTTAAATCTGGAGGTGAACCTCAAAAGGTTCAATTTTCAATTCTTCACTGCTAGGGCCAAATTTGACAGTAAATGTTTTGTTAAAGATAACTTAGATTCTGGAACAGGGCACTCACACCTTCCAAAGTTGGAGGATTACTGGGAAGACTGCCCAGATGAATTTGAAGTTAGGAGAAGGCTATGGTGTAGATTTTCTTTGGGGCAAATAATTACCCTTAATTTAAGTATGGATGTTTCTGGAATTTTTATTGATGATGAACAAGTGATTGATCCACAATTCGAGAAAGTAGAACACTTACCCATTCCAGAGGTGGACTGGAGCAAGAAAGAGGAGGACAGAATTGAAATTAAGACCCTTCCGGTGATAAGGAGGACTGAAAAATGGTTGAGAGAAAAGAGACAGCAAGGGTTTCAAAATAAAGATGTTCAACAATTCTCTTCAGTGGTTGCATCACCGCTTCCCCTGGATTCTTCTAATCAACCTCTTGCTATCTGTGGTGCAGGTGCTTTCGAGCCATCAACTGAGAGAAGCCCTGTCACCAAGAAATCCAGGAAGGTCCTCACAGATATTCTGCCATCTCGTGTCACCAGGCTGAGAACCAAAGGGAAAAGAAAGAAGCAGGCTTCTGAAACAGTAATTGTCGATTTAAATTCAGAGGAAGAATCAAAAGAGCCTATGGGGGACAAAGAGGCGAGCCCAAACAGAACAGAAGTAGTTGACACTGGCTCATAGTCAGAGGCTGTTTTGGACACCCCTGAGATATTGATGATTTCAGATAAACCCTCTGATGGGGAGAAACCCAGGAAGACAACCCCGGCACCGAAGTGGCTAGAGAGCTCTATATCTGACAAAAAGAAGGTGATTCCTTTTGTTCTCCCTCTGGAAGACATGGTAAGTAAGTGTCTGGGAAAGACCCCCAAGTCCAAGAGACTTAAAACAACATCCAAAATAAATATTAACCCAAACACTGGTAACTGGAGTGCAGAAATAGCCAAGCCAGTGACCGAGGAAGAGGTTCAAGATCCTACAGTGCATGATTTCACTGTGGAGAGGATAGATCTCGGTATTGCCTCCAGAGCTGCAGATGTGCACCATCTTGAAGCTTCCACCAAGAAAATGGTTAGTTGAACAATGAAAGACAAGAAGGACAAAAAGGAGTTGAAACAGGCTCTGCATTCAATGGCAGAGTACATTGAGGCCATTAACAATCCTAACCCATAGTCGATCTCACAGGTCCCCTTGTCTTTCGACCCGAAGTCACCTGTCAATCAAAAAATGTTAGATCAAGTTCATAGAAGCAAAATGGTCTCAAAAACATTTGACAGCTGGTTAGACAGCATCGAACAAAAAGGAACTGAATATATTCATGAACTCAAAGGCATATATGACCTGACTGCTACTACTATTGAAGATCTTAAAGCACAGGTTGTTGTCTGGGCCAAGGACGAGGGTAAGTGGACAAGTGTGATAAACCAGATAGAGGAAGTTCGAAAATATGGGCTGGAGAAGTTTTTGGTAGAGATGAAACTGACTGGTGTGGATGAGGATTTATTGTATGTGAACAAAAAGAATATTGAATGGAGGAACTCCATATCTCGACAAGGACGCTTTGAAATCTCAAAGCTAATTAAGGAGATAACGGACTTCACTCAATTATTGCAACATGATTTGCAATGTATCGATGTAAAATACTTAAAGGATGATGGAAAGCCTGTGGAAGATGTTGAAGCAGTAGTCCAATCCTTCAGAGATAAAATCCACTTTGTTAAAGAAAATGATAATATTCTGATTGAGGATTTCTCCAGGGTTTCTAAAGTTGAATCCCTGCTCTATCTCTGCATCGACGCACTCCCTGAACACAAGGAAAAATTTGGGAAAATGCGAAGGGAAAAGGAGGTCTGGAAATCAAGGATGAAGCATATAGGCATACCAAACTTCCCTAAAATTTAGGAGTTCGTGGCTGCCTTTCAGGAGTGGAGAACCCAACATGCTTCCCAGGCTATCGACAGCAAATCAGGGGATGCTGATTCATCGCCCCAGTCATAACCTCATCAGCTTGTTCTTTTGCAGTTCCTCAATTTATGTTATTTCCGACAACTTTGATCTTTTATAATCAGTTGTTAAAACTAAATCCCGTATGGGTTAGAGTGATGTTAACTCTGGGTTTAATTTTCTCGAGGACATGGTTAAAGCTTTCATATATATATGTTTTCAGAATTTTTAAAAGGTAATAGAAGTTAGAGAAAGAAAGAAAGAAGGGAATTTCAGAAAAACTGTGCTTAATTTTTACATTATGTGATGATTGTTTGAATAAATTTTCATTTGTGAATGAGAAGAAGAACAATTGCTGCTTATTTGGATCTGTGCATCTAAATGTGTGAAATTTGATTTTTTGTGTGAAATCTCCTTTCACCTGGTAATTGCTCTTTATTTGAACAACCCATCATATGTGTTATATTCCTTACTAGTTCAGCAAGTTTGTATAAATGTATTCATGTATTCAAATGTACTAAAGTAGAATCTGTGCATTCTATCCTGTTGTTGTATGAATTTATCGCATTCATGACATGGCTATGTATGGATGTTAGTCTGCCTTAGGCGTTTTCTGGTTAAAAATGCATTTGGTTAGTTGAATAGGCTAAAATTCATTGAAAATCATAAAGGGAGCTGTACCTAAATTCAGAGGGGAACTAATTTAAAAGGTTCACCCATTTGTTGTTTAACGCATTTGTTCTTGAAAGAAGGGTATAGAGTCAGAATAAGTTATTTTCAGAATAAGAACAAATCTGTTAGCCAACAGATTGGAAACTAGATAATATGTTCTTAAGTATCACTTGATGGATTCCCATGCCACATGGGGCACATCTGTGATCTCACTAAGGAGTGTCAGAAGATGTTTTGTGAAGCTCACTATAGTTGGGTGTCAGGCCAATTTAGGATAGAGAAGACATCGATATTTTTGTAGAAGTACTACTAGCCAATTAATTAAATCATAATGTTAGTATATACATCAAATTTTGAACCACCTATGTAATTGTAGAGCTAACCAATCGACACAAGGTCTACACACATCCCTAAAAATTCTTCATAAGCATTGATAATTTGTTTCCATGAATGTCATGTTGATTCTCCCTATGAGCATGTATAGTCATGATTGTGTATATGCTATGGTGGGTAAGTTCTCAAAGAAAGCTATTTTAATGCTCTTCAAGAAAGGAGTCTTCGTAGAAGACACTATCTTGATTTTCTTTGAAAATTTATTGGTCCATTTTGGTCTACCAAAAAAATGTTGGAAATGTTGTCATTGATGTCAAAAGAGTTTGTTGTGGAGATTGCTAGAAATGTTGTCATGGATGTCAAGAAGATGCATGAACAAAGATTGTTGTCATTAATGTCAAGGTATGAGGATTCAAAGGTATTGAAGTATCCATTGAAGTATGTTGGTAATAAAGAGGTGTTGTCATTGAAGTCAAAGAAATAAAGTCGATTATCTCTTCGCTTTGGTCGTCACTGTCAATAAGACTAATGTTCCCATTGTATTCGACTATCATCATGTTGAAGAGATTGATTGTATTGTTTAAATTAAAGATTTAAACAATTACCATAATAGTGGCCAACTCTACTTGGATGATGGAGATTAGAAGATGGAGAGAATAAACAAATGTTATTAGGAGGTTGATTATGGAAGAGATTTTTAAATGACATGAATGGAATCAATGTTGGCCGCTTTATAAGGTAATTTATTGAAAAAAAAGGATGAAAGGATAAAATAAGATAAATTAATATGGGCCGATCCATATTCTTTGGTGCCTTTATTGTGATATAGAAATTCAAAATTAATAAATAAAGTGCCTTGAAGTGGCCTACTTGAAGAGTGTTGGTTGAGCACCTAAATAAAAGATTTAAATCAGGCCGAACTCCCTTTATGGAGCGCCACATATATTAGTTATTAATAAGAGATCAAGTCGTTCAATTAACATGAGAAGGATATATGATTTTGTTTGATATGAAAGGGCAATGATTAATGTGTGGTGTGATTTGTTATATAAAAGAGGTGCGATCAACCTTATGGTGAGATTGGGAATAAGACAAAATAGATTGGGAATAAGACAACAATTTTTCTTATATTAAAAACATGATTTGGATATAGAAAAGGTGCAATTAGGAAATGGTATGTTTTTGAATATAAAAAGGTGTGTCTCCTAGTGGATCACATTATTTGGAAAGATATTAGAAGTGGAAAACAAGAGAGTTAGAAGAGAGTGAGTGTGTAAGAAATGTAATGAATATCATTTGAATATAAGAGTAGATTGAGAAGAAGATAAAGAGAAGCAAAGTGAAGAGTAACTTAGATTTATATTGAGGAGTATATACAGTGCATGTATGTTCAGTATAAATGCATAATTATATGAAGAACATGTGAGAATTAAAAGAAAAAACTTGAAGGAAGATATTGTTATACTCATGATCAGTTTTGTGTAAAGAAGTGCATGATTTGGATCAGATTTGTGAGGGAAAAAAGTATGTGATCATATTTGTGAGGGAAGAAAGTATATGTGTGTGAACTTGATTTGAAAAGGAAAGACTTACATCATACCAAATCAAAAGTAGTGATTAGATTGTGAGTAAAGGAGAACGATATCATCCATTGAGGAATTTGTAGGTTGATGCCTAGAGATTGGTGTCTCTTACTGAGTTGGTGCTCAGTTGTGAGGATTGGTGTCTCCAACGGGTTGGTGCCTACATATTCTACAAGTGGGGATTGGTGTCATGAGTGGGTTGGTGCTCAAAAAAGAAGAATTGTAAGAGAAGTAGGTTGGTGCCTACAGAAGAAGATCAATATATATATATATATATATATATATTACTGATCATGAGTATAACAATATATATATATAAGCAATATTTTGTTGTACTTTTCTCCTGCAAGGGTTTCCATGTAAATCATGTGTTCTCTTTGTGTTCTTAATTGCTAGATCTTGCATATGTGTAGTTGTTGTGATTGATTAAGTTTGGAAAAGTAAAATTTTGTCTGATATTGATTCAACCCCCTCTTAGTATCACCGTGTGCTCATCAATTGGTATTAGAGCGGGTTCCTTCGAATATAGCCTAAGTGCTAGAAGGTAGATCTTAAGAGCACATATGGGAAAAAGAAAAGGAAATAAGGGAAAAGGAAATACTAAGCAGAAGGTTGATCAATTAGAACCAATAAAACCAAATACAAGAGATGAAGCAAGTAAAAATGATAAGGTGATAAATGGAACACACATGGAAATAAAAACAAAGAATGATGTCAAAAATGGAGACAACTTTGAAAGAGAAGAGGAAATGGCTTTAGAAGAGAAATCATCTAAAACAGAGGTAGGGTTCAAAGCATCAAAGGAGATGAAGAATTCAAAGCATGAATCAAGCGATAGCTCTAATGATGAATCAGATACTAAGGAAGAAGGATCCAACATATACAAATGTTTTAATTGTGGTAAATTTGATCATTGTGTTTCTGAATGTGTGCAGGTCAAAAGTGAATACAAAATAAAAGTAGAGAAAGATTTAGAAGAACATGTCGAAGATGATGAAGAAATGGATCTTGAGGAGGAACTCCATTATGCCTATAATGAGATCAAGAAGTTTAGAAAGGAGAACCTGAAACTAAAGCTACAACTTCAAGAGAACAATGAATCTAATGTAGAGTTAGTACGAAGCCTTGAAGAATACGAGAAGATAATAGTCGAGCTAAAATTTTAGATCAAAGAAGGATACAAGATGAAAGAGGAAGTGAGAGTCCAATTAAAGAAAATGGAGGAAAATTGTGAAAGGTTAGAGTATGAAATTGTCTCCTTGAAAAAGAAATTGGAGAAAGCAAATGGTCAATCAAGCAAAGACCTGAAGAATGAGAAGAATACAAAAATACTGGACAATATTATCAATTTGAAAAGGCCAACATTCAATAAGAAAGGTCTTGGTTATGAAGAAAATTAGATCGCCAACAAAGAAGATTCCAAAGAACCACCAAAGAAGGAAAATGAGGAAGAACAAAAAACCTATGCACATGCTCTCAAGAGTCCCATCATAAAGGAAGAAAATAAGAAGGAGGAAAATAAACTCTCACAGAAGACCTACATCCCTCCAAAAGATATCAAGAACAAGTTCAGAAAGTCCTTTCCTCCAAGGCACGAACAAATGAACAAGTCTCAACATTCCTTTTATGGTTATTGCTATTCATGCAATAATTTTGGTCACAAAGCAATAGATTGTTGGACACATGCAAGATAACTTGGTTGGACCAAGAATAAAAGTTCTTATGGGCTTTCAAATGAGAATTGCAATATCATATATTATAAATGCAACAACCTTGGTCATAAGGAAAAAAATTGTAGAACACAAGCAAGAAATGATAGTTGGAACAAGAGTAGTACTTACGGATTTTTAAGAAGGAACTATAATTCCTTTGTTCCTTTGTCAGATTACAATGTTGAGTGCTACACGTACAACAACTATGTTCACATAACATGCTTTTGTAGAAGTGGTTCTAAACTCCCTAGGAAGAACAAGAAAGTGGAAGCCATGGATAATCAAAAGGAAGGAAATACAAAAGTATGGAGAAGGAAACAAGAGCAAGATAATAATAAGAAGAAAGAATCTATACTTGTACAAACTTCACATCATGCACAAGTGGTATCTCCAAGTTCAGAAGGAGAAGTACGAGTTCAGGGGGAGCTAACCATTGTATTATCTTTTAGTTCCATGGAAAAGAATATTCAAGATAGATCAGCTAATGCACAATCTATATGAGCATTCTAGTGTCATTGATAAAAGGGGAAGAGTTATAAGAAAAGAAAATGATATGGTAGTAGTAGACTACATATTAGAAAGTTACCATATAATGAAGTGAAGGAGAATTGATGTCAAGATGATAGAAAGCCTAGAAGGGTTGAGACAATGAGAGAAGGAAGATAAAGATGCTATGGGTGAGAGAATAGGAATAAGGATCACAAAGCTCTAACCTTTTTATGATGAGAAGATATGAATAAAATTGTGATAAAGATGTATGTATGAATAAATTTGGTAAGAGAGTTTTCTAAAAGCCTAAAAAGAGGATAAGAATGAGCCAAATAAGTCTTTGCCTAAAGAGTAAGCTCATATATTTGCATTTGACAATTTTGCCAAAACATGTGTTGGCAAAAGCAAAAGAAATGGATAGTGGAAAGTTGGACAGTTATTATGTTCAAGTTTCTATTGATGTAATGATGTCATAGAAGACATGGATGGAAGTATAATAAACATTCCTTTATCATTAATGTAAAAGGAGAGAGTTATAGATAGAGGGAGAGTTACAACAAGGAAGAGTTATAAAAAAGTGAAGAATGATTCCATTAATGCCAAGAGGAAGCATTACAGATAGGGGGAGATTCTTTGTGAAGAGTTGAAGACATCTTTTAAGATGTGTAGTGAATGATGGGATAAAAAAACAAGTTCCTAATTTGTCAAACTTAATAAGCTCATCCAAATTATTTTTGAACAGCTATAGAGGAAGCATATCACCCAAGTGGCATAGATACAAAAGGGGAGCCTTACAGATAGAGGGAGCATCACAAAAAGAATCATACATCCCTTTGCCATTGATTTTAAAGGGGGAGAGATAAAGTAAGGGGGAACAAAGAAAAAGGAAAGAATTATGTTTGTGTTTCCATCAATGACAAAGGGGGAGATTGTTGGAAATGTTTTCATTGATGTCAAGAGTGGACAAGGTTGTCATTGATGTCAAAAGAGTTTGTTGTGGAGATTGTTGGAAATATCGTCATGGATGTCAAGAAGATGCATGAACAAAGGTTGTTGTCATTAATGTCAAAGGTATTTAATTATGTTGGTAATAAAGACGTGTTGTCATTGAAGTCAAAGAAATAAAGTTGATTATCACTTTGCTTTGGCCGTCACCGTCAACAAGACTAATGTTCCCATTGTATTTGACTATCATCATGTTGAAGAGATTGATTGTATTGTTTAAAATAAAGATTTAAACAATTACCATAATAGTGGCTGACTCTACTTGGACAATGGAGATTAGAAGATGGAGATAATAAAAAAATGTTATTAGGAGGCTGACTATGGAAGAGATTTTTAAATGACATGAATGGAATCAATGTTGATTGCTCTATAAGGTAATTTTTAGACAAAAAGGATGAAGGATAAAATAAGATAAATTAATATGAGTCGACCCATATTCCTTGGCACCTTTATTGTGATATAGAAATTCAAAATTAATAAATAAAGTGCCTTGAAGTGGCCGACTTGAAGAGTGCTGGTTGAGCACCTAAATAAAAGATTTAAATCAGGCCGACCCCCCTTTACATGGAGCGCCACATATATTAGTTACTAATAAGAGATCAAGTGGTTTGATTAACATGAAAATGATATACAATTTTGTTTGATATGAAAGGACATCGATTAATGTGTGGTGTGATTTGTTATATAAAAGAGGTGTGATCAACCTTATGGTGAGATTGGGAGTAAGACAAAACAGATTGGGAATAAGATAAAACAATTTGTCTTATAT
Organism: Cunninghamia lanceolata; assembly: GCA_027924645.1. NCBI lineage: Eukaryota > Viridiplantae > Streptophyta > Pinopsida > Cupressales > Cupressaceae > Cunninghamia > Cunninghamia lanceolata. Next base: position 3,587,909 of record BSBN01001135.1, on the reverse strand, counting down.
TAAAAGCATGATTTGGATATAGAAAAGGTGCGATTAGGAAATGGTATGTCTTTTGAATATAAAAAGGTGTGTCTCCTACTGGATCACATTATTTGGAAAGGTATTAGAAGTGGAAAACAAGATAGTTAGAAGAGAGTGAGTGTGTAAGAAATATAATGAATATCATTTGAATATAAGAGCATATTGAGAGGAAGATAAAGAGAAGAAAAGTGAAGAGTAACTCAGATTTATATTGAGGAGTATATGCAGCCCATGTATGAAGTATAAATGCTAAATTATATGAACATGTGTGAGAATTAAAAGAAAAAACTTAAAGGAAGATATTGTTATACTCATGATCAGTTTTGTGTAGAGAAGTTGTGCATGATTTGGATTAGATTTGTGAGGGAAGAAAGTGTGTGATCATATTTGTGAGGGAAGAAAGTATATGTGTGTGGACTTGATTTGAAAAGGAAATACTTACATCATACAAAATCAAAAGTAGTGATCAGATTGTGAGTAAAGGAGAATGATATCATCCATTGAAGAATTCGTAGGCTGATGCCTAGAGATTGGTGTCTCTTATTGAGTTGGTGCCCATTTGTGAGGATTGGTGTCTCTAGTGGGTTGGTGCCTACATATTCTACAAGCGGGAATTGGTGTCTTGAGTGGGTTGGTGCTCACAAAAAAAGAATTATAAGAGTAGGTAGGTTGGTGCCTATGGAATAAGATCTATATATATATATATATATTGTTGCGGTTTTCTCCCGCAAGGGTTTCCATGTAAATCATGTGTTCTTTGTGTTCTTAAGTGCTAGATCTTGCATATGTGTAGTTGTTGTGATTGATTAAGTTTGGAAAAGTAAAATTTTGTTTGATCCTTATTCACCCCCCTCTCAGTATCATTGTGTGCTCATCATAAACATTGTGTTAGACATAGATAGTAGGTTTCTTAGTCATTTTTGGCCTTCATTATGGTTGATGATGAGCTAAAAATGGAAAAAATCCACAACCATCCATCTATAGACAAATTGGTAGGTAGAGGTTCTCTATAATGTTTGCCTCAATAGTGTTAGAATAATATGTCTCAACCTTGCAATCCTAATGTTCAAATTAAATACTTTTGTATGCATTCCCTATTTCATCTTTTGTGTATTTTGTGTTCACATGGAGAGTTGGTGTCCCATTTGGAGATGAGATTGATTTAGTCATTTAGTGGATTTTGTCCTCACATGAGGAGGTAGGCATCCCACTTTTGTCTTGACATGTTTTACCATGTGTCAGCATCTTGGAAGGTTGTAAGAGCATCTTGAATTTAGTCTTCTTGGTAGTTACATATGACATTCTTATGATGCGCAAGAGCATGCAAGAGGGAGGTTGCATTGGAATCTCAACCATCCTTATGACTGAGTTAAACACTTGTCATGAAGCATCTAATGCATACATAAATGGAAGATGAAATTAGTTTTTATAATGAAAGATTAAACAAGTGTGCTAGAAAGATTTAAAATGTAATGAGTTTGGCCTAGATTGGAGTGAAATAGATGGCTGCTAGTTGGTTTCCTCCATTTAACCACCCTTTAATTAGTGAAATCTAGGTTCATGATCTCACTCACATTTGTTGGAGCATATTGAAGGAAATGAATAATAGGATTTTTTGAAACACAAGCAAACCTTGGAATGCCCTTCTTGCTAAGATAGTATAGAATACACAAGAAAATATTGGTGCTGCTCAAATCAAAAGACCTAAGAGATCCCCCACAACTACATAAAAATAAATAGTTGCTAATTGGAACATGCATGCCAATTTGGAACATACGGATTATGGTAAGATACTAAAAAGAAGAAATACAAAATGTCCCCCTGACATTGGTTGGAGTAAATTAAATTTTGACTCATCCAAGGGTAACCCAAGATGGGTGAGTGGGGGTGGTCAGATAAGGGACAAAAAAGGTCACTTCATAGGTTCTTTCTTCGAGAACCTTAGGGTTTAGACTAATAATTATGCAGAAGCCAAGGTTGCTCTCCAAGATATAATCTTGGCTAGGGAGTATGGCATCACAAAATTGACAGTTGAAGGAGATTCCAAAAGTAGAATTGAAATGCTAAAGTCTAATGCTATTCCTCACTGATCCTATAAGACCATTAAGGAAGCCGAGGAAATCTTAAAATCTTTTGAAAATTCAAAAATTAACCACATATATAGGGAAGATAATAGGTCATCATATCTTCTTGCTAATTTACGTGGTAATGTTATGTGATATAAACATTGGGACATGAAGGCGTCTCTCCCTCAAAATATTAAAAAAATGTTAATAATGAAAAAAAGATTAAAACTTAAACCCCTGCCTTCATTCCTTATTCAGAGAGGTCTTGGTATGAGTAAAATCAAGAGAAAGGTTAGGCAAAATTATGATAAGGCACCTCGATTGGAAATAAGGATGAGGCTCAATAATAATAGGAATGAACCTACTAGAAACAAAATGAAGTTGCATTGGATAGCAATGAAATATCTAGACACTAGTGCCAAGAACAACATTGTTCTCAATTACTAGTCTGCGAATAATGCTATTGCAATGGAAAGGGACTCATGAGAATTGAGATATCCAATTGTGAGATAGTCCATAATAATGTGGAGGTTTGGAACATTTTAAGGTGAAGGAACCTCACTCCATTCTTGGAAGCTCTAAATAGGCATGACCCAGTTCTATCACGGGAGTTTGCTACCTCCTAAAAAAGTGGTACAATGTATGTGATAGGGATATTGTTCAAGGATTCAGAAGACATCATCGCCATGGCAACATGAATCAACATGAAAGGTTTAAAGTTTCAAAAAATAATAAAAATCTGTGACCATAATGCCATGAATACCTTTCTCAAGTGTGGGGAGTGGGTGTACAAATACTAAAACAACTTTAAGCGGGATGACTTGCTTGACTATTGGAACAATGTGGCTGAAACTCTTATGAGGTACTTTACGTTAGAAGGAAGATACAAAAGAATTTATTCGTATCATTTTTGTATGCTTAATCATCTTAGGCACAAGATCAAAATGATTTTTTTCCTTTTTTTTGTTTATCTCCTTAGAGGAATCTGTGCTTAAGGTATTATTGGGGAAGGTAGAGCTACCTCTCCATAAAGGTTTAATTTTTTGTTTATTTCATTTCCAACATGCCTAAACCTTTCCCCCCCTAATTCCTAGAACGTAAAACCCTTCTTTGGTTGCACTGAAGCTTTCCTAAAATCTTACCCCTATGCCCACCCCTGCTTCAAATAAGGGTAAATTGACCCCACACCCAACTACTACTATGATTGATAAATTGACCCCCAACCCTATTATTAAAATCTTGGTACCCCTTGCCCAAAAGATGCCCTCCCTAGGGACCACTTCCCATTGTGACCAAGGGAAAAGACATCTATATTGAAGGCCCCTCATCCCCCTCACCTCCTTCCAACACTAATATCATTGGTAAGACCATTGGTTCCCTACACCCTAGATATAAGCCTAGAAAGGACAGGGTTGAGCACGATCTCACCACCAATGTGGATTGCAAGCATGTTGTTCCCAACCTTATTTCCATCCCTTTGATAGACTTGCATATGGAGGAATGCTTGAACTATAGCAAACTAAAGGATAGCATGGAGAAGTCATAGGAAAGACTTCACTTACACAACAATGTAATAAAATTGCTTCTAGCCCAACATCACACCATAAAATAGAGGCTATAGTGGGTTGAAATGGAGGTTTTCAAGCACAACAAGGAGTGATAGAGTTCTCAGGTGGATGAAGAGATCTAGTTGGAGGTGGAAAAGTCTACTGTAAATTTCAATAGGTGGGAGGGTCTGGAGCATAGTGTTTATGAAATTTAAAAAGAACAAGAGGTTCTATAGAAAAACGTGATGTAGGTGGTCTCATTTAGTAAAGAGACTATAAAAAAATTAGCGACTAGTCTTTATGTTCTTTAGTTTGAACACCAGAAACACCAAAGGGACAAGCAGGAAGGCCCTGCTAGGAGGACCAAGGAAAGAACCATGGAGTAGAAAGGAAAAGAAGAGACCAAAGAAGAAGACCCTATTGTTCTCACTTTCACTGACCAAGTGGAATTCCTCAACAAAGAGTGGCAAGATACCAACAACTTACAAAAGATGGTAGACATCAAATAGTCTTGTGTTTTCTTCTATTGTTCCTCTGCTATTTTCTTCTTGTTTTCTTAGACTTTTATTGTGTTAGCTATTTTGGGCATTTTACTACTATTGTCAATCTTATTGATCATGAGACTCTTTTCATCTTCCTATAGGCTATTGTTGTAAAAGGGTCTGGGCCCTTTCAATCCTATTTTTTTATCAATATCATTTAAACAAAAAATAACTCTCTTCATTTTTTTATAGTTAACTAGAACAATGTTTTTTCTATAGCTTGGCCATGCTCCACATGAATCCACTTAAAAAGGGAGTCAATTCTATAATATTGAAAGGAAGCAAGGTACACGGAACACACTTCCTACACCAATCTAATGAGGGGAATGGAGTGCAAATTCATTTAAATTTTTACAATTGTGGCAACATTACACTAATAACATAAAGATTACAAAAGCAACACAACATAGAAATAAGGTGACACAAGATATACCGTAGGGAAAACCTTTTCAGGTAAAAAACCCCACATTCTAAACCTACACAATGTATTATCAAAACAACAATAGTTTACAATACAATTGCAATGCAAGTCTTCCAAGAGTTCACAAATGTTGATTCTAGATTTATTGCGGCAGCATAACAGTACCTGTAAAAATACTATGCAACTACAACTCCAAACTATGCATTTTATAGAGATTACAGGGCATATCTTGAGAGCATCTTGGGATAGGCGTCCACCTTGGTCAAATGACCATTTCCAGCATCAAAGGACACTTGTCCTTTCTATCCTTACATCTGTCATACATGCAAGATTTGACTTTCCCAATGTAGAGCGCTCCAGGCTAAAAATAGACTATGACAGATTCTCTTACACGACTTACAACTGTCATAAAATCTGTCCACATTATCAAACTTAGATGTTGTAAGAGAATCCGTCATACAATGCTAAATATAGCATATTATAATTACAACATGTCATAGCCCAACTTGGGTGTCCAAAAGATGCCTTTCCCTCATGCAAAGATGCCAACCGACACTTGTCCCCACTTGTCATAGGAATCTTCAAACTTGGCCCTTACGCATCATAGATTCTGTCATATGGAATATTGCCTTCCACATACCAAAGATGTTGACACATGGAAAATTAATGCCACCTCAATATGGGATGCCCAAATCCATGTAGGATTGACTTGACCATCCAAGTCACATTCCAAGTAAGCTGACATGTCACCATGCCACCTCAACTATGTGACCAAACTCAGTGTGCAAGTAATTACAATATTAGGCAATCATTAAATATACAATGAAATTACCAATGCTAGGAAATTGCAAAGGTTGAGACACCTTAATTCCCAACATTCTCCCACTTGTCGAACACCTTACAAGAGCCAAAATAAATGACAAGATTTAACTGCTATAGGCCGAGAGGCCCATAGACTCCGAACACCATCTAAACTTCTCTATGCCCATAGGTTTAGTTAAGGCATCTGCAACATTCTTCAAAGTATCTACCTTCTCCAAATTTACCTTCCCATCCTCTACCATGTCTCGCACGAAGTGAAACTGTACATCAATATGCTTTGTTCTAGCATGGAAAGTTGGATTCTTCGTAGGGCAAAACTCTAATTGTCACAACAAATCGTAATCTGTCTTACATCAACACCAATATATGAACACAATCTCTTAAGCCAAATGGATTCCTTACAAGCATGAGTTGCTGCCATGTACTCAGCTTCTGTCTGGACAAAGCAACCACAGGTTGTCGCTTACTCATCCAACTAATAGCACCACCAAATAGTGTAAACACATAAGCATTGGTGGATCTCCTGCTGTCAATGTCACCTGCCCAATCTGAATCCACAAATCCATGAATATCAACAGAATGCGGAGGTCCTGTAACATTACCATGATAGCATATGGAATACTCGAAAGTAACCCTCAAATATTTGAACACTCTCTTAACTGCATCCCAATGTACTCATCCAGGATTAGCCATAAATCGACTAAGGACTCCCACTGCTTGGGCAATGTCTGGTCTTGTACAAACTATAGCATACATAAAACTGCCAACAAAACTAGCATAAGGTACTTTGCTCATGTCCTCCACCTCACTAGGAGATTTTGGACAATCACTAATAGACAACTTTGTCCCCAAAGAAACAGGAACACACAATGGTGTACAATCTGCCATGCTGAACCTATCCAACACGGTCTTCACATACTTACTCTAGCTTAACCAAAGTTTTCTATTAGTTCTGTCTCTTCTGATTTCCATTCCAAGAATGTACTTGGCTGCCCCTAAATCTTTCATTTCAAACTGTCCTACCAACTATGACTTAAAATCAGAAATCATATTCTTACCCTTCCCAATGAGCAACATATCATCAACATATAATGCAACAATGAGAATATGATCACCATCATACTTATAATACACACAGTGATCTGATTTCGATCTCACAAATCCAATTGACAACACAAAGGCATCAAACTCAAAGTACCACATCCTAGGAGACTGCTTCAATCCATACAAAGACTTCTTTAACTTGCAAACCAAATTTTCTTTACCTTTCACCATGTAATGCTCTGGATGTGACATGTAAATCTCTTCCTCCAAATCACCATGAAGGAAAGCTATCTTCACATCCATTTGTTCTACCTCTAAGTCATAAGTAGCTGTAAGAGATAACAAAAAATGAATGGATGTCAGCTTTGCAATGGGAGAGAAAATTTCACCATAATCAATTCCCTCACTTGTGAGTACCCCTTCACAATTAATCTGGCCTTGTACTTTTCAACACTGCCATCTACACCAAATTTCTTCTTGAACACCCATTTGCAGCCAACGAGTTTCCGTCTAGGAGGCAAAGGCACCAAATCCCAAGTTTGATTCTTTTCCAAAGAAGCCATCTCATCCTCCATGCCCTTCTTCCAGGAACCTGTATCTTTCATATCCATAGCCTCTGACACAGTTCTAGGTTCATCACTGTTAGTAAGAAAAGCAAAAGCACAACTAGAATCAAGCAATGTATAACCAAACCTCTCAGGTTGCTTCCTAATTTGTGTGGACCTCCTCAAGGGCTGAGGTGGAGGTTCTACTTCATCTTCTGAACTTTTAGAGCTTCTAGAGCTCTCCTCATTTTCAAGTCCAACATTGTCTTTCTATTCAGTCTTCTTAGGGGTAGAAGGAAACTGAACAACATCCTCTTTCTTTTCTTTTTCCTTTGGCTATAAAATAGTGGAAGAAGGTGTTAGCTCTCTAAAGATGACACTTCTGCTATACAACACTTTTTCAGCCACAGGATCCCAAAGCTTGTATCCTTTCACACCGACACTGTAGCCAATGAAGTTACACTTAATAGCCTTGTTCTCCAATTTTGACCACTTCTCCCTAGGCACATGTGCATATGCCTCACAACCAAAAACATGAAGATGCCTTATTGAAGGCTTTCTACCAAACCACACGTCCATGGGTGTCTTACCAACAAGAGCTGATGTAGGAGATCTGTTTACCAGATAGCAAACAGTGGCAACAGCTTCAGCCTAAAACTTTTGTTCTAGGCCAGCTCCACTAAGCATACTCCTAGCCTTCTCCATCAGTGTCCTGTTCATCCTCTCTACAACTCTATTTTGCTGCGGGGTATATGGAGTTGTCTTATGTCTTTCAATCCCAAGTTCCTTACAATATTTATCAAATTTTGTAGAACAGAACTCACCACCATTGCCAGTTCTCAAACATTTAATCCAGTTACTAGTCTGATTTTCAGTAAAGGCTTTAAACTTCTTAAACTTACTATAGACTTCAGATTTGCTTATGAGAAAATAAATCCATGTCCTTCTACTGTAGTAATCTATCAAAGATACAAAATATACAGATTTTGATAATGAATGAACATTAACAGGATCAAATACATTAGAATGAACAAGGTCCAACACACGAGAAGACTTATGAGAACTCAAATAAAACTAAACACGATTTTGTTTTCCATATATGCAATGTTTGCAAAAGTCAAACTCAAGATTACAATCATTTAAAACGTCAATGATGTTTTTATTTTTCAGGGTTCTAAGACCCTTCTCACCAATGTGGTCAAATCTCTTATGCCATAACATTGTCTTTTCAACAAGAAGCTTAACTTCCAAAGCATGAATACAACCATCAGGACTAGATACAACAGATTTCTTCACTATTGGTTTAGATGGTGGGGATGAAGTGACTGCTGCCCTCTTCCTTGAGTCAGAAGAACTATTGTATTGTGAAATGCATGCCTCCAGCTGAAACAAAGTACCTCTCCTAGTACCCTTAGCAAGCACCATAGCTCCTCTAGTCATCTTGCATCCTTTTTTTGAAAAGACAACCTGCACACGTGAATCATTCAACATACTTACAGAAAGTAGGTTCCGTGCTAGGCCTGGGATGTGCATAACCATAGAGATCCCCTTCACTTGTCCATCAGGGAATAGGATAGAGACTCTTCCACAACCAACAATCTTCAGATGAGAGTCAACACCCAGGTACACTCTTCCACCATTGAACTCTTCATAGTTTGTAAACCAATCTCGATGCGAGGTCATGTGGAATGATGCACCAGAATCAATCAGCCACATATCATCATATGTATGGGTTGCCAGGGTTGTGGTGAAGGCATCACCATCATCTTGTGACTTGTCAGAATCTGAATCATGAGCTTTCTTCTTCTTTTTCTTCTCCTCTTTGCATTCCTTTCATAAATGCCTGGTTTTGCCACAGTTCCAACAAAGAGCCTTGGACTTTCCAGGAGATTTGGATCTCCCACGAGATTTGGATCTACTCTTCTCAGCTTTCTTGTCCTTCTTTTTCCCTTTCTCCTTGGGTCTTCCACGAACTGCAAGAGCCTCTTTGGCTGCCTTAGAAGACTTTCTTCGCATCTCTTCAAATAACAGTGAAGATACCACTTCATCCATTGTGAAAGTGGATGTGGTGCTCCCAATAGCCATCACAAGATGATCCCACGAGTCTGACAAAGAACAAAGCAAGGTCATGCAACGATCTTCCTCCTCCATCTTCACACCAACTGATGTCAATTGTGCAATTAACATATTAAAGGCATTTAGGTGATCTGCAACAGATCCTCCATCCTCCATTTTCAGAGAATACAACTTCTTTCTCAGAAAAAATTTGTTCACCAGGGACTTGGCCTGATAAACATCACCCAACTTATTCCAAAGGTCTTTTGTGCTCTTCTGCTCATGGACATTTAACAAAACATAATCAGCTAGACTGAGTCTTATGAGACCCTTAGCCTTTCGATCTTTGAGATCCCAATCAACTTGTGCCATAGCAGCTAGTTTTACACTGGATACAGTTTCCCATAGGTCACGATCAACAAGCATGTCTTCCATCTTGAGCTTCCACAGCTCAAAATTAGTGCCTTTAAATTTCTCCACCTCTATTCTTCTAGATGTGCTCGCCATCTTCTCTCTACAACAATATCACATAATACTCTACACAGACTCCCACTCAATCAAAGATTATCTCAAAAAACCCCTACCCAACAACTAGGATCACATGTGATTAAGCTCTGATACCAACTGAAAGGAAGCAAGGTACATGAAACACACTTCCTACAACAATCTAATGAGGGGAATGGAGTGCAAATTCATTTAAATCCTTACAATTGCAGCAACATTAAACTAATAACATAAAGATTACAGCAGCAACACAACATAGAAAGAAGGTGACACAAGATATACCGTGGGGAAAAACTTTTCAGGTAAAAAACCCCACACTCTAAACCTGCACAATGTATTATTAAAACAACAATAGTTTACAATACACTTGCAATGCAAGTCTTCCAAGAGTTCACAAATGTTGATTCTGGAGTTATTCTGGCAGCATAACAGTACCTGTAAAACCACTATGCAACTACAACTCCAAACTATGCATTTTATAGAGATTACAAGGCATATCTTTAGAGCATCTTGGGATAGGCATCCACCTTGGTCAAAATGACCATTTACAGCATGAAAGGACACTTGTCCTTGCTGTCCTTACATCCCTTACATCTGTCACATATGGCATATTAAAACAACAATAGTTTACAATACACTTGCAATGCAAGTCTTCCAAGAGTTCACAAATGTTGATTCTGGAGTTATTCTGGCAGCATAACAGTACCTGTAAAACCACTATGCAACTACAACTCCAAACTATGCATTTTATAGAGATTACAAGGCATATCTTTAGAGCATCTTGGGATAGGCATCCACCTTGGTCAAAATGACCATTTACAGCATCAAAGGACACTTGTCCTTGCTATCCTTACATCCCTTACATCTGTCACATATGGCATATTTGACTTTCCCAATGTAGAGCGCTCTAGGCTAAAAATAGGCTATGACAAATTCTCTTACATGACTTACAACCATCATAAAATCTGCCCACAATATCAAACTTAGATGTTGTAAGAGAATCCGTCATACAATGCTAAATATAGCATATTCTACTTACAACATGTCATAGCCCAACTTGGGCGCCCAAAGATGCCTTTCCCTCATGCAAAGATGCCAACCGACATTTGTCCCCACTTGTCATAGAAATCTTCAAACTTGGCCCTTACGTGTCATAAATTTTGTCATATGGAATATTGCCTTCCACATACCAAAGATATCGACACATGGAAAATTAATGCCACCTCAATATGGGATGCCCAAATCCATGTAGGATTGACTTGACCATCGAAGTCACATTCCAAGTAAGTTGACATGTCGCCATGCCACCTCAACTATGTGACCAAACTGATTGTGCAAGTAATTACAATATTAGGCAATAATTAAATATATAATTAAATTACCAATGCTAGGAAATTACAAATGTTGAGACACCTTAATTCCCAACAAATATTGCATGAAATAGCGTAACTTTACTTTATGTGTTGCACAACCTCAAGATATGATTGCGACCCCTTTAAGGTTAGGCTAGTCGAATATGTATACACTTCCCGTTGCTTGTTCCACTCCTCAACAGGCTAAGGACCAACTTCATGTCTAATATGTGACCAACCCAATGGGTTTAAGAAAACACACAGAGTTTCTCATCCTAGGTAATTGTTGTGTGACACCTCAAGTGCTCACACTATTTCAACTACTGTTTGGTAACCATACAAGCATATGTTTCATTCGTAAGAGAGTATTATCAACTCATTCCTTTGAAGAAGGATTGTGTGCTTTCATGTGAGTGGCATGGGTCTTGTCAAGGAGGTAAAACTAGTCTTATCCCTAGAGATGTGGCATGTTTAGTCTATCTACTACTCTTAAATGAGGTTGACCATTTACTTCTCTAACAATTAGTGTCAAATCCATATTTCAAATACCAACCTAAAAAATGTATTTTGTTACATCTCAACCTTTTGCTTGCATTTATAATTCAATATATTTGATGAGACTATTGGAAATTACCTCATGATTGTTTGATTATTGGATAATTACATGTCTGTGAATGGTAATTTGTTGTTATTTCTAAAAATGCATAAAAATTGAAATTGAAATGATGATTGCATACACCTAAAAATGGCTTGAGTCAAATTTAATAAATAATTTAATATTTATTTTATTCTTATTTTTCTATTAATAAATAAACATCCTAATTTATTTATTTCATTCAAGCTCATCATATTCTTCTAATAATTAATCATTCTTAAATTCTTCTAATGTCATATCTAATTAAATAATCCTAAATTATTTAATTAAAACCTCTAAGACAAAGTCCTATGTCTAAAATCCACATCATCTCATCCATGTCACTCTCCATATCATTGGACACCTCACCATGTTGCTCCAATAATTAAATATTCTTAATATTTAATTGCTCATTTATCCTCTCAAACATGTGCCCTATATCTTCTCAACCATCAAACATGGTCAAAGACACTTGTCTTCTAAATCCTATATTCCCTCTCACATTCCAACAACCAAGGACTCCTTCCTCCATGTTCTTCTCTTGGTCTTCCACCTTTGTCTCAATGGTCCTTGTGAGCATCATGACGTGTGGCTTATGGTTCCACATATTCCTCCACCTTGTCATCATAGTAGGAACATCTCCCACTTTTATCTCCCTCATCCCAACCAATTTGATCTTGACCATACATGTGACAAGACTTATTCCTCCACCATGGATCTTTTGACACTTGGATTTGAGCCTTCTTGGCCTATAAGAGGAACCTCCTCACCTTCATTTTGCATCACAAGAGCTATAGTACTTACATGTTGCGGAAATTCCTTCAAGCAATCAAGTGCATGCATTTGGCCCCCCATTTGCATTAGTTTCATAATCTCCATTGTTGCATCCTCATTTAGCTTCATTATCCTCATATCTCATTGTATCAATATCATGGCAATATCAAAATCCTCATCATTAGCATAGTTGCATTGTTCACATTGCATTTATATCCACAATTCCATTCATCTCATTGTCATCTTGGAAAGCAAAGAAGTATAATTTTGAGAGCAATATCATCATCAACAATATCATTAAGAAGATAGGAGACAATGGAATGAAAGGGATAAACTAGTTTGCAAGGTATAACTTATGTTTTCTACATTTTTCTTAGTTTTCTTTGATGTATTGAATTTGAGTAGGAATTCTAGAGTATTTGTGGTATCTTAGTAGGTTCTTACATTAGTTTCAAATTATCAATCACATTTTGGCACCCACCGTGGGGCCTTGCCCCATTTTTAACTTCAAAATTTGAGTTTTTGGTGTACTTATAGTCGTCAAGGTCATTTCTGTGCATTCGAGTTCTAGTTTTGCGCATCCATGAAGAAAAATTATAGTATTGCGCATTTGATCATTCTTGCTGCGCATATGATCATTCTTGTTACACATATGATCATTCTTACTGTGCATCCATTCTTCCTGCACATTTAATTTATCCTGCTACGCATATAATCCATTCTACTATGCATCTGTATTCCTATGCATATAAATCATCCTATTGCGCATCTGTTGTCTATTTTTGTGCATTTGAAATTAGTCAATTTTTTGTATAAGTCTTTTGATAAGTTTTGATGCTAACTCTTATTGTAGCTATCTTTGATCGTCTAAGAAAGTGTACTCAAACTATTGACAATTGGTTTTGCAGGTTTAGGGCTTGATTTAGGCATCATTTACTCATACTTTGTTAATCTATTGACACCTAGTTTAAAATAGGAGGAGTTATCATACCATTTTGTATTACAATTTTGCATACAATCATAACTTAGTTTTAGTTAGGATAAGTAATTTCAATCTTGCGTACAATGTTCACATAGTCTAAATTAGGAGGTTAATTAGACAAATTTTGCATACAATCTTCACTTAGACTAACTAGGAGGTTAAATTGGACAAATTTTTGCATACAATCTTCACATAGTATAAACTAGGAGGATAAATGGATAATCTTGCATTCAATTTTGCATACAAATCATTCACTTAGTCTAACTAGGAAATTTAAATTGGACAAATCTTGCATAACAAACTTGCATACAATCCAAATTTAGCATAAATAGGGGGAAGTAATTTGATTATCTTTCTTTTGTTGTTATCATGCAAAATATGGCATTTTGTGTTGTTAGATTAGTCAGACTTAGCTTAATCTAGGCAGTCAATAAACAAGTGTTTGTTGTGCTTGCAAAGGTGATAGGCATATGCTCTCCCCTTGCAACATCTTGGGTGATAAAAAATCCAGACTCATCTCCCCTTTTATTATTTACCCTTAGAAAGGCTTGCTCTTGGATTGTGATTCACCCAAGAGGGATGACCTTAAGTGGAGCTTTCCTTTGACCCGCTATATAAATGAGATAAGGCAAAAGCCAAGTCTTAACCAGCATCAGCCTTGCCTTTCGGTGCCAAATTGAAAAGAGGTGTACTAGCACTTTGTGGAAATGATTTTCACATTGTGTAAGTATTTGATACTCTTAGTAGGATTGGTTACTTGCCACATGCTCACAAGGCATTGGTCCCTCAAAGTTACTAAGAACCATTGTTTTAGAGACCAAAATCCCTTTACTTGTTGACACAGGAGGTCAGACCTCTGAAGCTGCCCAACATTTTCACTAATCATATGTAGAGATAGAAATTCCTCTTTTGGGGAATGAAACTTGGTGTGCCCAAGAAGTGTGTGCCGTGTAAGGGGGAGCCAGTGCCACCAGGTTTCTAGCTGTCTGCCTTGATTTAAGTGGTTGGAGAAATCTAAGTTGGGATTCAATAAGTAGCATCCTTTCTCGCCTAGGCTTGTACATGTCTTCAAATTTGTGTTAAACACTAAATGTCACAAACAAACATCAAATTGTATTGTCTACTGTGTTTTCTTGCCAAAGAATAGAGAAAATCATCATTAAAAAAAACATTTAAGTTGCATAGAAAAACATGCCTAAAACAAGCAAAATTGATCAAACACTGCAAATACATAGAACTACACATTTGAAACTTATTGCTGCGCATTTGACACTTCTTTCTGCGCATACAAATCCTACTGCGCATTTGACACTTTTTGTTGCGCATACAAAATCTTGCTGCATATCTGATACCTTTTGCTGCGCATATAAATCCTTCTACACATATAAACAATAGAGTTGCTCATCCAAAACCATGAATAGAATCAACAGAGCTGCGGATACATTCTCTGTTTCTGCGCATATAAACCTGCACATTCATAATAATGGGCTATTCTTGAGGTTTTCAGAAAATAACAAAATTAGTTTTGGATACCCATTTCTACCTAGAATCTATGGGTGAAGTCATTTTAACCATAAAAATTCATCCCATACCTGTTTTCAAACATTTCACTCACGTCTCATACTTAGCCTTCCAGAATCAAACAAAATCAAATTTTCCCAAAGGTACCATTGCGATCTTCATATTCAAACAAAACAATTTGGTTAGTTTCCCTATCAGGATCAATCATCCTCTATCTAGAGACTACACTAAAACATCTTGACAAAGTTAGTCTACAGCAATAGTGATTCCTATCATCCCTATTTCGACTCACTTTGGATCAACATTTTGATTTCTATACATCATAGCTCAAGACCATTTTTTGAACAAAGATCAAAACTCAACCTTAGAGACTCTTATCACTAAACAAATTCAAATCCAATCTTTCACTCAAGAGTACATATCACAAAACATCACTTACATCCACAAGTCTCTCATCCAACTTCACTCATATCACATTTTTGTATGGTTGAAACTAGGTCTCAAGCCAAAAGAAGAAGAGAAATGGATTACACCAATAGTAGTGAACACTCTTCTAGTGATGGAGAGGAAGAAATCAACCACGAGGAACTTGATAAATGATTACAAGATCCAAAATTTCAAAAATTGATGGACAAGGTCATAACAACGGATCCTCACAAATACTTCCTCTTACTTGCACAACAAGGAGCCAAGCTACTTGCTGATATTGACATTTCAAAATTGAGAGCAACCATCCCATCAAACAAAATAGAAGCTCCCAAGAATGAAAAGTCTAAGGATATGTCAAATCCTTTAGATACACTCACACAACAAATCCAAGCCTTACAACAACAATTTGTGGACCTACAAATGGGAACTTCCACAAACCATTACTCATTAGAGAATATATCTCCATATCCTTTTGACAAAATCTTGGTCATGGTACCTTTCCCTTCAAGATTCGAAGTCCCTAAATTTGACAAATATAGGGGGAAAGGTGATCCATGTGACCACATTAGAGAATTCAGCACTGCATGCTTAGAAGTTGCCCATAATGAGACATATCTTATGCGACTCTTTCCACGCAGCCTGGGAGGTCAAGCTATGGAATGGTTCTCCCGTCTACCTCCTAGAATCTGAACATTCAATGAACTAGTGGACAAGTTTGTCATTCACTTTTCATACAACATTGAACATGAGATTTCAATGTTAGATCTATGCAATAACAAACAAAAGAGTGGAGAATCCTTCACCTCTTTCTTACAAAGATGGAGACAACTTGCTAGTAAATGTCCTTATCATATTCCTGAAAAGCAAATGATTGAAATGTTTGTCCATAACTTAAACATGGAGTTAAGCTATCAAATCCAAATCCAATGTCCTACTTCTTTTAGTAAGTCATTAAAATGGGATTACTTATTGAGAAAGCTTTGATAGCTAAAGGACAAATCAAAATATATAAGGATGACCCTAGTTCAAACAACAACACAGATAAATCAAGGTTTTGGACTAAAAAAAAGAACATTGTAAATGATGGAGCTGTAGATGGAAAACATGTGACACCAAAACAACCAATTCTAAATCTATCAAGTCCACACAATAATACTACTCCAAACAAACCCACAAACAATCAACCAAGACCAAAAAAATTTCCTCCTCACAAAAAATTTACACCATTGGATGAATCAATTGAATCTGCCCTAAGGAAGCTCATAGAAAACAACCTCATAACATTGTTGATAACTGAGAGGGGGGGTGAATCAGTTATCTTAATTAATTTAAGTTTCTGTTCTTCTTTAATAACTAGTGCAACATCAAAACAAATAAGCATCCATAACCATGAAAGCATAAACAAAATCAATACACATAACACAATGATTTTGACGTGGAAAACCCTGTTAAGGGAAAAACCATGGGGTGACTAACCCAAGATTGTATTCTTTGTTAAAAGAATAGAAGTACAAAATGGCACTTGCCAATTAGGGCTCACTGCCTGAGCACACTACTCACAAGAGGCTCACTGCCTACAAGAGACTCACTGTCTACAAGGTACAAAGAAAGTAACAAGATACTTGAACTAATGAGAAGCATCCACATATGCTAAGGTTCAGTTCCGGTTAGGCTCAATACACTGATCTACTGCACTTCATTCTTCCTCTTCTTTGGTGCTGTTGTCCTGTCACATACCAGACCTATATTACTGCTTCCACACTACTCTCTACTTTTCTTCACACTTCACAACACACCACACACACCTTCTCATTGAAATCCATCTGGTATATATATCCGCACAAAGGATTTCAACATCTTTCTAGTCAGCATCCAGAATACTCAATATTTTCCCAAACTCTGGTCTGTCGGTTGAATCCTTGCTTACCAAGTGATGTGTATCAAAGAGATGCTTATAGAAGTCATAAATCATGTCAGCCAATCATGAATGATCCCTTAAGAAACTTGATTACCATCAATATCTCATCTGGATTAAGGTTTGAAGCTCTGCAGGTTAGTTCTTCCTTAGTCTACTCTACCAAACAGGAACCCAACACTTAGGTGTTCATATCTTTTCACTCTTACATCACCGGAGGCTCAATATCTAGAATATATTAGTCATGGTACTCCTCTTGACTTCCCCAAGTCTGCACTTTACTGAGATACTTCCTCTGAGAGATCCGGACCTAATTGTCAGACCTTGCTGCATGCTCTGTTCTTGGTCACCAGACCAAAATACTCTTCAATCTGACTTCCGGTATAGACACACCATGTCCTACAGATGTGTGGGATGGACTTTGTTGCCATCAATGACAACACTCATGAAGCCACATAGTGTCTCTTGCCAACAATCTCCCCCTTTGGCATTGATGGCAACGCTTAGTGAAAAATGACTAAGTGTCACACTACACTCCCCCTTGGTTGATGGTCTGTTCTAATGTACACTTTACCGAAGCTCCCCCTTAGCTAGATTTCACATTTTTCATTGCTCCTCACTCCCCCTTTGACATCAATGGCAAAGGGTAGAATCCGCACACCAAAATTCCCAAAAATCCAACTATACTTAGCCGCATAAGTATATATACATGTTATACTTACATAAACTGAAGTATATCTAAAAAAGTTGTCTTCAACTGGATGAATTCTGTTGCCCAACTCTGCTTCATCCTGTCCAAAATTGAGATGTGACCACTCAACAGGAATGCAAAAGCTTCTGCTCTCTTTAGATTTGTTGGATCACTGGTCCGAGTTGTGGTCTGAGCATCAGTTAGGGCCTCATGCATGGCCTCTAATTTAGGGATAATTATCCCTCTAAGTTCACTTAACCTGCTTATTCTATTTTTCTTCTCCTTCTCAAGCTTCTTTATTTCATTTATGACTGCAATAGTCTGACACTCTTGATTTATTATGGAAGAGGTGAGAGGATCAAAACTTTGAGATAAACTTGATAGTTTGCTCTCTTGTTCTTCCACCTTCTTGGTGACGTCTGCTATTACGGTGGACCAAGATAGACAAAATTTGTATAGATCTCCACCATCTTTAAGATCATTCTCTAGGCTCTTTATTCCAATATCCAAATTTCTCCTATCATTTGTTATAAGTCCTTGTACCTTAGAGAATCTCTTACCCATAAACTCTTTCCGAACTTTCTCTTCAACTGCTTTCTCCAAAGAATCAAAATGTGTGTTAACAGAATTTACAAGAGACTTTAGATTACTCGATGTGGAGGCCGAAGGATCCTTTTGGAAGGATGGCATGCTTTTCTCTAGCACACCGGATGTAATCTCTATTAGCTCACAGTCTTCTATGTGAGACTTTAGAAGCTTTTCTTTTGCTTTAGCTTGAGCAAAAGATGCTACCTTCATTATCTGGATCAGAGAGAGGGAATCAAAATTGAATGGCCCTTGAAGTAGCTTTGGTTCATCTAATTTCATCATTTCTTTTGTCAAGAAGTCTTTGACTGCTTCTGCAGTGTCTCTTACCGGAGACAGAGTTTTCTTCCCTTCTGCAGCCTCAGCACTGTCACTTGTGGTCTTTTCTATTTGACCTTCTTCTCTTCCCTTCACTTCTTCTTCTTGATTGATGCTCTCTTCTTTTCTTTCTTTTCCTTCAATTCTGGAGTCTGCAGGGGGATCTGGAAGAGAGGTTTCTACTTCTCCATGAACTTCCTCTTCTAGAACAGAGGAGTCTAAGTACTTAGCTTTCTCTGTACTTGTCTCCTTTGTCTCTTCTGCAACTGTCTCTGTAGATTCTCCTTTGTCATCCATGGTAGAGGGTTCATCACCTAAGTCCTCTATAATAGGGAGATTGAATCTTTTAAAACCATTCCGGAGGATATCTTCTGTTTCTTTAGCCACCTGATCAGTCTCTCTGAGCATAAGCTTATTCATTCTAGCTTTGCTCTGGAACTCATCCTTGCAATCCTTGAAGATCATGTTCTTTTGTTGAGGAGTGATGGAAGGATAGAGTTAGATAGCAATCTGCTCCTGGATTTCTAAGTCTTTTGCTATGGCATTGTTCTTTCTCATTTCAAGTTCTTTTTCTAAACTTTTGGGAATTAGAGATATAATTTCAATGAATGCTTTGTTATAGATGTTTAGATACCTAACTGTAGCTTCTTGCAGGATCTTCTGATCAGCTTCACTAAAATCATCATAAAATTCAGTCATTGGTTTCAGGTTCCCATCCACAGTGACTGATTTGATGATATCATCAATGCAGAGAGTAGGCTTTTCAATAAATTCTTCTGCCTTTTCTTCCTTTCCTTGACCAGAAGAGGGTTCACCGGATGTTTTCTTCTTCTTCATTTTCTTGACTTCCTCATCAGTTTCAGTTTCTTCATCATCCTTCTGACTTGTATAGGATCTTGTTGCCTTTTTCTTTGTTCTCTTCTCTCCCTTTCTGGATGTTTGGGCTTCCGGTTTTGATGCTTTTTGGCTCTTAGAGGTGGCAGCTACAGAGCTTCTGGAGGATTTGGTTCGGGAGGGGGCTTGCACTGGAGCACTTTCTTTTTCTGTTTCTTGCCTTTCTTTCTCTGCCCTTTCCATCTTCTCTCAGTTGGCATCAATTGCCTCCTTTGATATTCCATGCCTCTTGGCGAATTCTTCTACTTCCCTTCTTACTTTTCTCTTGATCTCAGACTGTCTAAGTTCAACATGAACTTTTACACTCAATTCTTGGAAGGTTCCAAACCTTTCTGCCTTAAGTTCCTTAGGTTGACTTAGTAGATGTTGGACATGCAGTTCTAGAATTTTCTCATCCACCTCATAGCCCATTGGCATAATCCACACTATTCTTGGTTCCACTACTCCATTAGGCATTGATCAGTGTCTACCATGAAGCACACTGTATCCTTATACTTTTCAACTAGAGATTGGGGGATTCTCTCTGTGGCTTGCATCATACTCTAAAAGTTCTTGAAGTAGCCCCAGAGTGTTGTATTCTGTGCCTTGGCATCACCAATTCCATGCAAATAATCTCTGATTTGTATGGCTACTGGTCTGTCATTTTGCCATATCCAACCACTAGATCCGGGAAGCTCATTCATAAAGTAAAAGAACAAACATAGTATTATCCCACCATACTTGAATGAGTTCTTCTTGTCCTTCTTGATCTTTTGTAGGTTTTCCAACAGTTGGCTTAGAAGAAGCTCACAAAGATCATAATCTGCATTCTCCCTTAACATCTAATAAGCAGCATAGATTGCAGTTCCGGATACAGAATTCTCCTTGCTGGAGTGATATATTTTATAGCTAATTATCATGGATACAAACTTGATATCTGGATCAGTGTTATCTTCAATTGTCATTGCCCTCTTGTCAAATTTTGATCCTGTTGCCTCACTCACTGTCTGATTCTTGACGGATTTGAGAGCAGGTAACCCATCGGATGAGTGCAATTCAGTAATTACCCTAATGGCATCCTTGGTTATCTTGAATGGCCTCATCAACCACATAAAGTTTTCATGCATTCTACTCAGAACATACTGGACCCATTCATCTTCTGCAAAATAGGGGAAATGGATGCAATGTCCAAAATGCTTGTCCCAGATAGCCTTGTACTGAGGTTTGAGTTCAAAAGAATCATCTATTAACTAATCGTGATAGATATCCATTAGATTGGATTCCCCAAATTCCTCAATGTTTGCATGAATATATGCCCTAACATCTTCTACATGCAAAACCCCATGCGGAATGCTAGAGAATGCGCCCAAGGGATCAACTTCCAAAGATTTGTAGGGGTGTTTTTTGAATTTAGGGCATGGCCTATCAATGATTTTGACAACATTCAAAGTAGCCATCTTTCAAAAGATTTAGAGAGAGTTTTTCAAGAGCGGAAAAAACCTTTTACGCTTCTAGGGTTCCCGATATGAGCCGGATCAGATTGCAGGATGAATCAACTTTTGCAGTTGATCTTTGAGAGGTTTGAGACAATTTAGTTGCAGAGATCCTTCTCTCTTCTTCTCGAATGCAAATGTACAAATGATGAACAAAAGAACCCTTATATTTCTGCGCAAACCCTAATTTCACATTGTAATAAATGCACAACTTAAGTTATTCTAGTTGCTTTGTTCTCCTTGTCTTGAGAGATCTTTCCGGATCACTGAGATGCACTTAGAGTTATTCTTAGTGAATATTAGCAATCTATCTACCTTTCTCTAATCATTTGATTTATCTGTAGATCAAGATACCTCATATTTGAATCATACCGGATCTAACTATGAAAATCCTATTCTTACCGGATGACTGTTAAACTGGATCATTCTTGGAAGATTAACCTCTTCTAAATTTCTTGCGGATCTTCCATATCTTTACCAAGGCTTATTTAGATGTTTCTCTAAGAACCTTTTAATCTGCAACTTTCCATGTGCCAATTTCAGGGACCAATTGACTGGCTGGGGGAACTTGTTTTCTTTTGTGACTCCCCCTGAGCCAGAGCTCATCTATTTAGTTTCTGGAAGGAATATCAGCACCAGATTCTGGTGCGGATCCATCCTCAACATTTTTTGTACTTCTCTTCACCCAAATCTTGTTCATCTCCCTTTGAATTTCATCCGCATTCACTTTTCCTTTTCCTTTGTCTTGGTTTTGATTATGAAGCACCAGACCTTTTTTGTCCTGATTCTTACTTCTGCAGAATTTGGCAATATGACTGGATCTATTACAATTGTAGCAAACAACATTTCTTTGCATATTTGACTGATATCCTCTTGATCTACACTGATTAGCCATATGTCCCATTCTATTGCATGCAAAGTATCTACCATTGAATGAATTGTTCATATTCATATTTCTACACTCATGAGATTTGTGACCATACCTTTGCAATTAAAACACTATCTGGAGAAGGATGAATTAGTCTGATTCATTCTTCTTCTGTACTGATTTGCTTTATGACCAAAGTTATTGCAATTGTGGCAGTATCCATTGAAGGATGGATATCTTTGAGCATTTGGTTGTCTTACCGGAGGTCTTTTAGGCCTGTTCCTTGGATTTCCTAATCCAGAGTTCTTCTGACCAGATCCGAAGCTTTCACCTTTCTCATACCCCAAGCCTTGCTTGTCATCTACCCTCTTTTGGATTTCAAGAAGAACTTCAAGATGAGCAGAGCTGATCTTGAATTTCTCTTTATATTCATTTGCTATTTGAAGATCCCTTTTTAGAGTGTCAATCTGATTCTCAAGTTGTTCTTCATTATCTCTAGCTTCTTCAAGACAACACGAGCAACCTCATTTCTACCCAAGTCCACCATATCAACACTAGTAGAGACCGTCATGTTCTAAAAATTGCCTTTTTCATTAGAGATCTGTAGCGATAGCTCACAGGGGAGAATCGTGTGGACCGATTGTTTTCTTTTGGCCGATATTATACTTTCTTTGATGCCTGATTATTCTATCCATTTTGTGGTAGTCTTCTGACTTCTCCTTGAGAGATTGTTTTAGATTATCTTCAGTCTTTCTTTTCTCTTCAATTTCTTGAGTGAATTTCATAACCCCTGGTTCCATTTCATGTCTTACCATAATGACCTCTTTTGATAGCTTCTCACACAATTTGTTCTTCTCATTCAGATCTTCATTAGTATCATTGGATTCACTTTGACTTGCTAATTGCTTAAGAAGTTCCTTTCTCTTTTTCATAGAGATACTCAGTTTCTCCTTTAGTTCATTTATGGAATCATCAGCTTGTTTGAGTCTTTCCCTTAAGTTATTGACTTCAGAGTGAGATTGCTCAAGATCATCAAGGGTAGACTAAAGTTGTTCCCTCATACCATACATATCCATTGGAATTCCCAGATCTTCCTCAAGCTGTTAGGCTCTATTTGGAGGAACTTAGCTCTGATACCAATTATTGATAACTGAGAGGGGGGGTGAATCAGTTATCTTAATTAATTTAACTTTTTGTTCTTCTTTAATCACTAGTGCAACATCAAAACAAATAAACATCCATAACCATGAAAGCAGAAACAAAATCAATACACATAACACAATGATTTTGACGTGGAAAACCCTGTTAAGGGAAAAAACATGGGATGACTAACCCAAGATTGTATTCTCTGTTAAAAGAATAGAAGTACAAAATGGCACTTGCCAATTAGGGCTCACTGCCCGAGCACACTGCTCACAAGAGGCTCACTACCTACAAGAGACTCACTGTCTACAAGGTACAAAGAAAGTAACAATATACTTGAACTGATGAGAAGCATCCACATATGTTGAGGTTTAGTTCCGGTTAGGCTCAATACACTGATCTACTGCACTTCATTCTTCCTCTTCTTTGGTGCTACTGTCCTGTCACATACCGGACCTATATTACTGCTTCCACACTACTCTCTACTTTTCCTCACACTTCACAACACACCACACACACCTTCTCATCGAAATCCATTTGGTATATATATCCGCACAAAGGATTTCAACATCTTTCTAGTCGGCATCCGGAATACTCAATATTTTGCCAAACTCTGGTCTGTCGGCTGAATCCTTGCTTACCAAGTGATGCGTATCAAAGAGATGCTTATAGAGGTCATAAATCATGTCATCCAATCATGAATGATCCCTTAAGAAACTTGATTACCATCAATATCTCATCCGGATTAAGGTCTGAAGCTCTGTCGGTCAGTTCTTCCTCAGTCTACTCTGCCAAACAGGAACCCAACACTTAGGTGTTCATATCTTTTCACTCTTACATCACCAGAGGCTTAATATCTATAATATATTAATCATGGTACTCCTCTTGACTTTCCCAAATCCGTACTTTACTGAGATACTTCCTCTGAGAGATCCGGACTTGATTGTCAGACCTTGCTACATGCTCTGTTCTTGGTCATTGGACCAAAATACTCTTCAATCTGACTTCCGGTATAGACACACCATGTCCTGCAGATGTGTGGGATGGACTTTGTTGCCATCAATGACAACACTCATGAAGCCACACAGTGTCTCTTGCCAACAAACACTTCCTCCGGTAAGAGAATATGAACCCAAGTTCAAACCCTCTTGGTGGAATGATTCTAATTTTTGTGAATTCCATAGAAGTGAAGGTCACAAGACAAACAATTGCCAATGATTGAAAAACACCATCCAAGACTTGATAGATCAAAAAGATATATCAATTGATGGACATGCATCAATGATGACCATATGACATTCAAGAATCTGCTCCCTAACTATGAAAAGGGAGGTCTTTCTAAGAAGAATAATAATGGTGGTAACAATTCCAATTACACGAAAGTATCATATGAATACACTGTTAACCACATCTCTAAAAGTGATTCACATGTAAATGTGATTACTATAAATAACAACCCTGATTGTAATGTAACCACTCATCATGGAAAGATTACTCTCCAAGAGGCCCCACCTAAACCATCATCCGTATCCAATTAGTATAATGTCCTAGACCAACTCCAAAAGACACCCACACATATATCTATACTGGAGCTTTTGCGTCTTTATCCATCCTATAAGGCTACCCTAGAAAAATATCTATTGGAAACCACTGTGCTAACAAATCTAGCCCAAGAGCAATTCCAAGCCATGGTAGGACATCTTACTACCCCTCACTTCCTATCTTTTACCAAAAAAGATGACATGTCCATTACTCAACCTCACAATGCATCCCTTCACATCGAAGCCCTCATTCATAAACACAGAATAAAATAGGTCCTTATAGATGGAGGGGCATATTTAAATATATGCACATTAAAATTAATCCTTGCATTGGGGTTCTCTGAGAATGTTGTTGATCCAAAGAAGAAGATCACAATCAAGGCCTATGATGAAGAGAGGACATCTAAAGGTATTGTTGTTTTTTCCATACGAGTTGGACATGGTTTGCCAAGTACTTGATATGGAACTTGCCTACAATATTCTCCTCAACTGACCTTGGATACATGCGATGAAGGCCGTACCATCCACCTATCATCAAAGTATAAAGTTCCCTTACAATGGCTAAGAGATCACTATCCAAGGTGATCCTGATCCATTTCAATACTGCAACACCATCAAACCAAATCATTAAGTTGTCATACCTACCAATCGATCAAGCTCATCCTCTACAACCCTTGTTGACCCAAGTTCAATACCTTCTACATCCAAAACTGCCTAACTAAAAGTCAAAGATAAAGGGATAGGAGAGTATTCTATTGAGCAAACCTTTTGTCTTACAAAACTACCGCTATCACCCAAGTCTTATGGCAAACCCTCTATAGACAAACAACAGACATTGAAAACTCCTAATGGTCCTTTTATCAAATGGGGTACTCTATCAGATGAAAGTGATGAGAAAGATGTCCTTCAATGGTTGTATAAAGAAGAAGATATGGAATCCAAGCCACAAGATCAACAACCCCAACTACAAACTAATCAATATGGCCCAGGTTTTTCTATCTTGCAGAGAGTGGGATATACTGGTCATAGTCCCATAGGATTGATAAAAGAAGGTATAATGGAACCCATACAACCTTCTTCCTTATCAGCTTGAGACACTATAGGGCTAGGGTACAAAGGAAAAGACAAGGAAAAGGTTACCACCAATTTAGTTGAGCAAATTCACAAATTGCAAGAAGGAAGTGAAACAGACTCTAACGAATGGGAATGGGAGATCCTTTCTGAGCTATCTTGTGAAGATAAAGATATTGATGTGGTTCAAACATATAGCTCAACAAATACATACCATGAGGGTCAAAGCTCAAGGCCTAGACCACTAGAGTTCAATTCACAAAATATCGAGAGTGAGTCTCAAGAGGAAGGTCAGATGTCACACTTGATAGACAATACTGAGGAGAGTACTATTCTAGACCTTGTAAATACCCCCACAAACCTATACAACTCTATCCTAACCATCATTTCCCTTGAGTCAGACCAACTCGATGATCCCCTACCTTTAGTACATCCCAAACTTATAGATTAGGAAATACAAGAGGCCCCTGAACTAGATACCTTTCAAAATGACGATGCTATCATTCACTATCTAGAACTAAGGGATCACTTACCATTAGGAGATCATAAAGTTGGCTTTGCTATAGAGTTTAATGACATGGATTATTTTGGAGAGAGTTCCAAGCCTTTTAGTCACAAAAATGTAAAAATTAAAAAAATCTAATGGTGAAAATCATTCTGTGACAGTGTTAGATCGTGAAAAAAATAAAAAAATAATAGATGAATCCGATGGTGAAAACCTCTCTGAGGCACCAAAGGATGAAAGGCTTGACACTCTCCCCAATCTTACACATTAGGAGAGGTCCTTAGTTTTGATAGAACCAGCATAACCTATCAGCATTGGCACATAAGACAATCCAAGGATAATCCATATGGCAGAATCTTTATTTGAGCAAGAAAAGCCAGAATTCATCAAATTTTTCAAACAGAGACATATTAATTTTGCTTGGTCCTATGTGGATATGCCTGGACTTGATCCAAATCTCATAATGCATCATTTACCACTAGCTCTAGGAGCTAAACCAATCAAACAAAAACTAAGATGCATCCACATATAGCATTGTTAGTGAAAGAAGAATTGAAGAAGCTATTAGATGTTGGGTTTATCAAACCAATTAACTATCCAGAATGGATTTCCAATATTGTTCCTATCTCAAAACTGGATGGAAGGATCAAAATTTGCAATGATTTTAGGGATTTGAATAAAGATTGTCCCAAGGATGACTTTCCTTTGCCTAATACCGACATCATTGTGGACCTTACAGTAGGGCATACTATGCTATCTCTCATGGATGGGTTTTCTAGCTACAATCAGATCAAAATAGCACCAAAAGACCAACACAAGACCAGTTTTACATGTCCATGGAGTACATATTGTTGGTGTGTGATGTCATTTGGACTCAAAAATGCAGGAGCGACATACCAAAGAGCAATGACAACAATTTTCCATGATATGATGTACACCATCATGGAAGATTATGTAGATGATATTCTAGCCAAATCACTCACAAGAGAAGGACACCTCCAGGTATTAGATTAGATATTTCAGAGACTGGAGCAATTCAACGTCTGCTTGAATCCAAAGAAGTGTGTGTTCGGAGTCACATCTAGCAAACTTTTAGGATACATAGTTTTAGCCAAAGGAATTGAGGTAGATCTGACCAAAGTGAAAGCAATAATGGACATGCCACCACCTAGAAATATTAGTGAACTGAGGTCATTGCAAGACAAGTTATAATCTATCCATCGGTTTATCTCATAATTAGCTGACAAATGTCATCCATTTACCCATCTCCTTCACAAGAATATTGCTTTCAGATGGGATGAGGGGTGTGAACAAGATTTTAATCTCCTGAAAGAGTATCTGATGAATCCTCCAATCTTGATGTCCCCAATACATGGCAAATCACTTTTTCTTTATATTTCAGCTACACCAACTTCTCTAGGGGCTTTATTGGCACAACAAGACTATGAAGGAAAGGAACAGGCTATTTACTACATTAGTCAAACTTTGGTAGGCTATGGGCTACAATACATACCTATTGAATGAACATGCCTTTCCATAGTGGTGCAGGAGCACCAAGAGATTCAAGAGGATTCATATTGTGTTTTGTGTTGTTTCATGTTGTCTAATGTTGTCTCATGATGTAATAAGGTCCATTGGACCACTTCATTTTCATATCATGTTGATTTCATGGCCTTGATGCCAATGGTTGTAAGCCTACTTGTGGCAGTCATAGGTGGAATCCATTGTTTCATAGGTGGAGTCTATTGATTTGTAGCCATTCATGGCACATGGAGAAGGTTTGAACACCTTAAGAAGAGATAATGCACTTATCCATATGTAAATAAAATGTAATTAGTTGCAAGTAGTGACAAAATAGGGGTAGTTTGGTGGTTGTAGGGTAGTTTGGCCTCCCACCGATCCAAAACTACCCCCAAATTGATCAACAAGGTTGAATGTAGGCTTCTAAAGGCCATGATCCTGGTGATTGCAATGTGAATGAAGTTTGGAGGAAGAACAAATAAGAAGAATCTCTGTTTTCAGCTAGTTTCCTGTGTAATTTGTTGTTTCTGCCTGTACTACTTTCCTGTACGAAGGTGTCATAAGTGCTCATGATCATAGATGGTTAGAGGTATGTGTTAATATTTCATTACATCTAGTTTGAGCCTTTGAAACATTTTTGCAACATAGTTTTGTTCATTTTTCTGTATAGTGGTTGTTAAACCCTATTTTAGGGTTTTGTCATAAAACAATACATTCCTGAACTATTCCACTGGTTTGATCCCTTCTAAATCAGTGGAATGGCTTTTATTTTGTTTGTTTTTACATGTTATGAAAGATGTTTGGGTAGGGAACTGAATATGAAGGAGTTTATTTGAAGAAACCTAACAAACCCATGTGTTAGGTGTACTCTAGAGGGAACAACATAGAATAGATCTTGTATAGTCAACTGTGAAACCCTAAAACCCCTGAAATCCATAGTTTTTCCATGTATGTGAGATGTCCAGATGGTTCAGGAAGTTCTGTGACTTCATAAAAGCATAGTTACTTTGTTAATTAGGGCTAATTGGGGCTCTTTCAATTAGGCTTGTTGTGAAGAAAGTGTCACTTATTCCAAAACAACCCATGCTGAATTTTTGATATGTCATCAAGGTCCCAAAAGGGTGTCTGAAACCATTCCTATCTACCCTGATGATGTCTAGACTGGAAATTATCCTTTGTCTGGTCTAAAACTAGGGCTACAAGGAATTTGCCTAGTTTGCGAGGGAAGTGGCTTACATGCAGGCATGAGACCCTATTGGATGGTTGGGATAGGTTCTGCTTGAAAGGAAGCTAGGTGTGCAGAAATGCTTCCTACACTAATCTATTGAGGAGAGGGCTATGCAAATTCAACTTTACCCTAACTATTACAGCGATGTTAAAACCATTAACATGAGATATAGCAGCAAAATACAAGAACCAAAAAGTAGATAGAAGAAGAGAGACAAAGATTTACGGTGGGGAAAACCCTTATCGGGTGAAAAACCCCACACTCAGAAACCTGCACAATGTATTAACAAATCTGAAAGAATGTTTACAATACACTTACAATGCAAGCTTCAATGGTCTTTGACACTCGTGTCTGGAGTCAATCCGGAAGCATAACAGTACCTATAAACCTGTGATACAAAATCCATCTCCAAGCACCTATTTAAATAGAACATACAAGGCAATTTTGGACCTTTCTTGGAATGGGCGTCCAATATGGCATCTTGGACCAAAATCCACGCCTAGGGACACTTGGTCAACATTGTAGAATGTTTCTGACACTTCTCCATAGCTCCCATCCCAAAGAGGTCACCTATTTCCAAAATGGGCTATGACAGATGCTCTTACAACACTTATGACCGTCATAGAATCTGTCAGCGGTTACAACTTACAACTGTAAGAGAATCTGTCATACACATGCTATAAATAGCATATTCTCTTACAACACATCATATTCCACCTTGGGGTGCCCAAATATGTCTCATTCAAAGATGCTACATGACACATGTCATTACCTGTCTTATAACCTTCTATTCTCGACTCTTACATGTCATAGATTCGTCATAGGAATCCGTCATAACCGTTTCGGTCAAACATTCCTTACACAACATAGAAGATGCCAACACATGGCAGAATATTCCTACCACTAAGTGGGATGCCTATCTCCTCATGTGAGGATAAAATAACAAGTTGTCATAATCCATGTAGGATTGACACATCACCGTGCCACATCCCACAATATGACAAAGTGGAATTTCCAATTATTTACAACATAGGCAATTGAATAATAAATACAAACATTACAAATGTAGAGAATTACCAAGGTTGAGACACCTTAATTCCCAACATTCTCCCACTTGTCGAACACCTTGTAAGAGCCAATAGAAAAATAGGATTTAACTGCTATAGGCCGAGAGGCCGATAGACTCCGAACACCATCTGAACTTCTCTGTGCCCACTGGTTTCGTCAACGCATCTGCAATATTCTTCAAAGTATCTACCTTCTCCAAATTTACCTTTCCATCCTCAACCATGTCCCTCACAAAGTGAAACTGAACATCAATGTGCTTGGTTCTAGCATGGAAAGTTGGATTCTTTGCAAGGAAAATTGCACTCTGACTGTCACAACTGATCATGATTTGACCTGCATCAACACCAATATCTGAACATAATCTCTTAAGCCAAATGGCTTCCTTATAAGCATGAGTTTCTGCCATATACTCAGCTTCTGTCATGGACAACACAACAACAGGTTGTCACTTACTCATCCAACTAATAGCACCACCAAATAGTGTAAAAACATAAGCACTGGTGGATCTCCTGTTGTCAATGTCACCTGCCCAATCTTAATACACAAATCCATGAATATCAATAGAATACGAAGGTCCTGAAAGATTACCATGATAGCAAATGGCATACTCAGAAGTACCCCTCAAATATCTGAACACTCGCTTAACTGTATCTCAATGAACCCGTCCAGGATTAGCCATAAATCGACTAAGGACTCCCACTGCTTGGGCAATATCTGGTCTTGTGCAGACCATAGCATACATCAAACTACCAACAACACTAGCATAAGGTACTCTTCTCATGTCCTCCACCTCACTAGGAGATTTTGGACAATCCTCAACAAACAACTTTGTCCCCAAAGAAACGAGAACACACAACGGTCTACAATCTGCCATGCTGAATCTGTCCAACATGGACTTCACATACTTACTTTGGCTTAACCAAAGTTTTTTGTTGGTTCTGTCTCTTCTGATTTCCATTCCTAGAATGTACCTGACTGCCCCTAAATCTTTCATTTCAAACTGAGCTGACAATTGAGATTTAAAATTAGAAATCATATTCTTACCCTTCCCAATGAGCAACATATCATCAACATATAGTGCAACAATGAGAATATGATCACCATCAAACTTATAATAAACACAATGATCAGAGTTTGATCTCACAAATCCAATTGACAACACAAAGGCATCAAACTTCAAGTACCATCTCCTAGGGGATTGCTTCAAACCATACAAAGACTTCTTAAGTTTGCAAACCAAATTTTCTTTACCTTTTACCATGTAATGCTCTGGCTATGACATGTAGATCTCTTCTTCCAAGTCACCATGAAGAAAAGTAGTCTTCACATCCATCTGTTCTACTCCAAGTCATAAGCTGCTACGAGTGACAACAGGAATCGAATGGATGTCAGCTTTGCAACAGGAGAGAAGATCTCACCATAATCTATACCCTCCACTTGTGAATACCCCTTCGCAACCATTCTGGCCTTATACTTCTCAATACTGCCATCTGCACCAATCTTCTTCTTGAACACACATTTGCATCCAACGGGTTTCCGTCCAGGAGGCAAAGGCACCAAGTCCCAAGTTTGATTCTTTTCCAAAGAAGCCATTTCTTCCTCCATGGCCTTGTTCTAGGAACCTGCATCCTTCATATCCAAAGCCTCTGATACAGTTCTAGGTTCATCACTGTTAGTGATTAAAGCATAAGCACAACTAGAATCAAGTAATGTAAAACCAAACCTTTCAGGTTACTTTCTTATCCGTGTAGACCTCCTCAAGAGCTGAGGTTGAGGTTCAACTTCTTCCTCTGAGCTTTCAGAGCTGCTAGAGCTTTCCTCATCATTAGGTCCAACATTGTCTTTCTGTTTAATCTTCTCAGGGGTGAGAGGAAACTGAACAACATCCTCTTTCTTTTCTTTTTCTTCTGGCTACAAAACAATGGAAGAAAGTGTAAGCTCTCTGAAGATGACACTTCTGCTATACAATACTTTTTCAGCCACGGGGTCCCAAAGCTTGTATCCTTTCACACCAAGCCGATGAAGATACACTTAACAGCTTTGTTCTCTAACTTTGACCGCTTCTCCCTAGGCACATGTACATATGCCTCACAACCAAAAACATGAAGATGCCCTACTAAAGGCCTTCTGCAAGACCACACCTCCATGGGTGTCTTTCCAACAAGAGCTGATGTAGGAGATCTGTTTACTAGAAAGCAAGTAGTGGCAACAGATTCAGTCCAAAACTTTTGTTCTAGACCAGCTCCACTAAGCATACTCCTAGCCTTCTCCATCAGTGTCCTGTTCATCCTCTCTGCAACTCCATTTTTCTATGGTGTGTATGGAGTTGTCTTATGTCTTTCAATCCCAAGTTCCTTGCAATACTTATCAAATTCTGTAGAACAGAACTCACCACCGTTGTGAGTTCTCAAACTTTTAATCTTTTTACTAGTCTAATTTTCAGAAAAGCTTTAAACTCCTTAAACTTGCTATAGACTTCAGATTTGCTTCTGAGAAAATAAATCCATGTCCTTTTACTATAATCATCTATAAAAGATATAAAGTATATAGATTTTAATAACGAAGGAATATTAAGAGGACCAAACACATCAGAATGAATAAGGTCCAACACACCAGAAGACTTATGAGAACTCGAGTAAAATTGAACACGGTTTTTTTTCCATAAATGCAATGTTCACAAAAGTTGAACTCAAGATTACAATCATCTAACCCCTCAATGAGGTTCTTATTTTTCATGGTACGCAGACCCTTCTCACCAATGTGGCCAAATCTCTTATGCCATAACATTGTCATTTTTGCAGGAAGTTTAACTTCCAATGCACGATTACAACCATCAAGACTAGAAATAACAAATTTCTTCACTACTCGTTCAGATGGTGGGGATGAAGTGAATGTTGCCCTCTTCCTTGAGTCAGAAGAACTATTGCATTGTGTAATGCATGCTTCCAGCTGAAACAGAGTACCTCTCCAAGTACCCTTAGTAAGCACCATAGATCCTCTAGTCATCTCGCATCCTTCTTTCAAAAAGACAACCTGCACACCTACATCATTCAAACTACTTATAGAAAGCAGGTTCCGTGCTAAGCCTGGGATGTGCATAACCCCAGAGATCCCCTTCACTCAACCATCAGGGAATCAGATAGAGACACTTCCACGACCAACGATCTTCAGATGAGAGTCGTCACCCAGATACACCTTTCCACCATTGAACTCCTCATACTTAGTGAACCAGTCTTAATGCGAGGTCATGTGGAATGATGCACTAGAGTCGATTAGCCACACATCATTAGATGCATGGGTTGCCAGGGCTGCGATGAAGGCATCATTGTCATCTTGTGATTTGTCAGAATCTGAATTAGGAGCTTTCTTCTTTTTCTTCTTCTCCTCTTTACATTCCTTTTAGAAATGCCCGATTTTGCCACAGTTCCAACAAAGAGCCTTGGACTTTCCAGGAGATTTGGATCTCCCACGGGATTTGGATCTACCCTTCTTAGCTTTCTTGTCCTTCTTCTTCCCTTTCTCCTTGGGTCTTCCACAAACTGCAAGGTCTTCTTTGGCTACCTCAGAAGACTTTCTCTGCATCTCTTCAGACAACAGCAAAGAAACCACTTCTTCCATTTTGAATGGGTATGTCGTGCTTCCGATTGCCATGACAAGATGATCCCATGAGTCCGGTAGAGAACAAAGCAGGGTCATACACAGATCCTCCTCCTCCATTTTTACACCAATAGATGTTAATTGTGCAACCAACATATTAAAGGCATTCATATACTCAGCCACGGATCCTCCATCCTCCATTCGAAGAGAATACAACTTCTTTCTCAGGAAAAGTTTATTGACTAGGGATTTAGCTTGATACACATCCCCCAACTTCTTCCAAAGAAGTTTTGCAGTAGCCTCCTCATGGACATTTAACAAAATAGAATCAGCAAGACTAAGTCTTATGAGACCCTTAGCCTTCCAATCCTTGATATCCCACTCATCTTGAGTCATTGTAGCTGGTTTAGTTCCATTCACACTTTCCCAAAGGTCTTGGTCAACTAACATGTCTTCCATTTTGAGCTTCCACAACTCAAAATTACTGCCATTGAACTTCTCTACTTCAAACCTTCTTGATGTGCCTACCATCTCCTTGCTGCAATAAGATACAAAATGCTCTACATAGACTCCCACTCAACCTAAGATTAGCTCAAAAAACCCCTACCCTACAACTAGGACCAAAGGTGATCAAGCTCTGATACCAACTGAAAGGAAGCCAGGTGTGCGGAAATGCTTCCTACACTAATCTATTGAGGAGAGGGCTATGCAAATTCAACTTTATCCTAACTATTACAGCGATGTTAAAACCATTAACATGAGATATAGCAGAAAAATAGAAGAACTAGAAAGTAGACAGAAGAAGAGAGACAAAGATTTACGGTGGGGAAAACCCTTATCGGGTGAAAAACCCCACACTCAGAAACCTGCACAATGTATTAACAAATCTGAAAGAATGTTTACAATACACTTGCAATGTAAGCTTCAATGGTCTTCGACACTCGTGTTTGGAGTCAATCCGGTAGCATAATAGTACTTGTAAATGTGTGATACAAAATCCATCTCCAAGCACCTGTTTAAATAGAACATGCAAGCCAATTTTGAACCTTTCTTGGAATGGGCGTCCAATATGGCATCTTGGACGAAAATCCATGCCTAGGGACACTTGGTCAACATTGTAGAATGTATCTGACACTTGTCTACAACTCCCATCCCAAAGAGGTCACCTATTTCCAAAATGGGCTATGATAGATGCTCTTACGACACTTATGACTGTCATAGAATTTGTCATAGCAGTTACAACTTACAGCTGTAAGAGAATCTGTCATACACATGCTATAAATAGCATATTCTCTTACAACACATCATATTCCACATTGGGGTGCCCAAATATGCCTCATTCAATGATGCTACATGACACATGTCATTACCTGTCTTACAACCTTCTATTCTCGACTCTTACATGTCATAGATTCATCATAGGAATCCGTCATAACTATTTCGATCAAACATTCCTTACACAACATAGAAGATGCCGACACATGGCAGAATATTCCTACCACTAAGTGGGATGCCTATCTCCTCATGTGAGGACAAAATAACAAGTTGTCATAATCCATGTAGGATTGACACATCACCGTGCCACATCCCACAATATGACAAAGTGGAATTTCCAATTATTTACAACATAGGCAATTGAATAATAAATACAAACATTACAAATGTAGAGAATTACCAAGGTTGAGACACCTTAATTCCCAACACTGCTAAGTGTCAAAAGGCTCTCCATATGTCTATCTCCAAGGGAATGAGTGCTTGATGTCATCTCTCATATGAACCATAAGTATAGGCCTGTCAAACTCCTTGAAAACCTACTTGTCTTTCCCTGTCCTCTACATCATATTGGTATCAGAGCCACAAAAGGTTCTGCCACTTGGTTGTGAGAAAGGTTTTGGTGTATGTTAGTAGAGGAGAGTGAAGGAGAGGCTAGCATCATGCCTCCAAAGGGGATGACCACGGAGGTGGCCAAAAAGTTCCAAGAGATGGAAGAGAATATCAAGGCTGGAGTCAAGGAAGCACTCCAGGTTGAATTGAAGGCAATGAGGAAAGGGAAGAGATTAGATGAAGATTCTGATGGAGAAGAGGACACAGGGGAAGAAGAAGAGGAACCCCAAAGGTAGGAGGCAGATATACCTGTAGATTAGAAATATTTTCTTGAAGCCATCAAGTCAATTGGCAAAGATTCTTCAGAAGCCTAGATGGAGATCCCAATGTTCAGTGGGAAGATGGATGCTGATGAGGTCATGGAGTGGATTGAGGCCTTAAAAAATTATTTTGAGTACAAGGAGGTAACTGAGAACAAGAGAGTGAAGTTTGCCAAAACAAAACTGAAAGGTGCTGCACTCACATGGTGGAATTACACCCAAGGTGAGAGGGTGAAGAATGGGAGAGGTATGATCACTTCTTGGA
Source organism: Cunninghamia lanceolata (assembly GCA_027924645.1). NCBI lineage: Eukaryota > Viridiplantae > Streptophyta > Pinopsida > Cupressales > Cupressaceae > Cunninghamia > Cunninghamia lanceolata. The sequence goes on along the minus strand of BSBN01001135.1, from coordinate 3,551,824 downwards.
GTAGGATGTTGGAAAGGATCAAATCTTAGTTTCTACCAGTAGATTATGAGGCACAGATCTACAAGAAGATGTAAAATCTTAAACAAAGGGACATGGATGTGTCCACCTACACAGAAGAGTTTCATAAACTCACTCTTAGATGTGGGCATGTAGAAGGTGAGAAGGGAGAAGTAACAAGGTATATCAACAGTTTGAAATTTAGTATACAAGATGAGATCATCATCTTGACCCCTGAGACAGTAGATAAATGTTTTCAAATGACATTGAGGGCTGAAGAAAAGTTGAAGAGGAAAGGTGAGCATCAAAACAGAGGTAGAGGGGGGAGAAATTTTAGAGGTAGGGGTAGTTTTGGGGGTAGAAATCAGTTTTAGAGAAGCCAAGGTGAGTCTAGCTCTCAAGAACAAAGTGGAGATTTAGGTTCAAGAGGAGGCTTTAGAGGAAGGAGACCCAATGGAAGGGGTAGATTCGGTGGACCAGGCAGAGGTCCTAGTGTCTTCACAGGGAGATGCTTCAATTGTAACCAAGTAGGGCACACCATGAACAAGTGTCCTGATAAAGCCTCAAACTCTCATCGAGGAGAGAGAAGGAACCAGTTGATTCAAGAGGAAGATTGTCAAAGTGTCAATTCCCCAATTGGAAGTGCAGCCCCAGTCCATGATGGAGAAAGCTTGATGATGAGGAGAACCATGTTGAAGGTGACTCAAACACAAGAACCCCCTCAAAGGAAGATGTTGTTCAAAAACACATGCAAGGCTTATGGTAAGATATGCAAGGTAATTGTTGATTCAGGTTCAACTAAAAATTTGGTTTCTATAGAAATGGTAGACAAGTTAAAATTGAAAAGACTACCTCTTGCTAATCCTTACAAGGTGTCATGGTTGAATAAGGGGCAGCAAGTCTTAGTAGATGAACAATCTTGGGTACAATTTGAGATAGGGGAGTATAGGGATAAGATATTGTGTGATATAATCACCATGGATGCTTGTCATTTGCTATTAGGGCATCCTTGGCAGTATGATGTGCAGTCCCAACATGATGGGAAGTCAAATTCTTTTATCATAACAAAGAATGGTAGTAAGTACAAGATGGACCCTTTGCCGGATGAGAGTGTGGATAAGAACATTGGGTCAAGTGTCATGATAGTGAGTGGGAGAGAGTTTCTTAACACCCTAATGGAGGAAGGAACCCAAGGGTATGCTCTAATTTTGAAGCCTAAAAACAATCCTGATTTGCATAGTCATAGTAAGGAAGAAGTCCCCAAGGAGGTGCTACAGTTGTTGGACAAATACAAGGGTATCATGGTGGAGGAGATGCCTAATGCATTGCCACCTATTAGGGACATAAGCCATCAGATTGACTTCATACCATGGTCTACATTGCCAAACAAACTAGCCTACAAGATGACTCCATCTCAAAATGAGGAGATTGCCAAGCAAGTGCAAGAGTTGTTGGATAAGGGTTTGGTGAGAAAGAGCCTTAGTTCATGTGCTATCCCAACAATCCTAGCCCCTAAAAAGGATGGTAAGTGGAGACTTTGTATAGATTCTAGGACAATCAATAATATTACTATAAGATATAGGTTCCCTATGCCTAGGATTGAAGATTTAATGGACTGTTTGGGAGGGGCTCGTTATTTCTCCAAGATTGATCTCAAAAGTGGGTACCATCAAATCTGGATAAGGCAAGGGGATGAATGGAAGACTGCCTTTAAGACAAATGAATGTCTCTATGAGTGGTTGGTGATGCCATTTGGCCTATCCAATGCCCCAAGTACTTTTATGCGCCTTATGAATGAGGTGTTGAAAGATTTCATTGGCAGATTTGTTGTGGTATATCTTGATGACATTCTTGTGTTTAGCAGGACAAAGGAAGAGCATTTGCAGCACTTGGACCTAGTTTTGAAGAATTTGCATGATGAAAAGTTGATGATTAACATGGAGAAGAGTGTCTTCATGAAGGAAGAACTCACCTACCTTGGTTTTGTCATCTCCCAAGGTAATTTGAAGATGGATCCAACAAAGGTGGAGGCTATTTTGTCATGGCCAACTCCCAAAATAGCAGGTGATGTGAGAAGTTTTCATGGATTGGCAACATTCTATAGAAAATTCATCAAAGGTTTCAGTCACATATGTGCACCCATCCTAGACACCATCAAAGGAGGACAAAAATGTAACTTTTCTTGGACCAAGGCAGCTGATGAATCATTTGAAATTCTGAAAAAGAAGGTAGCACAACAACCTATACTCATTTTGCCTGATTTTAATAAGTTGTTCACGGTGGAATGTGATGCTAGTAACCTTGCTATAGGGGCTATCTTGAGTCAAGAAGGTAGACCGGTTGCTTTCTTTAGTGAGAAACTCAATGATGCTAAGAGGAAGTATTCTACCTATGACTTGGAGTTGTATGCAATGGTACAAGCCTTGAAGAAATGGAGGCATTACCTTTTGCCTAAAGAATTCATTATTTACATGGACAATCATGATCTTAGTTTTCTGAATTCATAGGAGAAACTTAGTCACAAGCACATGAAATGGATCAAAAAAATTCAAGCCTACACATTTTCCATCAAGCACAAGAAGGGGCAGGCCAATAAAGTGGTAGATGCATTGAGTAGAAGGGTATGCATGGTTCAAGAAATTCAATTGCAAAGTGTGGGGATTGATTCCCTCAAGCACATGTACAAGGATGATGAGGATTTCAAGGAGATATATGAGGTTTGCACTCAATTTTATGATTCTTATTAGACTAATTTTTTTGAGTTTTTGTTGCAGCAGGGGTTATTATTCAAAGGAAGCCAATTGTGTGTTCCTAGGTGTTCCATGAGGGAGAACATCATAAAGGAGAAGCATTGTGGCAGTCTAGGTGGCCACTTTGGGCTTGATAAGACACTAGAGCAGGTGAAAAGGTTCTACTTTTGGCCAAAGTTGCAATCAGATGTCAGAAAATTTGTTGAAGGCTGCAGTATATGCCAAAGGGCTAAGGGAACATCATCAAATGCTAGTTTATATCAACCACTCCCTATTCCTAATAGGCCATGGGAGGGTATTAGCATGGATTTTGTTTTGGGTCTTCCTAGGACTCAAAGACGTTTTGATAGCATCTTTGTTGTGGTGGATAGGTTTAGTAAGATGGCTCACTTTTTGCCATGTAAATGCACTAATGATGCTTCCCCTATTGTTGGCTTATTTGTCAAAGAAATTGTTTGGCATACTTTGTGGAAAATCTTCTTAGATGTCTCACAAAGAATCATGGAGAGGCATGGAATATGATCATCCTCAAGTAAAATTTTCCTATAATGATTCCACCAATAGAAGTACATGGAGAATTCCTTTTGAGGTTGTCTATGGGATTCATCCAAGAGGGATTCTTGAACTAAGGGATTTACATGGATTGGAGAGAAGGAGTGCTCAGGGAGAAGACTTTGCATTGGCCATGAAGGACATCCATGATAGAGTGAGAGACTCTCCAAAAGAATACAGAAAAATACAAGGAGAAAGCCAATGAGAGGAAGAGAGATGTGCAATATAAGGTAGGAGACTTGGTGATGGCTAACTTGAAAAAAGAAAGGCTTCCAAAGGGGCAGCCAACAAAACTCCTCATGAAGAAGTTTGGTCCTTACCAGATTGTGCACAAGTTTGGTCCTAATGCCTATGAGATTGAACTTCCTCAAGGCTTGGCTATATCCCCAATCTTCAATGTTTTAGATTTGTCTCCTTACAAAGGTGATAATGTTGTAGATCCAGATGCAGGTCTGATAGCAGAAGGGGCTGAAGAATGGATTAAGGACCTACTACCCAGCCAACCATTGAAGTTGGAGAGCATATTGGATACCAAAGTGATAAAAAAGACTAGAAAGAAGACCTATAAGGAGTACCTTATTAAATGGAGTGGATTACCTACTGAAGATACCACTTGGATGAGTGAAGAAGACATTTTGAAGCATGGTACCACTATTGCTGATCTGGTTCCTCAAGGGACTTGAGTTCTTTTCCACCCCCGGGAGTATGGTGCAGGAGCACCAAGAGATTCAAGAGGATTCATATTGTTTTTTGTGTTGTTTCATGTTGTCTAATGTTGTCTTATGATGTAATAAGGTCCATTGGACCACTTCATTTTCATATCATGTTGATTTCATGGCCTTGATGCCAATGGTTGTAAGCCTACTTGTGGCAGCCATAGGTGGAATCCATTGTTTCATAGGTGGAATACATTGTTTCATAGGTGGAGTCCATTGTTTCATAGGTGGAGTCTATTGATTTGTATCCATTCATGGCACATGGAGAAGGTTTGAACACCTTAAGAAGAGATAATGCACTTATCCATATGTAAACAAAATGCAATTAGTTGCAAGTAGTGACAAAACAGGGGCAGTTTGGTGGTTGCAGGGTAGTTTGGCCTCCCACCGATCCAAAACTACCCCCAAACTGATCAAGAAGGTTGAATGTAGGCTTCTAAAGTCCATGATCCTGGTGATTGTAGTGTGAATGAAGTTTGGCGAAAGAACAAATAAGAAGAATCTCAATTTTCTGCCAGTTTCCTGTGTAATTCGCTGTTTCTGCCCGTACTACTTTCCTATACGGAGGTGTCATAAGTGCTCATGATCATAGATGGTTAGAGGTATGTGTTAAAATTTCATTGCATCTGGTTTGAGCCTTTGAAATGTTTCTGCAACATAGTTCTGTTCATTTTTTTGTATAGTGGTTGTTAAACCCTATTCTAGGGTTTTGTCGTAAAATAATGCATTCTTGAACCATTCCACTAGTTTGATCCCTTTTGAATAAGTGGAATGAATTTTATTCTATTTGTTTTTGCATGTTATGAAAGATGTTTGGGCAGGGAACTGAGTATGAAGGAGTTTATTTGAAGAAACCTAACAAACCCATGTGTTAGGTGTACTCTAGAGGGAACAACATAGCATAGATCTTTTACAGTCGACCGTGAAACCCTAAAACCCCTGAAATCCATAGTTTTTCCATGTATGTGAGATGTCCAGATAGTTCAAGAAGTTCTGTGACTTCATAAAAGGGTAGTTGCTTTGTTAATTAGGGGTAATTGGGTCTCTTTCAATTAGGCATGTTGTGAAGAAAGTGTCACTTGTTCCAAAACAACCCATACTAAATTTTTGCTATGTCATCAAGGTCCCAAAAGGGTGTTTGAAACCATTCCTATCTTCCCTTGAAGATGTCTAGACTGGAAATTATCCTCTGTCAGGTCTAAAACTAGGGCTATAAGGAATTTGCCTAGTTTGTGAGGGAAGTGGCTTGCATGAAGGCATGAGACCCTATTGGATGGTTGTGATAGGTTCTGCTAAGTGTCAAAAGGTTCTCCATATGTTTTTCTCTAAGGGAATGAGTGCTTGATGTCATCTCTCATATGAACCATAAGTATAGGCCTATCAAACTCCTTGAAAACTGCCTTGTCTTTCCCTGTCCTCTACATCACGTAGTTTTTGCATCCCAAAAACTAAGACATTATATGCTCACACATTCATTCAAGTTGGTAGCAAAGATGATACATTGAAGTATTTTCTCAGTAAGGCTACTCTAACAGGAAGACTATCAAAGTGGGTAATGATTCTCAACGAGTTCGACATTGAATATGTGGACATAAGAGCTATAAAAGGCCAAGTGATTGCGGATCAATTAGCAGATGCACCATTGCATGATGACAATCCATTAAACTTTGATTTTCCAGATGAAGCCATTTTCAACATAACAACCCAAGCATGGAAACTCTATTTTGATGGATCTTATACTCAACATGGGTCAGGAGCAGGCATTTTGGCCACACCTCAAGGGGATACAATCCCAAAATCATATAGACTACTTTTCCCTTGTACCAACAATGTGGTAGAATATGAGGCATTGGTCATTGATCTTAAAATGGCTGTAGAATGGAAAGTTTGAGAGATTCATGTGTATGGAGATTCACAACTAGTTATCAATCAAGCAAATGCTGACTATCAAACCAAGGATGAAAAGTTAATACCCTACAAGCATATGGTAGATGACTTTAAAGAATATTTTTGTTGTGATTTCCTTTGAACAAATACTAAGACTAGAGAGCAAAGCTACTGATTCCATGGAAACCATCGCATCACTACTGGATATACCTGAAAAACTATCACATTATGAGTTCTTAGTGGAGCCAATGTCTAATCCAGCTTATGATATCCCTGAAACTAGAATCATATGCCACATAGTAGGATCTGATTCCCCCTTGTATAGAAATATCTATACCTAGTTAAAAGAGAATACCTTATCACTAGGTTTATCCAATAATCAACGATGAATCTTTATCCGTCAAGCCTCTCGCTATACCATAATTGCCGATACCCTAAATATCAACAAGGTCTTGATGGTACTCTCCTTAGGTGTCTTGAAAGTGAGGAATATCAAACCGCCTTAAGGGAAGTTCACACAGGGTCCTACCTTGGCTAAGAAACTCATGCATATGGGATACTATTGGCCAACTATGGAAACATACTCTTATCATTTTGTGAAAAGGTGCAAGAAATTCCAAATTCATGTAAATTTAATACATGCACCAACACAAGAGCTGCAGCCTTTAATGACTCCTTGGCTTTTTTGTCAATGGGGACTTGACTTAGTGGGCAAGGTTCATCCCCCATCATCCTACATCCATAAATTCATAATAACCGCCATTGAGTACTTTACTAAGTGGATCGAAGACGTACCCCTAGCCAATATCACATGCAAGAAAATTGCCTCATTCATCTTGAATTATATCATTTGCCACTATGGCATTCCTTTATCCATTATCACTGATAATCACAGACCCTTTTAAAATTAGGATGTCAAAGAACTCTGTGACAAGTTCTATATACAACACCATTTTTCCACCCCATACTACCCCTAAGGAAATGGTCAGGCAGAGGCTTCTAATAAAACCATCTTGAAAATCTTGAAGATCAAGACTATTAATGATGCCAGCCGTGATTGGTATATCCAACTAAATCCCATTCTGTGGGCCTACCGTACAAGTATCCACACACCCACAGGTGTAACACCCTACACCTTAGTTTATGGCTCCGAAGCAATCTTTCCCTTAGAGGTGAAGTTACCATCCTTGTGAGTATCATTAAAAGGTCTAATAACTGATGAAGAATATCGGGTTTCCAAACTACAGGAGTTAGAGCTGTTGGAGGAAAGAAGACAAAATGCCTTTAATCATCTCAAAGCCTATCAACAAAGGATGTCAAGAAGCTACAACCACAGAGTAAAACCCAGAGTCTTTCATGTTGGTGACCTAGTTCTCAAGGAAAACCCCATAAATCGGCAAGACAGGGAAAAGAAAGGCAAGTTTGAACCCAATTGGCTAGGTCCATATGTAATCATTGTTGCTTACGGATAAGGAGCCTACCAGTTAGCAACATTAGAAGGTGAACTGTTCGATGATCCCATCAACAATATGCATCTTCACAAGTTTTATACCTAAAAACCCCAATGCAAGGGAGTTAAAAAAAATCATACAAATAAAAACAAGTGGCAAAAATATGGAGACAGACACTATTTGTGATAAATTGCTTCCTCCATCTTATAGGATTTTAGTTTCTACCCATCTTTCCTTTCGTATCCATCAAATCACATAAAGATACTTATCATGGCTTGTTGTTCACTCGCCCTTACTGCATTATCACCTCAGGCTATCCATCCATTCCTTCATCCATCTTGTCATCTGTCGTGACCCCATTGCTAGTATCATTGTCGAACTATGTCACCTCTGAGCTATCACGTAGGCAAGGCCATCATCGATGAGCCCCCAAGGCTTCTCACCCCTTGGGTCTTAGGTCCACATGGTCCACATTGTCAAACTACATTGCCTCTGCGTTGTCATGTAGGCAAGGCCATCATCGATGAGCCATCGAGGCACTAGGTTAGTCCCTTAGGGCCCATTCCATCAGTTCATCCATATGTTCCACCCATAATAAGTAGATCCTTTACTTGACTAGGGGCAAAAATCCTTGACCTAGTTAAAGAATCAGATTCTTGAATCTTACAATCTTAGAGGATAACAATTAGGATTGTGATACTATCTCTAGACAACATGCAACACTACAAACAAACCTTTTCAACAAAAACTTGACACAAGACATTAACCTATATCAGACAACAAATTGACCTAAACTATCAAGATGATTATATTTTTTATCATGGCAAGAAAGCATATCTATGGCAAGAAGATTTTATGGCTGTTATAAGTTTAAGTCTTAAGTCTTGATTTTCATTATCATGTTTCTTATACTACTCAAGGATGTCCAAGACTAGAGGAGCTATGATGGGGGCATGATTATTTTCATTTGTTTGTTGTTTGTGGATTAATCTTTAGTAATGTGATGACTTGTCTAAGGATATTATCAGCAAAAGATCATCGGGGACATTGTGGGTCTAAGCATGAAAAAGTGCAGTCCTTGTTTGTTGATACATGAAAGTAATACTCAGGTCATCTAGGTTCAATTTTGCCTAAATGCTTGTATTAACTTGCTAAATCAAAATCCATGTAAGAGATACTCAGGTCATCATGGTTTAATTATACCTAGATGCTTGTATTTCCTTACAACATTTTAAAAGCTCAATGATGAAAAAAATACTTCAAATATTTTGCATACAAGATGACTAAGTCTCATTTGTACATATTAGGGTTGCATTTCATTTAATTTATAAGCATTCCATAATTATCATTTACCAAGTGGCATAAGATCCAAATCATTTCTTTCATTTATCCATATTATCCATTGGTCCAAATCTTTTCTTTCATTTATCCAAATTATTCTTCTAATTTATTCACCATATCCAAATCATTAGTCTAATTCTTCTAAGTGTTCTTTCATTTATGATTGAGTATATTTGGCATAACAAAAAATAAATCATTATCATTTTGCATGTTATAAAAATATCCATCATAAGTTTATATCCTTTAAAATGCATTAGTTACATTAAAACATTTAGATCATGATAGTAATGTCATTTATCCACATAGGTTGCATGTATAACATTTATCATCAAAGCAATCAAATCAAATAACAAAGATATCATTGTCATAGGATCTGTATATTAGATCATCAGACATAGAAAAATTTAAAACACCATGTACTATATGCATGTAGGATCATTGCACATAGCATTATACATAGATATAAGTCATTAGGTGAACCATAGGAATATCATATCATAAGTGTCACAAAACATACATCATAATCATAAAATCCATCATAATCAAAACATCTATCATATAAACAACATCCATCCATCAGAACACATGCATGTAGTCCATTGAAATCGTATAGATCATCATCAAAAAAATAATAATATCCAAGTATACAATGATATCATAAATGTGTTTCTCAAGCTGTCAAAAAATAGTGTGTATACAAAAATGATATAAACTGATACATGTCTCAAAAGTGCCTAAGAGGTACTACCTATAGAAGGCGCTGGCTGCTGAGGCTGAGGCTGAGGACCTGTAGGACCTGTCCTGGGTAGCCCATGAGGAGGTAGCAACCCCATAACTCCACTCTCAGATAGTGTCCATCTGGATCTACTGCGTGAGCTCAGATGAAAGCTACCTACTCTCTGCTTCAGGGGCACTACCTGCTCATATAAAGATCTCCAATAGAAAATCTCCTGCCCAGCTCAAACCATCTCTGAAATAGTCTAACCTGTAGGACCTTATGCTATAGTCTACTGTACTTATTGTAGTAGGGCCTTTGCCCTAGTGTATCTCTATATGGTGGTATCCTTCTCTAGTATGGTAGTCCTCACATCCCACTGTAGCTGGGTAATCTGCTGGTGCATCTATCCAACCTACCCCTATAGATGAGCCACTTGGGCTCATAAAGCTACCATCTATCCATCATCTTGTGCCTGTACCTGCATTAGCACCTATGCCTACACCTATATTTGTGCCTACACTTGAGGCTATGCCTAAATCTGTGGCACTCCCTCCACCCTCTGTCTCACTCTCCTCTGTCCGAGTCCATTATCTCCACCATCATCATCTTTGCCACCTCCGCTACCATCATCCTTTCTACCTCTGCCCCCCCTCCCACCTCGCTATCACCTCCTCCTCTACCATGGAGCATCTGTTGATAACTGAGAGGGGGGGTGAATCAGTTATCTTAATTAATTTAACTTTCTGTTCTTCTTTAATAACTAGTGCAGCATCAAAACAAATAAGCATCCATAACCATGAAAGAAGAAACAAAATCAATACACATAACACAATGATTTTGATGTGGAAAACCCTATTAAGGGAAAAAACCACGGGGTGACTAACCCAAGATTGTATTCTCTATTAAAAGAATAGAAGTACAAAATGGCACTTGCCAATTAGGGCTCACTGCTCGAGCAGACTTCTCACAAGAGGCTCACTACCTACAAGAGACTCACTTTCTACAAGGTATAAAGAAAGTAACAAGATACTTGAATTGATGAGAAGCATCCACATATGCTGAGGTTTAGTTCTGGTTAGGCTCAACACACTGATCTACTACACTTCATTCTTCCTCTTCTTTGGTGCTGCTGTCCTGTCACATACCAGACCTGTATTACAGCTTCCACACTATTCTTTGCTTTTCTTCACACTTCACAACACACTTCTCACACCTTCTCATCAAAATCCATCTGGTATATATATCCACACAAAGGATTTCGGCATCTTTCTAGTCGGCATCCGGAATACTCAATATTTTCCCAAACTCTGGTCTGTCGGCTGAATCCTTGCTTACCAAGTGATGTGTATCAAAGAGATGATTATAGAAGTCATCAATCATGTTGGCCAATCATGAATGATCCCTTAAGAAACTTGATTACCATCAATATCTCATCTGGATTAAGGTCTGAAGCTCTGCCGGTCAGTTCTTCCTTAGTCTACTCTGCCAAACATGAACCCAACACTTAGGTGTTCATATCTTTTCACTCTTACATCACCGGAGTCTCAATCTCTAGAATATATTAGTCATGGAACTCCTCTTAACTTTCCCAGGTTTGTACTTTACTGAGATACTTCCTCTGAGAGATCTGGACCTGATTGTCGGACCTTGCTGCATGCTCTATTCTTGGTCACCGGACCAAAATACTCTTCAATCTGGCTTCCGGTATAGACACACCATGTCCTATGGATGTGTGGGATGAACTTTGTTGCCATCAATGACAACACTCATGAAGCCACATAGTGTCTCTTACCAACAACATCATCATCCCCCTCGTCTCCATCCTCTAGTCTAGGAGCCCACTCCCTAGGTCCAGAGTATCTCGAGAAGTGATGCGTTGTGAAGTGTGCAACATAGTCAGCTGTCATCCCCGTGTTTGCAATATGTCTCAGAAAATCCCACACCTGGTATGGAATCTATAAAAAGTTAGTCCTCACCTGCTCGTATGATGCTACAAGACCCCATAATGGATGCTCCTTGTGCATTTGAGCAAATATAGAAGTACCCTGGGGCATCCCCTGGACCTAGCCAAACTTTCAGAGCACACAAGTAATGATATGTCATGCTAAAATATAGGGGGTCCTCCCTATAAACCTTCATGTCTGAAAGCAATAAGGTAACTTTGCAGTATCCTCCTCCCATGCCTCACAATCCAAGTAAGGCTGCCACTCAACTGTGTCAACATTATCCAACGCATGCCGCCAATACTCAAGCTTTCCCAGCTTGGGTTGGGAAAGGCTCTCCCAAAACATATAAGAGTAGGGTCTATCTATGCCCCTAACTCCCATCCCAATTGGCCATGTAATGGCTATGTGACACCACGCGCAAATCTGTAGCAAGGAAACTCCAATAGATAGACTAACAGCTCCATGATATACAAACTGATGAAGATCATGGTATAAATGCACAAGTATGCACACACCCTAGGAAAAGGGTGTCCCCTCTAATATCATCCTCTCCAGGGTCCTCCCCCATTGAACTACAAATCCATGTGATCTCCTGTCAGGGTAGACCATACCTCCAACCAACCCTACTAGTATGGCTGGCAGGGGCTCGTAGTAGTCCACCATATTAGTCCAGCTGATCTTTGTGCCCTCAATATCTGCAACATCAAACACTCATCTACACTCTACCAATCCTGCTCCTGAGTGTGACTCGTACTCCACTAACACTCCTTGTATCAGAATCTATAGAATCTGATGCACATCCTCCAAGGTCACTGCAATCTCTCTAGTAGGCAGGTGGAATGTGCTGTGCTCACTATGGTATCTCTCCCCTAGTGCAGTTAGCAACTCTAGATTTGCCCGCACCTTAGGCATAAATCAAAAATACCACAATCCAACTGATCCCAGAACCAAGTGATCAGTCTCGGTCAAGTATGGTCGTAGAAGCTGTGTAACAGGAAATCTCTCCCACGACATCAAAACATCATCTAGCTGCTCTTGCAATCAAAAAACACAAGCACGTTAACCAAACAACTAAGATGCATATCTATTAATTCTATCAAACCAGTTACTTAGCTATCCTATCATTTAATCTATCCTATTATCTCTTCTAAGATTCTATTAATCTCAAAGATAACCTATCAGTTGGCCAACATCGATCACGATGTTGACTTAATCAAACCAGCTAAGTAATTGACTATTTTTCTCAAATGCACAACTCTATTTATCAAAAGCACAACTTTGTGTTGCATGCGCAGAACCCCCTATCAAAAGAACAAATTTAGGCACATGTGCACAGAAGCCCTAAACACATGCACAATTTCATGTGTATGCGTGAAATCTAGAATTAAAAGTGCAGTTTTAAACTAGGTGCGTAGCATCAAAATGCATGTGTAGAACCCCTTATTGCATGCACAGGAGTAAATCACATGCACACGATTGTTGTTTAATCGCGTAATATCACACAAATGCACCGAACCCCTAATTGATTGCGCAACATTATCTTATATGCGTGGGACTATTTATCAAATGCAAAAAAAATCACATATGCGTCAATTCACGACTCAAATGTGTAGAATCAAGACATACACGCAGAAACATTTTTTCCATGCATTTGAAACCGTGAATTTTGACCCTAGATTTTGACTGTAATAAATGCACTTCGACCAAAATTAAAGGTGTACATACCAGGGGTCCATACTTTGCTGGCCTCCTGAATCATTGGATCCTCTTGAACCTGTGGTTCTCTATCAGAATTTGCTGCATCTTTGGTGACTGCTTTGCTCTGCTAGGCACTAGGTCTCCCTATAATCTCTCCTCAAAAGACAAGTGTGCAAATGAATAGAAAGGAGACCCCACATCATTATTTATAGCCAAGTGAACCCTAGCTAGAGGTGTTTTGACTTGCACATGCATACCATGTTTTTCATCATTTTACATTCTCCGTCATCCAAAATTTTCACCCATAGATCGTGTCATCAAATCTTCTTTATCGTGAGATCATTCGTCATCCTTTTACCAAATCCAACCCAATCAATCTTCTGAGGGGGCATTCTACCATCATTAAACCTTTACCAGGGGCAAACTGGGGCATGTATCATACTCATAAATTTTTTATTCTTTGAAACAATGTGATAAAACACATTGTCTCAAAGAGGGCAAAACGTATACACCTAAAAATGGCTCAAGTTGAATTAAATAAATATTTTAATATTTATTTTATTCTTATTCTTCTATCAATAAATAAATATCCTAATTTATTTATTTGGTTCACGCTCATCATATTCTTCTAATAATTAATCATTCCTAAATTCTTCTAATGTCATATCTAATTAAATAATCCTAAATTATTTAATTAAAACCTCTAAGAAAAAGTCCTATGTCTAAAATCCACATCATTAGACACCTCACAATGTTGCTCCAATAATTAAATATTCTTAATATTTAATTGCTCATTTATCCTCTCAAACATGTGCCCTATATCCTCTCAACCATCAAACATGGTCAAAGGCACTTGTCTTCTAAATCCTATATTCCCTCTCACATTCCAACAACCAAGGACTCCTTCCTCCATGTTCTTCTCTTGGTCTTCCACCTTTATCTCAATGGTCCTTGTGAGCATCATGACATGTGGCTTATGGTTACACGTATTCCTCCACCTTGTCATTGTAGTAGGAACATCTCCCACTTTTATCTCCCTCATCCCAACCAATTTGATCTTGACCATACATGTGACAAGACTTATTCCTCCACTGTGGATCTTTTGACACTTGGATTTGAGCCTTCTTGGCCTATAAAAGGAACCTCCTCACCTTCATTTTGCATCACAAAAGCTATAGTACTTACATGCTGCAAAAATTCCATCAAGCAATCAAGCATGCCTTTGGCCCCCCATTTACATTAGTTTCATAATCTCCATTGTTGCATTCTCATTTAGCTTCATTATTCTCATATCTCATCATATCAATATCATGGCAATATCAAAATCCTCATCATTAGCATAATTGCATTGTTCACATTGCATTTATATCCACAATTCCATTCATCTCATTGTCATCTTGGAAAGGAACGAAGTACAATTCTGAGAGAAATATCATCATCAACAAGATCATTGAGAAGATAGGAGACAATGGAATGAAAGGGATAAATCAGTTTGCAAGGTATAATTTATGTTTACTGCATTTTTCTTAGTTTCATTGATGTATTGAATTTGAGTAGGAATTCTAGAGTATTTGTGGTATCTTAGTAGGTTCTTACATTAGTTTCAAATTATCAATCACAATGATGAATTATTATGTTTATGATTATGATTTTATATCTTGCTTGTGCTTCGGCTATGGTTCTATGGGCTAACCTATTGACGAGAATTTGAGTGCGAATGAGTGCAGGAACATGTCGAAGATAAGAACATGGTTGAGGTAGAGATGACTTAGCCACACGACAATAGTGAAATGATGGAAATCCTATTCACAAACTCATGTAGTTACATTCACACTGCATTTTGAATGGTTTTGTTATGCATTTTTGTGTTATCATGGATACATAGGTTAAATTGGGTGATGTTTATGGTGGTGATTGTAGCTATTCCAATTGAATGCATTTTTTGTTGAAGTGTATATGGTTATGAGGAAAATGAGATTGATGGTTTTTCTTTTCTTCTTGGCATGGATCTTAAATTAGTTTTCTTGTGGTATTCAAGGGTTTGAAATGAAAACACACAACTACTCTCATCCATTAAACAAATTGTTACAACAAGAACTTATAGCTATTTCATATATGCCTTGATCTTCTGTGATTATTGTATTTTTCTAGACTTTATCTGCATAAACCAACTAAAAAGATGCTCTTCCTGTATATGCTAGTAGTCTTTGTATGATGTATGTGATATTGAATTCACCATCCAAAAGGATAAACCTGTCTCTCTCTCTCTCTATATATATCTATTGATGTATGTGATCTTGAATTCGTTGTCCAAGAGGATAGACCTTTGTATATATATTGATGTATGTGATCTTGAATTCACTATCCAAAAGGATAAACCTTTGTATATATATTGATGTATGCAATCCTAAATTTGTTGTCCAAAAATGATAAAACCTTTGTATATATAAGTATATGCATTTTATATATTTATACAAAGGTTTATCTCTACTGTTTGTAATGTAAATTTTATGAAATTATGGTACTTTTGGCATCTCCATTTATCAGATATAAAATCTCTGCAAAAACATGAATGATCTTACTCAAATTTATCTCAGAATTATCATAGCTATAGCATGAAATCAGTTTCATTCAATTTTTCCTTTGAGTTAATTGCACATGTATGTGGGTAAATATACACACATATGTATACGTATATATATGCATATATATACATATATGTATACATTTACATGAGATAGATACTTGCATCATTTCTATGTGATTGATATCTCTATAGCTTTGACCTGCAAAAAACATCAAGAGAATAGTTAGAAACATGAAACTTAGACTATGTTGATATGTTTTCCGTGCACATATAACACAGATTAAAATACTGGTGTACTCTATCCTCTCTTGAACAAAATCCATCAAATGATAAGCTAAGTGATCAGATGAGTAGACTCCAAGGTTCTTGATTAGTTACTTTTGGTGTTGCGAATTGGGATAACTTAGCAGTAGGATGCAAATTACTATTTGACACAAAGGGACTTACATAAATGTTTACCAATAGGAAACTTGTTTCTCTTGGATAACATGTAACATAGCTTCTTCGAAGGTCTAACAATATGACAACTTAAGATATGACAGTGAGAGCTCTTGAATCTAAATCTAACCGGATTTAAAAGAAAATGCAAAAGAAACGGGTTTAGAGAAATCTAATCTAGATGAAAGCAATCACCACTAACTCATTGGAATCTCAACCACACTTTGCTTTGCCATAAGGTAACAACTACACAAAGGTGATGCAATCTTATAAGGGAAAAGTAAGATTTTCATATTACTTCTGCACATAAAGGTAAATGAACACAAAGTAATTGAAGTTAAGTTCAGATAAGGTTTAGACTAACCATGCACTACAATCTACCATCGACACATTATAAATGGTATGAACTATGGAGACTCCAAACATGAATCAACAACAACTTCCATGAAACATAAAACTAAATTGCCGAAAACAAACTAAACTAATCTTATTCTATGAGTGAACACTTAGAAACCATGTATTCATTTGAAACAACATAAAGTCACCATGAAAAATTCAGCAATGAGTTTGTATTTTATTTCAGCAGAATCTTGAGCGACAATTTCTTAGAGCATTCCCCCTTTACAAATGAGAGCAAATGGGGCTTATATAGGCATAAAAATTCAATGGATGGCCAAGATTAAATCTAGGAATCAAGGGCCCTTATTGTGCCACGCAGGCAAGTGGTTACAAAATTTACTAATATTAGACCTTACACTTATGATGCACTCACTAAGTGGAGTGCCCTCATTTATGACCTCTCCTTTTTGTGGTGAACTCCACAAATCTAGTTATGACATGTGTGACCTCCTCCATAGGGACACTTGGCAGAGTTTGAATGGTGCATTCTATGATTTGCAGCTCCTCTGTGCATTTGACAACAGTCATTTCCCAACCAGCCATGGATGTCTGAAACATGCCCATGAAAGTGGAAAGTGTGCAAATATCATTCAACAACTCCTTGGAAATAGCCTGTGTATGCTGAAAATACCTTGCATGCAATTTATCTTTCAGCAAGTACTCATCAATCTCTCCATTGGAGTCAACTACTTGGTTTATAGAAACAAGTATTTTGTTTTGAATCTCTCGAAGTGCTTCTCTTGTTCAAGTGTTGTCACTCTCAATCTTTCCCAGAACTTGCTCCTTTATGCTGAGTGCACAATACTAGGAAGGGAAATTATATGCTGAACCTTGTTTAATCACTCCTACATCTATCAAAGTGGCATTTGGAGTATAAATTAGCCTTTTCAATTGAGGCATAACTTCTTCTCTTACAATTCTAAATTCTGCACAAGTGATCAGAACATTCTAAACTCTATCAAATATTGAAGAAGCCTCCTTGTACAACTTCAAAATTTCATCAATGAACCCGTTGGCTTTGATCTTGAAATCTACTACCCAATCCTGTAATACTTGAGATGAAGACCTCATTTCTTCCAAATGTGCCACAGACTCCTACAAAAGCAACGCAGGTGGTGCAACCATCTCTCTAGCTTAGCTTACTGGTCTCATCAACTGCTGAATGTAATTTTGAAATGCCAAGTGATCCCTCTCCAACTGGATCCTATGTTCTTGTTCCTTTCGTAATCTTTCTTTGATGACTGCAACTGAATCTTCTAACTCTTCTATCTCTTGCTCTACTATGGCTGGTCCCAAATACAATGTATTGATGTCATATGTACTTGGAACACCATCATTTGCCTTTATACTAATTTTTGGGACAACAATATGCACTTTCCTTGATCCCGAGCTGTCTCTTGTGATCTTCAAGAATTTAGTAATTTTCTGCTTTCCATTGTCAGGTTTGGCTCTGCTCAGCAAGTCTTCCAAACTAAGGATGGGTTCTCTTTCAAGAATAAACTTCTCCCTGACCTGATCCCTTAGCCACTTAGGCAGATTTGAAAAGTCTTCTTGACTTTCCTCTTGAACTCCCTTCTGCTGAACAGTAAGAAGAGCTTCCTCATCAAACTCATACAACTCCTTGTCATTTTGATTTTCAGCATCTACTTCTATCATGACCACTTCTTGATCCTTAGATGATTTTGACACAACTTCATCAATCTGATTACCTTGTTTGATTCCTTGATCAACTTGTACTTCTAAAGCTACCTGTTCATCATGTCTCACTTCATCTTCCTCAACATTTATTATACTATTGCACTCTTGTCTTGAAGATGCACTAGCTGCCTGCTGATCATCAATTTTTGCCTTCTTACTTGGCTGAATATCTTCATGCAGATCAGCACCTTCACCCTCTGAATCACTGGAATCACTTGAGTCACTGCTTGACTCACTACCTGAAGTATCTTTGGACTGATGTGTACTAACTCCTCCCATCAAATTGTAAGTAAATTGGACATTTTTCTCTTGAAGCCTTCGAATTTGGAAGTCTACATATTTTCTTGTATGTGTTACAATCGGCATCATCAAATCATCATTGCGCATGACTTCCTATTCTGACCAATTGATGGTAAGGGCCTGTCCCTCTCCTCTTCATATGAACTTTGTGAAAGTCTTTTGTGATACTCCTCAAGCTGATCCGGAATGTTGATCACTCTCATTTCTTTGACCAAATCTAAAGACAATCGGTAGCAACCTTTCTTTCTTATTTCTGTGTCATCATATGCATCCATCCAGTGATCCTCGAGCTATGTTCAATGTTCATATTTGCTCCCAAATTTCTGTCTGACTGTGCCAAATGGATCAAAGTTGCTGCATGCATCATTGTGGCACACCAAGTTGTAATCTTGCAGCTCTATCTCTGAATTTTCAGCTGCTTGTAATGGCATACAGGTCTCAAGCCTCCCAATGCTGACTGGAAACTTTTTTGTGGTCTTCTTTCTCTTTCTCTTAGCTTTGTCAAATGCAACCAGCTGTCGTGTCACTTCCAGTAACACCATCCTATCAGGGGGTTATCTAGGCAACTTGTAAGGTAATGATGAATAGCCCTCAATACTAATGTATGTGAATCTTGGAAACTGAATAAACCACTTTCCATATTTTTCCATGAAATTCATAGCCTCCTTCGACAATCTCCTGCATGTGTTACCTTGCAACAATCTGACAATATACATGGAAAAGCATCATTAAACCTTATGTAATGGGATATAGCCTGCAAGTGGAGCTGAGGATAGCATTCATAAACTTTGAACTATCCATCTCCGTTTCCCACTCTCCCCTTGCAATTCAGTCTTGGATATCTCTCATTTCTAGCAAGCATATATATGACATACGAGCTCATATAAAATGTTTTTTTCTAATGCAAACTCTTCAACTAATCATTGATATTGCTGCTGATCATTTCAGCCCAATCTATCATTATTTTTCCACTTATAATTTCTTCAATGAAGAAGAACATCTAGGGATTAAAATTTGCTGATTTTGGACAGCCCATGCCGTGATTCAAAAATACAACCATATAATTGATTTCTCAATGGAAGTTAGATTTGTGAAGTTTTTTAGGCACTCTGCTTACATGCAGTCTTGGTTGCATCAACCAGCTGCTGTTTATTACCTCCATGCATTTCTCAGGTCCAGCCAAATAAAGTTGCAAGGCAGTCTCCTTGGTACAGAAAGTAGTAGTTTTGTATGAAGGGATGTCAAAAGCTTCTGCAATCACCTCTTTTCTTAGATGAGCTAGTACCTTGCTTTCCTTGGTCATAATGTATCTCTTTTCATGATTATAATGCTTAGCACATTCTAGCATCAGCTCCAGGCACAACATTGCAGGAGGGAAGCAAGCAGCCCGAATAATCCCATTTTTCAAAATCTGCCTGATGAAATCCGATGGATTGGGATTGTATAAGTTTTGTTGGATCTCTTCCATTTTGGTCCTCCTGAGATTTGTGTCACCAAGGTTTCACCATTTTGACGTGATCTTCGTTTCTGGCCACATTCCCTTCATATGAATCCTCATCAGTGCTTGTCTGTCCTTCACACTCATCCTTCACCTGCACAACTATTTTATGTGAAAATCTTGAAAATGAGATTTAATAACAAGCCAATAGTAATAAAACTTATATCTAATGCATGCAAGATTATTTGAGTGTAAGATTTTAATTTATCTCACCCCTCTGCTAAAAAAGTCAATAATGTGATTCCCGCAAAAATAAAAGATCCAAATGTCTTATTAACACATTCAACTCCTACCCACCTTTGTCAAAGTTGACCTCCTGATGGACCTGTAATGATTTTACGTTGTAACCAAGTATGTGTTCAATGGAGGGGAGGTTGATTTCCAAGTATTAGAAGGTGACTTTTTAAACTTTTGAAGACTTGAGCCCAGGAGGACACTCTTAAGCTTGCATTCAAGAAATTTTGAGTATACAATGTAGATTATGTGATATTAACTAGTTTAATGCCTAAGCACATATTTTAGAAAGACTTCGTAAGGATCCCTTCCTACAGAAAAAACTCACAAATGTAATCAGGATTCTACACTTTGATGCAAGAAGCAAAGCTCATTGTTTGAACAAATGATGAAACACCATCGAATCTCTATGATCCCGTTTAGTGATATCACTTTCCCTGGAGGGTAGTATGTATTGTGCATGCTCTGAAAGTGAGTAAATTTAATAAATGTCTAAAGGATTCTGCCAGCATAAACAACGTGTTCCACTTCCTCTACGTCATAAATAACACTACCTAAATTAGTTGTGGGGCTAAGAATAGGATATATCGATGTTCAAAAGATACAGGTTTCAACACTCCCTGCCACGAATCCTTGATTAATTCATTATCCATATGCTTTAGAGTGCAGTGGCTATTTAATAGAATGCTAAGAATAGAAAAGAGTCCTTCTGCACAGAATCATTTTAATGATGCCTCCAAGCAGTCTCTTCATAATGCTAAAGAAGTGACATAATTATAGCAAGTCTAAGCAGATGTTTTAGACTCCACTACACTTGGCCAAAATGTATATTTTGCAAACTTAAGATCTATCTCTATTCTGGCAGACTTTCTATTTCAACGTGCACAATGTATGAATTGTAGTGGAATCCTAAAAGTTTGCCACACTATGCACTTATGAGGGTGTGCCTCGTATGATTTGAGAAATCTTCACTATGCATATAACCTTTGCTAAGAGCTCAAGTGATCAACCTGGGCATGACTGTGCATGATATACGTAATGTTAAGACTAACGCGGATGCAAACAATAATTGTAATGAGTCCAAAAGAGTCTGCTCAAGTGGACTGTGAACACATAATTTGAAGCAGACTTTTGAATGTCATGCGCATTGACATGGGGGGACACTTATGTGATCCATGTATTCCAAAACTTACCTTTTGTAACTCCACGCTAAACACTCATTTGAGTGGATACTTTGAGTGTCTATGTATAGTGGGAAAACCTTGTTGTGCAAACTGACCATTATTGTGCACTCAAGCGGGCTTCTTACTCTGATGTGAATGACAAAAAAATGCAATGTGGACGCGAAAGTCCGCCATACCAAATATTATGAGCACACGTTTTGGGAAATGAATCCTTGAAATGACTACATATTCTATAAATGGATCATGGAAATCCTTCTGAGATGGGCATTTTAAAGGAATATGCACTTTTGTTTCAGACTCTTTATTACAAGGTGATCATGGATGCGCGCCAAAAACTTAACGAACGGACCCCTTAAAATTTCATGTATAAGTCAGATTGTGTGAAGCGAAGCGGATATGCACCAAAGAAAACAAGCAGGCATTTTGGAAAGCCATGAATAATTTGAAACTCATATTTGCAAAGTGACTAAGGATGTGTTTTAGGCAGATCTATGGGACCTGCGTGTATAAGTTCAAAACTTGCGTATTGCAAACTTCCTATGCATATGCACCTAAGCAGACTTTTAGATTGAACTCGCATGACGTTTGAAATCTGACAAACATTGAAACAAGCCTTAACACTTAACTCATTCCTTATGACAATACTCTGATTCAAGGTTTTCTCATGAAGCTAACCACTCGTGATCACACCTTTGAAGGTACTGGCACTACAAAAAAATTTAGACTTGGGCGATCTTCCAATTTTATTTGATCCAGATATATGACTTAAATCAGGAGAAGGGGTTTACTGGAGCCTTCTAACTCATCTAACAATCAATTCCTTCAAGCAATCAATGGATTACAATACATCCTTCCACAATTTGCAAATTGCTTTGCCCAGACAAGAACTCTCAAACAGGACCATAGCCAAAATAAAACAACCTCAAACCAAAAAAACCAACGAACCAAACTAGAAGAGGGGCCCCCATTTGCAATGGGGCAATGTTACGATTAGGTCACAACATCTGGCGACACCATGAGAGAAATGTTCCTAAGAATTTCAGGGATAAAGACTCATTCAAAACCCTAAATCATCAAATAACTTCCTCAAGATCATCCATTAGCTAAGAAATGTATTTAAAAGGAGAAAAGAGTCATAAATTGCATCACGGCATTTCACCTCTGTTGTTTCATAAAATAAGTATTTCATTTAAAGCTCTTCAAATGTTTTGGAGATAAGCAAGAATCAAAACTTCAAAATCCTTGCATACACCCACATATCAGATTAGATAAACATGACTACTTAATCAAGGTGTCAAAATCAAAAGCTTAGGACAACCATTATCATCTTGAAGATCCAAGTGTGTGCAATTGAGTTCATTCCCATCCATTAGCAACTAAGATCATCCTAGTTCCTCTGCATTAAGCTACGTGATTAGTACACACCTCATGAACTACCTGGGCATGGCCCCGCTACCAGCGAGCATCTATAGCCCCAACAGGTTTCTCTCATTATTCCACTCGACCAGAGCCCTACTACTAGTCAGGCATCCATAGCCCCGGTAAAGATTACTCGATCGTCCATCTAACTGAGTTATAGTGTGGATGTGATTTTCTTTTCTTTTCTTTTGATTTTCAACAAGCTTTTACTTGGTAGAGTACAATGCAGTACCGCTATATGATAACATAGCTAGTTGGGTGTGGACTTACGATGGCAGCAAAGGTGGACCTTTAGATTTTTCACTTAATGCGGGATCACAAAGATTCACTTAGATACCTCTAGATTTTTTTAAAAGCGTGAAAAGATATAAGATCTCAAAAAAGTTCAAGTCACTCTAAATAATCAATTTATCTTCCTAGAGCAAGCAACATGCTACCAAACACTAACAATGGAGTCCACAATGGATCTATCCATTTGACGCAAGTTTATCAAAAGAAAACAAGAAGCATTCATTTTAAGATTAAACATTTTAAACATATAATCAAAGACCTCCATGTCAAAATACAATGTATGATTCCATTCTCAAGTCAAGTACAGATCTTAACAAATAGACAAATTGAAGAAAATCACCTTCTGACTCAAATAATTTCATGAATATTTATTCCCAAAATAAACTTAACATCACCTCATAAAGTCAACCAGAATGTGTTTGAATTGAAAATATCACCCCAAAAATGGGACCCCAAGAAAAGCCAAAAATTGGAGCAAAAAATAGACAAACCAAAATGAAGCAAATCTAACCTATGAAAGTAGGAAACAACTAACCTAAATATGTAGAAATAAGTCCCTGAAGGAACTTAGGGCTGGAAAAAATGCTTTAGGAATTATTTGTTGATGGGCAATGGAACAGATTCTCCAGTGAGTGTTTTTAGTTTGAAAGCATTCTCTCCTAAAATTTCAGCAATCTGGTAAGGGCCTTTCCAAAGATTATCAAATTTGTCATGTTCACCCTTTCTTTCTTTAGTTTTGTCCCAGTATAGAACCAAATCAGATATATGAAAGGACTTGATCTTTGTTTGTTTGTCAAACCATCTTTTCACAACTCCTTGATGTTTTGCAAAGTTTTCTAGTGCCATGTCTCATTTTTCTTCCAAATGAAGCAATTGTGACAACCTAGTTTGGACCCTATCGTTTTCTTCCATGTAATCCTACATAAATTGTATTGTGGGAATTCTCAGTTGAATTGGGAATACAGGATCTTAGCCATAAACTAGATGATAAGGGGATGTACCCAGGGAAACCTTTATTCTTGTCCTGTCTGCCCAAAGAGCAAACTTAAGTTGTGCATGCCAATATCTTGGGTTTTTGTCCAAGTTTCTTAATTGCACCTAGCAAGTTCTTGTTGGTGGATTCTACTAGGCCATTTCCCTGTGGGTAATAGTTTGACAAAAATTTCAATGTGATGCCATATTCAATAGCCCAGTTAGAAAATTTTAGTGAAGTAAAAGCAGGACCATTATCACAAACAAGTGCATGTGGGCATCCAAACCTAGTGATAATATTTTCTTCAAGAAATTTAATCACAACATCAAAAGTACAAAATTTTAAAGCATGAGCCTTAGACCACTTGGTGCAGTAATCAGTAGCGGTCAGAATATACATGTGTTGTGCCGAGGAAGGTGGGTTAATCATACCAATAAAATCCAAACCCCATTGAGTAAAAGGTCTTACTTTGATCACCGGTTGAAGTGGCATGGCTGGATTTCTTTCCCTCGAAGCAGCTACCTGGCATGTGTGACATCTCTTGACATGGTCATATGCATCATGAAACAAAGTAGGCCAATAATAGCCTGCCCTCAGAATCTGATGTGTTGTAGCTAAACCACCTCCATGACATGTTCCAAATTTGCTGTGGAAGTGCTCCATTATCTAACCTACTTCATCCTTTCCTACGCATCTCAAATATATCCCTTCATGATTCTTCTGAAATAAGACTGATCCTTGGAGCATAAAATGTTAACTTTTTATTCTCAAAGCTCTCTTCTGGGTTGAATTCATTTGCACCGGACATTTCTGATTTAGCAAATAATATATAATGTCATTGTACCATTCATTAGGTGATACATCCTCAAGAGAATAAACTTGTTGCACCAACCTTGGTCCATCAGTTACAATTGCTTGAGTTAGTCCTTGTCCTCAAATAAGTTTCATTGGTTGTATCTCAATATCATATTCTTGAATAGTGGTGACCCACTTGTCTCTTCTTTCTCCCAGTTCATTCTGCATAAGCAGGGTCTTGACTACCACATCTGGGACAATAGCATATATTTTACTTCTCAAAATGTAATGTCTAAATTTCTTGATTTCTTTGACCAGTGCATAAGCTTTCTTTTCCACATTAGGATATCTCAGTTCAACATCTTTCAATGGTGTGCTCATGAAGGCTATTGGGTGTTCATCTTTTTCTTCATTTCTCTGTGTGAGAGTTTTTGCACATGTATGCTCCGAGGCAAAAGAATATAGATAAAATGGCCTCATGTAATCTAGGCTTATCAAAATAGGAGCATCAACAATAGCTTTCTTGATTTCTTCAAATGCCTTTCTTGCAGGGATTGTCCATTCTATCTTCATATCTTTCTTCAACATGTCATTCAATGGCTTGACGATCTCTGTAAATCCTGTAATGAACTTCCTGATGAAGTTTATCTTCCCAAAGAATGACTTCAGCTCCTTCTTACTTGTAGGCATATCAATCTTGGAAATAGCCTCTATGCTACTTGGATCCATTGAAATTCCCTTCTCTGAAATCACATGTCCTAGTAATTTACCTTCTGTTACTCCAAACATGCACTTCTTCATATTCAGCGAGATTCCGTGCTTCCTAAACCTCTGAAATACTTTCCTCAAATATTCTATGTGGTCTTCCCTTCTGCGAGAGAAAACTGTGAGATCATTCATGTATATGATTATACATTTTCCAATCAAATCATGAAAAGCAATGTCCATAGCTCTCTGAAAGGTTGCTCCTGCATTAATCAGTCCAAATGGCATTCACTTATATGCATAATTTCCCCACTTGCAAGTGAAAGTAGTCTTCAATATGTCTTCTGGTTCCACCATCACTTGGTTGTATCTCGAATATCCATTTAAGAAAGACATCATCTGGGAACCATTTACAATTTGTAACACTTCATCTAATGATGGCAGTGGATAATTGTCCTTTTTTGATGCTCTGTTCAAATTCTTGAAATCCACGCACAACCTTATCTCTCCATTTTGCTTACGAACAGGAACAAGATTAGCGACCCACATTGAGTGCCTTACTGGAAATATTATTCTAGCATTCAACAACTTCTTTACCTCTTTGTATATTAGTGGTTCTAAAAGTGGATTGACAGGCCTCTGCCTTTGTCTGAATGGCTTGCTATTAGGTTTCATAGGAATGGTGTGTGTAATGATTGAGGTATCATAAGTCTTTAAATCATCATAGCTCCATGCTATAATGTCTAAAAATTCTTTCGTGCATTTGAGTATACCTTCTTTCTCTTCAGGTCTACACACCTTTTCTATTAACACATTCTTCTCTTCACCATCTGTTCCCATATTAACAGGTTCACATTTATCTCCTACAATTTTATGATCTCTTAATGCACTCAATTTATCTGAATTAAAGAGTTTTTCTAACTCAATCATCCCTCATGGTATTGTATTATTCTTCAAGTTCAAGATACCCTCTGCATCAAATTCTGCTTGTTCTAAATCTTCTTCATCTATGATTTGAGCCTCAAAGATTCCAAAGTTTGTGATGAAATCCAATATGTGTTTATCATCATTGAACACCTAAAAATTTGTAACATTATCCAGAACTGATGGTACTGAGACCAACTCTATAGTGAACTTCTTTAATCCACTCATAGAAAGTGGTGTAAGTGAACTTACAACCTATGCTAGGGAATTAGCAACTTGATTCTTTGATCTGTAAACTAATTTGATGTTGAATGCATCAAAACTTTTAATCAAATCCCAAACATGGTTTCTATACCTCTTCAATCTCTTATCATGACAAACATACTTCTTCCTTATTTGCTTGACAATTACCTCAGAATCTCCATAAACATGTAGAATCTTAGCACCTTTCTTGATAACCATCAGCAATCCATGAACTAATGATTCATATTCTGTAACATTATTTGTACATAGAAATTGCAGCCTATGTGTAGCCAAGAATGATTCGCCTGATGGATTGATCAACTCAAACCCAATACCAGCTCCTTGTTTTGACTTGGACCCATCAAAACGCAAAGTCCATACTTGATTCCCTTCTTGATCTATTAGGGTTTTATTTGAATTTTCTTTTTTCTTACCCTTCTTGGGAGTCCTTGGTGAAATTGGATCTTTCTTCAGTTGATCCTCACTCTTTTCAACTTTTTCAATTATTTCAGTTTTAGTGGGCAATTCCACAGGGTTATCTTCTTTCTTTACTTCTAGAATTTTTAGTTTTGCAGCCTGCGGAACTCTCTTGTATACTTGTTCCAAAGCAACTTTACACATAGCAAAAGAAAACTTAGAATGAAAAGCACTGTGTATCTGGCACCAGTTAGGTAATAACAGATCTTTGACATTTGCTTGCTGACCCAACTCTATTGCTTGCTGAACATTCTTGAGTACAAAATTTCAAAAAATTTCAAATGTACCATCTCCTTCATCAGAAGTAGACTCATAATTGTGATCTAGCAAAATTTTAGTTTCATCAAAAGATTTTTGACCTTCATCTTCTTTCATTCTTGAACTTTGTAACATAAGGACTTCTTCCATATTTGGCCTGTAATTTCCCAAATCAGTTTCTAAGAACAAAACCTCATTATCTTCACCATATTCTTTGATCATTAGTTTCAACCTTGGGGTACTATCAATTCTAATTTGATTTGGAATTCCTTTCCATGGTAGCCACATGTGAGAGAAATCGGTAGCTACATACCCATTCCATCTTCTTGACCAATCTTTGCTCAGAAGCATGCCATATCCACACGGGATGTCAACAATTGAGATATCAATGTAGCTCTAGATTCTTGGATCATATGACAACTGCATGTGTATATTATTTAATTCTCCAACCACAGGAACTTCTAACTTATCCAGCTATGTAACCTTCTTTGTGGTCTAAGTAGGAATCAAACCCAACCTTTTACATATGGCGAGTGGCATTACATTGCTTGATGCTCTTGAATCCATTAAACAATTATGTAACATCTTCTCGAAAATACAGATTGATAATAGGAATGGGGCAGGTTCATCTCTTCCTTGGTAGAAAACTATAGACTTTTCATTTGGTAACTTGGAATGTGCATTCTTTGCCATATCATTTGACGGTGGAATTTGATCTTTCGCAATCCTTTCATTTTTGACAATATTTTCATTCTTCATGATACTTCCTTCTTTTGTATCCTTTGTAGGGTCTTGGGTGATATATACTAAGTTCATAGATAGAGTAGCACCTTCTGATGTATTTTGAGAACAAGATGGCACACTCTCCATGACATGTGCATTCTGAACATTAGATGAATTGGAAGGGCCTGCTGTAGCATTCCTTGGAGTAGATGTATCATTCAAGTTGTTTAAAACTATGTTTCTGATCTCAGGGATTCTCATCAATTCAACCAAAGGCATGCTCACCTTCACTTTCTTGAATTCTTCTATGACAATTAAGCTTAAACACTTCAATTCATCATTTGTTGCAGCAACATCTCACGGAGGATTGACTCTTTGTGGAGTGTCTTGTGACTGAACTTCTCACGTTGGAGTGACTCTTTGGAAGCATCCCTTTGTCTATATTCTAGTGAATCCTTCATAAAATTTGGATTGTTACTCGCATTAGGATTTGGTGGAGTTTGAAAATTATTTGGAGGAACTGATGTGGTTAATGGATCTTGTACTCAATGATTTCTTTGATAGATTTTTAGGGGTGGATTCCAAGTTGATTATTGAAATGCTTGTACTTCCCCTGTTGACTCAGCTTGAAAGTCATTATCGAATGGAAGGTAATAATTTGAATTTTTAATTGGTCCATTTGCAGATGCTGGAGGGAACCTTCCATTATACTCCATTGTATCATAATCCATCATAGGAGGGAATGCGAAGTCTTCAATGATCAAGGCTTGATCATACCTTGTTGTAGGAACAAGCTCATACCTGGTTGTTGCTTGAGGAGCATCTTGAGCTTGTGTGCTTTGCATCTCCTTTTGGAATATATCAGCAGCTATTTTGAACTTTGTACACTGCAACTCAGAATGCTGATTTGTGTTATGCAATTGACACCAACTTGATAAAGCTACCTCAGCTAAGAATACCTTATCTGCAGGTCTAGAATCTGAATTTGAAGTATTTTCCAAGGGAGATGGAACATTCCCATTATTTGGAGATGTATTCCATGCTTTATTTTGCCTTTAGAATCCTTGGTTTGCTCCTTGAGATCCTTGATTATATCCTTGGTCTCTCTGATTTCCTTGATATCCATTTTGATTTCCCTAATCCTTGTGATTTCCTTGGAAACTCCTTTGCATATTTTGTAAATGATTATTTTGATTTCTCAGATGAGTTACTTCACTGGATAACTTCTTTACTTGATCAATTAACTCTTTCATTTCATCCTTCTCTTCTTGAGTCTTTGTAGAGGATGAAGACCCTTGTAAGTACACAGGTTGCGTAGGTGAGGCTTGTGAAATGGGTGCTCCTAGATGCAGCATCATCTAATTACCAGGTGTCAAAATTAGATTCATTATAGGAGTATGCTGTGTCAAATCTTGGTTGATTCCTTGAATCTGATTAGGCATAGTCGAATGCCCTATATGGTTAAGCGGTCCTTGAGTATTCATGCCCAAGTCAGTATTCACTTTAACAACTTCGGCATAGGCTTCTATTAGAGTAGTTAGGGGTGCATTTTCCCTTTTTACAAACATGGAAAAAAGGTGATCCAATGCTGCATAATAGACTTCCCTTGCCATTGCATCATCGACATTATATGGAGCTTGCAACCTAGTATAAGCCTTATGAAACCGATTATTAAAAGAACTGATGGGTTCATGTTCTTGTCTCTTGGCATCAATGAGTTGTTTATAGAGCTCTAACGGAGTGATAGGAATCCTAAACTTTTCTAGAAAGGTGTTTTTCAATCTCTGCCAACTGTTGATGGAGCCTGCAGGTAGATGAATGTACCAAAAATATGCATCTTTGCCCAGTGAATAAGGAAACAACCTACATGCTACATTTTCATGCTCAATTCTTCTATTTCGAAGAGTATCCTCAAAAATATTAATATGTTCCTTCGCCGTCCTGTTCACATCATTGACCTAAAATTTGGAACAAAATTGTTCAAGACTCTTGGACATTTCATGGTAATTTGCTAAAGCAGCAAGAGGAGAAGCATTTTCTGGAAGCTAAGCCATTGGAATGTTTGCTTGTTGCACCAGAATTGTTTGAGTAACTCCTTGTATATTACTTGGTTGAGTAGTTCTTGTATTTCATGGTGGAGGAGTTTGGAACAAATTTACAATGTCCTCTACACGAGGTGATCCTTCACTTGATGAATTTGTCTTCTTATTGCACTTAGACTTTAAATTGAAATCTAATTCAACCAACTCTTTTGAAGTTTGCGGTGTAGACCTTAGAATCCTCTGGTGCTTTTCAGGTGAAAAAGAAACAATACGCTCCAGTGTGTCTAACATTGTATTCCAAGAGAGGCCCTCCTTCTAGCACCAATTCTGTGGATGTGTTTTCCTTGCATGTACAACACAGAATAAAATACTGGTGTACTCTATCCTCTCTTGAACAAAATCCCTCAAATGCTAAGCTAAGTGATCAGATGAGTAGACTCCAAGGTTCTTGATTAGTTACTTTTGGTGTTGCGACTTGAGATAACTTAGCAGTAG
This sequence comes from Cunninghamia lanceolata, assembly GCA_027924645.1. NCBI lineage: Eukaryota > Viridiplantae > Streptophyta > Pinopsida > Cupressales > Cupressaceae > Cunninghamia > Cunninghamia lanceolata. The sequence continues at coordinate 3,521,085 of BSBN01001135.1, read as the reverse complement.
GATGCGAATTACTGTTTGACACAAAGGGACTTACATAAATGTTCAACAATAGGAAACTTGTTTCTCTTGGATAACATGTAACATAGCTTCTTCGAAGGTCTAACAATATGACAACTTAAGATATGACAGTGAGAGCTCTTGAATCTAAATCTAATTGGATTTTAAAGAAAATGCAAAAGAAATGGGTTTAGAGAAATCTAATCTAGATGCAAGAAATCACCACTAACTCATTGGAATCTCAACCACACTTTGCTTCACCATAAGGTAACAACTACACAAAGGTGATGTAATCTTCTAAGGGAAAAGTAAGATTTTTAGATTACTTCTGCACATAAAGGTAAATGAACACAAAGTAATTGAAGTTAAGTTCAGATAAGGTTCAGACTAACCATGCACTACAATCTACCATCGATAAATTATAAATGGTATGAACTATGGAGACTCCAAACATGAATCAACAACAACAACAACTTCCATGAAACATAAAACTAAATTGCCGAAAACAAACTAAAATAATCTTATTCTATGAGTGAACACTTAGAAACCATGTATTCATTTGAAACAACATAAAGTCACCATTAAAAATTCAGCAATGAGTTTGTATTTTATTTCAGCAGAATCTTGAGCAAAAATTTCTTAGAGCATTCCCCCTTTACAAATGAGAGCAAATGTCGCTTATATAGGCCTCAAAATTCAATGGATGGCCAAGATTAAATCTAGGAATCAAGGGCCCTTATTGTGCCACGCAGGCAAGTAGTGGCAAAATTTACTAATATTAGACCTTGCACTTATGATGCACTCACTATGTGGAGTGCCCTCATTTATGACCTCTCCTTTTTGTGGTGAACTCCACAATTCTAGTTATGACATGTGTGACCTCCTCCATAGGGACACTTGGCAGAGTTTGAATGGTGCATTCTATGATTTGCAGATCCTGTGTGTATTTGATAACAGTCATTTCCCAACCAGCCATGGATGTCAGAAACATGCCCATGAAAGTGGAAAGTGTGCAAATATCATTCAACAACTCCCTGGAAATAGCCTGTGTATGCTGAAAATACCTTGCATGTAATTTATCTTTTACAAAGTACTCATCAATCTCTCCATTGGAGTCAACTACTTGGTTTACAGAAACAAGTATTTTGTTTTGAATCTCTCGAAGTGCTTCTCTTGTTCAAGTGCTATCACTCTCAATCTTCCCCAAAACTTGCTCCTTTATGCTAAGTGCATAATACCAGGAAGGGAAATTATATGCTAAACCTTGTTTAATCATTCCTTCATCTATCAAAGTGGTATTTGGAGTATAAATTAGCCTTTTCAACTGAGGCATAACTTCTTCTCTTACAATTCTAAATTCTGCACAAGTGATCAGAACATTCTGAACTTTGTCAATTATTGAAGAACCCTCCTTGTACAACTTCACAATTTCATCAATGAACCTGTCAGCTTTGATCTTGAAATCTGTTGCCCAATCCTGCAATACTTGAGATGAAGACCTCATTTCTTCTAAATGTGCCACAGACTCCTGCGAAAGCAATGTAGGTGGTGCAACCATCTCTCTAGCTTGGCTTGCTGGTCTCATCAACTACTGAATGTAATGCTGAAATGCCAAGTTATCCCTCTCCAACTGGATCCTCTATTCTTGTTCCTTTCATAATCTTTCTTTGATGACTGCAACTGAATCTTCTAACTCTTCTATCTCTTGCTCTGTTGTGGCTGGTCCCAAGTCAAAAGTATTGATGTCATATGTACTTGGAACACTATCATCTACCTCTACACTAATTTTTGGGAAAGCAATATGCACTTGCCTTGATCCTGAGCTGTCTCTTGTGATCTTCAAGAATTTAGTAATTTTCTGCTTTCCATTGTCAGGTTTGGCTATGCTCAGCAAGTCTTCCAAACTAAGGATGGGTTCTCTTTCAAGAACAAACTTCTCCCTGACCTGATCCCTTAGCCACTCAGGCAGATCTGACAAGTCTTCCTGACTTTCCTCTTGAACTCCCTTCTGCTAAACAGTAGGAAGAGCTTCCTCATCAAACTCATACAACTCCTTGTCATTTTGATTTTTAGCATCTACTTCTATCATGACCACTTCTTGTTCCTTAGATGATTTTGACACAACTTCATCAGTCTGATTACATTGTTTGATTCCTTAATCAGCTTGTACTTCTAAAGCTACCTATTCATCATGTCTCACTTCATCTTCCTCAATATTTATTATACTATTGCACTCTTGTCTTGAAGATGCACTAGTTACCTTTTGATCAGCAATCTTTGCCTTCTTACTTGGCTGAATATCTTCATGCGGATCAGTACCTTCACCCTCTAAATCACTGGAATCACTAGAGTCACTACTTGACTCACTACCTGAAGTATCCTTGGACTGATGTGTATAACTCCTCCCATCAGATTCTAAGTAAATTGGACATTTTTCTCCTGAAGCCTTCAAATTTGGAAGTCTACATATTTTCTTGTATGTGTTACAATCGACATCATCAAATCATCATTGCACGTGACTTCCTATTCTGACCAATTGATGGTGAAGGGCCTGTCCCTCTACTCTTCATACAACTTTGTGAAAGTCTTTTGTGATTCTCCTCAAGCTGATCTAGAATGTTGATCACTCTCATTGCTCTAACCAAATCTAAAGACAATCGGTAGCAACCTTTCTTTCTTATTTCTGTGTCATCATATGCATCCATCCAGTGATCCTCGAGCTGTGGTCGGTGCTTGTATTTTCTCCCAAATTTCTGGCTGACTGTGCCAAATGGATCAAAGTTGTTGTATGCATCATTATGGCACACCAAGTTGTAAGCTTGCAACTCTATATCTGAATTTTTGGCTGCTTGCAATGACATACAGGTCTCAACCTCCCGATGCTGACTAGAAAATTTATTGTGGTTTTCTTTCTCTTTCTATGAACTTTGTCAAATGCAACCAACTGTCGTGTCACTTCTAGTAACATCATCCTGTCAGTGGGGTATCTAGGCAACCTACAAGGCAATGATGAATAGCCCTCAATACAGATGTATGTGAATCTTGGAAACTGAATAAACCACTTTCCATATTTTGCTATGAAATTAATAGCCTCCTTCGACAATCTCCCGCATGTGTTGCCTTGCAACAATCTGACAATATACATGGAAAAGGCGTTATTAAACCTTCTATAATAGGATATAGCCTACAAGTGCAACTGAGGATAGCAGTCATAAACTTTGAACTATCCATCTCTGTTTCCCACTCTCTCCTTGCAATTCAGTCCTGGATATCTCTCGTTTCTAGCAAGCATATATATGACATACGAGCTCATATAAATTTTTTTGTCTCCTGCAAACTTTTCAACTGATCATCGATATTGCTACTGATCATTTCAGGCCAATCTATCATTCTTTTTCCACTTATAATTTCTTCAATGAAGAAGAACATCCAGGGCTCAAAATTCGTTGATTGTGGATAGCCCATGAGGCGATTCAGAAATACAACCATATAATTGATTTCTCAATGGAAGTCAAATTTGTGAAGTTTTTTAGGCACTTTGCTTACATGCGGTCTTGGTTGCATCAACTAGCTGCTATTTATTACCTCCATGCATTTCTCAGGTCCAACCAAATAAAGATGCAAGGCAGTCTCCTTGGTACAGAAAGTAGTAGTTTTGTATGAAGGGATGTCAAAAGATTCTGCGATCACCTCTTTTCTCAGATGAGCTAGTACCTTGCCTTCCTTGGTCACAATGCATCACTTTTAATGATTATAATGCTTAGCGCATTCTAGCATCAGCTATGGGCACAACATTGTAGAAGGGAAGCAAGCAGCCTGAATAATCCCATTTTTCAACATCCGCCTGATCAAATCTGATGGATTGGGCTTGTATAAGTTTTGTTGGATCTCTTCCAAGTTGGTCCTCCTGAGATTAGTGTCACCAAGGTTTCAGCATTTTGATGTGATCTTCGTTTCCAGCCACGTTCCCTTCATATCATTCCTCATCAGTGCTTGGCTGTCCTTTGTACTCATCCTTCACCTGCACAACTAGTTTATGTCAAAATCTTGAAAATGACATTTAATAACAAACCAATAGTAATAAAACTTATATCTAATGCATGCGGGATTATTTGAGTGTAAGATTTTAATTTATCTCACCCCTCTACTAAAAAAGTTAATAATGTGATTCTCCCAAAAATAAAAGATCCAAATGTCTTATTAACACATTCATCTCCTACCTGCCTTTGTCAAAGTTGACCTCCTGACCTATAATGATTTTACGTTGTAACCATGTATGTGTTCAATGGAGCGGAGGTCAATTTCCAAGTATTAGACGGTGACTTTTTAAACTTTCGAAGACCCCAGCCCAGGAGGACACTCTTAAACTTGCATTCAGGAAATTTTGAGCATACAAAGAAGATTATGTGATATTATCTAGCTTAACACCCAAGCACATATTTTAGAAAGACTTCATAAGGATCCCTTCCTGCAGACAAAACTCACAAACGTAATCGGGCTTCTACATTTTGATGCAAGAAGTAAAGCTCATTGTTTGAACAAATGATGAAACACCATCGAATCTCTATGATCCCGTTTAGTGATATCACTTTGCCTGGAGGACAGTGCATACTGTGCATGCTCTGAAAGTGAGTAAATTTAATAAATAACTAAAGGATTCTGCCAGCATAAACAATGCATTCTACTTCCTCTACGTCATAAATAACACTACTTGAATTAGCCGCGGGGCTAAGAATAGGATAAATCGATGATCAAAAGATACATGTTTCAACACTCCCTGCCATGAATCCTTGATTAATTCATTATCCATACGCTTTAGAGTGCAGTGGCTATTTAATCGAATGCTAAGAATAGTAAAGATTCGTTTTGTGTAGAATCATTTTAATGATGGCTTCAAGCAGTCTCTTCATAATGCTAAAGAAGTGACAGAATTATAGCGAGTCTAAGTGGATGTTTTAGACTCCACTACACTTGGCCAAAAAGTATATTATGTAAACTTAAGATCTAGCTCCATTCTGGCAGACTCTCTATTTCAACGCGCACAATGTATGAATTACAGTAGAATCCTAAAAGTCCACCACACTATGCACTTATGAGGGTGTGCCTCGTATGATTTGAGAAATCTTCACCATGCGTATAACCTCTTCCAAGAGCTCAAGTGATCAACCCGGGCATGACTGTGCATGATATACGTGATGTTAAGACTAACGCAGATGCAAACAATCATTGTAATGAGTCCAAAAGAGTCTGTTCAAGCGGACTATGAACACATAAGTTGATGCAGACTTTTGGACATCAAGTGCATTGACATAGGTGGAAACTTACGTGATCCATGTATTCCAAAACTTACCTTTTGTAACTCCACGCTAAACACTCATTTGAGCGGATACTTTGAGTGTCTACATATAGTGGGAAAACCTTGTTGTGCAAACTGACCATTATTGTGCGCTCAAGTGGGCTTCTTACTCTGACGTGAATGAAAAAAAAAATGCAATGTGGATGCGAAAGTTTGCCGCACCAAATATTATGAGCACACGTTTTGGGAAACGAATCCTTGAAATGAGTACATATTCTACAAATGGATCGTGGAAATCCTCCTGAGGCGGGCATTTTAAAGGAATACGCACTCTTGTTTGAGACTCTTTATTACAAGGTGATCATGGATGTGTGCCAAAAACTTAAAGAATGGAGCCCTTAAACTTTCATGTATAAGTCAGATTGTGTGAAGCGAAGTGGATATGCACCCAAGAAAACAAGTGGGTGTTTTGGCAATCCATGCATAATTTGAAACCCATATTTGCAAAGTGACTAAGGACGTGTTTTAGGCAGAGCTATGGGACCCGCATGTACAAGTTCAAAACTTGCGTATTGCAAACTTCCTATGCATATGCACCCAAGCGGACTTTTAGATTGAACTCACATAATGTTTGAAATCTGACAAACATTGAAACAAGCCTTAACACTTAACTCATTCCTTATGACAATACTCCGATTCAAGCTTTGCTCATGAAGCTAACCACTCGTGATCACACCTTTGAAGGTACTGGCACTACAAAAAAATTCAGACTTGGGCAATCTTCTAATTTCATTTGATCCAGATATATGACTTAAATCAGGAGAAGGGGTTTACTGGAGCCTTCTAACTCATCTAACAATCAATTCCTTCAAGCAATCAATGGATTACAATACATCCTTCTGTAATTTGCAAATTGCTTTGCCCAGACAAGAACTCTTAAACATGACCATAACCAAAATAAAACAACCTCAAACCAAAAAAACCAACAAACCAAACTAGAAGAGGGCCCCCCATTTGCAATGGGGCGATGTTGTGATTAGGTCACAATAGATAGCATATGTATTTGCATCAAATATCACATAAAATAAAATAGAAGAAGACTGAAATGCATAAAGAATCACATAGTTATCTTTTGTATGAAAATTCTTGCATGAATTTGTAGTAAGAAAAGGAATGCATTAAGTATCATGATGTTTATCATTTTACATGAAAGAAAAAGAGTTAATTTTATTGGCATATGCATGTTATGCTTATATTTGTCCTTGTTAAGGAAAGTAGTTTTCTTTCTTTGTGTGATTAGGTTTACCTTCCGAGACGGGTGTTGAATATGGGCTAAAAGAGATTAGATCTTCTTTTCAGGATCTACACACTGATATACAGTTTTCGGTGCTTTGGCCAAAGCCACATGTTTCATTGAAATAGATGAATGTTTGCCTATTTTATTATATATTTTCTCTGCCATATCCTGATAGTAGGACATTGCATGTTCATGTTAGAAATGCATGTAGATGTATCAGGTTGCACCGGATTCTATCATGTCTTTTGTTCCTAGGTTGCTAGGCATTTTGTGCAGGGTCGGGTATTCTTCGTGTTAGGAAGAATTTTGGGGAAGCGTAAGCTTCATGGTTGGGCAGAAAAGCACCTAAACCATGTTCTCATCTCTTGGATTTGCGAATGACCATTGGGGTTAGTGGTGGTCGGAGACTTCATTGATTATCTTTAATATATCATTATTTTTATTTGTACATCAATGTTTGTATGGTGGTGACTACATGGGCATGAGAGCCTATGTTGTATTCTTATATATCATATTTCATGTACTTATAACCTGGATTAGACACTTTTACATGTGAGCTATAATATGTGAATTATATATATATTGAAGATGTTTCTTTCATTTCCTTATTAATGTGAAATTGAGATGTTTATTTGACTTGTGATATAGTTTTTGGGTAGCGTACCTTACATTCAGTATCAGAGCCAAGTTGCAACATTGGGAGCTCTAGGGTGTTTGTGCTACTCAGTTTTTTAGAGCATGTGTGGGTCCTTGTGTGTTTGTGTGCTGTGAGTAGCATGTGCCTTCTTTTGTTATGTAAATTCCTTGCATGTGTGTGGTGAGGAATACATTGTTGCGGGGTTAGATAGACCATGGTAGTTTCTGAGAAGTTGCTTATGTGTGTTTTCCTTCTTGCTTTCCTGAATGCTTGGCATGAACCCTTGCATTGTGTGTGAGTGCATGAATGACCTTTGTAGGGTCATTTTGTTCTTGTATGACCACTTTTGATAGTGGAGTTATGGGAACCTTTTTGTGAAAGGAAATACCATGTTCTTGAGTGTGATTGAACTTGATTTACTCTTTTAACAGCTATGCATTTGTATGTGAAAGAGATGATGTTTTGATCATATGCATGATATGTGAAGAATATTGTTGTGGTAATGCTAGTTTAAATGAACCTTGCATTGTGCACCTTGTTGTGTGTATGTTTGTTGCAAGAGTAGCATATCCTCATAATGCTTGTCATATTTTGTTTATTAATTTCCTCTGTATGGTGATTGAAAACGCTTGCTTGAAATGCATATTGCATTGTTTTCTTGAGAGCATGTCCTTGTGTGGATTAATTATGCGGTTGTAAGAAAGATAGTGTTGCATTGCTAGAATATATCATTTTGGTAATGACTTAGTCCCCAGATTGCATTCTTCCCTAGGATTCATGTGGGAACTTGGGTGTAATTATTGCATTGCATTATTTGAAGAGTTTAAGAGAAAGGGGTTGTGAAAAGGGTCATTTACATAGTCCTTGTGATATTTGAGGTGTTAGAATGATGAGTGAATTAACAAACCCTGCATCTTGTGACTTTGAGTTGTGATTTCACCATTGCTTAGTGTGCATTTAGTATGCTTGTTGTCATGTTGTGAAGAAATTTAGCCTCATGTGAATGTTGCATTAATGTATTATCCATATGATTGGTGAATCCCTATATGGCGAGAAATGTTAACCGCTGCTTGTTGGAGAGATTGATGTATTTAGATATTTTGGTTTGTGAACCTGATTTTGTCCTAGCTTAATCTTGGTTGCTGGATGTTTGCTAGTGTATGACTGTGTGTGTCTTTGCATGGTGATTGTGATTCCATTGAACAGGATGCAATTTTTGGTTGCTTGGCATCTTGAGTGATGTTCGTGTGGTTAAGTAAAAATGATCTCATGTTATAGATGTGATTGGAATCTTGAAGATTCATTTTTTTGGTGTGATTGAGGTGTTTTCTTACTCACCTTAGATTTTGGAATCCAGGTGTAGTGTAGCATTGTACTTCCTCTCTAGTGGCTAGAATTAGTCACGTAGTTCATGTAATGTGGAACTTTTAAACTTTGATACTTTATTTATTTGAATTTGGTGAATTCACTAAACATTGTAAGGGTTAACATTAAATTTTATTCTTGTTTATGAATGAGTATAGCCATCAAATTTTGAAATTTATTTATCTTGTGATCTTTATGGTCATACTTGAATTACTATTGAAATTGAACTCATTTTATGCCTTATTTTTGAAATTAACTTTTCTTCCATTGGTATTTTTATTATTTATTATTGGTGGCTATGCTTGAATTTTTTAATTGTTGGTCATGTATCATGTTATGTTCTCTAGAATCATGTCTAAGATGGGATTCTAATGGATTGTATAAGGGAGTAGAATATAGAGAATGTACTAGTTCTTGGTGTGTGTGCTACTAGAACTATGTTAGATTGAATTCCTTGGTTGTTGTTAAATGCAAGTGATATTGCAGTTCTAAAATGGTTTTGTGTTTCTATGGATCACTTGATGTGAGTTACCTTGCTGATTGGTGTGTTTGTCATGCTTGGATAGTAGTGAATGATGTGAAAATGTATCCTTGTATGTGCTTAAATGTTGATTCTTGACTATGTGTGAATGAGATATGTAGAGAACTTGTTTTGGACTGAATCTTGCTTTTAGTAGATTGCTTTTGGTTGGGTGTTGACTTAGTCTACCAACTATGGTTGTTCTTTCTTGTCTCATTCCTATTAGTCTTGGACATGATACCATGTTCCCTAGTGTTTCAACATTAGTGGAATGTATGATGTTGTGTCTTTGACACAAAAGCCATGTTAGTAGATAACATGAGAGTGTTATTGTGTCCTTTGTATGTGAGTTCCTTAACTACACTCATGTTTTGACATAGCGTAGGGTATGATGGAGCCTTAGTTAGTGCATGAGCATGTAATGTATATATTTATTGTATGTTATAGATGTTTTCTTTCTCTTGTTGGGTTTCCAACCTTGTGAATTTGGTTGGTTCATGAGTTTCTCCTTGGTAGTTTGGAGGTTTCCTAGCTTGATGTTGGAAGGGATGCAATTCTTGTGTGAAGAAGTTGTTGTCCTTTGTATTCCATTTAATGGATACTTGGTGTTTAGGCTGCGAGGAAGTTGTGTGTTGCCTAGACAATCATGAATTCATGATCGTGTGGTATTTTTGGACCTTTTGGTCTATGATAGTTGAGCTTTGAAGTGGTGTTGAGAGTAGTCTTGCACCTTTGCTTGGTATGTTGTTTCCACCTTAGACGTGCTCCTAGTGAGTAGCGAGTTACTTAAACCGTATCATCCTGACACCTCACATACTTGATTGGCATGCTTTACAGGTTTAAGATCTAGGAGTGGTGCTAGTGGAACCCATTCGAATCCTTGATAGATGCAGCGTTAAGTTGTGTAACAAAGATATTGTTTAGTATAAGGTCCAATGGGACCAATATTCTATGGCTAGTGCGACATGGGAGGATGTAGAGGATATAGACTGTTCTTTTCCTTAGTTGAGGACTTAGTTTGAGATACTTTTATTTGCATTAGTGTGACACTCTTATTTGCTTTAGTGTGTGTTTAATAAGACATCAGGACGATGTCTCTTCCTAGTGGGGAAGGATGTCACATCTCAACCTTTTGCTTGCATTTATAATTCAGTATATCTGATGAGACTTTTGGACATTAACTCATGATTGTTTGATTATTAGATAATTACATGTGTGTGAATGGTAATTTGTTGTTATTTCTAAAAATGCATAAAAATTGAAATTGAAATGATGATGAATTATTATGTTTATGACTGTGATTTTATATCTTGCTCGTGCTTCAACTATGGTTTTATGGGCTAACCTATTGACAAGAATCTGAGTGCAAATGAGTGCAAGAACATGTCAGAGATGGGAACATGGTTGAGGTAGAGATGACCTAGCCACCTAACAATAGTGGTATGATGGAAATCATATACACACACTCATGTAGTTGCATTCATACTACATTTTCAATGGTTTCGTTATGCATTTTTGTGTTATCATGGATAAATAGGTTAAATTGTGTGATGATTATGGTGGTGATTGTTTAAATGATTAATTTATGGATATGCAATCTTGTTTACGACATGTTCATTTAAATAAAAGACTTAGTAAGGAAAAATATAAAATCTTTTCTTAAATATATTAATGTTATTGTCTTAATGACTATTTTTGGTTTCACAATGTAATAATTTTTCTTTCCAATTATATATATATTGATTGATTTCGGTATGTCTATATATATGTATATATGTGTATAATATATATATACATATATGGCTAATTATATAAAAAATAATGGTAAAGTGAAGTTTACAAATTAAACTAAATATATTAATGCATGATGGGTTGTTCATGCACCGGGGAATTCTATGAAAAAGTGTTAGTTTTCTTCTTCAAAACTGAAGTAAAACTTCAGCTGGGTCGACTCATTTGGAACGCCCAAAATAGGGTAGAAGAATGTATAAAATATAGAGCAAAAATCATGATGGGGAACCATCGACGGAAGGGAAGGAAGATAAATTATTAATAACTTAAGGAGTTAAAAATCAGGAGTTCATTGAGGTTCTTGGTAGAGTTTTTATTGTTACACACATATTTCCTCCGCATAGGTAAGTGATTGAAGCTATTCCAATTGAATGCATTTGTTGTTGAACTGTATATGGTTATGAGGAAAATGAGATTGATGGTTTTGCTTTTCTTCTTACCATGGCTCTTAAATTATTTTTCTTGGGGTATTCAAGGGTTTCAAATAAAAACACACAAATACTTTCAGCCATTAAACAAATCGTTACTGTAATCTCCTTTTCACCCAAGTAGCATTCATTTGTTAGAAAGTTATTCTTTGCTTAACAACTATAAATTCCTTTTATAATATTTAATGCACTTTAAGGTAAATTATTTGAAATATAAATAAATTAATCTTTTTTCCATATATTGAATAAATGTCAAAACATAGCAAATGACATTATACAACCAAATATTTTATCAATAAACTTTAATAACATCCATTTGCAACAATAATTTAATCAATTCAACATTTGCAACATTTCTTGCAAATAAATAAATAAATAAATAAACATATATATATATATATATATATATATATATATATATATATATATATATATATATATATCACTTATTTGTGAAGCACTGAGATGTTGTTATATGACACTCGTAGGAATAATCACAGGCCCCAGTTGTTCCCAACAAAGAGTACCCCCAGAGGAACTGATTCTTACACAGAACCAACCATGCCTCATGGCATAAAACAAACACAGCCTTGGCCAGGACACTCCTAGATGTACGCTATACCCTAAGTTGGAGACACTCTGTGTGCCCCTTCTCCAAATGGTCAATGCCTAGCCAATGACCCTAATCCTCTCTCCTTTGTGCCCTCTGATTCCTATATACTTTCATGTCTCCCTTTTTACATTATTTTTTTCACGGGTTTAAATAATAACCCAAAGGGTGGTTCCAACTATCACACCATTACATAAATAATATTACAAATAACCTTTTAATTGTAACTTCCCATGAAACACACTCCAATATGAGTTTACTTATAAATAAAGTTCTTTAGCCTTTATTTTAACTCTAAAGTAAGTTCTTTCTTCCTTTCTTTTTACATTTCTTCTTATTTTCTTCTATTTTCTTTTTCATATATATATATATATTTATTTTTACTCTCTAAAGTTTTTACAAACTTTATTTATTTAATTCATTTCTTGGGAAAAAGTCCCATAACAATTATCCCCTGGAGCTTAGCTATTGTCCTTAGTAGCTCAAGGAGAATCTATAACAAAAAAATACAAAATCATTTAGTTAAATAAATGTGGATGTAGCACTATCAATATCGTGCTATGAATTCATTTCACTTAACTTCATCTATAATTCTATTTCACAAATTTTTTAGTTATTTTCAATAACACTTTCTAATGTAATTTAATCACAAGTAGATTCTGTTAGATTTCTTGCTGAAAGGATTGATATCAATCATAGTCCAGCCTGGATGAAATCTACAAAGAAAAACAAACTTCCACAAAAGATCTAAATAATGCCAAAATATGCAAGCATATTATTAACAACAAGAATAATATAATCCTGGTGGATTGGTGTGAAAAATACATAAAAGAACCTTGCTTATATAGACAAGGTGAGACTCAAGATGTGACAAGTCACAACCTTATCTCTAAGTCATAAAAGTAAAAAATCAATCTTATCCTAGATGATAAGATAGACAACTAATAATGACACCCTAATTAACTTAAGATATTATGTGCAATATTACACTTAGGATAAATGTCCAAAGTATAAATATTACACCAACACCCCCCTTAAGTGCAACTTAGGGAGGCTACACACTCAAGCTAAAAGCAAAGATGGGTCCCAGCAACAAGGCCTAATAAGGTACCCAAATACAAACAAATAGGAAAGGAGAAATCCCATTGGGAACAAAACTCCAAAAAGACGATGAAGAAGCCACAACTGTGGATGCTGAACTGTGACTAAAACTGATCCATAGGAACAAGTACCATGAAAATTTAGGAACATTAACCATAATGAATGTCCCTCAAACTGAGATGTGACCTGATGTAAATCAAATGCAAGATTCAAGATCATTAACTATAGGCTCTCAATATGAGATGTGAACCAAAATGTGTCAAGTTATGAGAAAGATGTGGCATATTACACTGACGTGACAAGATTTGTGGCACTTTATTTCAGTGCGTTTACAACTTAACTTTTACATATATGAGTTACAAAATATGGACAACAAAGAAGAAGAAGAAGATGCAAAATGAGAAACTCTGATGAAGAAACCATGCCGAGATCTGCTCTGAAGGAGATGACCACGAAAGATGCCCTCCAATTGGGATAATGCCAAGAGCAACTAGCCCCTATTGGTTGCTGGTGGGAGGAATGGTATTGTTGTCCAAATGAAGCTCAGTGGCAATCAGAAGAAAGATTTTTCCAATTTCGCTTATTAATGTGAAAATTGTTCTTTTTTAAAAAAAACTTAATTAAAAACATTATTAAAAAACTTTATTAAAGATTTAATAAAGAAAATTATTTATTATTGTTTTTATTTATAAAAAACTTTAATAAAAAATATTAAAGAAAAAACTTAATTAAAAGTTTTTATTTATTAAAAAAATTAATAAAGAAAAAAACTTTATTAAAACTTTTATTTATTTTTAAATATTAAAAAACTTTAATAAAAAACTATTAAAGAAAAAAATTAATAAAAAAGTTCTATTTTTATTTTTTAAAAAATGGGGACTGAGTGTAGAGGTACCACCCCTGTCACGGCCAAAGGCCGTAGTAGGAGGCGCTGCCCCTATCACGGCCAAGGGCCGTGGCAAGTGGGTGGTACACCCATGTTGGCCCCATCCAGGCCTGCGGACCTGCAAGGCCTGACAGGACTTGCACCTAGGTACCTGTCAGGTACCCTGCACGGTACCACAAATTTTTTTTCTTTGATTTTTATAAAATTTAAAACCCTTAAAAAAATGTTGCAGAAAACAATTTTTTATTTTTATTTTAATTTGTTTTAAAAATAAAAGGATTTAATCAAATTTCAATCCCAACAAACCAGATTTAAAGAAACTTACAACCTGATTTTCTGATGCACTGGGATCTGTACGGACACTGTACCAGCACCACCAAGGGACTCAGAGGCTAGCCTTTAGATGACTGTGCATAGGATATGACATGTTTATAGTTGATCCTAAGGGATTTCAACCTTCTGGAATCAATGGCGGGCTCTGATCTGGACTAGGCAACATGTGCTGAAACTTGCTGGTTGGATCTTCAATTCAGGAAGCTGGTTGCACGATCCCACTCTGATACCATGTTAGATTTCTTGCTAAAAGGATTGACAACAATCACAAAAGCCTGGATCAAATCTGCAAACAAAAGCAAACTTCCACAAAAGATCTGAATAATGCCAAAATATGCAAGCATATTATTAACAACATGAATAATATAATCCTGGTGGATTGGCATGAAAAACACATAAAAGAACCTTTCTTATATAGGCAAGGTGAGACTCAAGATTTGACAACATGTGACAACTCACAACCTTATCTCTAAGTCATAAAAGTAAAAAATCAATCTTATCCTAGATGATAAGATAGACAACTAATAATGACTCCCTAATTAACTTAAGATATTATGTGCAATATTACACTTAGGATAAATATGTCAAAAGTATAAATATTACACCAACAAATTCAACATGAAGATTTTCTATTCAATAACCTAATCATAACTATATATATTTTTATATGAAATAGATCATGAATTTTCAATTAAGGAGTTAATTCAATTCTATATGCTAAATCCCCTAATAACTTTTCAATTTGGTCACTCATGTACTACTTAGATATCTCATACTATGCATTCACCCACCATTCATTACTATATAACTTACATACTCATATATTCCAAATGATAATCATGCATTCCTGACTACATGACTATCCCCTTTTCTATATAATATTGGACAAAGAACATGTATAATGTTATTGGGTTGATCAAGTCCAATAAAATAACACAATAAAATAAAAGGTATAGTACACATAATACTATAAGGTATTTTAAAAAAAAAACAAGGCATTAACAAATCACTCACATAGATTGATTGTTCAACTACCTAATTATGTCTACTCTTAAAATAATTGGACTATATTATCTCAATTCAAAGTCTTTAGATTGGCCATCCAAATCCAAATCTCAAAGAATTATCTAAAAATTGATTTTAAAAAGGTTTTCCAATTCGTCTACTCCCTTGGAGCCTTCAAATCACATGTCAATTACAATAATGGATTAAAGCATACAATACATGAATAATAGTGTATAAAAATGTCATTCTAAAGTTCCCAAGATGCATCTTATGACAATTTTGTAACAGTAATGACTATTTTATTAAGACAAGTTCATCTTATGCCTTGGCCTTAGGAATATAAGTTGTGTCTTTTGTAATTAGTCAACAAGAATTCCATTTAAATATCCATGTGCCTAGGATGTGTAAGGTGATTAGGTCATAGTTACAATAAAGAGCTAAATTATTTTATTTTTTTGACCTTTGACTATGTTTGTGTGCTTGATTTGGTTTGATTCAAACTTTTAGTTTTGTTTTGTCAAAAATACCGATAAGTCTTTAACAACCTAGGTTTAGTTTGAATTTCTTCAGAGTCTCTAAAATTCTTTATAAAAGAAACATGTGGAAGATATAAATATCCCACAAAATATAATCATCTTTGTACCATGAACTATTTTATCTTTTCAAAATCAAATTTGTATAATTGGTGTATAGTAATATATAAATTGTAATCATAGATCATCTCTCCCCTTGTAAGATTTGGCATGTCCCCATGGCATATACTAAGATAATCTATTTAGTTTCATATCTTAAAAACATTGTTTCATTCCACTTAAACAACAAAATATTTTCTAATCTTTAAGATGTGGAAATGATCATGAGACCTGTGAGTTATGGGCCCACAATGTAACTTATGTTAAGAAAATCGAGGCATCTATTTTGTTTCTAAACTAATAAGTGTAGGAACACTACTTTCTAAAAAAAATGTAAAAACTAAATGGAAATTTGCATGGATATACAAATTTGACCATTAGAAATACCAACTCATTAACTCTCTATTTCTATGAAAAATTCTTGTCGAAGGTACAATTCCTTATTGCCATCATTTCTCAACTAGCCATTTGCAAACATATTGGAGCAACAAAACAAAAAAAATGTTACCTATGAAAATCTTTAAAGTCACTGTAATAAATAGTAATGTAACTCTCTTCCAAAGTCCTCCCTAACAAAGAACTATATTGCAATAGAGTTCTAGATACCCATAATCATGGAGTGCTAATGTTCAAAAATTTGCTATGCATAAGGTATTAAGGTACCCACTACAATGAAACACCTTGCAATTTAATATGCTAATTAAAATCATTAAGCAATTTATTTTGATTCCAGGAAACAAATAGAAAAGTGATATAGAAGAATAGTTGTTCAACAAAACATGAAGGATACAACATTTGTGATATTAATGCAATCATAAATTCCATTCTTTAATAGGTTCTTTATGATGATGTGATTTTAGGCGAGCTCTCACAACCAAGGTATTTATGGAATCTATTAAACATCACAACCAAAGAAAAATGTTTCTTGCATCAGGGTATGTGAGTCACACCCCAACTTTGCTTCTTAGATTGGCAATCAAAGCAAGTACTTGAAATGTGATTGGTCTAATGCAACATAATAGATTTCTTCCATCTCTTCATATTCTAGCATGGAAATTAGAGTCTAGTCCACTTTGACCAATAAAAAAATTAGATGTTTTCTTTTCTAGTATCGAATTATCCTTGGAGGGTTAAATTCTAGGGTGTTCCCATCAACTACCACCTACTTGGAAAATTGACTTTTTTCAACCATTAATTCTAACCATTCCCACATAAATAAACCATTTTCATTAGGTCTCACAAATAAACAAAATCAATCATAAGCTAAAATAGATTTCTAATAAGAGACGTTAAATATTCACAATATTAGGTTTATCTCCTAAAGAGATCAAGGTTCAAAACAATTGAATGCCATTTACTAATCCTAGAAGGAAAAAGAGATCAATATTCATATTTCCTTCACTAGTAGAATTTTGGCAAATAAATGACTAAGTGACTAAAACTTTTAGTCACAACAACTAAAAATGACTAAATTCTACTAAGTTTTTGCAACTCAGCTATAAATGAGTAAATAAATGACTAATTTGGTCATTGACTAAAAAATTATTTAGTCACAAAAATAAAATGACTAAATAGTTAGTCACCCAAATACAAATTAGTCAAAATTTTAAAAACAACTTTTCGGGAAATTATTGGTAGGATGTATTGCCGCAATTCACTATTTGCATTCATTCCAACATTTTTTGCTATCTACATCGCCATCATACCTTGTTCTGTATCTTCCTTCTGTTTGCACTCAAATCTCCAATTCCTTACTGAATATCACTATCACCATCACACTCTTCACTTGTAGGCACTCTAACATGCTCTTCATGCTTGGAATATCTCTGACCCTTTAGAGCTGCTTGTGGTGGACTCGCTGAAAAACAAAAGGTTGGGAATGTAGAGATGAAAGTACTTTCCCAGAGCTACTTTACACTAAGGCGTTTGAGTTATAGAAGCTACTTGCATGGGCGATAAAGAGGAGAGGGCCTGGGGACTTCTGAAAAGGTAGGCAAGGAATTTGGAGTTTGTTGTAATGAATTTGAAGTTGGTGAGGCCCTCTGCAATGAAGTCAGATTTGGGGACACCCTCTACAGTGAATTTAGAGGTAAGTCAAAAGCCTCATTACATTTATAAACAAAAAACCTATAGCTTTGTGATTGACAACTTACAGTAGTTACAATCTACTGCTCTTAATAATGTTCTTTTACAATCTTGCCACTGTTCTTCTTCATAATGTGTTCTAGCTAAATATAATAAAATTTGGGTGTTAGTGCCAAAATAGAATTTCCTCAAACAATTTTGATAGATTTTCACTACAAGCACAAACTGTCCTTGTGCAAAGTAAACATAGGCTAGATTTACCCACACATTAGGCATCTGAACAAAGATGTTTCCTGCTACAGTTTCTTGTACCTGTGTAAAAATTTCCTTTGCAATATCAAATTGACCCCTTTCAGCTAGCACAATGGCTGCCCCATTTGCAACATAAACATTTCCTGGTCTCTATGCCAACACTTTACAATACAGTTCTCTAGCCTTCTCAAGATATTTTGCCTCCACCTTTGGATCCCTCCTCTCATTGTGAAAAGGTGCAACATAATTCTAATTTCCAAGCGAAATGTCAAGATAAGAATTTTTTGCATCTGATTCACTTTGTGCAGCTTTAATTGTTTCTTTTTTTTAATCCAGTCATATATTTTCAATTCCATTTTGCTAAGCATAGATAAAGAATTTGATGAGTTTTTATCCACCTTAAGTGCATCCCCAATCAATTCTAGGCTTAGTTGGATCTCATTTCGAGCCTGAGCCATGGCCATAAGACGTAGATATGCATCCACATAATCAGGAAACTTCAACAATATTATCCTATTTAAAATATTTTCCTTTTCAGTATCATGTAGCTGTTCAAACAACCTAGCAAGATTAAATAGTGTTGTGAATTTATCCCATGGTAGCTCAAGTGAAACACCACCTTCTTCTAGTCAATGGAAGAGTTCCATATCCTTAAAGAGCACAGGAAAAATTGCAGAATTGGCATTGGGGCTTTTGTTTATGAATTCAACCCAAGTGCCATTTCCTAATGCCTCCATAAAAGTTTGTTGAGCCAACTCTAGTTCATCACGCTCAAAATGAAGAACCCCAATGTTGTTTAACAATTGAATGGGTATAACTACTTCTCTTCTCTTCTTCAGAAGAGACTTTGCTATCTTAAGAGAATCTAAGGCTGTACTGGGGTCTGATGATATTAATAACTCACCCATCTTGATAAATGCATGGGCATCACTTGGATCTATGCAAGTTGCCTTTCTTAAAATTTCCAAAGCCTTCTTTACTTACCCTTGCTAAGCATATATATGGCCTACAACTTTTAAGCTCTCACAGTGGACCTCCAGAACCTTTTCAAAATTTGAGAGAGAACTCTTAAGATCTCCCAACTTCAATTGAACCTGTCTACAAAATCCTGTGGCTTCTGGCTTTCCTTGACTGATGCCATGTAGTAGTGGCCAGTGGTGTCATAATCACCTTTACTATGATAAGATCATGCAAGATTATAATATGAATGAGATTTCATGAGAGGGTGGTTAGTTGAAACAAGAGCTATCTCAGCCAACTGTTCCACAAGAAAATGCTTCCCTGTGAAGAAAATATGGTTTTCTAAATGATTCAATGCCATTGCACAATACAAGTATAATTCAAAGGCTCTACACATCTTTTCCATTCCTTCATGAACACTACCTTTTTCACTAACTGTGAGAATCCTACAAGTAAAAAATGCACAAAAATGACCACAGAGGTTTATGTAGAGGTAGAATATGATGCAGAGGAAGGACTGACACACAATAACCTTGACACATTGCAAACAAAGTTTCAATACACTTGATACAAATCTGCACCCTTGATCATTCTTGACAATTTGCTCCTAAGCCTAAAACATGGAAACAACACCCTAGTGACACTCAATCATTGAAGACAACATGGAATATAGGAAACTTGGTTTATTCATACCTATTACAACATCTTCTAGGGGTTTCCAAATGTATGACCTAACCAAGTGATTAACACAATGATTTATGCAATTTAGGTCTTGCTACCACTAGGTGCATTCAAGGTGATGACTCCAAACGAAGGTAAGAACACTTGTCATATGAATTCCTAGGCTTGTGCAGGCCCTAACAACATGCCACTATGATTCTTCACCCCTCTATTGACATACAGTGCATAGATTATTCAAAGCAACAAAGAACCTAGGGTTTTAGGATTGTCTCACAGCAAATCTGCACACACAGTCAATCATATCTTCTTCACACATGCTAGTCATGAGTTGTCCTCTTGCAGGGATGTGGTTAGGCATGGGATAGATCTTTCCACCAATTTTCAAGATTTTTGGATGGTGGAAACTCTGCCCATGATCAAATTTTTCTCCCTGGAAACCCTAGGTAGGGTTCAGACCTGCACTCACCAAAAATGCAATATCTTGCATAAAACTTGATGAAATTCTACCAAACTAAATGCATTCGAAGGCTACATTTTTGTTGCTATGTATAGAACATTATAGATGGATCAACATCGAAGGTTGACTATGGATCAATACCATGCATTTGATGAGAGAGTAGCCAATGAGAGGGACATGGACAAATATCCATGTCCATGTAATGACTGTTGTGGTGAAAAGGTGAGAAAAAGAAACCTGATTCTTCGACATATGATAAGATATGGGCATAGTGGTATAATCCCTTGAGATTACAATTATTATGAAGATATGATAGAATTGCAGTGTGTGAGAGATGAAGAGGCAACACACATAGATGAAGTGGCACCAAACATAGATGAAGAGGCAACAATGTTAGACAGAGGGTTTGAAGTTGATAGAATGTTGAATGAGGGTCTAGATGATGATTGGACCAAGTCGATGGAGGATGCTTTAAAGCCTATGTATGCTAATTGCAAGTTAAGTTGTTTGACAACAATCCTTCAAATTCTTAACTTGCAAGTGGTGCATGGTTGAACAAATGAGAGTGTAGATTAGTTATTGGCATTATTAAGTTTGTAGTTACCACCTGACTCCACATTGCCAACGAAATGATGTAAAAAGAAAATCACTAAGCTAGGATTAGGGTATGAAAACATCCACACATGTTTCAGTGGTTGTGTATTATTTCACAATAATCTTGCAAGTGAGAGTGAATTTCTGAAATGTCATGAAGCAAGATATAGACAAGGGTTGAAATTAGTTGTGGTTCCTAGAAAGGTTCTTCACCACTTTCCAATAATCCCATGATTACTTTGAATGTATAGGTGTAGAGACATTTCTGAACTTATGCAATGGCATGCCCAAAATAAGAGCACTGATGGAAAACAATGACATGTGCCTGATTCTAAGACGTGGATGGAATTTGATAATAGATGGTCTGATTTTTCTCAAGATCCTCATAATATAAGGTTGGGTTTGGCTCTAGATGGGGTGAACCCATTCTCAGATCAAAGTACTAAATGGTCAACTTGGCCAGTGTTTTTAATAAATTATAACTTGCCTCCATGGTTAGCAACTAAACCATTTTTCTTAATGCTATCATTGATTATACCAGGAAAGAAAAGTGTGACTTTAGATACAATCGATACTTATCTAGAGCCATTATCTGATGAGCTAATGGAATTGTGGAAAGGAATTGAAGCAATTCAATGTTTAAGGGATGGTCATTCAATCAAATTCACTTTAAGAGCTTCCTTATTGTTTACGATTCATGATCTTCCTGTATATGGCACATTGTTTGGTCTTAGTGTTCATGGATACCATGGATGTCCTACTTGCAACTTTAAGGATTTTTTGAGGCACTCAATAAATTTGTTTAAGTGTGTTTATTGTGGACACTATGCTTACCTTAAAATGGATCATCCATATCGTCGACAAAAAACACGTTTCAATGGTCAAGAAGAGAATCATGAAGCACCATTGCTAATAACAAGTGATTACATTGTTGAGAATGGACAAAAAAGAATGTCATTTATTGAAAATGATGGGATTGTTGGTAATAGATACAATCCATGTAGTGAAAGTGGTGTAAAACGGTTGTACATATTCTATAAGTTGCCATACTTTAAGGATATAGGCATTAGGTATACTATTGACTTTATGCATATTGAGAAAAATATAGCCTATGCTATTATAGAAACTCTTTTTGGTGCTTTTGATACTATTTCATCACGTGAAGACTTTCGACAACTAAAGATTCATTGAAATCTTTGGGTTGAAAAATGTGCTAATGAAAAATATAGAAAACCTAGTGCTCCTTATGTCTAGACAAAGGAACAACATGTACAATTATTATAGTTATTGTCTCAAACTCGCTTTCCCACTAGATATATAAATAGTAGTATTAGAAGCCAAATTGACATTAATGGCTTAAGAGCCCTCAAGACCCATGACTATCATGTCATAATCGAGAATATTTTACCTATTGTGGTAAATATATCAAGTTTGGCAAAGGGGCCAAGATTGGAAGTTATAAGATTGGGCCTAATATTAAAGAGAATGAGTTTACATGTATTAGATCCTTTGAACTTTGATAGTTTGAGGGAGGAGGTTGTTGAAGTCCTTTGTCTATTGGAACAATAATTTCTACCAACAATCTTTAACATTTCTATGCATCTTTTGATACATCTAGAATATGAACTAGAGAATTGTGGCCCAGTAAGAATGAGATGGATGTATCCTATAGAATGATATATGAAGGTTTTGAAAAAAATTGTTCATACTAGGGCAAAACCAGAAGGCAGCATGTCTGAGCGATATTCAATGCAAGAGGCCATGGGATTTTGCATAGAATATATGAAGGATTTTAAAAATGTCAATCAACATGTATGGGATGATGACAAAGATGAAAGAGTTGCAGGTGAAGTATTATAAGGCAATGGATGTCACTTCAAGCTATCACATCAAGAAAGAAGT
Source organism: Cunninghamia lanceolata (assembly GCA_027924645.1). NCBI lineage: Eukaryota > Viridiplantae > Streptophyta > Pinopsida > Cupressales > Cupressaceae > Cunninghamia > Cunninghamia lanceolata. Next base: position 3,498,256 of record BSBN01001135.1, on the reverse strand, counting down.
GTGATACATGCCTATATTCTTCAAAACACAACTTCATTCGATAAGTGGCATGGGTAAAAAAATTTACACGGTAATTTATATACTCAATTGCATTTACACATTTATATTATTAATCTTACTATTTGTACATAAATATTCTATGTAGAAAATATGAAGAAGAGAATCAAACTTGGATGCAACATCGACCTCAAAAGCATAGACATCATGATTTGATTGGAGGTGATTCTTTTCTAAATTTTGAAGAATGGATTGCTAATGCAATCAGTCCTGCAAAAGAAGAAGGTCAAGATGTAACAAGGGAGGAAAGTGAGCTTTCACAATCTCCACATGTATGGGCTATGTGTTTTAGTGGAATGTGGGCCTATGGTAGTCATTTAAGAGTGGAAGAAAAAGACAAAGGAAAGACAAATTGTGATTGTGTTGTTAGTGCTGAATTTCTTCATGAAACTGAGAAGAAATTTTATGTTGGATTCATCCAAGAAATTATTCAAGTGGATTTTGGTGAAAATAATCCTATATTATTAAAATGTAAGCGGATCTAACTATCCACAGTACAATTTGATGAGTATGGATTTGTATGTGCAAATACAGGGCAATTTTTATCAGAGATGGATGAGTTGTATGTTTCCCCTCTTCAAATTAACCAATCATTTCTAATTGATGATGTAAGAAGCCCAGGATGGTTGTATGTCATTCAAATAGAGTCTTGTTCCAAACAAAAATTTATGGAAGTTGTCAATATAATGCTTGATGGGCAATATGTTAATTTACAAGAAACATTTGAAGAAGTGGATGAAGATGATGATGGAGTGTTTGAAGAAGAGATTTTGATTACCAATGAAGAGATTGGGAGATAGAATGAGCAATATGTCACAGATCAGGATGAGGAAGAAAATCAGGCAGATGCAGACACAAGTGATCAGGATTCTGATCTTGTTGGCAATGGAGATGATTATGATGATGTTTTGTCACCTTAACTAGCCTGTCACCTTAAGAGGTTAGCTTGTCACCTAAACTTTGGTTATATGTATGGTGTAATTTATTATTGAATGTAATAAAGATTTGAGTATAGGTATGCTTATTCACTATTATTTTACTAATACATTTTTGAATGTAATCATCATTATTCTGCTGGTACATTGTATACAAAACCTGAGATGTTCACTGTTGATTTTAAGTGCATTTAAAGTTAGGTTCAATCATTCTTCTTAGTTTTCTTAATTTGGTTGAAATTAATTTTGTTTATTTAGAATATAATTTCTAGTATGTCCTATATGTTTTCTAGATGCTAGACTTTTCTTGTATGTCCTAGATGATATATTTAGTTTATAATATAGATTCTAGCCTCCACATGCATTGAATATGCTTGTGTGAAGGAAACATTGACAAACATCTGTGATTTAATAATACATATAGATATCTTAACATTAGGCAAACTAAGCCTCCTCATTACAAACAAAGAATTGATCTCTTAGATATCTTAACTAGAATTCGAGCACCAGATTAAATCTTCTTCTCCATGGATTGCTTCAAATAGATATTACAATATAACATAAGTCTCCTCATATATGTTTCTATAAATGCCTATGATGATGATATCAAAATTTGGTCTTGGTTTCTCTTTTATAAGAGAAGCAACAAGCTTCAAACCATTACAAAATATGGCATCTTTTCAAAATTCATGCCTCTTCGTATAAACTAAACATTAATTTTGCTTAAATCATAATTAAGAGAAAACAGAGAAAGTAGACAATATTGATTGGAAGCCCACAACACTTGCAATACACTTGTAGTCCATTAATCAACATAGGAGACCTATGATCATCCTGATTTGGACAAGTCCCCCTCTCCATGATAGAGTGTTTGAAGGCTCAGTTCTTCCACTGCGACATCTTCAAGGCCCTTTTCTTCTGGAGCAGCCAAATACTCTTGCTCCCATTGGTATACTGTGTAGTCATGAGGCCATGATGCTTGTTTCTCCCTTGCACATATAGTCTATCTATTTATTAGCTCAAAGATACTTCTGCCATTCAAACACAGTAAAATCACTAGGCCACTTATAATCTTGAATTTGGAGCAAGTTGACCTGGTGATCCTTCCACCTTTTGTCTAGCAATGCTTTGACATCAATTACAAACTTTGTATATCCAGCATCTAAAGCAATTACTCTATCCAGAATGATGTTGAAGATGAGAATATTGATATCTTCATCCTTTTTCAAAAATTCCATGACCTTAGAAACTGTATGACCAAATTCATCGTTCCACACATCAAAATCCTTGATCTTTTCATTCTCTATTAGGATTTATGGAATGAATTGGTGTTTGAAAGTGGCAAAAGAATCAATCTTTGCCTACATTCTTTGATTCTCACCATTCACATATTGATACTCATCCAATATCATCTTGACCATTTTCTCTATTGGATTTATAGCTACAGGAGCATCTTGATTCCATTGTAGAACTTTACACAGAGTGATCAGTGTGTGATGTGTTGACTGCCAGCTTTGATAAAAGGGATCTAAAATAGAAAAATTTACTTTCAATTGTTCCATGGCCTGAGACAAGGAAGAATAGCATTCATGCACATCTCTCAACTTGTCAACAACCATTTTCACTCTATATTCCAAAATTTTCTCAAACACTTCAAGATTTTTCAAGTTTGCCTCATTCTTTGTTTTCTTGTTTTGGCTTTTCAATTCCTCAATTTCTTTTTCCAACTTCAATTTCAAAACATTGAATTGTTCAGTAGTCACTATGGTATCACCGGTCTCTTGTGGCATAGGTTTTTGAATTGGCACAATGGCTTGAATATGAGAAGAACTCTCACCCTTCAGTTGTTTTTTCAGGTTTACATTTTCAAGATACAATCTATTTACCTCATCATTCATCTCCATCTGAGTTCTCTCATAATCAAACAATCTTTGCTCTAGCTTTACAACAAAAGCTCATGTAAACATTGTAGTATGCATAGTAAGGGTAGCTGCTTCAATTACTGATGTGTCCTGGAATGTCTTGACCACAGTTGTTCCCCTTATTTCTTGGACCACATCAAGTAATCTTGGTTTGCTGGTTTTCTTTTGTGTGACCCTCTAGATCACAAACCCTCTCTACACTTGGTTTCAAAGAATATTTAGCCTTCAAATAGGCTTGCAAATCCTCTAAAGTATCAGAACCAATGGACCAATCACCAAACACTATGAAATTAGGAAGAAATGTTCCTTTCTTCTGTTTCTTCATTACATCCTTCTCCATCCACATCATTTGCCAAATGAATTCAAGGAATGCAATTCTATCTGGCACAAATTTGGGCAACACATGGGGTGGATGAGTACATCCATATACCCTGATTATAGTATGATCTGGCAAGAAAAACCAATCAACATAGTTATGACTATGTCCCTGTTCTGGCCTATGGGCAAGATGCCTCAACATTTACCTAATCTCTTTTGTCAATCTAGGAGAAAATTTACCAAGAGAATTCATTATTCTAATTGAGAAATCATCACGAAACACAACATAGTCACAATTCTTGCAATGGCTATCCCATTTGTAACACTAGCACTGTGTTGGCAATCTTTGTTCGTTTTTATCAATCATGCTCAAATCCATTCTGTTGGGCCACTTCCTTCTATTTTGATACAAAATCAAATGACATAACAAAGAGTAGTATTTGAAATCTATCGGCTTTTTGTTTTCTCTTATTTTCAAAAATCCATTATGCAGTTTCTTTTTAATGAATGTTGTAAAATCATATTCAACATTAGCTTTTGGATTTTGAATTCTCATGGCCATCATCATTAGGCCAACATGCATTCTACCTTGGGCATCAATACCCAACACCTAGCACAAATCAAAATATGTCCTTTTGAAATAGACAACAAAATCTTCAACAGAGAAAGGTTCAATTACAGTGGATGGGATTTCAATTCTTCTATTATTTGCCCCTTTCCTCATGTGCATGGGAACCTCATCCCTTCTATGTGTTTTTCTCAAACTATTGTACTCCTTCTCACTCTTCTATAGATCTACTTGTGTGAGGGCTTGCTTGCTCAACATGAAGCAGTCTATGATTCCATTCCTATCCACAACCACTAATGGTGACCCATTTGGTAGTCTAACTGTTTTGGTGACTGAGTGATAGTGTTGTGCCAATGTTCTAATCAAATCCACATCAACAAATACATCTGGCACCACAACCTTTGCCAAATCCAAATTCCATGGGTTTCCAACTGGTCCCTGTCCATCTTTCTTTCCACAAAAATACCAAAAAAGGTTACATCCAGAGATAGGGATTGTGGCATCCTAACATCCTTCCACAATATCCTTGAACAATTGCTTAGACCCCTTATCAACTGAATTTGGCAGGATGTCCAACAATGATTATTGAGGTGATCATTTCTTGGGAGTAGGGGGGTCAATGCTCTTACTCACAGACTCAACTTTTTTAGGTGCCATATTTTAGTACCTCTACGAACTAGGGTTTTGATATTTTACTTGCTTTACCAGACTAGTTGAAAATAGAGCACAAACCAAACACCAACTTTTATGCAAAGAGTGATAGGGCAGACTTACCTAGTCAAAAAATACCTGAGGAGAGCACACAAAGCTTGAATTCACCTTCTACAATCAACATTGAATTCATTGGAATGAAGAAATACAAATAAATCCCAAGTTTTATTGTGCCATGAAGCTGGTCATTTTGCCATTAACCTGGTTCATGCCACAAAATCAACAAATCTCAGCGGTCAATTCTCTTCAAACATAGACTGTTGATTTGATCCAATCCAATGGTTGGGTGAGTATTTTAAGACTTGCAGTCCTTTCCTCAAAAATTAGAATCCCACAAGCATCAATGATAACCATTACGGGGTAGCAGTGAAGTCATTTTGACATTTAATTCCTTACCGTATCACCACAAGACCAACTTAGGGCAATCGTGGGACTGCAGGACCTCTTAGATAGTTACGTTCATCTTCACCACTTACCGCCACTCCGCAAGCCTTGTTGCACACCACCGCAGGATGGTGGGATACATGTTATCCATTTATCATGCCACCACCAAGCTTTGGCCTGATCGTCACGGGGCCATAGGAGCCTTTGGTCTCCCATTCATTTTTTACCGCATTACCGCTAGTCAAAGTTATCAGCATTGCAAGGCCATAATATGTAGCATTACTAGTTACTTGAACTCCTTATACCGCAACACCGCAGGCTCGACTTGAAATCGTCATGCGGGTACGGTGAACACTTAATCCTGACTCCTTCCTACTGCATTGCCACCAGTCATCTCCTTACCTACCGCAGGGGCGCAGTAACATATTATGTGCCATTTGAGTTTATATCGCAGCACCGCAACTAAATTTTTTGCATGCTGCAGGGAAGTGGTAACTGTGTATTCACATCCTCTAATTCCCGCACACTTGCCAAGGTTGTTTGCATGTACTGCGGGGCTGTGGTAAGAGACAAAAACACATCAATGGTCAAAAATATAAATTTCTTTCACATAGACCTGATATGAGATGCTCATAAATGACTCCTAGAACAATTCTAAAAGGAATATGAATCCATAATTATGGATTTATGGAAGGAAAATGTATGAAACAGAGTGGGATTATGTGAAATTTTGAATGGTTCTAACATACCTCATGATGAACTAGACTATGTTTTTCCTTCATCCTGCTTGTGTTATGTTTTTATGAGTTCTTTTCTTGTGAATATATCCCTAAGGAAAATTTGTCTGATACCTGTACTTGTAAACATCTTCTTGGTTTTTTACTGCAAATTTTTTTTTAATCTATAAACTGAATTCTATTTTAAGTTTTCATTTGCAGTTATCAGTAGATTGGAAAGTCAACAGTTATCAACTTATGAACTTAATAAAGTTTTACTGATTCAAGTTGTTGATTTATACATTATTGTTTATTTGGACTTCAGGAAATGAAGAGAAGGGTTGTAAGGCACAAATTAGATGATAGTGATCATAATGCTGAAACTTCACTGATAGATTATGAGCACTTTCATAGAGAAAAAGTGGCCAAGAATAATAAATATTTATTGAGACTTGGTTTGACAAACAGGCGAGTTGTAAATCCACTAAGTAGTATATTATTTGTTTAATAGTGTTTAATGAAATTTTATAGGCAAGAGCTTTATGTATATAAGACATAATATGATATTATTTTTTTATAGGCAATAAAAAGAGTGCAAAGAAAATGCAGAGAAAAAACAAAAGGAAAGAAAAGATACAGTGCCGCCATCTCGTAGAAGCCATCACTTTTGTGATTCAACAAATGCAGTTGGTGAAAATAATAGTTGCAATGATGATCATGTGTAGCCTGATATAGCATATGCTGATGTGTAGCCTGAAATAGCACATGGTAATGTGCAGCCTAATATAGCACATGGTGATCATGTGTATAGCTTGATATAGCACATGGTGATCATGTACAACCTGGTATAGCACATGGTGATGTGAAACATTGTGATGATCTCTTAGAACAAAGTCTAAGAGAGATTATTGAAAAACATTAGAGCATTAAAGGAATAGCAAGTCTGCAAATGATTTATTCAAGATTAAAAGATGTGTTTGAAGTGAAATCTGCGGAGACCGGTACTCATGATCTGCCTACTGATGCCACAGCTGATGTGACCAAGGAGAATGAAGTTCTAGTTAATGAAATTCATGGAGAGAGACTGCTTGCATTTGTTGTGCCTCAGAGTGCACCTGTTGCATCTAGAACTTTTAATGGAACTAGTGGATCAGCCAAAAATACTAGTAGTGGTTTAATAGAAGATGTGGATGCTTTTGTCAAAAGACAAAGATTGAGTCAAGATTTGTACAAATCTACAAAGAGGAATGCAAAACTAAGAAAATTATAAGGCAAGAAGCCATTCTTACTTGAGGTATCAAGAGATGGTGAGCCCATTGGGCCAAATGTTGCAAAGTGGGCCTCCAAGTTGGGTGTAAGATGTAGGGCCCATTTGGATATTTGCAAATCAAGTTTTACAGACCAAGATCCACGATTTGTGGAAAATCTTATACAAAAAAATGGAAAATGCTTTTGAGACTACTGGTGGACTAATCTCTAGAAAATATTACAAGCAAAAGATGAGAATTTTGATGAACAATTTTAGATACAATTGTAGAAAAGCAATCATGGAGGGAAAAGACAGGTTAGACTCCACTCTATGTCCCAAACAGTGGGAGACATTAAAAGAATTGTGTATGAGGAAAATTGACTATGATAAACTAACAAAATAAAAAACTAATAACATAAAGAGAACGAATCTAAATAAAAGCCATTACTAATAAATCAATGAAATATAAAAGCTTTTATCGAGATTTGTATTGTTCCCTTTGGATGAATGTGGATTGCTCAATAGAGCTGCAAAACCATGGTTGCAACAAGTAAGTAAAGTGCTCAAAAGATCAATGTTAAGAGATCGTAAAGTTGCTCAATCGATGCGATGTATGCTCAAAGCGCTATTAAGTATGCCTGAGAATAAGTGATCGAAGAGAGTTTGTGAAGGAGATGAGGGGGATTTATATAGGTTTCAACAGAGATCGATCAACGGTTTAGATAATTCAAAAGAATCAATGGAGGAGAACAGTTGAGGAACGTGCATTGAATAAGAAAAAGACATGTGTCTTGCTTTCTTTTGCATGAGAAGATTTGCTAAGAATAGAAGAATGAGTTAAAGCAATTAAAAGAATATAATAATCAGTTAAGTGATTTAAAACAAGAAGAAGGGATTTGCATGAGAATAAGAAGATATTTTGCTTTATTAAATATTAGGAATATTTAATTGCATGTGCAAGAAAGCTTGAATTATATTTAGAGATAACTCAATTTAGAAGAAAAAGTAATTTAAATAAATAATTGATTTATTTAAATTTAGAGAAGATATTATTGGAAGAAACAATTAAATAATTAGAATTATTTAATTTAGAAGATTTGAAAGCAAATTAAATAAATAAATTTATTTAATTGTTGTGCATGATTTTGGAAGAATAAATAAAATATTTGATTATATTTCATTTTTTGGAAGAATGAATTTGATTTTATTAAATAATTAAGAATTATTTAATTGTAGATAAGAGGGAATTTGTGATGAATTAATTAAATAATGGGATTTATTTAATTAATGGAGACTTGAAATTTGGAAAAAGGATAATGATCTAATTAAATAATTAAAGTTATTTAATTGTGGAAGAATATAGAGGAATTTAATTTAATTAATTAAATAACAAGGATTTATTTAATTAATGTCGAAAGTATGTGATTTAGAAGAATTTGGTGAAATTAATTAAATAATTAGATTATTCAATTAATGTTGAAATGCAGGTGATTAGACAGATTAGACGAAATGCCAGTGATTCGAAGACATGGTCATTTTAGGGTGTCTATAAGAAACTATGAATTCCAAAGAATATTTGGCAGGGGAACAAAGTCAAGAGAGCAAGAGATAATGTGAGGGCGGGATATACATTTGGCCGAGGCGGGTTGCAGGCCAAAATGGACAAATTTGGAGTAAGTGTATGGCTTTTTGATTCAATTTACATTGTGTTATTTATTTCAATTTTTTATTGAACTGACTATATGTTGAAATTGACATTGTATTTTAGGTGGAAAACAGTAATAGAGAAGCAAGTGCAGAAGATATTATTAATTATATGGCAGCACTAGATCCTAGTAAATCTAAGAGTAGGATGAAGTGGAAATCTAGTTAATCAACAAAGATTTCACAACCATCTGTTACATGCCTAGTAGGATCAGCCTCTCCAGATCATGTCAACTCAAATGAAGGGTACGGACATGACTGGATTGCATATACGGTCTTAGTCACCAAGTTTTGTAGTTGGTTGCCTCCGTTAACCCTATAGTTTCTGCATGGAATGAGCATAAATCCATGGATTCAGATGAGGTAAGAGGCTCTATTGATCTCATTTCTTCTTGTTTGGCAATTCTATATACAAATGCCTCTTAATATGTAGATTATTGAAATATGAGCATAGGAGAATCCAACCCAGTTTCTTTATTGTTGGAGTGATCCAGAAAATATTCTTTTGGACAAATTTATAGCTTGCATTCATTACTTGACTATTGAATGCTTTGTATATTTTTTCCATGATGGTTAAACCACATGTAGAGCAATTTTTTCAAAGCAGCAGGAAAGAAAAAATGCCTTCATGATGTCAACAGAGCTACCGATATTGATAGTGATGATTATGATGAACTGGACAAGAATGTGCAGCACAATCATCATAGTTATGCTAAAGTTGAGGTAATATAATAGTTTTCAATTATATGTGTCAATGTTTTGTAATTCTTCATGCTTAAAATGTTCTTTTGGACAAAAAATTATAGCTTTTGCATTCTTTAAGTTGTAAGTTAATATGTCCCAATGTTTTGTCATTAATTCTTCATGCTTAGAATATTCTTTTGGACAAAAATTTATAGCTTTGCATTCTTAACTTGACTTATATTTTTTTTTGCATGATGATTAAACCACATGTAGAGAAATTATATGAAAGTAGAATGAAAAGAAAAAGGCCCTGTCAATAGAGCTGTCTACAAAACTGTACAACTTCATGCCAGTGTTGATAGTGATAATTATGATGATGAACTTGACGAGCATGCACATGATATTCATAGTATTAGTCATGCTAAACTCGAGGTGAGTGCTATGAAACCACATGAAAGTAAGTACTATTCAAGTAAGTAATGGTTGTTTTATTATGTAAATAAGGGTAATCATTACCTATTTGATAGAAGCTGATTAGAATAATAGTGAAGTGTAATTAGTTAGTATACATAGATTTTGGAAATAAGGGAGAACATATAACTTACATATGGAAGCTTAGAGCTTAGTTGTAATAGAGTGCATACATAGAATTTGACTATGCATTAATGCATTGTGTTCAGGGATGTCATGGTCCTCAATTGGGGGGACTTCATTACCAATCCATGTCTCTTTCTGGAGTACTCATACAGTCTAGCACTATTGTAGTCTTCCCTCCATTTGTTTGTACCTTGCAATGGGTTAGTTTTTTTTTTTTTTCAGAGTAAAAAGTTGCTTCTTTGTTATTCAAGAGAATAAAAAAAGCACATACAAAAACTGATTTGTTCCAAGACATAAGACATTACATACAACTGTCAAAAACAATATAATGTGTGTTTTATATCTCAATATAATGTGTATTTTTTTTGTTTTTGTAAACATTTAATATTGATAAACTCCTAGAAGGGAATAAAGTTTGGGTGTTGTATCCTAGTAATGGTGCTACGTCTGTGGGCATTAGGTGGATTCACTCACTATCTATTGTACATGGAGTCAAATTGAAAGGAATAGGAGATGCAAATATAAATATTTTAAAGGTCACAAGTAACATACCCCTTGGTTATGAAGACAAAATAGATGGAGCTATTCGTCTGAAAGAGAAAGAAGGGACCTTCACACGGTGGCCACTAAAATATTTGAAAAAAATGACATAGTTGATGTTTATCATGTACTAGCTATTAGACAGCTTGGCCCACTACTTTATGCAATAGTTTGAATGTGTTGTTCAGGAATCTTAGTGTTTTTTGTCTGTTCTGGAGATGTATAAGAAAAAAAGCCATTGTAACTCAGTTTTCTCAGTCACAACATTGAGAAACACATTTTGTAACACATTTTTCAAAGCAAAGACACATATTTAAGTCTTATGAGTTTTTTGGACTTGATTTATGTTGCTTTTCCTCCCTAAACATTCAGCATCATTGCCTTATATGCCTTTATGAAAAGATTCTGGGGTTATTGTTGGCTACATTAAAGGAGAGAGCTTCATATATGGGACATGATCAACACTCAGTCATGAAGATAGTCATGAAGACTCAAGGAGCATAAATGAGAGAGCTTCATAAAGGAGAGAGCTTCATCTATGAGATGCCATCATGAAGACAATCATGAAGACTCAAGGAGCATAAATGACAGTGAGCAAGAGATAAAGTACACAGTTCATGCCATAGACAAAGTGAGATGAGTCTTAAGTTGCTTTGATCAAGGGTGGTGTGTTAGTTTTTGAGAAAGGAAGGGCAGTTGGCAATGCACAAAGATTAATGAGGAAGATTATAGTCATAAGGTGATGATGTCAGCATTTCATCAAGACTTTGGAAGCAACTAGTAGACAAATTTATAGAAGTCTTAAATAGCAAAAAGGACACCCACTAATAATGCTATTATTAAAAGGCATATATTCTACGTGGCAGTATAGTTGTAGGAATATGATAGTTTCATAAACCTATGATAGTCTACAAATGAAAGTCTAAATTCTGTATACTTATGGGTGACTATTCTATAATAGAGAGATAATGAGTGCATAGAGGTAAGATGTTCATGGTGAGTGGCAATGGTCAATGGTTCCCAGGGATACACGCACAATAAACATGGTTGCAGTGGCATGAGCAAAGGAATAGAGGACTGCAGTGTTAACATTAATTAAAAGGCAAGTATATGAAAGTTGCAGGCAATCATCTAGAAAGTAGTGTTGATGATAGTACAAAACACAAGAATACAATGATGTTTCATTAAGGAAGCCTAATCTAATCCATGTTTCACATTATAATGAATATCCTATCACAAACCTGACTACATATGACAGTGTATTTCCTTTGGTTGCAGTCAAGAAGGACAAGTGCTAGACTGATGGGGTGGATTAGATGACCTGAGGCAGCAGTTAGGCTAGTTGAGAATCAGTTACTGATAGTTCACTTTTTGGAAAAGCATTGTAAACTTGGAGAAGTTAATTCTTTCCTGTCATTTTTATACATTGTAACTCGATCAGATTTTTAATCTTGTGACTGAAAATAAACATTGTAATAGTCTTTTTCTAAGCATTTTTCAAGAAAGATAGATATTTCAGATTTGTGCAAGCTGTAAGAACACCTTTCTTTTAATAAAGTTCAACGATTTTGCCTTCTCAATGGCTGTCTTTATATTGTATGCAATTAATTGATGATTATGATGTGTATTTCAATGTCTTATATTTAAATCCTCAAATATCAGTCAATTAAAATGACTAAATATACTACTAATTGATGTCAATTAATAATTAAATTGACTAAATATAGTACCAGTTGACAGAAATCATTAACAGTGAATAAACATGACTAAATATACTACCAATTGATAGAAATTAGTGAACAGTGAATAAATATGACTAAATATACTACCAATTGACAGAAATCAGTGAACAGTGAATAAATATGACTAAATATATGACCAATGTTAAATCAGCGAATAAAAATGACTAAATAAGTGACCAGTTAAGAACAATCAATGACTAAATTAATGACTAAATATATCAGTAAAAAATAAATGACTAAATAAGTGCCCAGATTACAACAATCAATGACTAAATCAACGACTAAATATACTACCAAATTGATCAATCAAAACAACCGATAAATGACTAAAAATGGTTGAGTCATCAATTTGGTCATGTTATAAATGATTGCCAATAAACTACTAATGGTCACGTGATCATGTTTGGTCATTTATAAGCAGTTTTTAGTAGTTTTTTCAGTCATATATTGCTATTTCTCTACTAGTGCTTGCAATAATATTTTGCATCTTGAGTTTAAGTTTACAACTTACATGATTAGTTATGCAAGCACCTCAAGGTTAGATTCAACTTTTGCATTTTGAGTTTAAGTTTACAACCTCCATGATTAGTTATGCAAGCACCTCAAGGTTAGATTCAACTTTTAATTCAAGTTGTTCTTTGCCCTCAATTATATTAAGATTGTTGTTTCACAATCAAAATCCATTATTTTATAGTTAACAACTATCATTCATTCTTAATATTTAGGGTTTGAGTTCATAAATCTCTTAGTTGGTCACATGTTATTCCATTCAAGCATGGAGATTTGATTTGGTATAGATGGCCATCGATGTGTGCATTTGGAGAAATAGAATGCATGCTCTGTAGAGGTTCCAATGGATCAATAAAAGTGATAATTAAACTATTACTAGCATCACTTTTTAGATCGAGATGAGAGTTTAGTGGGGAAGGAATGAAGCATTCATTCTAAGTATCTAATAATAGTGTTGTTATATGGAGCCTAATCAGACTTAGAGGTTAAATTTACCCCACTTTTATTAGCACGGTTTCCCCCCAAATTATTTAACGGGGTCAAGGGGTAGCACCCCTTGTGGGGTCCAGGGCTAGCGCCCCTGGCATGCTCCCTGTCGTGATATAGGGCGAGGTCAAGGGGCAGTGCCCCTGAAACCTCCAACGATTTTTTATTATTTTATAAAGGCATCGGGAGTTATTTTTCTATTGGATGCCATAAAAAAACCCTATTTTTGTAACCGACATAAGGCTTAATAAAATTGGCTAAGGGTTAGGGTTTTTGTTGATGTATTGTAGCATTTTGCAGCAGTATTGAGTTGCAAGGATTGCTGGTTGTAATCAGTTTGATTTACTGGATAATAATCTTGGACTCTCTGTTGGTGGATGTAGCCCAAGTTTAGGTGAACCACATTAAAACTTGTCTCTCACTGTTATTATTTCTATGTATTTTCATTCCTCTTTTTAATCTTTATTTACATTTAATTGATATCTTCTACATGCAATCCCTAACAAGTGGTATTAGAGTGGGTTGTGTTCGATTATCGTCTACAGGAAGGTCTCACGGTTGAGTGGGAGCAATGGCGGATGAGGGTAAATTGAAGGTAGATAAATTCAAAGGGCAAAACTATCATTTATGGAAGATGCAAATGGAGGATTATCTCTATTAGAAGGATTTATGGAGGCCGTTGGAAGGAATAACCAAGAAACTGTCAATAATGACTGATGAGGATTGGAATCTTCTAGACAAAAAGGCACTAGGAACCATTCGGTTGTGCTTGGCACCATCGATGGCATTCAATATAATAGAAGCAAAGACAACAAATGGTCTGATGAAATCTTTGGCTAAATTGTATGAAAAACCCTCATCGTCAAATAAAGTATTTCTCATGAAGCGTTTGTTTAATCTAAAAATGATTGAAGGTGGATCTATGACAGAACATTTAAATGAGTTTAATATGATTATCAGTCAGTTAACTTCTATAAAAGTAAGTTTTGATGAAGAGGTGAGGGCTCTCTTGATATTATGTTCTTTGCTAGAAAGCTGGAATAGCTTGGTAATGGCTATAAGTAACTCTGTCTCTAGTTCAAATACTTTGAAATTTGATGATGATGTTGGTGTTATCCTTAGTGAGGAAATGCGACGGAAAAGATCAGAAGGGTCCACATCAAGTAGTGTTTTGAATACAGAAAGCAGGGGCAGATCAAAGGAGAGAAGAAAAGGTTCTGGAGGTCATGGGAAGTCACGAGAAAAATTAAAGGACAAGAGGTCCCAATCCAGAGGACAAAAGGATTGCTGGTATTGTGGGAAACTAGGTCATCTGAAGAAAGATTGCTAGTCTCGAAAGAATAAAGGAGACAAACAAGAAAGCAATAAGGAGGCAAATGTGGTAAGTAATAAATTTGAAGATGATGCTTTGATTCTTTCCCTAGATAATGCTGATGATTCATGGGTTTTATATTCAGGGGCCTCATTTCATGCTACACCCCATAGGAGTTATTTTCTTGATTATGCCCAAGGGGATTTTGGACTAGTTTATTTGGGAGATAACGAACCCTGTCAGATTGTTGGAAAGGGAAGAATCAAGATTAAGTTACAGAATGGGAATCATTGGCTACTACAAGAGGTAAGGTGCGTTCCAAGGCTGAGTAGGAATTTAATTTCAGCAAGGCAACTAGCTAATGAAGGTTGCATTGTTACATTTACTGATAAAAATTGGAAGGTTTCAAGAGGTTCCTTAATAGTAGCAAAAGGTGTGAAAGTAGGCACCTTATATCTTTGTATAGGTCATACTATTCCTTCGACTTTAGTTGTTGTAGAGAAAAAACAAATAGGTTTAGGAATAGTTGCTGTAGGTTAGCAGGAAGAGACTGAAATAGTTGCTGCAGGTTCTGAGACAACACTGTAGCATAACAGACTTGGGCATATGAGTGAAAAAGGTCTGAAGGTACTTCATTCTAAGAAAGTTTTACCAGGTCTGAAATGTAATAATATGGATTTATGTGAACGTTGTGTGTATGGAAAACAAAAGAGAGTCAGTTTTCTTAAGGATGGGAAATAAAAGAAAGATGAAAAGTTGGAGCTTGTGCATACAGATGTATGGGGACCAGCTCAGGTATCTTCTCTTGGTGGCTCTCGTTATTATGTTACATTCATAGATGATGCAACTAGAAAGGTTTGGATTTATTTCCTTAGGCATTAATCTAATGTATTTGAAACATTTAAGAAGTGGAGAAGCTTGCTTGGGAATGAGACGGGTAAAAGATTAAAATGTCTCAGATCTGATAATGGTGGTGAGTATTACAACAAAGAATTTGAGGATTATTGTTCCTTTAATGGAATTCATAGGCAGAAAATGGTTCTAGGGACTCCACAGGAGAATGGAGTGGTTGAACGCATGAATAGGATAATAATGGAGTGTGCAAGGACCATGCGATTGCATGTGGGGCTGTCTTTAAACATGTGGGTAGAGGCTGTCAACACCATTGTATATTTAATTAATAGAGGTCCTTCAATTCCTTTGGGCTATGGTATTCCAGAGGAAGCATGGATAGGTAAGAAGGTAAGTTATTCTTTTCTCCAACCCTTCGGATGTGAAGCATTTGCACATGTAGATTCTGAAAATAGAACCAAGATGGATGCAAAATTAAAAAAATGTACCTTCATTGGATATGGCATTGATGAATTTGGTTATAGGCTTTGGGATTTTGAAAATCAAAAAATTGTGAGAAGCAGGGATGTTGTATTCAATGAGAAGGTGTTGTACAAAGATTAGTTGCAGCAACATGAGAAGAAAGAAAAGGATTATGTGGTGTTGGATGATACTCCAGATAATGATGTTCTAGTGGTTCCTCATGCTCTGCAGCAACAACAAGAAACACCACAAACTCCAGTGAATGTTAGATGATCAGTAAGGCTAAGTAGACCTCCTGAAAGGTTGTCTCCCTCTTTGTATTCTATTTTGTTAATAGATACTAGTGAACCAGAAGGGTATGGTGAAGCTATGCTGGTGGATACAAAGGTTTAGTGGGAGCTTGCAATGAAAGAAGAAAATAACTCCTTGCTGAAAAATCAGACTTGGGAATTATGTAAGTTGCCTAAAGGTAAAAAGGCTTTACCAAACAAATGGGTTCATAGGCTGAAAGAGGAAGATGGAGGTAAGAAAAGATTTAAAGCTAGGTTAGTTGTAAAAGGATTTGCATAGAAAAAAGGTCTTGATTTTGATGAGATTTTTTCTCTGGTTGTTAAGATGATTTCTATTCGTACTATTTTAAGTATTGTGGTTGCTGAAGATTTGTATTTGGAACAACTAGATGTGAAAATTGCCATTCTCCATGGTGATTTGGAGGAGGAGATCTATATGGAACAACCACAGGGATTTCAGGTCAAAGGTAAGGAGAAACTGATGTGTAGATTGAATAAGAGTTTATATGGCTTGAAACAAGCACCTTGACAATGGTATTTAAAATTTGATAGTTTTATGGCTGAACAAGGCTACAACCAGTGTAATTTTGACCATTGTGTTTATTTTAAGAGGTTGGATAATGACAACTACATTATTTTATGTTTATATGTTGATGACATGCTTGTATCAGGGTCTAACATGGATAACATAAGAGAGTTAAAACAATAGTTAGCACAATCATTTGCTATGAAGGATTTGGGGGCAGCAAAACAAATCCTTCGTATGAAAGTTTGTAGAGATAGGAAGAACAGAAAATTGACTCTATCTCAAGTTGATTATGTTGAAAAGGTGTTGCAGAGATTCCATATAGAGAATGCAAAAGCTGTCAGCACACCTTTGCCTAGTCATTTGAAATTGACTAAAGAGATGTGTCCTAAGACACAAGAGGAGGAAGAAAAAATATCTAAGGTACCATATGCTTCAAATGTAGGAAGTTTAATGTACGCCATGGTATTCACGAGACATGATATTGCACATGCTGTAGGAATTGTAAGTAGGTATATGAGTCATCTAGGATTGGAGCATTGGAATGCAGTAAAATGGATTCTCAGATATTTGAGAGGTATATCCAATAAACACTTATGTTTTGGGGGCTCTAATACTGATTTAGTAGGTTATGTAGACTCAGATTTGGCAGGGGATATTGATACCAGGCAGAGTACTACAGGTTATGTCTTTATTGTAGGTGGGACAGTGGTGAGTTGGATCTCCAAGTTGCAAAAGGTGGTTGCTTTATCCACCATGGAGGCAGAGTATGCAGCTGCAACAAAGGCAAGCAAGGAGATGATATGGCTACAATCTTTCATGGAAGAATTGGGCAAACAATAGGCTAACAATTGTTTGTATACAGACAGTCAGAGTGCCATACATCTTACAAAGAATTCTGCCTTGCATTCAAAGACCAAACACATATAGTTGAGTTATCACTTCATTCGATCGGTGTTGGATGATGGACAATTATAGCTGGAAAAGATACATATAGATGAAAATCCATTGGAGATGTTTACGAAGGCAGTGACAAGGGAGAAGTTGAGCTCCTCTTTAGCCTTGGTTGGTCTTCAAGACTGAAAAAAATTAGAACAACAGAGTCCAGGGTGCTTATTTCCAGTGGGAGCTAGAGGGTCAGTGGTGTTATAATCAATCTCCAATTGGGAGATGATATGGTGTGGAGTCTGATCAGTCTCCAAGTGGGAGATTATTGTTATATGGAGCCTAATCAGACTCAGAGGTTAAATTTACCGCACTTTTATCGGCGCGATTTCCCCCCAAATTATTTAATGGGCTCAAGGGGTAGCACCCCTTGTGGGGGTTTGGGGGCAGCGCCCCCAAGTCAAGGTCAAGGGGCAGCACCCCTTACAGCGTCCAGGGCCCGATACAAGGTGGGGTCGAGGGGCAGCACCCCCAAACCCCGTGGGGGCTCGGGGGAAGTGCCCCCAAAACCTCCAACAATTTTTTATTATTTTATAAAGGCGTCAGGTGTTATTTTTCTATTGGCCAACATAAAAAAATCCCATTTTGTAACCGACATAAGGCTTGATAAAAGTGGATAAGGGTTAGGGCTTCTATTGATGTATTGTAGCATTTTGCAGTGATATTGAGTTGCAAGGATTGCTGGTTGTAATCAGTTTGATTTACTAGATAATAATATAGGACTCTTTGTTGGTGGATGTAGCCCAAGTTTGGGTGAACCACGTTAAAACTTGTCTCTCACTGTTATTATTTCTGTGTATTTTCATTCCTCTGTTGAATCTTTATTTGCATTTAATTGACATCTTCTGGATGCAATCCTTAACAAAGAGGACAATAGAAGATACACATCAAAGATCTAAAACTAAGGATAAATTATATCTCACAAAGGGAATGGAAAATAGTATCATGGTTAATGGTAATGTGAATTGAATATCTAAATTGCTTTATAATCCAATTCTTCATTTACAAAGTCACACAAGCTGTGGATGTGGTTGAGGTATATGATAATGACATCCATAATAATTAGATTTGGTATGGCATATTTATAGATCTTCCATGTTGGTGAGAAAATGATGAAAGTGAATTCAACATCTCAGAAAATAGAGGGCTTGCTAGCCTTTTCATTAGTTTGGATTTGTGCTTGGAGAAAGTAACCTGAGGATTGACAGGATTTCTTATATGAAAGAGGCTTAGCTCCTTGTAGATCAGTCTTAAGGGAGAACATAATAAGGTAACTTTGTTTGATCCATCTTCCTAATGTTATAGAAATCCTCTTGGTTGGGACAATTGGAACATAATGTTTTGCAACATCAGCTTCATTTTCATTAAAACAAGAACTGATCCCACTAGTAATGACATTGCAATGAAACGTACAAACTCTCCTAGTCCAAGTTTTTTTAAGTTGGAGGAAGAAATAATGCTGCATTCACCAAGAAAGGATATCATGCCAAAAGGTCAAAAAAAGTCATGATGATCAATGTGAAGTGGTATACAGTCAACTTACTTAGAAATATTAATAATTCAACTATTTGGGATTCACATCGGAGTAGCACATTCCATCTCTCTAATCTCTAGATGGTTGTTTTACTTCTCTTTACTCTCCTCCGCACAATTTATTCAAACATTACGCATATTTAATATAAATGATTAGTGACCTTTCCTTTCTACAAATCCTTCATTTTTCCCTTCATAATTCACTCTTTAAATCATTTACATTTTCTTTACTTTTACACAATCATCTTTTTAATGTGACAACTTTATGCTTGCACTATTTATTTCTATGCGTACTATGTATCTCATGTATAATAAAGGTATTTAATTAATCCTTCTACCCTTAGGGAAATTCACAAGTAATTTTGTTTCACGTTGATTTTAGGTTGTACTAATGCTTGATAGTTTTTTCACAACTGGTTTAGGGTTTTTTGGAAGATCACATTACTCTATGGTAAAACCAGCAACCACTATCGTTTACTTCACCATAAAAACAAAGTTATATGAATTTCATATGGGGCATTTTACCTCCTTTGGACTACATTCAAAATATTGCAGATCAATATAGCAAATGCCACTTCCACGTTATCCAAAGAAGAAAATAAACCTCGGATTAAATGAAACTTACTTATAAAATTCTCTCTATTATAACCATACACTCTCATAATAGAACCCTAAACAAACATAGCCTTCAATTGATGATTTGCATTTGGAGAGCCACTATTTAAGGACTAGAGGTTATATGACCTGATGCATTTTTAAATCAAATGATGTGATTATATCTTCGTTTGTTACAATATATCCTAAGCTCACATCATATGTATAATGTTACTATTTAGAATATCCTCAAATTAGATACAATCAGATATTATTTTGAGACTTGATTGAAACATCAGTGAAGTCTAGCATTTAGCCAATGATTTTTTTTGCTTGGCAAAAACAAGTCTTAATGTATTAGATTTTAAAGCATCGTCTATATGTCAACCTTTAACATTAGTTTATAACTTTGAAGTGCATTAATGTGTCACCAAATAGCATTTTAATAATTGGATTAAATAGAAGTTTGGATGACATTTAATAATAGATTTGCTAAAGTGTTATTTCATGATAAGAAATGATTTTGGCAAACTTGAGAGTTTCAGTTGTTAAGCAATCAATTTATTATGGTACAAGAACTTTATTTCACTAATTATGTTAGTTAAGGTGCAATTATAATGCAAGCAACCCTAATCCAACAATTAATTCAATTTATTTTTCCAAGTTTGGCTCTAATACCTAATGTAATCTCCTTTTCACCCAAGTAACATTCATTTGCTGGAAAGTTATTCTTCGCTTAACAACTATAAAGTCCTTATATAATATTTAATGCACTTCAAGGTAAATTATTTGAATATAAATAAATTAATCTATTTTCCATATATTGAATAAATGTTAAAACATAGCAAATGACATTGTATAGCCAAATATTTCATAATTAAACTTTAATAACATCAATTTGCAACAATAATTTAATCAATGCAACATTTGCAACATTTCCTGCACACACACACACACATATATATATATATATATATATATATATATATATCACTTATTTGTGAAGCATTGAGATGTTGTTATACGAAACTCAGAGGAATAATCATAGGTCCTAGCTATTCCCAGCAAAGAGCACCCTTGGAGTAACCAGTTCTTACATAGAACCAACCATGCCTCACGACATTAAATAAACACATCCCTGGCCAGGACACTCCCAGGTGTACGTTGTACCCTGAGTTGGACACAATCTGTGTGCCCCTTCTCCAAATGCTCAGTGCCCAACCAATGACCCTAGTCCTCACTCCTTTGTGCCCTCTAATTCCTATATACTTTCTTGTATACTTTTCTGTCTCCCTTTTTACATTATTTTTCACAGGTTTAAACAATAACCCAAACAGTGGTTCCAACTATCACACCCTTACATAAATAATATTACAAATAACCTTTTAATTGTAACTTCTCGAGAAACACACTCCAATATGAGTGTACTTATAAATAAAGTTCTTTAACCTTTATTTTAACTCGAAAGTAACTTCTTTTTTCCTTTCCTTTTACATTTCTTCTTATTTTCTTTTTCATATATATATATATACTCTCTAAAGTTTTTACAAACTTTATTTATTTAATTCATTTCTTGAGAAAAAGTCCCATAACAATTAGAACAAGAATTGATAGCTATTTCATATATGCCTTGATCTTCTATGATTACTGTATTTTTTTTTTAGACTTTATCTGCATAAACTAGCTGAAAAGATGCTCTTCCTATACATGCTAGTAGCCTCTGTATGATGTATGTGATCTTGAATTCATTGTCCAAGAGGATAAACTTTTGTATATATATATATATATATATATATCGATATATGTGATCTTGAATTCACTATCCAAAAGGATAAACCTCTACATATATATCGATGTATGTGATTTTGAATTCTATGTCCAAAAGGATAAAACCTCTGTATATATATATATATATATATATATATATATATATATATATATATGCATTTTATATATTTATACAGAGGTTTATCTTTGTTGTTTGAAATGTAAACTTGATGAAGGGGGTAAATCATAAAACACACAACAACAGGAATTGTACACAGAGAATAGGAACGTTCTTTTATTAATTCATACAACACAGTACATTACAGAAGATCAAATATAATTAGAGGATGAATCCTCCACAGGCTGCATCACATTATAGCTTCCTATCTCCCGACTCTGGAACCTTCTACCTTTTGTAGTCCCAAATCTGCTAGGGTTTCTGTTTTCTCATCTTTTCTTGACTCTACACTTTCCCCCTTATCTCTACTACTTCCATAGGTTCCCAAAAATGGTTATAAATAGCCCTTTTTGGTAGCCTCCAGCCAAATTTTAAATTTTGTATCTCCCTCCAAAAATAGGTCAACTTCCGGGAGCCATAACTTTTGATCCGGGTGTCTGGTTAACGAACCGTTTGAAGCACCAAAAATCTCTCAGAGTGCTCTACGTGCTAAGAATTTGCTTTGTTGATTCCACCCATTTTTAGGGCCGTACGGGGCCATTTAGTGCCTCAAACCTAAATTTGAATAATTTTTAGGGCTTTTTTGGGAAATAGAAACATTAATATCTTTTAGCCCACAAATGATCTTTGCCTGATTCCTTCACCAAAGGTATTATTTTTCATTTACGAAGCTTCATATAATTTTTTTCTTCCAAACGTACCTAAATACAAACTTGCAAAAAATAGTAGTTTGCTATTTTTAGCAGTTTGGAAAAATAGAAGGTTCTACATCATTATTCAAGCAATTATGGAACCAGAAATACTAATTTTGAAAAGAAATGGAAACAAAGTCATTGATTTTGAATCATCATCTTTTTTTTGGGTGATGCAAGATTGCTCTTACAC
Organism: Cunninghamia lanceolata; assembly: GCA_027924645.1. NCBI lineage: Eukaryota > Viridiplantae > Streptophyta > Pinopsida > Cupressales > Cupressaceae > Cunninghamia > Cunninghamia lanceolata. The sequence continues at coordinate 3,475,789 of BSBN01001135.1, read as the reverse complement.
CACTGGATGCTCCTGCATCAGACACCCAGGGTAATTTTGAGAAGTGACCTTGTCAAATCTTAGGTGTTTGAGGAAAACCCCAAATGGTCCACTTCTACCTTAGATAACCAAGAAAAATCTTCAACATGCCTTCCTTTCCACTTCACTAGATATTCTTCATATTGCCTATTCCAAGTACTCCTTCCCACATGACTATCCAAGATCTCTTCTATCTCTTCCTTTGAAGTAGATGCCAGAATACTCTACTATTCTTCTATTGGTGCATCCTCTGTTCCATCTTCATGATATTCTGTTAAATCAGCAATGTTGAACATAGGGGAAATGTTGATCCCATTTGGCAGCTCTACCTCATATGCATTTCTTGAATCATGCTTTTTTCAGAACCCTACATGGTCGAAATTTCTTCATTTTCAACTTATTATATGTTCCAACTAGAAACCTCTTTTTTCTCAAGTGAGCCATGACTTCATCTCCTACCTAAAATTCCTTACATCTCCTCTTCTGATCTACCTTAGCCTTGTACTAAATATTCATCTTATTAATGTACTTTCTCACTTCTTCATGCAAATTCTTTAGGTGTTTTACAAAGTATTCAGCTTTGACACTTGTCTTTTCTCCCTTGTCCATCTTCCTTAACTCTAAAGCATTTCTAGGACTACTCCCATATACAATCTGGAATGGTGATTTACATATACTCCTATTGACAGAATTGTTGTAAGCAAATTCTGCCTGTGGTAAAATCAAATCCCATCCCTTGGGCTTATCTCCTACTAAGCATCATAGAAGGTTACCCAAAATCCTATTCACCACTTCTGTCTATCCATTAGTCTGTGGATGGTGTGCAAAACTGAGCTTCAAATCTGTCTTCAACTTCATCCACAATGTCCTCTAGAAATAACCAACAAACTTGGTATTTTGATTTGAAACTATGCTCTTAGGTACACCATGTAGTCTCACCACCTCTCTGAAAAGTAACTCAGCAGTATGAATAACATCATTAGTATTCTTACAAGGAATAAAATGTGCCATCTTCGTTAATCTGTCCACCACCACAAAAATGGAATCATGTCCTGTCTGTGTCCTTGGTAAACCAAGAACAAAATCTATACTAATATAATCCCATGGCTTCTCTGGTATAGGTAATGGTTGATATAGCCCTGTATTCTAACTTGTTCCTTTTGCCATCTGACACACTCTGCAACTCTACATAAATCTCCTCACATCCTGTTACAACTGTGGCCAATAATAATGCTCACCAACAATAGAAATAGTCTTATCTCAACCAAAGTGTCGAGCTAATCCTCCACGATGCTTCTCCTTAATCAAGTTCTCTCTCATGGAACTCCTCAAAATGCACAACTGGCTTCCTCTAAACAACATGCCATCTTGGATTATGAAATCCAACCATTTTGTCTAGTTCAAAGTAATAGGTTCCAAACAAGCTTTCTAAGCCTCTACAAAATTTAGATCTTCAGGATACAAACTTTTGAGCTCATTGAACCCAACAACCTCTATCTTCATTTATGTCAACAAATTTTTCCTTCGCTCAAGGCATCTGCAACTCTATTGGACTTCTTACTCCTATGCTTCAAAACAAAAGTATAACTCTGCAAAAACTCAACCCATTTTAAGTGCCTTTGATTTAACTTTCCTTGACTATTAAGATAATGCAAAGACTGATGATCAATATATAAAACAAACTCTTTTGGAAATAAATAATGTCCCCATTTCTTCAAAGCCTAAACTATAGCATAAAACTCTTGATCATAAACATAATACTTTTTCTTGGCATCATTAAGCTTCTCACTGAAATAGGCAATGGGCTTACCTTCTTGACTCAAAACAACTCTTATAGCGTTGCCACTAGCATCACAATCTACCTGAAATACTTTATTTAAATTTGGAAGTGCCAAAACAGGTTGCTATGTGACTTTCTACTTCAATGTATCAAAACTCTTGACTGCTCTTGTAGTCCATTTAAACTATTTTCTATCCCCTCTCATTGTCTCAGTTAGGGGTGCATAAATACTACTAAAATTCTTGATAAATTTTGTGTAAAAGTTTGCAAAACCATGAAAAGATTTTACCTTGGTAGCACTCCTTGGTGTGGGCCATTCAATGATAGCTCTTACTTTTTCTGGGTCCATATTAAGACCTTCCTATGAGACAACAAATCCTAGGTAAACTAACTCCTTTTTTCCAAAACTACATTTCTTTAGGTTAATCAACAACTTCTCCTCCCTCAGCTTCTCTAAAACTCTTCTGATATGCAGTAGATGCTCATCCCAAGTCTTACTAAAAATCAAAATTTTATCTAAATAAACAATAACAAAACTTCCCAAAAACTCTTTCAATACCTCATTCATGAGCCGCATGAAGATTCTCGGTGCTTTGGTTAGCCCAAATGGCATAGCTAACCACTCATACAAACCTTTATTTGTCTTGAAGGATGTCTTCCATTCATCTCCTCCCCTAATTTAGATTTGGTGATACCCACTCTTTAGATCAATCTTCGTAAAGTACTTGGTTCCACTCAAACAATCCATTATGTCATCAATTCTTGACAATGGAAATTTATACTTGATCATGATCTTGTTGATGGCTTGGGAATCTGTACACATTCTCCACTCTCCATATTTCTTTGATTCTAGTACTGCACCTGTACCGCACATGGACTTAGGCTCTCCCTTATTAGTCCCTTAACATCTCGTGAACTTGTCTGTTTAGCTCTTCATTCTCTGCAGGAGTCATTCTATGGGTTGCCTTATTCGAGAAACTGGCTCCTGGTATCAAATCCATTTGGTGACTTATCTTTCTCACCGATGGTAAACCTTCTAGTACATTATTAGAGACAATATCCTGAAATTCTTCCAATAGATCTAAGACTTATGCTAGTACATCTTCACATTTCTCTTGACTAATCTTAGGAATCAATGCAAAGCAATGATGCTCATGCTTCATACCCTCCAAAAATTTCTTACCATCTACCAAGCAATTTCTGGCAGTACTACATACCTTTTCTTCCACCTCCTTCAAGGGTTTCAACTTATGACAAACTCCATCCTTTGTTAGGGAATATGTGTTTGCATGACCATCATGGACAACACACCTATCATACTGCCACAACCTTCCCATTAGAATATGACATGCATCCATTGGTATGTTGTCACACAACACCTCATCATGGTAGTGGCCAATCTTGAACTTGACTAAACACTACTCATTGACCAAAGCTCTATGGTCCTTCTGCAACCATGCAATCCAATATGGATGTGGATACCTTCTTCTTGCCAACTTCAACTTGTTAACCATCTCCTTTGAAACAAGATTGTCAGTGCTTCCACTATCAATAATAATATCACAATACTTACCTTCACATTTGCATCTTGTTAGACTCAGGGCACACAACTGAGAGGGGGGGTGAATCAGTTGTGCAAAACTTTCTTCCAGTTAAACACTTAACTCCACTTTGTAATTTAGCAGTATAATAATAAATCAATTAAGGAAACACAATGCAACAAATTAAGAGTAAAAACACATCAACACATGAGACACCAAGATTTTGACATGGAAAACCTAGTTAAGGAAAAAACCATGGGGTGATTAACCCAAGATTTTATTCTCTGTTAGAAGAATAGAAAGAACAAAATGACACATGCCAATTAGGGCTCACTGCCTGAGCACACTGCTCACAAGAGGCTCACTTCCTATAAGAGACACACTGTCTACAAAGAAATAAGTATCACATACATGAATTGGAGAATAGCATCTTCACCATGCTTGAATCAGTTCCATTTAAGCCCAATACTTCTGCTCTGCCTTTCGCTCTCCTCCTTGCTACCACACTCTCATCTCAACAAGGACACCTTTGAAATGACTTTGCAATCCCTTATTTATACAAGACATCAACTTAGGAATGATCATCTAAGTCGACAAACACCAACAAGAACATCCGCAGGATGTGTACCTCATCTAGTCGGTCAGTCTCAGAAAGAACACCATCATCTGGAACTTATTCTTCAATGTGAGCTCCAACTTCAATGCGGACCACCAACATGAACTGGACACGATCCAAAGATCTCCACAAGCTTGCCTAAATCACCAAGAACATCCATACTTCATCTGCTTACGGAAATCCATTTCCCCTTCATCCGGAACCTCAAGAACACAATCTGTCATTACTGTCACAAAGGAATAGATGCTTACGGACCTTCAAACCATGAACCAATCTAGTTGATACTCCAAAAAGACTTCCTCAACACTCCCTCAAATCCATAGAACAGGACAATGCAATTCCGGATCTCACCAGACCTGTCTGTATCACTCTGTCATCTCTGAACACCTATCGGAACCAGTTTTATTTGAGTGGACACACCTTCTTTAGATCTTCATACAGACCTCTGAAATCTCTACTGGATCACCTTAATACACATATCTACAAACCCTTTAATCCACATCCTCTGATCCTCATCCTATCTTGGACTTTTTCCTTACTATCATCACTGTTCTTGATTGAGACCAATTTTCTCAATATCCTTAGCTCACAACTCATCCAATCCTTATCATTAATGCTACAGGAGTATGTTGACATCAATGACAACACCAGTTAGGCCCATACTTGCAACAATCTCCCCCTTTGTCATCGATGGCAACATATGATGTGAAAAACTGTTTTAACCATCAAGACAAGAACTTCTTACTGTCACAACTCCCCCTATCAGCAACAACCATTCACATGTCTTCTCTCCCTTTACTGCTCCCCCTTTGATTAGAAACCACTTGTTTTTCACATGTCTTCTCTCCCCCTTTGACATCAATGGCAAAGGGCACATACTTGCAATTCTAACACTTTAGAATCATACCTGCTGCTCCCCCTGAGTAGCAGCTCCCCATCATCAATCCGGATCACAAGATATGACTGTGATATCCACTAGATTGATGCACCTTAGTTCATCACTGGAGGGGAAATAACCCCTAACTTCTCCCTGAGATACTCAAAAGGATCCTTAGGTAGAGGTTTAGTAAAGATGTCTGCAATCTGATCCTTGGAAGGAACAAACTCCAATATGACTTCATTCTTGTTCACTTGCTCTCTCAAAAAGTGAAACTTGATGGATATGTGTTTAGTCTTTGAATGCAACACCAGATTCTTAGATATATTTATTGCACTTGAGTTGTCACAGAAGATTGTGATAGGTTCCTCATACTCCACTTTGATATCTCTTAGCATCTGCTTCATCCACAAAACTTGAGTACAACTACCTACTATTGCAATATATTCTACTTCAGTTGTAGACATAGATATTGCCTCTTATTTCTTGCTTAGCCAAGAAACCAATCTCTTCCCCAAAAAGAATGCTCCACCACTGGTAGTCTTCCGGTAATCCACATCTTCTACCCAATCTGCATCTATATATGCATGAAGAGAGAAATCATGATCTCTAGGATACCATAGACCATACTCAACTGTCCCTTTTAGATATCTAAAAATCCTCTTGATTGCCATGACATGAGATTCTCTAGGATCAGCCTGGAATCTAGTAATAAGACCAATAGCCTGCATAATGTCTGGTCTAGTTTGAGTGAGATACAACAGTCCTCCAATCATTGACCTATACTTTGTTTGATTAGCCTTAGGAGAGTCATCATCTTTGCTCAAATTACATCCGGTTGCCATGGGAGTATTCATTGGTTTTGAATCTTCCATCCCAAATTTATTCAACAATTCTTTCACATATTTGGTCTGAGAAATGAAGATTCATTTCTTTGTTTGAGTAATTTGTAGACCCAAGAAGAAATTTATTTCACCAAGCATGGACATCTCAAACTCACTTTTCATTTGATTTACAAAAGTTTTACACATACTATCTCTTCCTCCAAAAATGATATCATCAACAAACACTTCAACAATCAAGATGTTTTCATGATCAATTTTGAAATACAACTTACTGTTAGCAATACCTTTGTTGAAACCAATCTTCAAAAGATGTTTGTCCAGTCTTTCATACCAGGCTCTTGGAGCTTGCTTCAGTCCATACAGTGCCTTCTTCAACTTGCAGACCATATCACCATGATCAGACAATTGAAATTCATCTGGTTTCTCTATGTACACTTCTTCTTCCAAGTCACCATTCAGGAAGGCAGACTTGACATCCATCTGATACACCTTGAAATCATTGAAGGTAGCAAATGTAAGAAATAATCTGACTGCTTCAATTCTTGCCACCGGAGCAAAAGATTCTTCAAAATCAACTCCTTCTATTTGAGATTAACCCTTGCAGACCAATCTGGCTTTATTTCTGATTACTTCACCAATTTCATTCAGTTTGTTCCGAAAGACCCATTTGGTTCCAATCACATTCTTGTTTCTAGGTCTGGGAACAAGATCCCAAGTGTGATTTTTCTCAATTTGCATCAGCTTTTCCTCCATTGCTTTAGTCCAGTTTTCATCATTGCAAGCTTCATTCACTGTCTTAGGTTCAATCTTTGAAACCAGACATTACTCTTCTGAATCTTGAGCAATTCTCCTTCTTGTTTGTACTCCTTTGCTTTTATCACCTATGATCTGATCTTTAGAGTGGTTCAGTCTTACATACCTGGGAACTCTCAAAATTTCTTGCACTTCTGATTCTTGATCAGGCTCATTGAAACTCAACCCTTCTTCCTGATTTACTGGATTAGTTTGAATCTGACTTACAGAGGAGGCTTGGGCTCCTTGAATCAGAACACCATTCTGATCATCTTTATCATATTAATAAAACCTTGAGGGTTTCTCAATTCCCTCATCAACCTTCACATTTGTTCTTTCTATTATCTTTCTCTGTCTCTTGTTATAACACTGGTATGCTTTACTTTGAGTAGAGTAACCCAAGAATATTCCTTCATCACTTCTAGCATCAAACTTTCCTGGATCTTCATCTCTTTTAATGTAATATTTACTACCAAAAACTCTAAAATACCTTACAGTAGGAGTGATACCAAACCAAAGTTCATAAGGAGTCTTACCAGTATTGCTTCTAATTTAAACTTGATTGAGAGTGTAGACTGCAGTGTTGACAATTTCTCTCCAATAGATCTGATAAACATTTGCTTCCATCATCATGGCCCTAGATGCTCCCTGGATGGTCTGGTTCTTTCTCTCCACTACTCCATTCTACTGTGGAGTCCTAGGAGCAGAACACTGTCTCTTTATTCCATGTTTCTCACAGAACTCTATGAACTCACCGGATGTGAATTCTCCACCTCTATCAGACCTCAGACACTTCAATTTTAATCCGGTTTCATTCTCTACAATAGCCTTGAATATTTTGAATTTCTCAAGAGCTTATGATTTCTCTTTTAGAAAGGTTACCCACATCATCTGGGAATAGTCATCAATTAGTAGCATGAAGTATCTATCACTTTGAATACTCCTAATTCTTGTCGGACCACAAAGATCAGTATGAACTAAGTCCAATAATCTGGTAGAAGACAATTCCTTACTTTTGAATGTGACTCTACTTAGCTTACCCAACTGACATTCTTTGCACAAGTTAGTAGATTTAACCAATTTTGGAAGATCTCTTACAGCCTGAGTATTGCTTATCTTGATGATATTATCAAAATTCACATGACACATCCTCCTATGCCACAACCAACTTTGATCAACTTGAACAAATAAGCAACTTTTACCAGTACCAACCAAGTGAAAGATATTACCTTTAGTTTGAGTACCAGATGCAATCTCTGTTCTGAAACTTTCAAAGATCTTGCATTTTCCATTCTTGAACCAGAGATCATAGCCTGTGTCCACCAACTCTCCAACACTGTGAAGATTGTGCTTCAAACCTTCAACATATAGTACATTACCAGTTTTGTTCCTTCCAGCAAGAGAAATAGTTCCTCTACCTCTGATTCTACCAGCAGAATTATCACCAAACTTTACCACTCCTCCTTCATATCTTTCCAAATCTATGAACTTATTTTTGTCACCTGTCATATGGTGAGAGCAACCACTGTCAATGACCCAATCATCCTTCTCTTCAACTTGGGCAGCCAGAGCTCTTTCCATAGTCTTATGATTGACAGATATAGAGGACATTGGATCTTCTTCCTTGATGGCAATGAACACCCATTCATTTCTGGATTTGTTTCCTGTCTCTGATTCATCATATGTTACTCCTTCATTATCATCATCCTCATGTACATAGTAACAGTTCTTTTGGAACCTTGGCTTTTTAGGATTTTTCCTTAAAAACCTTTCTGGACACCTTGAGGCAAAATGACCAATCTTATTGTAGTTAAAACACTTAAAAGGTAATTTTCCTTAATACTTACCAGATCCTCTTGGCGCCTCGTTGCAATAAGGGCTTCAAGTTGAGAAGTTTCTACTTCTTCTTCCAGATCTTTTCTTGCTTTTTCATACCATGACAGCTTCCTTGATGAATTCTCTCCCGGATCAAACCTTTGTTTACCTTTAATAGAGGCACTGGCTTTGAATGCAGATTCAGTCTTGGGGGGGTCATCTCCAAACTCTGTAATTTCAAATGCAACCAATTTTTCAGCCAATTGATCTCTTGTGACAGTTGTATGGGCTCTGAATTCTTCAATGGCAACAGCATTGATTTTGTAAGAAGCAGGTAGGGATCTGAGAATTTTGCCAACAATCTCATTTTCATCTAGGACTCCACCAACATTTCTAATTCCATAAACAATCTCATTTACTCTTGGCATAAAAGTAGTAATATTTTCATCATCTCTCATCTTCAGATTTTCAAATTTCCCTTTCAGACTCTGTAACCTTGCACATTTAACATATTTGTCTCCTTCATGCAAAAGTTTCAGTTTTTGCCAAATCTCAAAAGCAGTTGGTAGGTCAATAACATTTGAGAGCTCTGAATCGGATAATGCTCTTAGAAGAGCCTCTATAGTTCACAGATTATTTTCAGCATCTATGATTTCATTTTGGGTTTTCAGACCACCCTGTGGAGGTACATACTTTGTTCTAGCCATGGACCAGTACACCATTCCAATACATTGCAAGTGACATTTCATGCGACCTTTCCAGAGATTAAAATTGGTTCCATCAAACTTCAGACTATCCTTCTTGTAAGACGACATCCTGGATCTCCTCAAGCGGTTAAGCTTCTTTTAGAGGAACTTGGCTCTAATACCAATTGTTAGACTTAGGGCACACAACTGAGAGAGGGGGGGTGAATCAGTTGTGCAAAAATTTCTTCTAGTTAAACACTTAACTCCACTTTGTAATTCAACAGTATAATAATAAATCAATCAAGGAAACACAATGCAACAAATTAAGAGCAGAAACACATCAACACATGAGACACCAAGATTTTAACGTGGAAAACCCAGTTAAGGGAAAAAACATAGGGTGATTAACCCAAGATTGTATTCTCTGTTAGAAGAATAGAAAGAATAAAATGGCACATGCCAATTAGGGATCACTGCCCGAGCACATTGCTCACAAGAGGCTCACTGCCTACAAGAGACACACTGTCTACAAAGAAATAAGTATCACATACATGAACTGGAGAATAGCATCTTCACCATGCTTAAATTAGTTCCATTTAAGCCCAATACTTCTACTTTGCCTTTCGCTCTCCTCCTTGCTACCACACTCTCATCTCAACAAGGACACCTTTGAAATGACTTCACAATCCCTTATTTATACAAGACATCAACTTAGGAATGATCATCTAAGTCGGCAAACACCAATAAGAACATCCACAGGATGTGTAACTCATCTGGTCGGCCAGTCTAAGAAAGAACACCATCATCTGGAAGTTATTCTTCAATGCAAGCTCCAAATTCAATGCGGACCACCAACATGAACTGGACACGATCCAAAGATCTCCACAAGCTTGCCTGAATCACCAAGAACATCCATACTTCATCTGCTTACGGAAATCCATCTCCCCTTCATCCAGAACCTCAAGAACACAGTCTGTCATTACTGTCACAAAGGAATAGATGCTTGTGGACCTTCAAACCATGAACCAATCTAGTTGACACTCCAAAAAGACTTCCTCAACACTCCCTCAAATCTGCAGAACAGGACAATGCAATTTCAGATCTCACCGGACCTGTCTGTATCACTTTGTCATCTCTAAACACCTACCGGAACCAGTTTTACTTGAGTGGCCACACCTTCTTCAGATCTTCTTGAGGACCTCTGAAATCTCTACTAGATCACCTTAGGACACATATCTACGAACCCTTTAATCCGTATCTTTTGATCCTCATCCTATCTTGGACTTTTGCCTTACTGTCATCACTGTTCCTGATTGAGACCAATTTTCTCAATATCCTTAGCTCACAGCTCATCCAATCCTTATCATTAATGCTACAAGAGTATGTTGACATCAATGACAACATCAGTTAGGCCCATACTTGAAACAATCTCACCCTTTGTCATTGATGGCAACATATGATGTGAAAAACTATTTTAACCATCAAGACAAGAACTTCTTCTCATTGTCACAACTCCCCCTATCAGCAACAACCATTCACATGTCTTCTCTCCCTTTACTGCTCCTGCTTTGATCAGAAACCACTTGTTTTTCACATGTGTTGTCTCCCCCTTTAACATTAATGGAAAAGGGCACATACTTGCAATTCCAACACTTTAGAATCATACCTGCGATTCCCCCTGAGTAGCAGCTCCCCATCATCAATCCAGATCACAAGATATGACTGTGATATCCACTGGACTGATGCACCTTAGTGTACCTTAGTTCATCACCGGAGTGGCAATAACCCCTAACTTCTCCCTGAGATACTCAAAAGAATCATTAGGTAGAGGTTTAGTAAAGATGTCTGCAATCTGATCCTTGGAAGGTACAAACTCCAATCTGACTTCATTCTTGTTCACTTGCTCTCTCAAAAAGTGAAACTTGATGGATATGTGTTTAGTCTTTGAATACAACAACAGATTCTTAGATATATTTATTGCACTTGAGTTGTCACAGAAGATTGTGATAGGTTCCTCATACTCCACTTTGATATCTCTTAGCATCTGCTTCATCCACAAAACTTGAGTGCAACTACCTACTACTGCAATATATTCTGCTTTAGTTATAGACATAGATATTGCCTCTTGTTTCTTGCTTAGCCAAGAAACCAATCTCTTCCCCAAAAAGAATGCTCCACCACTGGTACTCTTCCGGTCATCCACATCTCCTACCCAATCCGCATTTGTATATGCATGAAGAGAGAAATCATGATCTCTAGGATACCACAGACCATACTCAACTGTCCCTTTTAGATATCTAAAAATCCTCTTGATTGCCATGACATGAGATTCTCTAGGATCATCCTAGATTCTAGCAACAAGACCAACAACTTGCATAATGTCTGGTCTAGTTTGAGTGAGATACAACAATCCTCCAATCATTGACCTATACTTTGTCTGATCAACCTTAGGAGAGTCATCATCTTTGCTCAAATTACATCCGGTTGCCATGGGAGTATTCATTGGTTTTGAATCTTCCATCCCAAATTTCTTCAACAAATCTTTCACATATTTGGTCTGAGAAATGAAGATTCCTTTCTTTGTTTGAGTAATTTGTAGACCCAAGAAGAAATTTATTTCACCAAGCATGGACATCTCAAACTCACTTTTCATTTGATTTGCAAAAGTTTTACACATACTATCTCTTCCTCCAAAAATGATATCTCAAGATATTTTCATGATCAATTTTGAAATACAAATTACTGTCAGCAGTACCTTTGTTGAAACCAATCTTCAAAAGATTTTTGTCCAGTCTTTCATACCAGGCTCTTGGAGCTTGCTTCATTCCATACAGTGCCTTCTTCAACTTGCAGACCATATCACCATGATCAGACAATTGAAATTCATCTGGTTGCTCTATGTACACTTCTTTAGGAAGACAGTCACCATTTAGGAAGGCAGACTTGACATCCATCTAATACACCTTGAAATCCTTGAAGGCAGCAAATGCAAGAAATAATCTGACTGCTTCAATTCTTTCCACCAGAGCAAAAGTTTCTTCAAAATTAACTCCTATTTGAGAGTAACCCTTGTAGACCAATCTGGCTTTATTTCTGATTACTTCACCAACTTCATTCAGTTTGTTCCAGAAGACCCATTTGGTTCCAATCACATTCTTGTTTCTAGGTTTGGGAACAAGATCCCAAGTGTGATTTTTCTCAATTTGCATCAGCTCTTCCTCCATCACTTTAGTCCAGTTTTCATCATTGCAAGCTTCATTCACTGTCTTAGGTTCAATCTTTGAAATCAGACAATACTCTTTTGAATCTTGAGCAATTCTCCTTCTTGTTTGTACTCCTTTGCTTTTATCACCTATGATCTAATCTTCAGAGTGGTTCAGTCTTACATACCTGGGAACTCTCAGAATTTCTTGCACTTCTGATTCTTGATCAGGCTCATTGAAACTCAACCCTTCTTCCTAATTTACCGGATTAGTTTGAATCTGACTTACAGAGGAGGCCTGGGCTCCTTGAATCAGAACACCATTCTGATCATCTTTATCATATTCATAAACCCTTGAGGGTTTCTCAATTCCCTCATCAACCTTCACATTTGTGCTTTCTATTATCTTTCTCTGTCTCTTGTTATAACACCGGTATGGTTTGCTTTGAATAGAGTAACCCAAGAATATTCCTTCATCACTTCTAGCATCAAACTTTCCTAGATCTTCATCTCTTTTAATGTAACATTTGCTACCAAAAACTCTGAAATACCTTACAGTAGGAGTGATACCAAACCAAAGTTCATAAGGAGTCTTATCGGTATTGCTTCTGATTTGAACTCAATTGAGAGTATAGACTGCAGTACTGACAACTTCTCTCCAATAGATCTGAGGAACATTTGTTTCCATCATCATGGTCCTAGATGCTTCCTGGATGGTCCGGTTCTTTCTCTCCACTACTCCATTCTGCTGTGGAGTCCTAGGAGAAGACAACTGTCTCTTTATTCCATGTTTCTCACAGAACTCTATGAACTCACCAGATGTGAATTCTCCACCTCTATCAAACCTCAGACACTTCAATTTTAATATGGTTTCATTCACTACCATAGCCTTGAATATTTTGAATTTCTCAAGAGCTTATGATTTCTCTTTTAGAAAGGTTACCCACATCATCCGGGAGTAGTCATCAATTAGTAGCATGAAGTATCTATCACCTTGAATACTCCTGATTCTTGTCGGACCACAAAGATCAATATGAACTAAGTCCAATAATTTAGTAGAAGATAGTTCCTTACTTTTGAATGTGACTCTGCTCAGCTTACCCAACTAACATTCTTTGCCCAAGATGTTAGTAGGTTTCACCAATTTTGGAAGATCTCTTACAGCCTAAGTATTGCTTATCTTGATGATATTATCAAAATTCACATGACACATCCTCCTATGCCACAACCAACTTTGATCAACTTGAACAAATAAGCAACTTTTACCAGTACCAACCATGTCAAAGATATTACCTTTAGTTTGTGTACCGGATGCAATCTTTGTTCTGAAACTTTCAAAAATCTTGCATTTTCCATTCTTGAACCAGAGATCATAGCCTTTGTCCACCAACTCTCCAACACTGAGAAGATTGTGCTTCAAACCTTCAACATACAGTACATTACCAGTTTTGTTCCTTCCATCAAGAGAAATAGTTCCTCTACCTCTGATTCTACCAGCAGAATTATCACCAAACTTTACCACTCCTCCTTCATACCTTTCCAAATCTATGAACTTATTTTTGTCACCTGTCATATGGTGAGAGCAACCACTGTCAATGACCCAATCATTCTTCTCTTCAACTTGGACAGCCAGTGCTCTTTCCACAGTCTTATGATTGACAGATACAGAGGACATTGGATCTTCTTCCTTGATGGAAATGAACACCCATTCATTTCCGGATTTGTTTCCTATCTCTGATTCATCATCTGTTACTCCTTAATTATCATCATCTTCATGTACATAGTAATAGTTCTTTTGGAACCTTGGCTTGTTAGGATTTTGCCTTAAAAACCTTTCCAGACACCTTGAGGCAAAATGACCAATCTTATTGCAGTTAAAACACTTAAAAGGTAATTTTCCTTCATACTTACCGGATCCTCTTGGCAGCCTCTTTGCAATAAGGGCTTCAAGTTGAGCAGTTTCTACTTCTTCTTCTTCCAGATCTTTTCTTGCTTTTTCATACCATGATAGCTTCCTTGATGAATTCTCTCTCAGATCAAACCTTTATTTACCTTTAACAGAGGCACTAGCTTTGAATGCAGATTCAGTCTTGGGGGGTCATCTCCAAACTCTGTCATTTCAAATGCAGCCAATTTTCCAGCCAATTGATCTTTTGTGACAGTTGTATGGGCTCTGAATTCTTCAATGGCAGCAACCTTGATTTTGTAAGAAGCAGGTAGGGATCTGAGAATTTTGCCAACAATCTCATTTTCATCCAGGACTCCACCAACATTTCTAATTGCACAAACAATCTCATTTACTCTTGGCATAAAAGTAGTAATATTTTCATCATCTCTCATCTTCAGATTTTCAAATTTCCCTTTCATACTCTGTAACCTTGCACATTTAACATACTTGTCTCCTTCATGCAAAAGTTCTAGTTTTTGCCAAATCTCAAAAGCAGGTGGTAGGTCAATAACATTTGAGAGCTCTGAATCAGCTAATACGTTTAGAAGAACCTCTATAGTTCACAAATTGTTTTCAGCATCTGTGATTTAATTTTGGGTTTTCGGACCACCCTGTGGAGGTACATACTGTGTTGTAGCCATGGTCTAGTAAGCCATTCCCATACATTGCAAGTGACATTTCATGCGACCTTTCCAAAGATTAAAATTGGTTCCATCAAACTTCAAACTATCCTTCTTGTAAGACGACATCCTGGATCTCCTCAAGTGGTTAAGATCCTTTTAGAGGAACTTGGCTCTGATACCAATTGTTAGACTTAGGGCACACAACTGAGAGTGGGGGGGTGAATTAGTTGTGCAAAACTTTCTTCCAGTTAAACACTTAACTCCACTTTGTAATTCAGTAGTATAATAATAAATCAATCAAGGAAACACAATGCAACAAATTAAGAGCAGAAACACATCAACACATGAGACACCAAGATTTTGACGTGGAAAACCCAGTTAAGGGAAAAACCACGGGGTGATTAACCCAAGGTTGTATTCTCTGTTAGAAGAATAGAAAGAACAAAATGGCACATGCCAATTAGGGCTCACTGTCAAGCACACTACTCACAAAAAGTTTACTGCCTACAAAGAAATAAGTATCACATACATGAACTAGAGAATAGCATCTTCACCATGCTTGAATCAGTTTCATTTCAGCCCAATACTTCTACTTTGCCTTTCGCTCTCCTCCTTGCTACCACACTCTCATCTCAACAAGGACACCTTTGAAATGACTTCGCAATCCCTTATTTATACAAGACATCAACTTAGGAATGATCATCTAAGTCGGCAAACACGAACAAGAACATCCGCAGGATGTGCAACTCATCCGGTCGGCTAGTCTTAGAAAGAACACCATCATCCAAAAGTTATTCTTCAATGTGGACCACCAACACAAACTAGACACGATCCAAAGATCTCCACAAGCTTGTCTAAATCACCAAGGACATCCATACTTCATCTGCTTACTGAAATCCATCTCCCCTTCATCTGGAACCTCAAGAACACAGTCTGCCATTACTGTCACAAAGGAATAGATGCTTGCGGACCTTCAAACCATGAACCAATCTAGTTGACACTCCATAAAGACTTCCTCAACACTCCCTCCAATCCGCAGAACAGGACAATGCAATTTCAGATCTCACCGGACCTGTCTGTATCACTCTATCATCTTTGAACACCTACTAGAACTAGTTTTACTTGAGCAACCACACCTTCTTTAGATCTTCATGTGGACCTCTGAAATCTCTACTGGATCACCTTAAGACACATATCTACAAACCCTTTAATCCGCATCCTCTAATCCTCATCCTATCTTGGACTTTTGCCTTACTGTCATCACTGTTCTTCACTGTTCCTGATTGAGACCAATTTTCTCAATATCCTCAGCTCACAACTCATCCAATCCTTATCATTAATGCTATAGGAGTATGTTGACATCAATGACAACACTAGTTAGGCCCATACTTGCAACACATCTTGTGCGGAAAAAACTGTTCCTCTGATCTGGTTCTTTCTCTTCATTCAACAAGGTTATTCTGACAACTAGGGTTTCTCCCCTTTCAACATCTTCAGAATTCTTAGATTATACATCTTCATCTACATGTGCAACTCATGTATTACCTTCAAGTCTTCTATTCATCATTCCTTGATGTTGCAGACACTCATATGCTCAATGCCCTTCTTCTCCACATTGGAAATAGGTTCCTCTGAAACCTCCTCTTCCAGGTCCTTGCCCAAGTCTGCCTCTTCCTCTTCCTCTTTTCTCACCATTGTTTTGGTCATGAGGGCTGTAGGCATTATATCCTCTCTGATTTCAACTGGTGCCAGACTCTTCACTCTTCTTTTGATCTTCATTATGGCCTCCATAGGGTCTTCTACTAGTCCTTCCACCTTGACATCTTCCCCTTTGCTTTCTTTTGAATCTTTTATTCATTTTCTCTTCCACCTTCAGAGAAAACTGGTACGAATCTTCTATGGTGGCCATTCTGACCAGGCTCAGCTCCTCTTGAATACTTGGCCTCAACCCATTAATGTAATAGGATACCTTCTCCTTGTTGGCCTCTGCATGGCTTGTCTTGATAGTAATCTTATAAAAATCATTTGTATACTTCTTAACAAACTTGTTACCTTGCTTCAATCCCTGCAACTTCTTTAGCAACTCCTTCTCATAGTCCATAGAAATGAACCGCTTCTTCAATTTGTCCACCATCCGATCCCATTTGGTAATCTTTCCTTTTCCTCTTCTATTTATCTCTAATTGGACCTCCTTCCACCAAATAATGGCATGTCCCTTCAACATTTTTTTGCAGACTTGATCCATTATGTATCTTCCACATATTCATACTTGAAATATTCTTCCATATCATTGATCCAATCAATAAGTTGTTCCGGATTTAAATATCCCTAATAGGTAGAAACTTTGATCTTGGACCTCTTTTTGATCTTTGAAATGGCCCTCAATAACCTAACTTCTATAGGATCTCCTACAACTTCTTGTTCTTCCTCAGATAGATCTTCTTCAGCTTCATCTTCACTCTCCTCTCTTGTTCTCGGCTCAAACCCTCTTCGTAGCTCCTCTTGCAATGCATCAATTTGCCTTTACGGGACTCTAAAAACCTCTTCTGTCAAAGCATTTCTCCCAACATGGTTTCTTCGTGGAGGCATTTTGATCTTTGTAGCAAATCCACAACCTCAAGTCTTGGTGTAAACTGCTTCACAGTCAGCGATCTATCTACACACTCAGGAACCCTTGCTCTGATACCACTTTATGAAGGGGGTAAATCATAAAACACACACCAAAAAAAATTGGAGGCATAAAATAGGAATGTTCTTTTATTGATTTGGACAACACATTACATTACAAAAGAATAAATACAATCAAAGGATGAATCCTCTGTAGGTTGCATCACATTACAACTTCCTATCTCCCGATTCTGGAACCTTCTGCCTTTTGTAGCCCCAAATCTACTAGGGTTTCTATTTTCCCACCTTTTTTTGACTCTACACTTTTCCCCTTATCTCTACTACTTTCAAAGGTTCCAAAAAATGGTTATAAATAGCCCTTTTTGGTGGCCTCCAACCAAATTTTGAATTTTGCATCTCCCTCCAAAAATAGGTCAACTTCCGGTAGCCATAACTTTTGTTCTGGGTGTCTGATTGACGAACCATTTGAAGTGCTAGAAATCTCTTAGAGTGGCCTAGGCGCTATGAATCTACTCTCCCAATTCTGCCCATTTTCAAGGCCATACAGGGCCATTTAGTGTCTCAAACCTAAATTTGAATAATTTTCAAGGGTTTTTCAGGAAACAGAAACTTTAATATCTTTCAGCCCATAAATGATCTTTGCCTGATTCCTTCGCCAAAGGTCTTATTTTCCTTTATGAAGCTTCCTGTAATTTTTTTCTTCCAAACATGCCCAAATGTAAACTTTCCAAAAATAACAGTTTGTTATTTTTAGTAGTTTGGAAAAACTGAAGGTTCTACATCATTATTCAAGCGATTATGGAACCAGAAATACTAATTTTGAAAAGAAATGAAAAAAATCATCAATTTTGAATCATCATCTTTTTTTGGGTGATGCAAGATTTCCCTTACACCATTGGATGCTCCTGCATCAAAATTTTATGAAATTATGGTACTTTTGACATCTCCATTTATCAAATATAAAATCTCTTTAAAAACATGAATGATCTTACTCAAATTTATCTCTGAATTATCATAACTGTAGCATGAAATCAGTTTTTACATAATGACATGAAATTAATTTAATTCAATTTTTCCTTTGAGTTAATTGCACATGTATGTGGGTAAATATACACACATATGTATACATGTGTGTGTATATATATATATACACACACACACATGAGATAGATACTTGCATCATTTATATGTAACTGATATTTCTATAGCCTTGAATTGCAAAAATATCAAGAGAACAATCTTGCATGAATTCATAGTAAGAAAAGGAATGCATTATGTATCATGATGTTTATCATTTTGCATGAAAGAAAAAGAGTTAATTTTATTGGCATGTGCATGTTATGCTTAGATTTGTCCTTGTTAAGGAAACTAGTTTTCCTTCTTTGTGTGATTTGGGTTTACCTTCTGAGATGGGTGTTGAATATGGGATAATAGAGGGTGATCTTCTTTTTAGGATCTACACATTGATATACGGTTTTAAGTGCTTTGGCTAAAGCCACATGTTTCATTGAAATAGATGAATGTTTGCCTAGTTTATTATATATATTTTTTGCCATAT
This sequence comes from Cunninghamia lanceolata, assembly GCA_027924645.1. Classification (NCBI taxonomy): domain Eukaryota; kingdom Viridiplantae; phylum Streptophyta; class Pinopsida; order Cupressales; family Cupressaceae; genus Cunninghamia; species Cunninghamia lanceolata. The sequence goes on along the minus strand of BSBN01001135.1, from coordinate 3,456,860 downwards.
CCTGATAATAGGACATTGCATGTTCATGTTAAAAATGCATGTAGATATATCACCTGTTGCATCAGATTCCATCCTACTTTCTGTTCCCAGGTTGCTAGGCATTTTGTGCAAGGTCAGGTATTCTTTGTGTTGGGAAGAACTCTGGGGAAGCGTAAGCTTCGTGGTTGGGAGAAAAAGTGCCTGAACCATGTTCTCATCTCTTGGATTTGCAGATGGCTGTTGGGGTTAGTGGAGGCCAGAGACTTCATTGATTATGTTTCATATATCATTATTTTTATTTGTACATCAATATTTGTATGGTGGTGATACATGGGCATGAGAGCCTACGTTGTATTCTTATATATCATATTTCATGTACTTATAACCTGGATTAGACACTTTTACATGTGAGATGTAATACATGAATTGTATATATATTGAAGATGTTTCTTTCATTTCCTTATTAATGTGAAATTGAGATGTTTATTTGATTCGTGATATAGTTTTTGGGTAGCATACCTTACATATTTTTAGTATCTTTGACACAATTTCATAAAAAATGTATTATTTCATAATGTACAATTAGAAGAGACTAAGCAATCACTTTATTTAACCTCATATGTCAAGTATGTGCTCTTGCACAGACTTATGTACACCTACAATAAATCATTTATCTAAGCCCTTGCCATATAGGTATACATACTGTAAGCCAGGGAAAATCAGGTTAGACATCCTAATATCAATCAGAAAAGCCCTAACTCATCAACAGAGTACAAAATAACATAGAAGTGAAAAGACAAAGCAAACTAATCTAAATTCCTAAGCTAAACTTGGCTATCCTCCATTGTTCTTCTTGACCTTGCTTAAGTTGCTCTCAGATTTGTAGTCATGCAATACTCAAGAGAAGCTCAAGATGGAATGATTAGCAAAATCTTGAAAACTCTTCTTGTGATCAAGTAGCTACGAAGTGAGAAAATGAGGTTGGAGGGCTTCTTTTATAAAGGGCTTGATTCAAAAAAAGGGTGAGGATTGAGTGTTGACTTTGAGTGATATGAATAGTTGAGATTGAGTAGGGTTTCCCTCTCACAAGAGGACAAAAGAGAATTTTTTATTTGATTAAATGATGAGGTGGGAGTGTATTAATTTAAATAAATTTTGCAATTTATTTAATTAATCTGAAAGAGGAATGAGTGGGATTTTTAATTAAATAAATAGGACTTATTTAATTAAGGGGTGACGGCTAATGTTTAAATAAATATTTTAGTTATTTAAACTAAAGGAAGTGTATCATGAATAATTAAATAATTAAAAATAATTATTTAATTATAGCAAAAATTAGAGGAAAATAGATAAATAATTAAATAAATTAAATTTATTTAATTATGGAAAAATGAATTAATTAGACAATTAAAGATTGTTTAATTAATAGAGGAATACAACATTAGGAAGAAATTGACGTGAAAATGATGCTTGTAGGCTCATGACATTTTTAAGTGTCTACATTTTACCCCTCTTTGATACAATGTCAATTCAGATGTTGTGTCAAAGAAAATTAAAAAAAAATTCTTTGGACCTACCCCAGCATGCCCCGGACTAGGCGGGATACCCTGATGCCCCCTCGAGAAATTTTACAAAATTTTTAAGATAATTCCAAAAAGATTAAGAAATTTCCTGAAAAGTTGTGCAGAGGGCTGAAAGTGTATTGGTAGTGAAAATTAGGCCCATAGGGTAGAAAATACATGAAATTAGGAGTAGGATGACCAAATTTGAAGAAAGGGGGCCCACTTAAGTAAAAAAGCCTTATAAATAGCCTCTAGAGGGTCCAAATAGCTCATTTGTGCACATAGCCTTTAGGAATTTTAGAGAGCCTAGAGGTTTGAGTTTACAGTGTGTTGTGGAGCAGTTGTTGAGATATCATCGATTCCAGTCACCCACCATAGAGGATACCAAGTCAAGTCATATGGACGGCCAACTGGCTTAGGCACAAGGGTAAGTACCTAAACCCTAGATTTTTATTTTGTCATTTTTAGTAGATTTTAGGGCTTGAAGAAGAGCAACGGATGAGGTGCAGGTTTCTACACCACAACCACTATCGTGAGTGACACAAGTGCAGCCTCCTGTGCCGCATCTGGAATGTTGCTACACATCTTCATTTTTGTGACACATTTACATGATTTTGTGATGCATATGCCTTAGGCGGCACATGTTTACAAAGGGAAACACAGTCACTTGACAGGGTGATGCACTCATCATTTTACAACACATGTGCGCAGCAGTGCGACGCATCTACAGAAATGCGCCACAATCGATGACTTTGTTACATCAGAAAATGTCTCCCTAGGACTTTTTCCCTCCTATGTTTAGCTCCTGGGTCCTTTAGAAAGCATTTTGATCATCTTGCATATTCATGTTGACTCTTGATGAGAAAACCTTGAAGTTTTATGACAAATAGGACCTAGGGGGCGTTATTAAGATAAGTCCTAACTAAAATAGGGAGGGAAAACTTGGGCACCCGCACCCTAGTCCTACCCTATTTTAGGTAGGACTTAAATTCAAGTGTTGGTTATGTGACTGGTAATTAGGTCCTATGCCAACACCTTAAGTTTGAATTACAAAATTCTTAGTGGGAATGTGTTTAGTTGCATATATAAGCATGTTTAGGGATTCATTTGTAAACTAGAAGATGATTATGAACTTTTGGCACACTTGTGATTTTAGAACATTCAAGATATTCATTGTTGCAAAGCAGACTTGTCTTGTTATTGTGTTTGTTACGTAGATTTGGCTTCATCTTCTCATGATGTGAAAGATTATCATCTACATGCGAGATACACCTTCGAGGTGACATTTATTTGTGTTTTAAATCATTTATCAATTGGTTTTTGCCTCTATCCCATAGGGATATTGTTGATCATGATGTTAGTCATAAACAAACATAGAATAAAAATACACATTAACCTTTATTCATCTTGAAAGATATGATGAATTTAGAGAATTCATGATCCCAAGTCTCCAGTGATTAGGTCTTAATCTTTTGACGTTACTCAGAGGTTGATGTGTGTTGCTATTTCTATTTTGGGGCCTTACGTAAATCTCATCAGTAAGATAATGTTTCCTATAATGATGCTGCACAGAAAGTTATTCTACACAAGATATGCTTCAAATAATGTATCTATCTTTAAATCTTTACATGATATTTGTCATTTTGACATGCTTTAACCTCAAATATGCTGAATCTGTTTAGTTATCTATGGGATGTCTGCATATTGGTATTATTTTCTTAAGATTGTCAACTATTTGCAATTATGGTGATGAAATGCTCTGAAATTGAAAGAAATTGAAAGAAATACTTCAAATTAATGTTGAACCTTCAGCTATTGAGCCACATATACATTAGATACAGTCATGAAGAGAAGAAATCAAACCATATGTTCACCAAGACATTCCACAGCTAGATACAGTCGATGCTAACTTCAAAGGAATGGGATGAAAACAACATATGCAAACTGATATGCACTCCAAGGGACGCAGCACATCAAAGCATATATCAAGAATTCATACACTGATTACTCAAGATTTATTGTGGATTGTAATCAAAAGAGTCTTCTCATTCATTAGGTATGGAAGAACATATATGTATACAACAACTTTGAAATGAGCCCTGAATATTTAAGCAAATAGATTTCAATTAAGTTTCGAATGTTTAAAATGAGGCATCCCTGCACCTTTTATAGAAAAAAGTGATGGAGCGGTTACAATAGATCTACGATCCAGATTTATCTATTAAGATCTACGGTTCACATTTCATTGACCCAGTCAACTCTTTCCACGTGGCACAGGTTGCCAGCTGGCAACCATTTAGACAACTTATTTTCTTAAGTATCAGAAGCTTATGTCTTTTCTTGGTAATGCATCTTCATCTATTCTTTATCCTTCAAGTTCCTCATCTCCATCATCAGGAGCATCAAGATCATCACTTTCCAAATCTTCATCATCCTGATGAGCTTCTCCTTGTACATGGACCTGCATGGATGTCTGGATATTTTCATAAGATTGCACTGTGTTCTCTATCTCCCCGCCATCTTGAGTTCTTGCTTTGATGATGGCGTGTTTGTGTATCTAGTATTTGCCTCGGAGGTTCTCTAATTTACTTCTCCTATTGCTAGATGTCTCGTTATAATTCTCTACCCTGACCTTGATCCTCATGATCTTATCCATAGTTTCGTCTGTCAGGTAGTTTAGAGGATCATCAGCTACCTGCTGAAAATTGCTATGTAGAGCTTTAATGGCAAACTCCTCATCTTGATTTTCTATCTTGCCTTCTACCTTTCCTTCTAATGCTTCCAAAATTTCAGCCTCAAACAACATCATATCATGTAACTTCATACTGATGTCTCTTAATTTTCTGTTGCATCTTTGGAGCACATCACATTCAAATCAGATGTCCTTGTACCATATATCAATCAAAATGGTAGTATTATTGTTCAATACTAGGTTATTTATGAGAACCTGAGGATCAATCCTCTTCATCTCATCTAAAGCACTCAATGCTTTCTCCAACTGAAAGGACCTTCTTCCTGTCTCCATTTGTAACTTGTCGACCTTCTTCCTAGAGATGCCTAAAGAATTCCACCTCTTCAACAAGGCTTTCACTATTTCTTCTGCTCCATCAAATGTGGATAACATCCATTTCCTCATTATTGATGACTCATGTTTCATGAGATCCAATTTATTCACCTCATCTTGAGAAATAGCAGTCAATGGGACTGCATGATCACTTGATGTATCCTTAGGGTTAATTAACCCCTTTATGTAAGTATGTAACTGAGCAATGTGCTCTTGCACTATTTATTTTTATCCTTTTCTCTTTTTACCCTCTGAGTTAATGAATCAATTATATCTTTTCCTTCCCGACCCTCTTCGTCTTCATTAGCAAACCCTAGATCAACTATACTAATCTAGAATTCTTCCAGGGTGATCATACCTTTTTCTTTATCCACAGTAGGGAGCGCTACCTGTGTAGTCCTCCTGCCCATAACATGATCTCTTCTTATTGCAGAAGTTATTCTAGCCTTCCTCTTAGGTTTTATTAAGGTTTCTAAAAACAATGTAGATACATCAAATTCTTGTGCCTTTATACCTGATTCTGCACCAATTTCTTTTTCGAGCCACTAAGGAATTTGATCCTTTGACTGTTGGTCTCCATCATCATCATCATGATCACCCTGATCTCCGGTATCCACCATCATGTTTGATGGGGAGGGTGATTTTCTTATCTCTTCCTCATGATGCTCTTCATGAAGGTGATCTTTGGGTATATCCTCCTGTTGAGGAATTTCCTTTTCTGGAGGGTGATCCTGCTTATCATGATCTTGATCTTTTACTTCCTCCATGGGTATCTCATCCACTTTAGCATTTTCCTTTTTCGGAGGTATGTTAGTATCTGTGGACGTTATTTTATTTATCTTAGGCTCGTCCACCTGATCTGCAGCTATAATCAGCTCTGAACCTGTGTTAATTACCTCTTGAGCCTTGTGGTCGTCAGGACTTGATATTTCTTTATCTTCTTTGTCCTTTGGTGGGACTTCTACTGCTTTGGGCTCAGTTGATGCAACCTGCTATTGCTGACCCACACCTGGAGCTTTGCTCTCCACTTCTTTTTGTTTGAGTTCTTTAATATTCTTTGTCTTCTTAGGTGCACCTGTCGTATCCTTAGAATTTACATCCTCTACATATGTCAAATCTATAGCTGCAAGACTTGTCACCTGATCAACTAAGGCATCCAGCCCTATTTGTTGTGCAATGTTTTCTGGGCTTTTTTCTTTTCTGATTCTATTTGCTTCATCTCCCTTAATACTGCCTAGACTGATGGGGTCCCTTATGGAGTTACTCAGGTGCCAGCAACAAGGGTTTCCATTCTTTGTGAAGCTACATCCTTCACCACCTCATCATCAGATAGGTCAACTGTCTCATCTAATGAGATTAGACCACATTGAACTGCCTTAGAGGCTTCTTTCATTTGTTCCTCTGCTTGTTCAGTTTTAAACTTTACAATGGTGGGAAGTGAACGTTATGCTGCAATTCCCTATTGAATACTTCTCCACCTACCCCTTTTAGCATTATAGGGGTTTGTTTTATTTCACCTCTCATTGAAGTTCTCAGTTTCTTAGGTGTAGTTGCTATCACTTGAGGTGCGTTTCTTTTTCTAGTGAGGGGTTCAACATTTTCTCCTTCCTTTTCAGCTCCTCATCAAGAGGAATATCCTCTTCTATTTGCTTATGTGAGGCTTGACCCTCCTCATATGTTTCAGTAGGTTGTGTAGGTGGCCTCTGGATCTTTTTAGTTTTTTGCTTATCCATTGGAGGTGGTGTTGATGATGCTAATGCCTATCCTAATGGTGATGCATCTTCAGCTGGCATTATCACTCTTTCAATTATGACCCCTTTTGGTTCAGTATCAGTCTTCTTACCTCTTGGAGGTCTCTTGCTTTTCTCAGGAGGTGGTACTCTCTCTCCTTTAGACTTCCTCTTCTCATTCAAGAAATCATCATATTCATCTTCAGAAATCTCTTGCCTTTTCTTCTTATTGTCTACCGTGATGGCAACACCTCCTTTCTTCAATGTATTTATCTGGTCATTGACCCATGCTTGGGTCAGCTGCAATGTCCTCCTTGTAAATGGATCTAAGGAGATGTCCTCCTGCATGGTGAGATCCGGTGCTAAGATGGTATCATTGTAGACCTTTTTCTCCTCATATTCATCAACCATTATCATTCCATCATCTTTCTTCAATTGTGCCGGGATGGAAATGCAATCAAACGTCTTGATCTGGTTGAGTGCAAGCCTTTGATATCTTCTTCTTCTGGCTTCAGCTTCATCTTCACAATCTACCCAGAAGTCTTTAAGATGTCTTCAATGGATGGGCTTCCCCATGATCCTCTGCATCCTCCCATATGGATCATATGATCTTCTCAATGGAAATGGCTGGAAATTCATCACAGTTAGACCAGCTATGGCCTTCTTAATATTCTCAGAATCTGGGCACTTATACCAGCCCATTGTAACTGGAAACAATACTGGTGGAAGCTTGTTGTTAGCTTTGTAAGCATTCAGTACTGTGGAAATTTGTCTTAAAAATTCCTTCAAGACAACTGCATCTGTAGGGTATCTTGGGAGCATGAGAGGTTCTTCCTCAAAGCCTTCAATTCTGATGTAAGAGAAAGTTGCAAATTGAATAAACCAGGCTCCATGCCTGTATATGACTTCCTGAGCCTCCATGCTTAGTCTTTTAGTTCTGTCCTCCTCCATTGTTCTTACCAGATGCATAGAGAATGCATCATTCACTAGTTTGTAATCTTGGAGGTAATTTACTCTTTGTAGCTGGGGATGATGATCCTATATATGTGCATCATTTGTTGTGCCACCAATTCTCCCAACTGTAGTCAATGCATCAAATATACCCTTGTAGGCACATGAATAAACTATGTATGAGGTCATGTAGAAGGAACAATATGGACCTCCTAGGTTCATCAGCTGCTCATCTAGAGCATCACTTATCATCTTATCCCACATTGGCTTGTTATCTGTGTAAAGGCACATCAGGATGACTGCATACATCCAGTCCTTAAAACTTCCAGCATCAGGCTGGCCTGTCACTCTGCTGAGCAGGGCTATCATGTACTGGTATTCATCGTCAAAGTCAAATTTATATAAGTTTATTGGAAGTTCAGCTGTTGTAGGATAAGGACTATTCTTTGCCCTCCATTGATACATCTGCTTCCTAGCAGACTTCTTGTTATTCTCATATTCTACTTCCGACTTCTTCAAATCTATGTTGGCAACCTTCTTGCCCAATGGCAAACTGAATGTAGCAGCAAGACCTTTGATAGATAGATCAACATATACTCTACCATGCTTCTCTACCTTCCTTGTTTGTGGGTTATAGTTTCTTGCACATTCAATGACCAGCTCAGGAGTTTCCATGGAATAAGAGAAACCAACTGCATTCCACATTCCAGATAGAAAGACTACATCCAGCAAGGTGTTTTTACTCTTTTCGTCGCTCATTTTAGCTGACCATGTAGCCAGATCTGTATTTCCTTGGTGCGTATCTGTGATGGCACCATATTTAAACTGGACACCCTCGGGTTGAGCAAACATGGGCTTTAGAAATTCTGCCTCTGACTTAGCCAACCGCTTATCCGCCATGGATGCTTGCAATTAACAAAACTGGTCTTACAATTGATATCTTGCAAGCATGCATATACGTCATATCTTCATTATTCATCATGCATAATATACTCTTTCAATATCTTGTTTATCCCAATATGCATAATTTAGAACTTTAAACTAGAAAACTATGATACCTGGATATGCAAAACACAACAACAAGAGGGTTTCAATTACTTACCTGATGTGTTTATCCTCTTAATTATGCTGATAACTGTGTGGAAGGAATTCAAATACCCGCAATGCTCAAGTATCCCGCTCTGGTACAAGCTATATGCGTCCGTAGGTAGTCTTATGAGGGTTTGCAAGCTGTGCTCTGTAAAAACTTGTTTTATCGCAAGATAAGTGTAAAATGATTCTATAAATCACTTTTAACTTCTTCTTTAGGGTAAAATTAGGGCAAAATTAGGGATGAATTGATTAAAATCATGGATTTCTTGTACGGCAACTCAGGATCTCACCAGGTGTGTATATCAGGTTCGTAATCAGCAGGAACCACCTACCACATATGCATGCATTTAATGTTATGGCGGCAAGGCGCGGGATGATCTCTGAAGATCGGGTGATATTCAAATATCAGGTGATGTTCAAATATGACTCCTGAACTAAAATGACCTCATGTCGAAATATCAAGATGACGTCATCAGGATAATGACTTAGTTCAGCGTTGTGGCCCTATGACATCATCGTCATGTTATGTAGGAAGGGTCATGTTTGGAAATATACCTTCGTGATATGTTTATTTCTTCGTTTACCAGGTTTGGATGACGTCACCAGGATATTGGTTCGGGGTGATATTTTGCGACAGGCCGATATTCAAGAATATGATCCTCGCAAAATATATGATGTTGTTTGTCAGGTAGATAATATTAGATCAGGGTGATCTTTTATAAAATTACTGATATTAAGAAATATGATCCTCCCCTCGGAATATCAGGTTTGACTAGATCTTTGACTCATCATAACTTTTGTTCCCTAAGGAATATCAGGGTGATCCAAAAGGCAAACCTGCATGAAATTTTGTACATTTTCCAACCATGAGGTTATTGTCATGAAATATTAAATTTGAAAAAAATTGGCCTCATCATGATGACTTACCCAGCCCCTTTTTATGCAGGATCATCTGTATTGTCTTACTTTTACCAGACCGCCAGCAAGCAGAAAACACAAGCAAAGCCAAACAAAAAAGTTGGGTCCCTATTTAGTCAAGTCAAAATGGGGCGTGTTGTGTAACCACACAACAACTTGCCACCAAAGAAAACACCAAAATTCCAATGATTCAAATGATGTGAACACATTCTAACATAGCATTCTAACTCTTTCTAAGCATAAGCATCATAATCTTTCTGAATGATAAAATGTCCTCATGGTAACAATGCTAACAAAGGATCAATAGTGTGCAAATGATTAATTATCCTCATCTTGAAAGCAAGTTGAAAACATGAGTAATTGATGTTAAGCTACATTGTTTGGGATCATCCCTCAGAGCCAACCTAGATAGAGCCTTGCTGCCAGCAGGCGTCTATAGCCCCGACAAGGTTATCTATACAATCCCCCTAAGTAGAGCCCCACTGCTAGCACGCATCTATAGCCCTGGTAGAGTTACTTAGATGGCCTAATTTTATTATACTTTTGGATTTTTTAACATTTATACTCCATATATCTGATGTCATCATGTAAGTGCAGAATGCAAGGTATGGTCACTTGTTGTTTTAGGTTGGAGATTGCATTGGTAGCAAGGGAGTCCCTTTAGATTTTTCACTTAACACCTATACTTGTATTTTCAACAAACCCAAGGCTGTTAGGTGAGTCATTGTGAATAAATCACTTTGGTTAAGAAAAGGCACCCTGATGATAGGATATCACAGACCTGATCATGTTGACCTTCTCAAAATGAGTCATAACCTATATATAAATGTGTTCTCATCAATTAAATCTTAAGAATTTTGTTATTTTCTTTAGGTGATGAGCTGCATCATCCTGACTAACCAAAACCAAAACTCAACTAGCAAGCAAAGCAAAAACAAAACAAAACACTGTACAAACAACTATACAAATATACATTATGATACACATGACTAACATGAAGTTACTTAGGCTTGGAAATAATGTTTGAGGAACTGTCCATTAACTGGCAATGGAACATCCTCACCTGTCAAGTTCTTAAGCCTGAAAGTACTGTCTCCTAATATCTCAAAAATTTGGAAGGGACCTATCCATAATTTATCAAACTTACCATGGTCTCCTTTCTTCTCATGGGCTTTATCCCACATCAGGACTAAATCTGATATCCTGAAGGCTTTAATTTTGGTTCTCTTGTCAAACCAGACAACAGCCTGATGTTTGGCAAACCAATCAATTGCCTGACTTCTTTTCTCTTCTAGGTGCATCAGCTGAAGCAACCTGACTTCTTGGTTATTGTCTATGCCCAGGTACTCTTGGGCAAACTGCAGGGTAGGAATCTTCAGGTTAACAGGGAGGATGGGATCCACCCCATAGACTAAATGATAAGGTGAGTTTCCTAATTCATCCTTGTTTTTGGTTCTGTCTACCCATAAGGCATATTTTAGAAGTGTATTCCATTCCCTAGGGTTCTTGTCTACTAACTTCTTTATGATATTCAGCAAATTTTTGTTAGTGGATTCTGCCAATCCATTCCCTTGGGGATAATAATTAGACGAGAACTTCAGTATGATCCCATAATCAAAGGCCCAACTTGACAATTTGGTTGAAGTAAAAGTAGAGCCATTATCACTTACCAGAGCATAGGGAACCCCATGCCCAGTGATTATGTTACTTTCCAAAAATTTAATGATGTCTTCAGCAGTACAGGTCTTGCTGCTGACAGCTTTAGTCCACCTGGTACAATAATCAGTAATTGTTAAAACATACCTGTGGCCTGAAGATGATGGAGGATTAATAGGTCCTATGAAATCCATGCCCCATTGTGCAAATGGGTGTGCTTCCATCACTGGTTGCAAAGGTTGTGCAACATATCTCTCTCTGTTGGCGGCAACCTGACATACATGACAGTATTTAATGTGCTCAGCAGTATCCTTGAAAATTGTAGGCCAATAATATCCTGCTCTGAGGATAGCATGTGTTGTAGCCAAGGATGAGCCATGTGTTGTTCCAAACTTGTCATGTAGCTCTGATAAAACTTTGCTTGCTTCTAGCCTCTCTAGGCATCTTAGGTATATTCTTTTATAATTTCTCTTGAAAAGTACTCCTGCTTTCATCATGTACTTCTGGGACTTTATTTTCAGGGCTCTTCTTTGTGAAGCCTGCAGTCTAGGAGGACATCTTCCAGTAATCAAGATGTGCCTGATATCTGAGTACCACTCTCCACTATCCTTCTCATTAATAACATACTACTGACTTGTGATATTTGGATCAATTTTTGATATCATTTGGCTTAAAGCCTGTCCTCTCACTAGCTTCATGGGTGTGATATCCATGTCATATTCTTGTAGTACAGTGATCCACTTAGCTCTTTTCTCACCAGGTTCACTCTGCATTAACAACATCTTCACTGCTACATCTGGCACCACAACAATCACTTTGCTTCTCAAAATGTAATGCCTGAATTTCTTTACTGCTCTGACCAAAGCAAGAGCTTGCCTTTCTACATCCATATACCTGAGTTCTGCATCTCTGAAAGGGCAGCTCATGAATGCTATAGGTTTCTCTTCTTTTTCTTCATTCCTCTGAGTTAGCACTACTGCAGAGGTGTGTTCTGAAGCAAATGAATAAATATAGAAGTCTCTGGTGTAGTCTGGACTGATGAGGACAGGAGCATCAGAAATAACTTTCTTTATGTCTTCAAAAGCTGCTCTAGCTTCTGATGTCCACTCAATCTTTGCATCCTTTTTCAGCATACCATTTAAAGGTCTGACTATCTCTACAAAGCCAGTGATAAATTTTCTCACAAAATTAATCTTACCAAAGTAAGATTTGAGTTCTTTCTTGCTTCCTGGAAGCTGTAATTTCATAATGGACTCCACCCTGTCAGGATCTATCATAATCCCATTTTCTATAATCTAGTGGCCCAATAACTTTCCTGTTGTTACCCCAAATATACATTTCTTAGGGTTCAAAGATATTCCATATTCTTCACATTTTTTTAGTACATTTCTGAGATCTGCTACATGGTTTCCTCTACTTTTAGAGAATACTGTTAAGTCATCCATGTATATGACTATACACTTTCCTATTAAGCCTCTGAAGGCTATGTCCATTGCGCGTTGGAATGTTGCTCCAGCATTTATCAGTCCAAATGGCATGCGTCTATAAGCAAAGATCCCCCACTTGGTGGTGAAGGAAGTTTTTAGTCTATTAATTTTGTCAACCATTACCTGATTATAACCAGAAAAACCATCCAAGAATGATATCATTTTTGCTCCATTGACAATCTACAGAACTTCACCTAAGGAGGGTAAAGGATAATTGTCCTTCTCTGATGCTCTGTTTAGGTTCCTAGAGTCCACACATAGCCTGATGTCTCCATTCTTCTTTCTCACTGGGACCAGATTAGCCACCCAGGTGGAGTGCCTCACAGGAAATATAATCCTGGCATTCAGTAGCTTCTTGACTTCTTCAAAAATTATTGGTTCAAGCAAAGCATTGACTGGCCTTTGCTTCTGTCTGAAAGGTTTAGCATCTGGCTTGAGGGGTATAGTGTGAGTTATGACTGATGTGTCATATGTTTTCAGCTCATCATAAGTCCATGCAATGACATGGATGTAATCTTTGAGTGCCTGAGTTATTCCTTCTAACTCCTCTTCTGTGCATATCTTCCCTATTAGAACATTTCTTTTGTCATCATTTTGTCCAATATTCACTTGTGAATATTGCCCTCCATCAGCCTTTGGAAGATCCTTGTGCTTCAGCATATTATCCAAGTCAAAGGCTCTTTCTAATTCAATCATACCTTTGGGAATCCTGTTGTTAGGCAACTCTAATATTTCCTCTTCTTCCCAAACATGATCTTCCACATTGTTCTCATCTATGATTTGAGCATCAAAGATATCTCTGTTGGAGATGAAATCAAGGATATACTGATCATCATCAAATACCTAGAGATTAGTAACATTATCAGGTACTGAAGGCACTGATATCAGTTCTACTGAAAACCTCTTTAAACCTGAAATAGACAAAGGCTCTAAGGTACTAGCAGCCTGGGCTAGAGCATCTTCTCTATGGTTCTGTTCTCTGGGTACGTGGGTGATATTAAATGCGTCAAAGTATTCAATCAGATCCCACACCTTGTGTCTGTAGTTAGACAGTTTCCTATAATTACAAGAGTAAATTCCTCTCACCTGTCTTACCACTAATTCTGAGTCTCCAAAGACATGCAGAATTTTTACCTTCTTGAGAGCAAACAGCATCCCATGGATTAGAGATTCATACTCTGTTACATTGTTAGTACAGGGAAATTACAATTTGTAGGCTGCTAGGTAGGACTTTCCTGATGGATCAATGAGATCAATTCCTACTCCAGCACCTTGTTTCGACTTGGACCCATCGAATCTAAGGATCCATGGTTTATCTTCAGCAGGAGGCTTAGCTAAGCCTTCCTTCTTCTTTGCAGCTCTGGCAGCTACACCACCTGATATCCATTTTAACTTAGGAATTTCAACCTTCTCATTTTTCATCTTTCCTTTCTTCTGGGAAGCTGATCTATCTGTTATCTTTCCATCACCAGAAGGATGATCTTCTGAACTAGGCACTATATGCCTCTTTAAAATATGTAAGCATAGTGAACAGGTAGTCTCTGAGTGAGGTGCCTCATGCAATCTACACCATCCTTCAGTCAGTGCATCTTGTGGAGGTTTGTCATATTCTATCATCTTTTTAATTTCCTCTGATAAAAACTTCTCAAATCTGGTCAAATTACTACCTTTGTCATCATTAGATAATTCATAATCTGACTCCATCAGACAATCACTCCCAGGGATGATCTTATTATTTCTGTTATCCTTCTTCTCATTACAGACCATAATTTCTTCCGTCTTCTGGATAAAATCCTCATTTTGACTCACATCTTCTCCTATTCCTACAGCAGACGAACAAAAATCAGTATGATCATCATCACTACATACAGAACTTACCTCTAATGATGATGATGACGTTTCTCTGCATGTTTTCTCAAGCTCCATCATGTCAATGCATGCTTCACAAGTTTTCTCAGAATGTGCTTCATCGTGTAATCTAAACCAACCATCAATCAAAATGTCATGAACAGGTATATCTAACAATCGACAATGTTCTACCTATTTAGACAAGTATATTTCAAAACTTTTGAAATGATCTACTTCTGTTTCATCTCCATGATCATGACTAGATCTTAAGACTACAGTATTATCGTCATGAGGATGATCATTAAGATCATGATCATCATGAAAATTATACATCAGGACCTCCTCTATTCTGACAGTCTGAGGTCTAATAGAATATATTCTAGGTTCAACATTCACGTACATGATCTCATTTGTTTTGTTGTACTTGGTGATCATGTGTTTCATTCTTGGTTCAGCGTCTACTCTTATATGGTTTGGTATACCTTTCCAAGGTAGCCACATGTGACTGAAGTCAATAGACATATATCCATTGAGGGTTTTAGACTAGTCCCTGCTAAGTAACATTCCATATGTATCAGGTATGTCTACTACCTGGATGTCAATATAGTACTGAATCCTAGGGTCTGATGCTAGTTGCATGTGAATGTGAGTTAACTCCCCTATTACATTCACCTCTGTCTTGTCTAGTTGGGTTACCTTCTTCAAGGATTTAGCAGGATGTAGCCCTAGAGCATTACATATGGCCAAAGGCATGACATTCGTGGATGCTCCTGAGTCCACTAGGCAATTGTATAGGTTTTTACAAAACATTCGTATGGTTAGGAGGAATGGAGGTGATTCACTTTTATCTCTATACAAGGTCATGTGAGAAGTCTCTGCAGCTTGGACAGTAGCTAGAAATTACTTTTAACATTATTATCTTTGACAGCATGATCCTTACCTCCAGACTGACTTGATGGATGAATATCCTCTTTAGGAGCAGGATCATCTAGTGATCTCATAAATGCTTTTTTAATGGCTAGAGTTTTCAGCAACTCTGACAAGGATAGGCTGATTTTGATCTTCTTCATCTCATCTGCCAAGTAGGTAATGTCATGCCAACTTGTTACGAGTGGCCACGACACAAGAAAACACATGTCATGCCATGTTTCCCATGTGGTCATGACATGAACCACCAAAAAATTTCTCTTTATCCCTAAATCCCCGTCGCACAAGGCAGGGAGGAAGACAAGGTGCGGATAAACACCCATGACACCCTGTCAGGTGACCCAAACCTAGGGATACAAATCATAGAGTGTCGATACTCAACTCAATGCAAGCAAGGTAATTCAAAAATCCATTTCAAACAGAGTTATGGTAATTCATACATAAGTAGATGTGATACAAATTTGTCCTCTCTATCATGAAAAGCATTTTGAGATTACTCCAGACAAAAGCTTGATCCCACTACTAAAACATAACATAGCAACATAATGAATGCACACGGGTCCCATCCTCTAGTAATTACATAACAAACATAATAAAAGATATAACCATAATTCAATTTGTTGACAAAAGAGTGTCCACCTTACATCAATGTTAATTAAATCAAAAGTAGATGAGATACTACATAGTTCACTCTAACATACAAGTTCATACTGAAAGGTTCTAGGTGAGAATGATCTAAACACAACTCTAAACATAGCATGAATTTGTTATAGAGTATGCAAGAAAATTGGCATAGAGATTAATTCAATGGTGCAAAATCAAGGCCCTAATAAGAAGTACTTTTCCATACAGAGAAAGAGTTAACAATTAAATTCTAATCATAATATAATTCATTTGCGAGCATGGGAGAGTTGTGCTCCATGAGTTAAATTACAAGGCGGGAAAGGAAGACAAAGCGTGGATGGAACATCTAGGCCACCTTGTTGGATGAGGCAAGCCAAGAGGATAACCATGTTAAGTGTCCAAAACAATAACCATGCAAGAAGAAATTATCCAAGTACCCATTTAACTAAAAGTAAGATATTACATTCATAAGCAATTGAGATGCAACTTCGTTCATTATTACATACAAGAGCATTAAGAGAAGTTCATGACAAAATGATTAACATCTAACTCTGAGATAAAGCATAGTCATATTAATGAAAGTACGAGGGCTTTTACATATAGGTTAAACATTCTAAACATAATAAAAGACAACCACTCATCGATTTCTTTCAAAACAAGAGCAAGTCTGACTATCTATCAATAATATATTACAACTACAAGCGGAGGCTATCTCCCAACATGGAAATGTCCATGCTGATAAATCAATTACATTAAATAAAATACAACAATGAAGTACAATAGAGGTGCTCCACGGCACAGTAAAATCAACTAGAGTACATCCCAAGGGATTATGAATGAGGGTCTCATCAAGTCTTCAAGTAATCTGCCTAAAACGGGGACCAATGGGGGATGTTGCCCACCTCCCAACCATATTGCCATCGTCAAACACAATGGATGTCCATTGTGCCCTAGGCAACCCCCAAGCTGCGGAGAGAGGAGATCGAGGAACCATTGAGAGGATGGCCAAGATCACAAAGACATGGTCACAATGAACACCTAGTTTCCCACATATTGCTAGGCATGAGAAATAAGTACATCCTACCAATCGCCCCAGAGTAGTCTACGTGACCAAGATTTCCCAAGGGCAGACACCCGACTCACATAATAAGATACTAAGGAACGACACCAAGGAGGTTGACAAAATTAAAGGAATTCAACCACACACACACTGAAGGAAATACTCCTACATCAAACAAGCATAGTGAGTCACGGTGTTATTCATGACTCAAAACAACCAGATGGAAACCAAGAATCAATTGTAAGGAGGGTTAACCCATCCAACACTAGGCATAGCCCAGCGGTAACTGAGAACAAAAAACACAATAAACAATAACCAATCTATTCTGACCATTACGCAACCCACTAATGCTTCACCCTCTAGTATATAATTCACTAATCGTTCATTCCTTACCTAATTTATAAATAACAATCATTACTAAATAAAACATACTTGCAATTACATATTTGCATAATTTCATATATAGAATTTCATTAATGTCAAAGCTATAAACCATCATAAATTTCTCAAAAATATAACAACACTTGCTATTCTTATATAGTTATGTTTCTTTTAATCAGTGGTAATCTCATTGTATGAATTTGTTCTAATACCCATATTCTCAACACTATATATATTAAATCATGCATTAAATAAAATTAGAGGTTTAAAAGATTGTTTCATACGAAATGGGAGATTTAAAATAAAAATTAACAAGATTGCTTCATATGCAAGGAGGGATTTATCTTTATATGATAGACCAACTAGTGAAATCTACATGTTTTAAGAGGAAGACTGCATCAAATGACGGGGTAGATTCCCCACACATGTTCGTCAAATAAAATAAACTTCATCTGTACAGTCGAGAAGTAAACTGCAGTTGAAATAAACACATCTGTAATTCTGACCATTGGCCCTATTAGTTGGGCAAACATCTGTGGCCTACAGGGTAATCACACCATGCGGTATGTCAAAGGAAGGCACACACTCATAGAAGGGCCATCGACAGAGGAGGTGTCAAAAGGTGGGAGGGGAGGGGGTGTGAGTATCCATAGCCATTGACATTGAGGCATATGCACAAGGGAAATAACCTTAGGCAAGGTGAACCCTCTGAGGCCGCAGCTGCAATAAAAGGAACCTGTAGGAAGAAGAGACCACGAGGGTCGTGCCCCCAGCCAGAGGAAGTTGCGCCTATCACTTCTTTCCTAAATCTAAAACTTCAGTCTATTGCTACCTAAATCTAAAATACACCAAGTTTTTCTGATCTTAGATTTAGTTTATTTCTATGTGTTTTATCTGTTGCACATCAATCTTTCTGATGCGCCCCATTTATCTACCCCCTTTTTTTTTGCAAGCTATTCACAATACAGGAAAATCCCTAGCGAACACATGAAAGTGAAGGAGCAGAGAAAGCATAACTTACGGTGGGCATAAATCCAAATGGTTACTTTAGGTGCTTCAAGAAAACAATCAACACTCAGGCGAGAGGCATTTAGGGTAAGAGATCTAATGGGATCTCATCCATCGCCCCTCTTCTTTTTAAATCTTTACTAAATTAGAGATTTACAAATTTAAGGCATCGATGAATGCAGAAGAAAAACACAGGGGAATACCTCCCCAACAATCCACTGTCAAATGACTGCATATGTGTGGTGTTTATCCTTGCATCTTCATTCCTCTTTGTTGTCCTCAGTCCAACACTAGAGATATGAAAGAAATGCTAAACCTGGTCGCCAATTATGATGGATAGCTAAAGCAAGTGTTTCTCAATGGTTACCCACTCAACCGGAAGGCCTTGCTAGATCAATAGTTTTGTAATTTTCTCGTCTTGCTGATACTCCACTTAAGTAAGATTTTGACTAAGGATAAACACCATATCCTAGACCTTGGACGGGAAAGGTGATTTCACGGGTCAAATTTTAGAGCAGATCTTATCATAAACAGTCTCAGTGCACAACATAAGAGGAAACACTTAACTTACGTTAAATGTGAATCCACCTAGATTAAGTGACGTAGTGGTGACTATTCCTCCTATTGACCAAACAAAGGAGCGAATCTTTCACACACATATAATGCACGACCAAATGTTCTAGCAATCTAAACCCATGAATACAGTTTCAAAATGATAAGCATAGATAAAGATTCTGCAAAATCTTACAGGCAAGTATTACACACAGATTGAAGAATAGTAAAGCTTATCCAACCTGCGCAGAAGCTCCACGTGAGTCATTCAGTGCAACTTGATCGATGCCATCAGAGTCCTTCACCCTTCCCACCAGAAACTGCCCTCTTCCCCACTCTCCCTATCTCCATGTGCACACCGCTATCCCCCCTCCTCCCTCGCATGCCCAATACTCATGTCCCCCCCTCCCACGTCCATCATCATGGCGTCCAGAAGCTAGTGGCATCCCCCCGTCCTTCGTGCCATCATTTTTCTTTTAAACACTAACGCGGGACATTTTCAAGGTGGCGGCCCCCTCATATCATGTAGAACCAACATTTTTAACTATGTCCTGCCTCTTCCCAAGTGACTCTTCACTCTTCTGCTATCCATGACATGGCTTTCATTCGTTGCCCCCTTCCCAAAACGCACTTCCCACCACGCTCACGACATGCTCCCATGAAGAATACACTTATCCCCAAAACACCCTGCATTTCGAAACCAATGCCCCTCATCCCATCTCCCCAAAATTTGTTTTCTTGTGCTAGAAAAACAAACAACGGATGCAAAATTCCTTTTGAAAGTCAAAACAATTCCTCCACGGCCTTGGATCGATTCCTCGGAAATGATTCTTTTATTTTGTGTTCGCACTCCCTTCCGCTCACCTTAGATATTACAAATCTAATATGCTCGCCTGTTAATTGCTTTCCACCATTTTCCCTTTCCTTTTCCAAAAAAAAAAAAAAGGAATCCCAACTGGGACATTTAAATGACATGAGGCTTCTTCTCCATACAGAGCACCTCCTCCATCTTATTCTTTCTACCAGAATAAAATATCCCTAGATTCTTGTCTAGTGATGTATAATTACATTTTGGTAAAATCAAAATAATAAAAAGACTGTATCATAGGAAAGGAGAGGTTTTGGTCAACTATCAAGATTTATAGGATTAGGATAATAAGTATATATACATATATGCAGCTTTTATATAATATGCATATACCAAGGTATGTTATAGTATTTTAAAGGCACCATGCAAGGAATAACTATAACACAAAAATTACTAGACAAGAAGGTTTAACCACCATGATTAAGCCATGACTAGGAGCCCTGTATGCTCACATATAAAAGCCTATCGGCTAAGTAACAATGATATCCTATAAAGGAAGGTACATAGAGACATTTGTCAAACTCTATATGGGATTAGGATAATAGATAGGTATATATATATATATGTATATATATATGTATATGTATATATATATATGTATATATGTATATATATATATGTATATATATATATGTGTATATATATATATGTATATATATATATCACTTACCCTTATTAAGATATGGCATAATATTATACGGGGGCACCATTGAATATATAAATGTCATGAACAAACTATCGAATCACAAGATCGACCAACAAATGATATGCTATCCTTAGAGCATTATCAAGATTAATACAACACGTAAATCAATCACATTAGAATCAAACTACTTCTAGATTAAATTATCTAACTATACTGTAATACAAAGGTCTAACTTTAATTCCAAATGCATACCAATGGGTCTCCACAATAAAATACCTCCTATGAGGAGATGCACGAAAAATGATGTTGCATCAAAAGCATGAAGGTCAAGGCAAACACACCACAACTAACTTTGCCAAAAACCAATAGATAAAGCCAATACAGTGAACAAGAAAACAAGGCCACTAAACATTAAGCACCAAGCACATGCATTTTACGGGGTTACTCACAACAATAGGGATCGAACTCGTGTAGGATTTTGGTTGGAGGAAAACAGACGACACAAGTACAACCCTTGACTCATAACCCAAATAGAAAGGTTTAGGTGACTGACATACCATGAGAGAACAAGGTTGATATCATGACCACTAACTAGGTAAGGTAGATTAGTCAAGTGTTTAATGATTCCATGTCTCCTCCTCCACATCCACCCATTGGTCAGTACCTATAAGGATGCCCTGCACACTCAAATCAAAACATCAACTCCCACAATGAAATCATAGCCAAAGCAACATTAATAGAGCAATGAGGATGCATGATCTAGCTAAGTACATGTCCATCACAAAATTATCTCCTATAATAATAAACACATTTTATATTTTAAATCTAGAACTGTACGATGAATAGGTACGTACCATTGAGACAAGGGTAGGCCTTACACTCTACCCCCCTAGGATATGACTTACTCTAGGAAGTCATCATAAGAAGGATAGAAACAATTTCCTAACTTCTTTACATCAGACGAGGTAAGTACAAAAGATACATATCCAATAAAGATCTCATAAGATTTTTAACTAAATGATATAAAGGCTAAATTCTTTTCACAAAACACATTATATAGATCAAAACTCAACACGAAGAATTTTCATGTTCACCAATCATTATTACACATGCATAGGGGAACCTTCACATCCTTCAACATGTTTATAAAGGAAAACATCAACTCATAAGCAGATACATCAATTACAAATCTTACATCAAAGCACATATTTCATTCATCCACATTACAGGTATAACTTCACAAGGCTCAGATAAAGGTTTAGGGGAAAGTCATAGTCTCCTCATAGAATTCCAAGTAACCAATAACTAGTGCCAAGTAACCAAAGATCCAAGAACTAGGTGGAATGATGGTCTCAGGGCCACGCGCCTGGGGGCCCCGCCATACATTCCCACAATGGCCTACCTCTTGTTTGTATAAGGGGTTTAGCCTCCAAAAGATAACCAACATAAGAATAAGATCACTAGGAAGGTAAGTGGATAATGACCAGCCCATACTAGTCCACACCTACCCCCATCCTCATAAGTTTTCCACGTCTGCTTCCTTATATACAATCCACTAGAGGTCACTCCATCAACATAGAGAGAAGAACAACACAACATAAAACCAACACATGCAAACAAAGATAATCTAGCTTAGCCACCATAACTAACAAATAAACTGAAAGAAAGGAGCCTCCAAATCCAACAATGAAATAAATAAATGCATGCAATTCCAACAATAAGTCAAACATAACCGCAAGGGTTACGTGAAAATGGAAAGATCATAGATTTGTGGCTAAGCTACTGTCAAACAAGATAAAATAATATGGTTGGTCCACACAAGAAGATACAAAAGGTCATCAATCAACCAAAATAAATAATCGCAATCCACGAAAGTGCACATTACATCATTGTGTGACTAACATCAAGTCACCAATAAGGAAGGAGGGAAACACGGTCACTACCTGTGTTATGCAAACACAACCAATGCATTAACATCATGTAGGTAAGTATTATCAATGCACCTTCACGTACTCTTACATGGAATCGTGCCCTTCTCAAAGGTAACATGTCATTAGTCTAGTACATCGTGCCCTTCTCAAAGGTACACGTCATCATTATAATGTAAATGTCTCTAGGATGTTACACATCCACTCCAAATAAAATACCAAGGATAAGAATACACCTATACAAAGTAGCATGGCCTCAAGCAAATCACATGCCCATACCAAAACATAACCAAGATCCCATGTCAGATGTCATTAGTACTGTCAAGGAAACAAAGCATGATAGGAAATCACTATGGGCCTCTCAAAGGTCCATTCACTAAGGAGAAGTAGGGGGTACTCTAGCATAGGAAGGCATGGTTGGTTGGGTAATCCCAAACCAATGCCACAACATATCGCCATAGCTTCCTAATTTCTTCCTCTCCACTACTTAACTCCACACATGGAAGGTCTCCAACTCCAAGATTGGACCTTACAGGGTATACAACCAAGCAGCCACACAAGCATGACTCCACCATACTTGTAGTTATACACTCAACCCATGGATGGATACCTAGTATCGCAAGCTCATGAGTACACAACACATGTATGAGGTGATCACAACACATAACATGTATGCTCATAACAGGTATTCACATCCACAAGGTAACACATAACACAATTCTCCTTTACCATTCATTACTTAGTGAAGAAAAACAACTTTCATACACAAGGTCACATAATTATTTACCATAAGGATATATAAGGAATCTACAAAACCTCATTTAAAATTAACCTTTATGAGGCCTAAAAGAATCCAAGTAAAAGTTTAAGTCCTTACTTTAGTATTTAACCCAAAGATGCCCAACCATTATCTCCACACAAGTATGTGCAACTTGATATCGAATTCACATAAGAACAAGGTTATAAAACGCAATTTTCCCATTATGGAAGTGCTTTACAAAAATAGTCACCAAACACACAATGCACCCATGTATCTTTTCGAGAACATAAATCATTTCTTAGCAATTACCACGCATAAGACTCATTTTCACCTCTATCTTTCTTAATATTTCACAATTAATACAAGGCATAAAAGGAAATCACACTCACAATGATATGAACTCATAATGTCAAGGTAAGATTCATTTCATGCAATCTTTTCTAGTTATCAATCCAATGGAGACAATGCAAACTTCAAATGATAACAAGGGTTAGGAATTCAATAAGTATGCCTGACAGTATCGTGATAAAACACACACCAAGTTCACAAGAACAAAATAAATCAAACAAGTATTAAGACGTCACTACACTCCACAAAAAAAACACACAAGAGTGGGGAAGGGCCCAACACAACCCTCACCATCTAGACCAACCGACTCAAGAGGGAAATTGGTAAGGAGGAACACAACCCCCACAAAACACAAGTGGGAGACTTTGATAATCATGTGACAAAGCCGCCACGATGACAAAACGAGAGGATGGTTATTGCTCTAAGATGAAGGTTGAATGATAGACCTCAACCTCGCTCTCTTGCAACTACACAGAGTAGAATGAGGGTCAAACCACCCCCAATCCACTCCATGTCGGCCCAACAAACACGCAAACCCCAGAGCTCCCAATGTTGAAACTTGGCTCTGATACCAAATGTCATGCCCACTTGTTACAAGTGGCCACGACACAAGAAAACACGTCATGCCACGTTTCCCATGTGGTTATGACATGAACCACCAAAATTTTTCTCTTTATCCCTAAATCCCCATCGCATAAGGCGGGGAGGAAGACAAGGTGTGGATAAACACCCATGACACCTTGCCAGGTGACCCAAACCTAGGGATGCAAATCATAGAGTGTTGATACTCAACTCAATGCAAGCAAGGTAATTCAAAAATCCATTTCAAACGGAGTTATGGTAATTCATACATAAGTAGATGTGATACAAATTTGTCCTCTATATCATGAAAGGCATTTTGAGATTACTCCAGACAAAAGCTTGATCCCACTATTAAAACATAACATAGCAACATAATGAATGCACACGGGTCCCATCCTCTAGTAATTACATAACAAACATAATAAAAGATATAACCATAATTTAATTTGTTGACAAAAGAGTGTCCACCTTACATCAATGTTAATTAAATCAAAAGTAGATGAGATACTACATAGTTCACTCTAACATACAAGTTCATACTGAAAGGTTCTAGGTGAGAATGATCTAAACACAACTCTAAACATAGCATGAATTTGTTATAGAGTATGGAAGAAAATTGGCATAGAGATTAATTCAATGGTGCAAAATCAAGGCCCTAATAAGAAGTACTTTTCCATACAGAGAAATAGTTAACAATTAAATTCTAATCATAATATAATTCATTTGTGAGCATGGGAGAGTTGTGCTCCATGAGCTAAATTACAAGGCGGGAAAGGAAGACAAAGCGTGGATGGAACATCTAGGGCACCTTGTTGGATGAGGCAAGCCAATAGGATAACCATGTTAAGTGTCCAAAACAATAACCATGCAAGAAGAAATTATCCAAGTACCCATTTAACTAAAAGTAAGATATTACATTCATAAGCAATTGAGATGCAATTTCGTTCATTATTACATACAAGAGCATTAAGAGAAGTTCATGACAAAATGATTAACATCTAACTCTGAGATAAAGCATAGTCATATTAATGAAAGTACGAGGGCTTTTACATATAGGTTAAACATTCTAAACATAATAAAAGACAACCACTCATCGATTTCCTTCAAAACAAGAGCAAGTCTGACTATCTATCAATAATATATTACAACTACAAGCGGAGGCTATCTCCCAACATGGAAATGTCCATGCTGATGAATCAATTACATTAAATAAAATACAACAATGAAGTATAATAGAGGTGCTCCACGGCACAGTAAAATCAACTAGAGTACATCCCAAGGGATTATGAATGAGGGTCTCATCAAGTCTTCAAGTAATCTGCCTAAAATAGGGAGGGATCAATGGGGGATGTTGCCCACCTCCCAACCATATTGCCATCATCGGACACAATGGATGTCCATTGTGCCCTAGGCAACCCCCGAGCTGTGGAGAGAGGAGATCGAGGAACCACTGAGAGGATGGCCAAGATCACAAAGACACGGTCACAATGAACACCCAGTTTCCCACATATTTCTAGGCATGAGAAATGAGTACATCCTACCAATCGCCCTGGAGTAGTCTACGTGACCAAGATTTCCCAAGGGCAGACACCTGACTCACACAATAAGATACTAAGGAACGACACCAAGGAGGTTAACAGAATTAAAGGAATTCAACCACACACACACCGAAGGAAATGCTCCTACATCAAACAAGCATAGTGAGTCAAGGGGTTATTCATGACTCAAAACAACCAAATGGAAACCAGGAATCAATTGTAAGGAGGGTTAACCCATCCAACTCTAGGCGTAGCCCAACGGTAACTTAGAACAAAAAACACAATAAACAATAACCAACCTATTCTGACCATTACGCAACCCACTAATGCTTCACCCTCTAGTATATAATTCACTAATCATCCATTCCTTACCTAATTTATAAATAACAATCATTACTAAATAAAACATACTTGCAATTACATATTTGCATAATTTCATATATAGAATTTCATTAATGTCAAAGCTATAAACCATCATAAATTACTCAAAAATATAACAACACTTGCTATTCTTATATAGTTATGTTTCTTTTAATCAGTGGTAATCTCATTGTATGAATTTGTTCTAATACCCATATTCTCAACACTATATATATTAAATCATGCATTAAATAAAATCAAAGGTTTAAAAGATTGTTTCATACGAAATGGGAGATTTAAAATAAAGATTAACAAGATTGCTTCATATGCAAGGAGGGATTTATCTTTATATGATAGACCAACCAGTGAAATCTACATGTTTTAAGAGGAAGACTGCATCAAATGACGGGGTAGATTGCCCACACATGTTCATCAAATAAAATAAACTTCATCTGTACAGTCGAGAAGTAAACTGCAGTTGAAATAAACACATCTGTAATTTTGACCATTGGCCCTGTTAGTTGGACAAACATCTGTGGCCTACAGGGTAATCACACCATGCGGTATGTCAAAGGAAGGCACACACTCATAGAAGGGCCATCGACAGAGGAGGTGTCAAAAGGTGGGAGGGGAGGGGGTGTGAGTATCCATAGTCATTGACATTGAGGCATATGCACAAGGGAAATAACCTTAGGCAAGGTGAACCCTCTGAGGCCATAGCTGCTATAAAAGGAACCTGTAGGAAGAAGAGACCACGAGGGTCATGCCCCCAGCCAGAGGAAGTTACGCCTATCACTTCTTTCCTAAATCTAAAACTTCAATCTATTGCTACCTAAATCTAAAATACACCAAGTTTTGCTGATCTTAGATTTAGTTTATTTCTGTGTTTTATCTGCTGCACATCAATCTTTCTGATGCACCCCATTTATCTACCCCCTTTTTTTTTGCAAGCTATTCACAATACAGGAAAATCCCTAGCGAACGCATGAAAGTGAAGGAGCAGAGAAAGCATAACTTACGGTGGGCATAAATCCAAATGGTTACTTTAGGTGCTTCAAGAAAACAATGAACACTCAGGCGAGAGGCATTCAGGGTAAGAGATCTGATGGGATCTCATCCGTCGCCCCTCTTCTTTTTAAATCTTTACTAAGTTAGAGATTTACAAATTTAAGGCATCGATGAATGCAGAAGAAAAACACAGGGGAATACCTCCCCAACAATCCACTGTCAAACGACTGTGTATGCATGGTGTTTATCCTTGCATCTTCATTCCTCTTTGTTGTCCTCATTCCAGCACTAGAGATATGAAAGAAATGCTAAACCTGGTTGCTGATTATGATGGATAGCTAAAGCAAGTGTTTCTCAATGTGTACCCACTCAACCAGAAGGCCTTGCTAGATCAATAGTTTTGTAATTTTCTTGTCTTGCTGATACTCCACTTAAGTAATATTTTGACTGAGGATAAACACCATATCCTAGACCTTGGACGGGAAAGGTGATTTCACAGGTCAAATTTCAGAGCAGATCTTATCATAAATAGTCTCAGTCCACAACATAAGAGGAAACACTTAACTTATGTTAAATGTGAATCCACCTAGATTAAGTGACGTACTGGCGACTATTCCTCCTATTGACCAAACAGAGGAGCGAATCTCCCACACACATATAATGCACGACCAAATGTTCCAGCAATCTAAACCCATGAATACAGTTTCAAAATGATAAGCATAGATAAAGATTCTACAAAATCTTATAGGCAAGTATTACACACAGATTGAAGAATAGTAAAGCTTATCCAACCTGCGCAGAAGCTCCACGTGAGTCGTTCAGTACAACTTGGTCAATGCCATCGGAGTCCTTCACCCTTCCCACTGGAAACTACCCTCTTCCCCACTCTCCCTATCTCCATGCGCACTCCGCTATCCCCCCTCCTCCCTCGCATGCCCAATACTCATCTCCCCCCCTGCCACGTCCGTCATCGTGGCGTCCAGAAGCCAGTGGCATCCCCTCCATCCTTCGTGCCGGCATTTTTCTTTTAAACACTAACAAGGGACATGTTCAAGGTGGCGGCCCCCTCACATCATGTGGAACCAACATTTTTAACTGTGTCCCGCCTCTTCCCAGGTGACTCTTCACTCTTCTGCTATCCATGACATGGCTTTCATTCACTGCCCCCTTCCCAAAACACACTTCCCACCATGCTCACCCAAAACACCCTGCATTTCGAAACCAATGCCTCTCATCCCATCTCCCCAAAATTTGTTTTCTTGTGCTAGAAAAACAAACAACGGATGCAAAATTCCTTTTGAAAGTCAAAACAATTCCTCCACGACCTTGGATCGATTCCTCGGAAATGATTCTTTTATTTTGTGTTCGCGCTCCCTTCCGCTCACCTTAGATATTGCAAATCTGATATGCTCGCCTGTTAATTGCTTTCCACTGTTTTCCCTTTCCTTTTCCAAAAAAAAAAAAAAAGGAATCCCAAGTGGGACATTTAAATGACATGAGGCTTCTTCTCCATACAGAGCACCTCCTCCCTCTTATTCTTTCTACCAGAATAAAATATCCCTAGATTCTTGTCTAGTGATGTATAATCACATTTTGGTAAAATCGAAATAATAAAAAGACTGTATCATAGGAAAGGAGAGGTTTTGGTCAACTATCAAGATTTATAGGATTAGGATAATAAGTATATATACATATATGCGGCTTTTATATAATATGCATATACCAAGGTATGTTATAGTATTTTAAAGGCACCATGCAAGGAATAACTATAACACAAAAATTACTAGACAGGAAGGTTTAACCACCATGATTAAGCCATGACTAGGAGCCCTATATGCTCACATATAAAAGCCTATTGGCTAAGTAACAACGATATCCTATAAAGGAAGGTACATAGAGACATTTGTCAAACTCTATATGGGATTAGGATAATAGATAGGTATATATATATATATGTATATATATATCACTTACCCTTATTAAGATATGGCATAATATTATACGGGGCCACCATTGAATATATAAATGTCATGAACAAACTATCGACTCGCAAGATCGACCAACAAATGATATGCTATCCTTAGAGCATTATCAAGATTAATACAACACGTATATCAATCACATTGGAATCAAACTACTTCTAGATTAAATTATCTAACTATACTGTAATACAAAGGTCTAACTTTAATTCCAAATGCATACCAACGGGTCTCCACAATAAAATACCTCCTATGAGGAGATGCACGAAAAATGATGTTGCATCAAAAGCATGAAGGTCAAGGCAAACACACCACAACTAACTTTGCCAAAAACCAATAGATAAAGCCAATATAGTGAACAAGAAAACAAGGCCACTAAACATTAAGCACCGAGCACATACATTTTACAGGGTTACTCACAACAATAGGGATCAGACTCGTGAAGGATTTTGGTTGGAGGAAAACAGATGACACAAGTACAACCCTTGACTCATAACCCAAATAGAAAGGTTTAGGTGACTGACATACCATGAGAGAACAAGGTTGATATCATGACTGCTAACTAGGTAAGGTAGATTAGTCAAGTGTTTAATGATTCCATGTCTCCTCCTCCACATCCACCCATTGGTCAGTACCTATAAGGATGCCCTGCACACTCAAATCAAAACATCAAATCCCACAATGAAATCATAGCTAAAGCAACATTAATAGAGCAATGAGGATGCATGATCTAGCTAAGTACATGTCCATCACACAATTATCTCCTATAATAATAAACACATTTTATATTTTAAATCTAGAACTGTACGATGAATAGGTACGTACCAGTGAGACAAGGGTAGGCCTTACTGGTAACTAACTTGTCAGACTCATGAGGCATGCTCAAAGCTTTTGATGCTGTGTTTGGTGGTGATAAATACTGAGTATTGACTTTGGGAAATCCTGGGTTATTGCTCACTTTGGGATCAGGAGGGGTATTAAAATTATTCGGGGTAAGGAAGAGGTCAATGGACTAGTAGGTTTGTTGGCATTATTTGTCAAGTTATAATTGTGCTTACCCTGGTACTGCTGTTGGTAAGCATGTACCTCCTCAGGCTCATTTGATGGCTCATTGTCATCCTCAAAGGGGAAAACATAATTTGACTCAAAAGTCATGGCTGATTCTTCACATGTCTGGGTATAATGCTGATGGGATGACACTGTCTGCTGATAAGGCTGATCAGTATAGCTTTCCAATACTAAAGCTGAATCATATCCATAGGGAACAAGCTCATTCCCTTCCATATGATGTGGATTTCCTGCAGTATTGGATACCTTAGTTTGGAAAATACTTGCAGCAATTTGAAATTGGGGACAGTCTAGCTCTGCATGAGCATTTGTATTGTGTATTCTACACCAATTGGTGAGGGCTGCCTCAGCAAGATTGACTCTAGTAGTCTGTTTGGCTTCACCAGGTGGCTGATTATCTAAGGGTGATGGTAAGGAGCCATTATTTGGCTTGGAGTTCCATACTCTAGGCTGTCTAGGAGGATTGTTGTTACCACTGTTATTGTTGTAGTTATTGTTGTTGTACCCCTATCAGGATAACTAGGTCTATCATTGTTATAGCCTCTATTCTAGTTAGGCTGAGAGTAGAAGTTTTGGCTTCTCAAATGAGTGATCTCAGTTGTAAGCTTCCTTAGCTGAGCTGATATTTCCTTGATTTCTTCTTTCTCTTCCTGGACCTTGGCTACCACATTTTCAGTTTGAGGCTTGAAGAAAGAGGATCCAGTGTTATTATTCTGATCCACACCTTGAGGCACTTGTGTCTGACTTGGATACTGTGGCATTTGACCATTTCCATTAGGAGGAGGAGGCATGATACTCAATGGAGATATCTGTAATGGTGTTGGCATGACTGCCGGAGGTACCATAGCTCTGTTAGGATATTGTGAAGGATATGTAGGATACATGATAGGCAGTGTTGGAAAAGCTATGTTCAGTGTAGGAGCAAGGACTAACTGCTGATTCACTTTGATGGCTTCTTGGAAAGCTCCTGTCAAAGTTGTGATTTCAGGATGTGCTCTCCTGATGAACATGGAAGTCAATGGATCTAAAGCTGAATAATAGATACTCCTGGCAGCAGCATTTGCTACAACATATGGGGTAACTAGTTTGGATAGCATTTTCTAGAACCTAGCGTTGAAATTGGCAATAGGTTCTCCTTCAAACCTCTTAATTGTGGCAAATAGGTGATAATTCATTGAAGGATCTATTGGTACCTTGAACCTATCAGTGAAATCTTTCTCTAGAACGTCCCATGATCCGACAGAGCTCCGACCAAGACTAATATACCAATTATAAGCCTCTTCCCCTAAGGAAAAAGGAAATAATTTGCATACAACATCCTGATGCTCTATTCTTGCCCTGGAGCAAGCTTCTTTGAAAGTTTTGATATGATCATCCGCATCCTGATAAGAATGATATTTTGGATAGAGTTTGTTTGGATTCTTTGGTAAAGCATGATATGCAGTAAAGGTCAAAGGTGACTCTGCTACAAAGAATGACATTGCAACCAGAGGAGGTTGAGCCTATGGTACGGTCAGCTGAGGTTGGACCTGGGGTTGAGGCTGGACAGGAGGTGTCATAGATAACCTTGAAGGTACTTGTAAACCAATTTGAGTTACAGGAGGAGGATCTGGTGATGCTCTTGATACACTAGAGCCTGGAGTGTGATGGATGTCTACAGTTCTAGGTCTAAATCCCCTGACAGGTAATTCATCAAAGATTCCACTGGATCTAGACCTGGTATTTGGCCTGAGAGCCAAAATGTCTCAAATTTAAGGAAATCGGCTGGATAACTGTAAAGATTGGTTGGAATTTACCTGCAAAGGCTGTATTTGTGGTCAGAAAATTATACTTACTGGATATTTATGGCATATTTGCAAAGATGCTGCAAATATGAAATGATATTTGAAGTTCTGTGTCACAAGCGGCAGGATATCAAGTTTTCAAGCTTTTACCTCAAAGATTTGGGCAAATTTGCATGAGACAAGGCTTACTTCTGCAAATTCATGATGATTGGCTGTAAAGCTTGCAATATTTATGATTGATCTCAAAAACTTTACACAGGATTAGCATGTATAAGCTTAGAAAAACAAATATTTGCGTCTAACTTAAAAATTTAGCGGTGTCTAAGTTACCTTTCAATCTTTATCATCACCTAAAGTACTGATGATGATCCTCTAGCTTATGGCCCTCCTTCTAGCACCAATTTATGTTGATCATGATGTTAGTCATAAAAAAACATAGAATAAAAATACACATTAACCTTTATTCATCTTGAAAGATATGATGAATTCAGAGAATTCATGATCCCAAGTCTCCGGTGATTAGGTCTTAATCTTCTGACGTTACTCAGAGGTTGATGTGTGTTGCTGTTTCCATTTTGGGGCCTCACATAAATCTCATCAGTAAGATAATGTTTCCTGTAATGATGGTGCATAGAAAGTTATTCTACACAAGATATGCTTCAAATAATGTATCTATCGTTAAATATTTGCATGATATTTGTCATTTTGACATGCTTTAACCTCAAATATGCTGAATATGTTCAGTTATCTACGGGATGTCTGCATATTGGTATTATTTTCTTAAGATTGTCAACTATTTGCAATTATGGTGATGAAATGCTCTGAAATTGAAAGAAATTGAAAGAAATACTTCAAATTAATGCTGAACCTTCAGCTATCGAGCCACATATACATCAGATACAGTCATGAAGAGAAGAAATCAAACCATATGTTCACCAGGACATTCCACAGCTAGATACAGTCGATGCTAACTTCAAAGGAACGGGATGAAAACAACATATGCAAATTGATATGCACTCCAAGGGACGCAGTACATCAAAGCATATATCAAGAATTCATACACTGATTACTCAAGATTTATTATGGATTGTAATCAAAAGAGTCTTCTCATTCATTAGGTATGCAAGAACATATATGTATACAACAACTTTGAAATGAACCCTGAATATTTCAGCAAACAGATTTCAATTAAGTTTCGAATGTTTAAAATGAGGCATCCCTGCACCTTTTATAGAACAAAGTGAGGGAGTGATTACAAGATCTATGATCCAGATTTATCTATTAAGATCTACGGTTCACATTTCATTGACCCAGTCAACTCTTTCCACGTGGCACAGGTTGTCAGCTGGCAACCATCTAGACAACTTATTTTCTTAAGTATCAGAAGCTTATGTCTTTTCTTGGTAATGCATCTTCATCTATTCTTTATCCTTCAAGTTCCTCATCTCTGTCATCAGGAGCATTAGGATCATCGCTTTCCAAATCTTCATCATCCTGATGAGCTTCTCCTTGTACATGGACCTGCATGGATGTCCGGATATTTTCATAAGATTGCACTGTCTTCTCTATCTCCCCGCCATCTTGAGTTCTTGCTTTGATGATGGCGTGTTTGTGTATCTGGTATTTCCCTCAAAGGTTCTCTAATTTACTTCTCCTGTTGCTAGATGTCTCATTATAATTCTCTACCCTGACCTTGATCCTCATGATCTTATCCATAGTTTCCTCTATCAGGTAGTTTATAGGATCATCAGCTACCTACTAGAAATTGCTATGTAGAGCTTTAATGGCAAACTCCTCATCTTGATTTTCTATCTTGCCTTCTACCTTTCCTTCTAATGCTTCCAAAATTTTAGCCTCAAACGACATCATATCATGTAACTTCATACTGATGTCTCTTAATTTGTTGTTGCATCTTTAGAGCACATCACATTCCAATCGGATGTCCTTGTACCATATATCAATCAAAATGGTAGTATTATTGTTCAATACTTGGTTATTTATGAGAACCTGAGGATCAATCCTCTTCATTTCATCTAAAGCACTCAATGCTTTCTCCAATTGAAAGGACCTTCTTCTTGTCTCCATCTGTAACTTGTCGACCTTCTTCCTGGAGATGCCTAAAGAATTCCACCTCTTCAACGAGGCTTTCACTATTTCTTCCACTCCATCAAATGTGGATAACATCCATTTCCTCATTATTGATGACTCATGTTTCATGGGATCCAATTTATTCACCTCATCTTGAGAAATAGTAGTCAATGGGACTGCATGATCACTTGATGTATCCTCAGGGTTAATTAACCCCTTTATGTAAGTATGTAACTGAGCAATGTGCTCCTTGTACTGTTTATTTTTATCCTTTTCTCTTTTTACCTTCTGGGTTAATGAATCAATTATATCTTTTCCTTCCTGACCCTCCTGGTCTTCATTAGCAAACCCTAGATCAACTATGCTAATCTGGAATTCTTCCAGGGTGATCTTACCTTTTTCTTTATCCACAGTAGGAAGCGCTACCTATGCAATCCTCCTACCTGTAACAGGATCTCTTCTTATTGCAGAAGTTATTCTAGCCTTCCTCTTAGGTTTTATTAAGGTTTTTGCAAACAATGTAGATACATCAAATTCTTGTGCCTCTATACCTGATTCTGTGCCAATTTCTTTTTTGAGCCACTGAGGAATTTGATCCTTTGACTGTTGGTCTCCATCATCATCATCATGATCACCCTGATCTCCGGTATCCACCATCATGTTCGATGGGGAGGGTGATTTTCTTATCTCTTCCTCATGATGCTCCTCATGAAGGTGATCTTTGGGTATATCCTCCTGTTGAGGAATTTCCTTTTCTGGAGGGTGATCCTACTGATCATCTGCATGTTTATCATGATCCTGATCTTTTACTTCCTCCATGGGTATCTCATCCACTTTAGCATTTTCCTTTTCCTGAGGTATGTTAGTATTTGTGGACATTATTTTATTTATCTTAGGCTCGTCCACCTAATCTATAGCTATAATCAGCTCTGAACCTGTGTTAATTACCTCTTGAGCCTTGTGGTCATCAGGACCTGATATTTCTTTATCTTTTTTGTCCTTTGGTGGGACTTCTACTGCTTTGGGCTCAGTTGATGCATCCTGCTATTGCTAACCCACACCTGGAGCTTTGCTCTCCACTTCTTTCTGTTTGAATTCTTCAATATTCTTTTTCTTCTCAGGTGCACCTGCCGTATCCTTAGTATTTACATCTTCTACATATGTCAAATCTATAGCTGCAGGACTTGTCACCTGATCAACTAAGGCATCCAACCCTATTTACTGTGCAATGTTTTCTGGGCTTTTTTCTTTTCTGATTCTATTTGCTTCATCTCCCTTAATACTGCCTAGACTGATGGGGTCCCTTGCGGAGTTACCCGGGTGCCAGCAACAAGGGTTTCCATTCTTTGTGAAGCTACATCCTTCACCACCTCATCATCAGATAGGTCAACTGTCTCATTTAATGAGATTAGACCACATTGAACTGCCTTAGAGGCTTCTTTCATTTGTTCCTCTGCGTGTTCAGTTTTAAACTTTACAATGGTGGGAAGTGGAACGTTATGCTGCAATTCCC
Source organism: Cunninghamia lanceolata (assembly GCA_027924645.1). Taxonomy (NCBI): domain Eukaryota; kingdom Viridiplantae; phylum Streptophyta; class Pinopsida; order Cupressales; family Cupressaceae; genus Cunninghamia; species Cunninghamia lanceolata. The sequence goes on along the minus strand of BSBN01001135.1, from coordinate 3,421,551 downwards.
TATTGAATACTTCTCCACCTGCCCCTTTTAGCATTATAGGGGTTTGTTTTATTTCACCTCTCATTGAAGTTCTTGGTTTCTTAGGTGTAGTTGCTATCACCTGAGGTGCTTTTCTTTTTCTGGTGAGGGGTTCAACATTTTCTCCTTCCTTTTCCAGCTCCTCATCAAGAGGAATATCCTCTTCTATTTGCTTATGTGAGGCTTGACCCTCTTCATATGTTTCAGTAGGTTGTGTAGGTGGCCTCTGGATCTTTTTAGTTTTTTGCTTATCCATTGGAGGCGGTGCTAATGATGCTAATGCCTATCCTAATGGTGATGCATCTTCAGCTGGCATTATCACTCTTTCAATTATGACCCCTTTTGGTTCAGTATCAATCTTCTTACCTCTTGGAGGTCTCTTGCTTTTCTCAGGAGGTGGTACTCTCTCTCCTTTAGACTTCCTCTTCTCATTCAAGAAATCATCATATTCATCTTTAGAAACCTCCTACCTTTTCTTCTTATTATCTACCGTGATGGCAACACCACCTTTCTTCAATGTATTTATCTGGTCATTGACCCATGCTTGGGTCAGCTGCAATGTCTTGCTTGTAAATGGATCTAAGGAGATGTCCTCCTGCATGGTGAGATCCGGTGCTGAGATGGTATCATTGTATACCTTTTTCTCCTCATATTCATTAGCCATTATCGTTCCATCATCTTTCTTCAATTGTGTCGGGATGGAAATGCAATCAAAGGTCTTGATCTGGTTGAGTGTAAGCCTTTGATATCTTCTTCTTCTGGGTTCAGCTTCATCTTCACAATCTGCCTAGAAGTCTTCAAGATGCCTTTGATGGATGGGCTTCCCCATGATCCTCTGCATCCCACCATATGGATCATATGATCTTGTCAATGGAAATGGCTAGAAATTCATCATAGTTAGACCAGCTATGGCCTTCTTAATATTCTCAAAATCTGGACACATATACCAGCCCATTGTAACTGGAAACAATACTGGTGGAAGCTTGTTGTTAGCTTTGTAAGCATTCAATATTGTGGAAATTTGTCTTAAAAATTCCATTAAGACAACTGCATCTGTAGGGTATCTTGGGAGCATAAGAGGCTCTTCCTCAAAGCCTTCAATTCTGATGTAAGAGAAAGTTACAAATTGAATAAACCAGGCTCCATGCCTGTATATGACTTCCTGAGCCTCCATGCTCAGTCTTTTAGTTCTGTCCTCCTCCATTGTTCTTACCAGATGCATAGAGAATGCATCATTCACTAGTTTGTAATCTCGGAGGTAATTTGCTCTTTGCAGCTGGGGATGATGATCCCATATATGTGCATCATTTTTTGTGCCACCAATTCTCCCAACTGTAGTCAATGCATCAAATGTACCCTTGTAGGCACATGAATAAACTATGTATGAGGTCATGTAGAAGGAACAATCTGGACCTCCTAGGTTCATCAGCTGCTCATCTAGAGCATCACTTATCATCTTAGCCCACATTGGCTTGTTATCTGTGTAAAGGCACATCAGGATGACTGCATACATCCAGTCCTTAAAACTTCCAGCATCAGGCTGGCCTGTCACTCTGCTGAGTAGGGCTATCATGTACTGGTATTCATTGTCAAAGTCAAATTTATATAAGTGTATTGGAAGTTTAGCTGTTGCAAGATAAGGACTATTCTTCGCCCTCCATTGGTACATTTGCTTCCTAGCAGACTTCTTGTTATTCTCATATTCTGCTTCTGACTTCTTCAAATCTATGTTGGCAACCTTCTTGCCCAATGGCAAACTGAATGTAGCAGCAAGACCTTTGATAGACAAATCATCATATACTCTGCCATGCTTCTCTACCTTCCTTGTTTGTGGGTTATAGTTTCTTGCACATTCAATGACCAGCTCAGGAGTTTCCATGGAATAAGAGAAACCAGCTGCATTCCACATTCTAGATACAAAGACTGCATCCAACAAGGTGCTGTTAATCTTTTCATCACTCATTTTAGCTGACCATGCAGCTAGATCTATATTTCTTTGGTGCGTATTTGTGATGGCACCATATTTAAACTGGACACCCTCGGGTTGAGCAAACATAGGCTTTATAAATTCTACCTCTGACTTAGCCAACCGCTTATCCGCCATGGACGCCTGCAATTAACAAAACTGGTCTTACAATTGATATCTTACAGGCATGCATCTACGTCATATCTTTGTTCTTCATCATGCATATTATACTCTTTCAATATCTCGTTTATCCCAATATGCATAATTTAGAACTTCAAACCAGAAAACCATGATACCTGGATATGTAGAACACGACAACAAGAGGGTTTCAATTACTTACCTGATGTGTTTATCCTCTTAATTATGCTGATAACTATGTGGAAGGAATTCAAATACCCGCAATGCTCACGTATCTCGCTCTGGTACAAGCTATATGTGTCCGTAGGTAGTCTTATAAGGGTTTGCAAGCTGTGCTCTGTAAAAACTTTTTTTTATCGCAAGATAAGTCTAAAATGATTCTATAAATCACTTTTAACTTCTTCTTTAGGGTAAAATTAGGGATGAATTGATTAAAATCATGGATTTCTTGTACGACAACTCAGGATCTCGCTAGATGTATATATCAGGTTCGTAATCGGCGAGAACCACCTACCACATCTGCGTGCATTTAATGTTATGGCAATAAGGCGCGGGATGATCTCTAAAGATTGGGTGATATTCAAATATCGGGTGATGTTCAAATATGACCTCTTGTCAAAATATCAGGATGATGTCATCAGGATAATGACTTAGTTCAGCATTGTGGCCCTATGACGTCATCGTCATGTTATGTAGGAAGGGTCATGTTTGGAAATATACCTCCGCAATATGTTTATTTCTTCATTTACCGGGTTTGGATGACGTCACCAGGATATTGGTTCGGGGTGATATTTTGCGACAGGCCGATATTCAAGAATATGATCCTCGCAAAATATATGATGTTGTTTGTCGGGTAGATAATATTAGATCGGGGTGATCTTTTATAAAATGACTGATATTAAGAAATATGATCCTCCCCTCGGAATATCAGGTTTGACTAGATCTTTGACTCATCATAACTTTTGTTCCCTAAGGAATATCAGGGTGATCCAAAAGGCAAACATGCATGAAATTTTGTACATTTTCCAACAATGAGGTTATTGCCATGAAATATTAACTTTAAAAAAAATTGGCCTCATCATGATGACTTACCCAGCCCCTTTTTATGCAGGATCATCTGTATTGTCTTACTTTTACCAAACCGCTAGCAAGCAGAAAACACAAGCAAAGACAAACAAAAAAGTTGGGTCCCTATTTTGTCAAGTCAAAATGGGGCGTGTTGTGTAACCACACAACAGATATGCACTCTTTATCTGACAATGGTGTTCAGAAGACTTGAATGTCTCTCCGGGGCTTGACCGAGGCAAGCCTCTCAACACCACAACCCCCAATCCCCTTTTCTGTGATTGCAGGTTATAGGTTAAAAAAGAGAAAGGAGTGGAGTTGTAGGGAATCATAACAGAGTGTCAAAATTGTAGAGAAAAGCATAAAAGTAGGACCTGGAGTAGGGCACCTGCTCATTAGTCCTCTGGGTCCTGAAACACAGAAATCCCTGGAACAACATAAACAAGTTACAAACAACCTTCAGAGATCTTGATAGAAACTGGTACCTTGGACTCAGGTGCCCACTCATTAGTCCCTGACTTTTCTAGATACAGAATCTCAAAATCTGGTATGTATCTAATTGTCATTTGATATCTTTGTGTGTGGGCATTTGTCAAGATTTGTTCGTTTGTTTATGATCTTACAAAATTAGGGTTTTAAGCATAATCGAACTTTAATTAATCAACTAGTTAGCAAATTCCAAGTTTCCTCTTCATTCTAAGGGACACTAAATCTGTAGCAAAGCCCTCTTGCAAGAGATTGTGGATTCACTTGGTTTATGTCCTTGAATGTAAGGTGTGAAAGGAGGATTTAACCTTGAAATTGAAACCCCTCTTTTTCCATGAAACATTTTGGTGAACCTGTGTTTATTTGAATTTTGCACCTTGCTGAGTGTTGTACTTCAGAATTGTATTCATTTCATTCATCATTTTCCTATTGCATTTGAAAATTTACAAAAAAAATTGACATTTTAGCTTGCATTTTTGATATAATTTGAATTAGATTCAACTAATTTTCATCTAATTTCTGATTCTTACATTAGATTTGAAACTCATTTCATTCATTTAATTTTCATTTTATTGCATTTGAAAAAGTACAAAAAAAATTTGAAAAATTTGAAAAAATTGGTATTTTAGGCTTATATTTTCAAATAATTTGAATTCATTTGCATTTAATTTCATTTAATTTCTATTATTTTCATTAGATCTGATTTAAATTACATAAATTCGTCATTCATTATCCATTTGTATTGCATTTTCATACCTAATTTGTTAAAAATTGCTTGAAATTATGCATTTTTCATATAACCTAGTTTTTGCATTAAGCTAGGGTTTGTGGTTAAAATCTTGTTTCAGATTTTACTACTATTTTAAACACTCATCTAGGACTGATTTCTAATTGTAGTGTTTCATCATAGTGTCTTGCAAAATTTCGTGTCTAGGGTTTAAAACCCTTGCATTTTCACTAGATTTTGCCTTGTCAACTCTCTAGAATTGCATCATAGGCGTGTTGTGAAGGATATTGTTGCATCGTTGGGTTGATATTGACCTTATTATTCACTGCCCCTCTTTAATTTCTTCACAACACCTCTTCTTTTAGTGGTTTGCATTGAAAAATTGTGAAAAAAAAGAAGTGAAAAATTAAACATTTTAGGTCACAAACTTACACAATTTTGCACTTGTTCCTTGCATATGTTTTGAAAATCTTTTAAAATCTGATTTTACATTGATTTGAAAACATATACATATGGATTCTAATCGCAACAATAACACTAGGTTCCCTCCTAGGCCTTATATGAAAAGAAAGGTCCCTGAACCTGAAATTGTGTTTACGCCTCATGATAGAACAATTGGAGAAACTGAAGGACCTCTTTACATCATTGTGAAGATAATGGAAAATCTGGTGGATGGAACACTTGTAGATCCTAATTGCATGACTAATGTGGCAATGGAGGAATTCCTTTATTCACATGGTTTGATACAATATTTCTATGATCCTTCTGACATTATGATTAAGACACATAAAAAAACCTTTATAAACACTTTTGGGAAGAATCTTTATTGGTCACGGTATTTGACAAATCTATAGAACAATTGTTTAATGTTGTCCCTCTATCTGACCTTTTCTATATAAAATTAGGACACCCATGGTTAAAATCTATGAAATTTGTCCCTTCAACAATTCATAACTCTGTAAAATTTCCTTTGAATGGACAAGTGCATACTATTCCTCGCAATAGATATAAACCTTTGGTTACAAGATAACACTTCAACCTTGATTACTTTTGGTCACAATCTGATGAGAAACGAGAGCCATTAATAGATTTTAACTTCTTGGGATATAGAAAATATAAAGCAAAACTATTACATCGAATGGCTGGTCCTTCTATTCAAGAAACACTAAGAGATGAACAACCTGCATTAGAAGAACTTCCTAGAGAGAAAGGAAAAGGACCCTATGCTGAGGTTCCTCCCCTGCCACCCTTACAAGGATCAGGAATGAGTAATCGAGAACAAAACACTTCATCAAGACAAATGAGATTTGAACATGGTGCTTCCTCCTCTAACATGCAAAAACTTACGGAAGAACATGACACTACCTTAAAAGAAATAAACACCAAGACAAGAAGAAACAGACAAGCAAGAGAAAGAAGGAGAAAAAGACATGCTTTTGCCCAATGAAATGCACAAGAAAACATTCCACCTACCATTGAATCAAACCAAGAAGAGATTAAAAATCAACAACTTGAAAACAAGAACAAAAGTTGGGCTATGGTACCTTATGTACCTCTTTCCTCTAATATTTGAGATTGGGAAGACAATGACGACTTCTAGTTCAGTTGTCTCTATAGGTAAGTATTCTAACCTTTTACCTCTATGTGGCATTTCCCCCTTGATGTGTTATGTGTTGTTTAGGCCTCCTTGGATGACCCTTGATACTCTTGTAAGGTCAAGGATACCGGGAGACCGTCTCTATTGTGACCCTTCTTCTATTTGTATCATCATTCTTCCACATTGCTTCTCCTCTATTTTCATTGTTGTGTGTTGTGTCCTAGGGGCATAGCATTGCAGTTGGTGACCTGGGGGAACCTTCCTACATGACAAACCTAAGGCACTTGTTTCTCCTCTCTTGATTTATTTTTTATCTTCCTCTAGTGGTTCTATCTAGCTGGCGGATGACAAAAAAAAATACGACTGATAAGGACCATGTGTCCCTTCAGCATAAGCAAAAATGGACCTAGTCCATACATGATGATGGGGTTGATATATATTATTCGACGCTTGGCTAGTAGAATCACTCCATGTGATATTTTGATGTTTTCTTATCATACTAACAAACTATAACAATACATCTACTCCGTGCACTTTGTCTATATTTGAATCTCACCTTGGTTATACTCAGTTTTGAGATTTCTGCATATAGCCCCACGGTTATACTCAGTCTCCAAATCTATAGTATAACCTTGGCTCTTGATGTGATTAGGTTTATGAATTTCTTTGATCATGTGATGTGGTTATTATCTTAGAGAAATATTTCTAACCTCTCTTCTTGCAAAATATTGTGTGTTTGTGGGAACATTCAGTGATTGTAAAGAACATGTCACCTTTGGGGGCACGGGCTTTGCGAAAGATCTTGTTCCCTTGTGTGTTTTCTCTCTACCTTAACATGCTTGATATCAGTACATGATATCAACCACCTTAAGGTGGGGGCATTTATAAGGTAAGTTGTCTGATGATTTTGGTACTGACGAAGCGTGTTTGTAATCCCTCTGCAGAGGCAAGATGTTGTATCTCTGTGCAAGTGCGCATATTTATTCTATATTGCAATCATTAAGCCCTCTGCAGAGGTGAGATATCATGCATATCCTTTTTATTTTAATCTCTCTATAGAGGCAGGATATCGTGCATATCCTTTTATTCAAAGCCCTCTGCGGAGGCAGGGATGGTGTATCTCTTGAGCTAGTGCACATCCTTTTTATTCTAAAAGTCCTCTGAGAAGGTGGGGTTGGTGCATCCTCCCTTAAGTGTGTCTTTGGTGGTTGTTGTGGCATAATCCCAACTATTAGGGGTGTCTATAATGTGCCTGAGATGGTGGTGAACCTAGCAATAGGTTCCTTCCATTGCTTGTTTGCCGTGTTTTAGACATATAGTATGTCTTTGGCATGATATACGATGCTCATGTTTTCCGTGTGTCTTCCATGTGTTTTCTCCCTTGTTTAGTCTAAAGATGTGTGGTGATGAGTCCCTCATACACCTAGTTTTTGTATGGAATGTTTGTTCCCAAGCATAGTCTAAGGATGTGTGGCAATGAGTCCCTCCTATGCTTTGGGATTTGTATGGCGTGTTTGTTCTCAAGTGTAGTCTAAAGACATGTGGTGATGATTCCCTCCTATACTCTAAGATTTGTATTACATGTTTTTTGCCCCACATGCAGTCTAAAGATGTGAGGCGATGAGTCCCTCCTACATTTTGGGTGGTGTGTTTACTTTCCATATACTTGCATTTGCATTCATATATGAAAATGAAAAAGAAATAATCACCACATTCACTGTACTCACTGTGTTTTGCGTGTCTTCAATGTTGTCTTCTTTGTGTCTTGCATGACTGTTACTATCTTCTCCATGTTTTGTGTGCCTGTTACTGTCTTCATTATGTTTGGCATGTTTGTGGCATGTTTTCTCTAATGTCTACATGAGACTGGGGGCTAGGAATAGTTCTCAATCTTTGTGTATGCATTATCTCTAAGTGCCTGGCATGTTTGTTGTGTTTGTTGACCATACTTTAATTCATGTATGGGACTTGCATTCATGCATACATTAAAGTGGGGGATAAATGTTATATCAAAAAATGTCTCCCTAGAACTTTTCCCCTCCTATGTTTAGCTCCTGAGTTTTTTAGAAAGCATTTTGATCATCTTGCATATTCATGTTGACTCTCGATGAGAAAACCCTAAATTTTTATGACAAATAGGACCTAGGGGATGCTATTAAGACAAGTCCTAACTGAAAATAGGGAGGGAGGACTTGGGGGCCCATGCCCTAGTCCTGCCCTATTTTAGGCAGGACCTAAATTCAAGTGTCGGTTATGTGACTGTTAATTAGGTCCTATGCCAACACCTTAAGTTTGAATTATGAAATTCTTAGCAGGAATGTGTTTAGTTGCATATATAAGCATGTTTAGGGATTCATTTGTAAACTAGAAGATGATTATGAACTTTTGGCGCACTTGTGATTTTAGAGCAATCAAGGTATTCATTGTTGCAGAGAAGACTTGTCTTGTTATTGTGTTTATTATGTAGATTTGGCTTCATCTTCTCATGATGTGAAATATTATCATCTACATGTGAGCTACACCTCTAAGGTAACATTTATTTGTGTTTTCAATCATTTATCAATTGGTTTTTGCCTCTATCCTGTAGGGATATGCACTCTTTATCTGACAACAATGTTTGGAAGACTTGAATGTCTCTCTGGTGCTTGACCGAGGCAAGCCTCTAAACACCACAACCCCCAACCCCCTTTTCTATGATTACAGGTTACAGGGTGCAGAAGCGAAAGGAGTGGAGTTGCAGGGAAGCATAACAGAGTGTCAAAATTGTAGAGCAAAGAAGAAAAGTAGGACCTAGACTAGGGTGCCTGCTTATTAGTCCTTTGGATCCTGAAACACAGAAATCCCTGAAATAGTAGAAACAAGTTACATACAACCTTCATAGATCCTAACAGAAACTAGTACCTTAGACTCAGGTGCCCGCTCATTAGTCCCTAACTTTTCCAGATACAGAATCTCAAAATCTGGTATGTATCTAATTGTCATTTGATATCTTTGTGTGCAAGGATTTGTTGAGATTCATTTGTTTGTTTACAATTTTACGAAGTTAGGGTTTTAAGCATAATCATACTTCAATCAATCAATTAGTTAGAAAATTCCAAGTTTCCTCATCATTCTAAGGGACACTAAATATGTAGTAGATCCCTCTTGCAAGAGATTGTGGCTTCAGTTGGTTTACGTCCTTGAATGTAAGGTGTGAAAGGAGGATTTAACCTTGAAATTGAAACCCATCTTTTTCCACGAAACAGATTTGTGTGATGCACTTGCTGAAATGTGACACACGTGCCTGATAGTGTGATGCACTTGCTATTTGGCAAGATTCAACTAGGGCTTTGACTATATTTTGATCACAAATTTGCATGTGATAGGTTTGTTTAGGGGTTTTTTAATTTCATGACATGGTGTATTGTGGATACATGAGAGATTGCCACCGATTTACACATGGGAGAGCCAACCATCCGGCTATCTGTTGTGGGATCACTTGAGCTAGGAGGAGAGAGACACATTGCATGCTCTAGGGTTATACCATGTTGCTTTGATGCCCATAGTGAGGGCTAACTGAGGGTTCTTGACTGCATTGGCTGAGCAGTGGCACTCTGAGATGAGTTCATTTCATCTGGCCACTGGAGAGGTGATAATGACCTTAGAGGATGTCTGGCGGATTCTGTGGCTTCCCATCCATGGGGAGCATGTTATCTATGATCCAAAGCGAGGATTGTCTACCCTCTGATAGCTATTTGAGACCAATAGTGATGCAGATCTCAGGGTGGAGGATTACATGATTTGTTGGGACGCTTTGGCAAACTATTATGATAGATTGATCGTGGTTCTGTATATTTGCATCGATGGCCTTGTAGTACTAGATCGTCATGGACATAGGTTCCTGTTGGTCATGATGTTAGTCACAAACAAACATAGAATAAAAGTACACATTAACTTTTATTCATCTTGAAAGATACAGTGAATTCAGAGAATTCATGATCCCAAGTCTCCGGTGATTAGGTCTTAATCGACTGACGTTACTCAGTGGTTAATGTGAGTTGCTGTTTCCATTTTGGGGCCTTACGTGAAAGTGTGCCATCATCATGACTTTCCTGCAGAAGTTCTTTACAGAGAAGTCAAATTATATGGTTATTTGATGAAAAGAGGTAAAATACCTAGATCTTTGCATGATATTTTCAATTGTGCATGCTTAGTGTTCAAATATGCTAAATATTTACGATTATCTACGAGATGTCTGCATATTTTGGGTGGTTCGCTTAAGATTATCTGTTATTTGTGATTACGACAGTGAGATTCTCTGAAATTGAAAGAAATTAAAGGAAATACTTCTAATTAAGTTGAACCTTTAGCTTTTGATCCACATACATGCTTGATACTGTCATGAGGAGAAGAAATCAAACCATATGTTCACCAGGACATTCCACAGCTAGATACAGTCGATGCGAACTTCAGAGGATAATGAATGAAAACAATACATGCAACATGATGAGCACTCCAAGGGACGCAGCAAATCAAAGCATATATCTGTTGGATCTAGGGCATACAACTGAGAGGGGGGGGGGGTGAATCAGTTGTATAGAACTTGTTCTATTTCAAACACTTAATTCTCTGTTGTTAGTTAGCAGCATATCAAATAATCATTCATGGAAGCACAATACATAAACACAAGAGCAGATAAGCATCAACACATTGAACACCAAGATTTTGACGTGGAAAACCCGGTTAAGGGAAAAACCACGGGGTGATTAACCCAAGAATTATTCTCTGTTAGAAGAATAAGGAAAAATGAATGGCACATGCCAATAAGGGCTCACTGCCCGAGCACACTGCTCACAAAGAGGCCCACTGCCTACAAGGAGACACACTGTCTACAAAGTGATGAAAATCACAGTCTTGAACTGGAGAACGACATCTCTACTATGTCCGGATCAGTTCCAATTAAGCCCAACAATCTCTGCTCTGCCTTTCGCACCTTTCTTCGCTACACCATGCTCATCCACATACTACCACCTGAAATGAATTCACAAATCATTATTTATACAAGACATCGACTTAGGAACAAGCATCTAAGTCGGCAAACAACCATAGGAGTATCCGCAAGATGAATAACACATCCGGTCGGCTATCACAAGAGCATTCGCAGGATGAACAACTCATCCGGTCGGCTAAACAGAGCAATAACTTCATCCGGAAGAGTAACTTCAGTTCCGGGCTCTACCATCAATGCGGACCAACAACACAACCTAAACATGATTCAAGAACCTTCACAAGTCTGTCTGAATGTCCGGATACATCCGCACTTTCTCTGCTTACTGGGATCTCTTGTCTTCCTCATCCGGAACTTCAAGAACACAGTCTGTCGCCACTGTCATAATGCAAGAGGTACTTTCGGACCTCCAAATCACACACAAATCAGGATGACACATCACAAGGACATCTAAAATACTCCTTCCAATCCGCAGATTATGATAATACAATTCCGGACCTCACCGGACCTTTTTGTGATCCTCTGTCACCTCCGGATACTTGCCGGACCCGGTTCTATACCGGCAGCCATAACTCCTTCAGATCTTCATGCGGACCTCTGAAATCTTAACTGTAGCATCTCAAGACTCATATCTACTAACCCTTTAATCCGCATCCTCCGGTTCTCATCCTATACAGTATATTTACCTTCTTCTCATCACTGTTCTTCACTGTTCCTGACTGAGGCTAATTTTCTCAATATCCTCAGCACAAAGCTCATCAAATCCTTCTTGTCAATGCAGTATGAGTATGTTGACATCAATGACAACAATGGCTCACCTCATACTTGCAACAATCTCCCCCTTTGTCATTGATGGCAACATATGATGTGAAAAACCATCAAGACAAGAACTTCTCTTTTCTGTCACAGCTCCCCCTATCAACAACAACTCTTCACATGTCTTTCTTTGCTGCTCCCCCTTTGATCATCAACCACTTGTTTTTCACATGTCTTCTCTCCCCCTTTGACATCAATGGCAAAGGGCTCATACTTGCAACTCTCATGCATCAGAATAATACCAGCTGCTCCCCCTTAGTTGCAGCTCCCCATTAGTCCGGATCACAAGATATGACTGTGATAGCCACCGGACTGATGCACATCAGTGCATCTTAGTTCATCACCGGAGGGGCCATGACCCCTAACTTCTCCCGGAGATATTCAAAAGAGTCCTTGGGAAGAGGTTTTGTAAAGATATCTGCAATCTGATCCTTGGAGGGAACATACTCCAATCTGACTTCTTCCTTGTTTACTTGTTCTCTCAAAAAGTGAAATTTGATAGATATGTGCTTAGTCTTAGAATGCAATACCAGATTCTTGGAAATATTAATTGCACTTGAATTATCACAGAAAATTGTAATAGGCTCCTCATATTCAACTTTGATGTCTCTTAGCATCTGCTTCATCCACAAGATTTGAGTGCAACTACCTGCTGCTGCAATGTATTCTGCTTCAGTTGTAGACAGAGATATTGCATCTTGTTTCTTGCTTAGCCAAGAAACCAATCTCTTCCCCAAAAAGAATGCTCCACCACTAGTGCTCTTCCGGTCATCCACATCTCCTGCCCAATCTGCATCTGTGTAAGCATGAAGAGAGAAATCCGGATCTCTAGGATACCATAGACCATACTCAACTGTCCCTTTCAAGTATCTAAAAATTCTTTTGATGGCCATAACATGAGATTCTCTAGGATCAGCCTGGAATCTTGCCACAAGACCAACAGCTTGCATTATATCTGGTCTAGTTTGAGTGAGATACAACAATCCACCAATCATTGATCTATACTTTGTCTGATCTGCCTTTGGAGAATCATCATCTTTGCTTAACTTACATCCGGTTGCCATAGGAGTGTTCATAGGCTTTGAGTCTTCCATACCAAATTTTTTTAACAATTCTTTCACATATTTGGTCTGAGAGATGAAGATCCCTTCTTTTGTTTGAGTAATTTGCAGACCCAAGAAGAAATTCATTTCACCAAGCATAGACATTTCAAACTCACTTTTCATCTGATTTGCAAAAGTTTTACACATACTATCTCTTCCTCCAAAAATGATATCATCCACAAACACTTCAACAATCAGAATGTTTTCATGATCAATTTTGAAATATAAGTTGCTGTCAGCAGTACCTTTGTTGAATCCAATCTGCACAAGATGCTTATCCAACCTTTCATACCATGCTCTTGGGGCTTGCTTCAATCCATACAAAGCTTTCTTCAACTTGCAGACCATATCATTATTATCAGACAATTTAAATCCATCCGGTTGTTCAATGTAGACTTCTTCTTCCAGATCACCATTTAGGAAGGCAGACTTGACATCCATCTGATATACCTTGAAATCTTTGAAGGCAGCACATGCAAGAAGTAATCTGACTGCTTCAATTCTTGCTACCGGAGCAAAAGTCTCTTCAAAGTCAATTCCTTCTATTTGAGAGTAGCCTTTGCAGACCAATCTAGCTTTGTTTCTGATTACTTCACCAGCTTCATTTAGTTTGTTCCGGAAGACCCACTTGGTTCCAATTACATTCCTGTCTCTAGGTCTGGGAACAAGATCCCAAGTATGATTTTTCTCAATTTGCATCAGTTCATCTTCCATTGCTTTGGTCCAATTTTCATCATTGCAGGCTTCATTTATTGTTTTAGGTTCAATCCTTGAAATCAGACAACATTCATTCTGATCTTGAGCAATATTCCTTCTAGTTTGTACACCTTTGCTTCTGTCACCTATGATCTGATCTTCAGAGTGATTCAGTTTTACATACCTTGGAATTTTGGGAGTATCCAGTACTGCTGTTTCTTGATCAGGCTCATTTAAACCTAACTCTTCTTCCTGATTTACCGGATCAGGCTGACTCTGTTTCACCGGAGAGGATTGAGTTCCTTGAACACTATCTTGGTCATCTTCATCAAATTCATAAAATCTTGAAGGCTTCTCAATTCCTTCATCAACCTTTACATTGGTACTTTCTGTCATCTTCCTCAATCTCTTATTGTAACACCGATATGCTTTGCTTTGAGTGGAGTAGCCCAAGAAAATTCCTTCATCACTTCTAGCATCAAACTTTCCTAGATCTTCATCTCTTTTAATATAACACTTGCTACCAAATACCCTGAAATATTTCACAGTAGGAGTGATGCCAAACCAAAGTTCATAGGGGGTCTTACCGGTGTTGTTTCTGATTTGAACTCGATTGAGAGTGTAGACTGCAGTGCTGATAGCTTCTTTCCAAAACATTTGAGGAACATTTGCTTCCAACATCATTGTCCTAGCAGCTTCCTGGATGGTCCGGTTCTTTCTCTCAACTACTCCATTCTGCTGTGGAGTCTTAGGAGCAGACAACTGTCTCCTTATACCCTGTTTCTCACAAAAGTCAATGAATTCACCAGATGTAAATTCACCACCTCTATCAGACCTTAGACACTTTAGTTTCAATCCGGTTTGATTCTCCACCATAGCTTTGAAGATTTTGAACTTCTCAAAAGCTTCTGATTTTTCTTTTAGAAAGGTAACCCACATCATCCGGGAATGATCATCAATTAACAACATGAAATATCTATCACCTTGCAGACTCTTGATTCTTGTCGGACCACATAGATCAGTATGTACTAATTCCAACAATCCGGTAGAAGACTGATCTTTGCTTTTAAAAGAGACTCTGCTTTGTTTGCCTAACTGACATTCTTTACACACACTGTTTGTAGGTTTTATCAACTTTGGAAGATCTCTCACAGCCTGAGTATTGCTTATTTTGATGATGTTATCAAAATTTACATGACACATTCTTCTATGCCATAACCAACTCTGATCAATTTGAACAAACAAACAACTTTTATTTGAACCAACCAGATGAAAGATGTTACCTCTTGTCTGAGTACCGGATGCAATTTCAGTTCCGGAGCTTGTAAAGATTCTGCATTTTCCATTCTTGAACCGGAGATCATAGCCTTTGTCCACTAACTGACCAACACTGAGAAGATTGTGCTTCAATCCTTCAACATATAGTACATTACCTGTTTTGCTCTTACCATCAAAGGAAATAGTTCCCCTACCTCTGATTCTGCCAGCAGAATTGTCACCAAACTTTACCATTCCTCCTTCATATCTTTCCAAGTCTAAGAACTTATTCTTGTCACCAGTCATATGGTGAGAGCATCCACTGTCAATAACCCAATCATCCTTTTCTTCCACTTGAGCAGCCAAGGCTTTTTCAACAACTTTGTGATTGACAGATTCAGAGAGCAAGGAATCTTCTTCCTTGATGGCTATAAACACCCACTCATTTCCGGATTTGCTTCCTGGATCTGATTCATCATCTGTTACTCCTTCATTGTCATCTTCTTCATGAACATAATAGCAATTCTTTTGAAACCTTTGTCTGTGAGTATTAGATCTTGCAGATCTCTCCGGACATCTTGAGGCAAAATGACCAATCTTATTGCAGTTAAAACACTTAAAGGGTAGTTTTCCTTCATACATACCGGATCCTCTTGGCAGTCTCTTTGCAATGAGGGCTTCAAGTTGAGCTGTTTCTGCTTCTTCTTCTTCCATGTCTCTTCTTGCTTGATCATACCATGACATTTTCCTTGATGAGTTTTCACCCGGATCAAATCTCTGTTTGCCTTTCACATAGGCACTGGCTTTAAAAGCAGACTCAGTCTTGGGTGGATCATCTCCAAACTCGGTCATTTCAAATGCAGCTAGTTTGCCAGCCAATTGTTCTCTTGTGACAGTTGTGTGGGCTCTGAATTCATCAATGGCAGCAACTTTGATTTTGTAGGCAGCAGGAAGGGATCTTAGGATTTTGCAGACAATCTCATTTTCATCTAGAGTTCCACCAGCATTTCTGATTCCACATACCAGCTCATTTACTCTTGGCATAAAGGTAGTAATGTTTTCATCATCTCTCATTTTCAATCTTTCAAATTTCCCTTTCAGACTTTGCAACCTTGCACTTTTGACAAACTCATCTCCTTCATACAGAAGTTCCAGTTTAGTTAGGATCTCATATGCAGTTGGTAGGTCAATGACATTCGAGAGATCTGAGTCATTCAATGCGCTTAGAAGAGCTTCCTTGGTCCGCAGATTGTTTTCAGCTTCTGTGGTTTCATCAGGAGTTGTCGGACCACCTTGTGGGGGTATATATGGTTTTGAAATCATAGCCAAGTATGCTTTTCCCATACATTCCAAATGACACTTCATGCGACCTTTCCAGAGAGTGAAGTTGGTTCCATCGAACTTCGGACTATCCTTCTTATATGACGACATCCTGGATCACCTCAAGCGGTTAAGCTCCTATCAGAGGAACTTGGCTCTGATACCAATTGTTGGATCTAGGGCATACAACTGAGAGGGGGGGGGGTGAATCAGTTGTATAGAACTTGTTCTATTTCAAACACTTAATTCTCTGTTGTTAGTTAGCAGCATATCAAATAATCATTCATGGAAGCACAATACATAAACACAAGAGCAGATAAGCATCAACACATTGAACACCAAGATTTTGACGTGGAAAACCCGGTTAAGGGAAAAACCACGGGGTGATTAACCCAAGAATTATTCTCTGTTAGAAGAATAAGGAAAAATGAATGGCACATGCCAATAAGGGCTCACTGCCCGAGCACACTGCTCACAAAGAGGCCCACTGCCTACAAGGAGACACACTGTCTACAAAGTGATGAAAATCACAGTCTTGAACTGGAGAACGACATCTCTACTATGTCCGGATCAGTTCCAATTAAGCCCAACAATCTCTGCTCTGCCTTTCGCACCTTTCTTCGCTACACCATGCTCATCCACATACTACCACCTGAAATGAATTCACAAATCATTATTTATACAAGACATCGACTTAGGAACAAGCATCTAAGTCGGCAAACAACCATAGGAGTATCCGCAAGATGAATAACACATCCGGTCGGCTATCACAAGAGCATTCGCAGGATGAACAACTCATCCGGTCGGCTAAACAGAGCAATAACTTCATCCGGAAGAGTAACTTCAGTTCCGGGCTCTACCATCAATGCGGACCAACAACACAACCTAAACATGATTCAAGAACCTTCACAAGTCTGTCTGAATGTCCGGATACATCCGCACTTTCTCTGCTTACTGGGATCTCTTGTCTTCCTCATCCGGAACTTCAAGAACACAGTCTGTCGCCACTGTCATAATGCAAGAGGTACTTCCGGACCTCCAAATCACACACAAATCAGGATGACACATCACAAGGACATCTAAAATACTCCTTCCAATCCGCAGATTATGATAATACAATTCTGGACCTCACCGGACCTTTTTGTGATCCTCTGTCACCTCCGGATACTTGCCGGACCCGGTTCTATACCGGCAGCCATAACTCCTTCAGATCTTCATGCGGACCTCTGAAATCTTAACTGTAGCATCTCAAGACTCATATCTACTAACCCTTTAATCCGCATCCTCCGGTTCTCATCCTATACAGTATATTTACCTTCTTCTCATCACTGTTCTTCACTGTTCCTGACTGAGGCTAATTTTCTCAATATCCTCAGCACAAAGCTCATCAAATCCTTCTTGTCAATGCAGTATGAGTATGTTGACATCAATGACAACAATGGCTCACCTCATACTTGCAACAATATCCAGAATTCAAACACAGATTACTCAAGATTTACTAAGATTTGTAATCGGAATACTCTTCTCTTTCATTAAGTATGCAAAAGACATGTACATATACAGCAGCTTTGAAATAAGTCCTGAATATTTCAGCAATCAGATTTCAATTAAGTTTCAAATGAAAATAACAAGGCATTCCACCACCTTTTATAGAATAAGGTGAGGAATCCGTTACAAAAGATCCACGGATCCGATATGTCAATACAAATCAACGGTCATCACTTCATGACTTGTCAATTTTACAAAAAGGCACAAGTTGCCAGCTGGCAACTATCTATACTGCATATGCAAGATATTCCCCCCCTTCATGATGTATCTTCATCATGCTCTTCATCTGATGCATGCGGGTCATCATCATGTGCATCGCTCTCTGAACTTTCGCTATCTGGATGATGACGCTGCTGCATATGGGGCTGCATGCTGCTCTGGATTTGTTCGTATGACTGCACAACTTGGTCTATTCCTCCGCCATCTTGAGTCTTTGCCTTGATGATGGCGTGTTTGTGCGCTTCATACTTATCCCTGCTGTTGTCCAGCTTATTCTTTCTGTCCTGCAGTGTCTCATTATAGGTCTCCATCTTGACCTTGATCCTCATCATTTTATTTATTATCTCTTCTGTCAAGTGGACTAGCGGACCATCATCTTCCACTTGGAAGTTATTACACAGAGCCTTGAGGGCAGAATCTTCATCTTGATTCTCTATCTTCCCTTCCACCTTGCCCTCTAATGTTTCGAGCATGTCTGCTTCAATGCCCATTAAATCGCGTAGCCTCATGCTGATCTCCCTCAGCTTATTATTGCATCTCTTGAGGACTCCGCATTCGAACTGTACATCTTTATACCATATATCCACTAATAATGCAGTATTATTATTTAACACCTGCTTACTGATAAGAAGTTGTGGATTTATCTTTCTTATTTCGTCCAACAGGCTGAGGACTTTCTCCAGTTTATAAGACCTTTTTCTGGTCTGCATCTGCAACCTGTCCACCTTGGTTTTGGAGTCACTCAATATGCTCCATCTTTTCAAAGAACCCTTCATTATTTCTATAGCATCATCCAATGTGGATGACACCCATTTTCTTATTACGGACACCTCATGTTTCATGAGGTCCAGTTTATTTACCTCCTCCTGAGAAATGGCAGTCAATGGGACTGCAGCTTCACCTGTGGTATCCTCAGGGTTGGTTAAACCATTAATGTATGCATGCAACTGAGCAATGTGCTCTTTATGTTGCTTATTCTTCTCCTTCTCTCTTTTCACCTTCTGAATTAGAGAGTCTATAATGTCCTTTCCCTCCTGACCTTCCTGCTCTTCATTGGCAAAACCCAAATCAACTGTGCTTATCTGGAATTCATCCACAGTGATTTTGCCTTTCTCTTTCTCTACGGCAGGCACAGCAATTTGTGCGGTCCTTCTCCCTGTCACCGGATCTCTCTTGATGGCTGAAGTCATCCTGGCCTTCCTCCTGGGTTTCATTATATCTACGGCGAACAGGGTGGAGACGTCGAACTCTTGAATCTCCAGCTCCTCCTCAACATTCACCTCCTTTTCTAACCATGGAGGCACCTGATCATGCTTCTCAGCATCATGATGCTGCTCACCTCTATCTCCTGTTTCCATCAATATGTGTTGTGGAGATGGTGATTTTTCCTTTTCTCTCTCCTGATGCTCACCTTGCTGCTGTTGATCCTGAGGTGCCTCCTCCTGTTGAGGAGCTTCCTTTTCCGGGGGAGCATCTTCTCTGTGTGGGGAACCCTGCGGTGTACCTGTAGGTAGATCATGATGATCATGATCTTTTTCCTTCGTTATTTCATCTATCCCCAGTTCCTCCCCTTGTGGAGGTTGGTCATCCTCCTTTTGTTTTTCTACTTCTGGTGGTATGTCGACCACCTTTGATATTGTAGGATCTGCTTGAGGTGATGGCATCTTCTCTGCGGCGGCTATTTGCTCTGTACCTACAGCATCCACCTCTTGTGCCTTATCAGCAGGATCCTCTATCGCTTCTTTCTTCTCGTCATCGGCCTTTGCTTCTTGGACCTCTACTATAGCAGGCCCTGCTGATGTATCTTGTGGGCTCTGCTGGCCTGATTCAAGAGCATGGCCCTCTGCTTCGGCCATCTCTATCTCCTTTGTCAGGTGGCCCTTATCAGGTGATCCTGCTGGTTTCTCAGGACTTGCATCCTATTTTTCTGTCAAGTTGACCACTGCAGAACTTGTCACCTCGGCGATCAGTGTGTCCAGCCCTATATCCTGAGCTACCTGTTCCGGGCTCTTCTCTCGCTCCGCCTCTGCTTGTTTCATCTCTTCAAGCATTGATTGGACAGATGGAGGCTTGTGAGGAGTCACACTGATGCCAGCAGCCGCAAGTGTTTCCATTTCTTGTGCAGCTACATCCTGCACCACCTCATCGTCAGACAAGTTTATTGTCTCGTCTAGCGAGACATGCTTTTCTACTTGTGCCTGAGATGTTTCTTTTTGTTGTTCTTCTGCAAGTTCTATTTTGAACTTGACAATGGTAGGAAGTGGAACATTGTGCTGAAGTTCCTTCTGCACTTCACTACCTACCCCTTGTACTTGCACTGGGGGTTGACTCATCTCACCTCTCATGGAGGTTCTTGGTTTCTTCGGTGTGGTAGGAACCAACACCTGCGGAGCTCTCCTCTTTCTTCTAATTACTAGTGGAGCTTCCTCCTCTTCTTCAGGCTCTTCATCCATGAGGATATCCTTGCCTGGTTGTCTAGATGACTGACCCACTTCTTGGGTCTCTGTGGTTCCAGCCTCTGCTGTCTTGGCTTTCTTGGGCTTGGGAGGAGAATCTGATTCTGATCCTGATCTGGCTGCCTCCTCAGCCGTGAATACTGCCCTTTCAATTATGACCCCTTTGGGTCCCTTTTCCACCTTCTTGCCCCTTGGGGTTCTCTTGCTTGGCTGCTGTGGTGGAGGAATCCTCTCTCCCTTGGTCTTCCGCTTCTCCAGCAGGAAGTCATCATATTCGTCTGCAGGGATGTCCTGCCCTTTCTTTTTGTTGTCCACCGTGATGGCAACACCCTTTTTCTTCAATGCCTCTACCTGTGCATCTACCCAAGCTTGGGTCAAGTGTATGGTTCTGGCAAAGAATGGGTCCAAGGACATATCCTCCTGCATGGTGAGGTCAGGTGCAGAGATGGTATCATTGTATATCTTCTTATGCTCGTAGTCATCTGCCATTATCCTGCCGTCATCACTCTTCAGCTGCTGAGGGAGGGAGATGCAGTCAAATGTTCTAATCTGGTTCAGAGTCAACCTCTGATACCTCCTCCTTCTGGCCTCTACCTCATCCTCGCAGTCAGCCCAAAAATCTTCTAGGTGCCTTTGGTGAATAGGCTTCCCTAGAATCTTCTGCATTCGACCGTAAGGATCATATGGTCTCGTTACTGGGAAGGGCAGTAGATTCATCTTTTTCAGAGTGACCATCACCTTCTTAATATTATCCGAGTCAGGGCACATATAGTTGCCGATGCTGACTGGGAACAAAATTGGTGGCAGCTTCTTGGCATCCTTATACATTTGTATGATGGTGGAGCCCTGCCTGATAAATTCCATTAAAACTACTGCATCAGTAGGATATCTTGGCAGCATCAGGGGATGCCCTTCAAAACCTTCTATCCTGATGTAGGAAAAGGTGGCAAATTGGATGTACCATGCCCCATGCCTGTATACTGCCTCCTGAGCTTCCATGCTTAGTCTTTTTGTCCTGTCATCTTCCATGGTCCTTACCAGATGCATAGAGAATGCATCATTGACCAGTTTATAGTCCTTGATGTAATTGGTTCTTTGCAGCTGGGGATGATGATCCCAGATATAGGCTGCATTTGTGCCTGTTAGCTTCCCATCTGTGGTTAAGGCATCAAACATACCTCTATATGCACAGGAATAAACAATGTAAGAGGTCATATAGAAGGCACAATCTGAACCTCCCAGGTTCAACAGCTGCTCATGCAGAGCATCACTAATTATCTGGCCCCACAGTGGCTTGATGTCTGCATATAGGCACATCATTATTATGCCGTACATCCAGTCTCTGAATTCTCTAGTATTAGGCTGGCCAGTCACCCTGTTCAGTAGGGCAATCACATACTGATATTCCTCATTAAAATCAAACTTGAACATGTGCACAGGGAGCTTGGCCGCTGCATTATATGTGCTGTTCTCGGCCCGCCAAGCATACATATTCTTTCTGGCCGTCTTCTTGTTGGCCTCATATTCTCTTTCAGACTTCTTTAAGTCTACACTCTTTACCTTACTGCCCATTGGCAGTCCAAACGTTCGGGATAGACCTTTGATGGACAAGTCTGCATACACCCTCCCATGCTTCACCACCTGCCTCGTCTGAGGGTTGTAGTTCCGGGCGCACTCAATAACCAGCTCTGGAGACTCCATGGAGTAGGGGAAGCCAGCAGCGTTCCACATGCCGGATACAAACACGGCGTCCAATACTGGACTCTTATCTTGTCCATCATTCAGCTTGGCTGACCAAGCTTCCAGGTTGGTACTCCCCTGATGGGTATCTGTAATTGCCCCAAATTTGAACAGGACCCCTCTCTGTGAAGAGGACATAGGCCGGCTGAATTCTTCCTGATTCTTGACTAAACGTTTTTCAGCCATGGGTACCTGCAATTAACAACATTTCTTCTCACAACGGGATATGCATGCATACATACTGCAAATATCATGCTTATTGTATCAATTTCACGTTACTTATTCATACGGATACATAACCAGAACTTATAGCATCATATAGAAACAACATGATGAGGGTTTCAGTTTACTTACCTGGTTATGCCGATTTCTTTTTATACCAGTATATCTCTCAGACACCCTTGATTCAACTGCTGATCACCTTCCTCCCTCAGTTTATGAGCTCCAGTCACGCAACGATAGCTGTTATGCAGAAATGGAGGCTGGTGCTCTGTAAAACAATTTTAACGCAGGTAAATGTAACAATGGCGGTTGAATTACCTTTTAACCTCACAGTTAGGGTAAACTTAGGGTAACTCTGACAAGTTAGATCGCAATCTTTGATCATTCGTGCGAAAACTTAGGATCTCGCCAGACGTTTCATTGGGTTCCGGGGTCGGCGGGAATCACCTACCATATCTACGCACATTTAATGGCAATGGCAGCAAAGGGAGCAGGGGGATATTCATACGACAAGATATCATGAGGGCAGGATGATATTTCACAAATATCAGGTTGAGTTTCAATATCATCCTCCCTAGTCTTGAAATTGTTATCGCGACAAAAATTCGGGTGACAACGCACCTTTTTTTTCATTTTAGCACATCAGGAGGATATTTCGGTCTATCGGGTGATATTTCAAAATATGATGATGACCTTCAAACTTACTCATTCTCCTTTTGGAATATCAGGATGACGTCATCATGATATTTGTTCTTTGTATTGGATATGTCTTATGACGTCATCGTCATATTGGCTGAACATGATCATGTTTACAAAATATCCTGTCGAAATGCAAATATGATGATGATGTCATCAGGATGTTTGTTTCTTTGTTTATCATATTCAGATGATGTCATCAGGATGTTTGTTAAGGGTGATATTTTGCATCAGGATGATATTAACGAATATCGGGTTACTTTCAAAATATGATGCTCGCGATACAAAAGACCGTTCGACGGGGAAGACTATCTATCACTTAAAGTTGACGTCCAGATATTTGAACCACAGGATATTATCGGGGGGGGACGTTTCAAATATGATGATGATGTTCTTCAAACAGCATAACTGAGTTTATAAAATATGACCCTCTTCTTGTGAATATCAGGTTTGACCAAGACTTTGACTGTTCATAACTCTCACATCCTGATGAATATCAGGGTGATGTAAAAGGCAAACCTGCATGAATTTTAATGCTCTTTCAGAATATGTTGTCATATATATGAAATACAAATTTTGACAGACTAACCTCATATTGGGGCTTACCTGATCTTGACTCCACATGATGATGAACATGACTGATTTTACCAAACCGCCAGAAAGCAGACAACACAAACCAAACAAAAGAAGTTGGGTCCCTGTTTTGCCAAGTCAAAATGGGGCGTGTTGTGTAACCACACAACAGTTCCTTGTCAGATGGGGAGAGATGCTAGAGGGGATGATGGAGCGGGCTACAATTTATGCTTGGTGTCCTTGTTTACTGCCATGCTATACTTTCAGCTGCATGGGATTGCCTATCGAGGTGAGCAATCAATCAG
Source organism: Cunninghamia lanceolata (assembly GCA_027924645.1). NCBI lineage: Eukaryota > Viridiplantae > Streptophyta > Pinopsida > Cupressales > Cupressaceae > Cunninghamia > Cunninghamia lanceolata. The sequence continues at coordinate 3,397,616 of BSBN01001135.1, read as the reverse complement.
CTGCGAGGTCACTTTACTGATGATCTGGGCATGGGAGCGCATTCCTGTATTCATACCTCTTGTGACTAGGGAGATACTTGAGGAGCTACCATATGTCTACATCTATGGAGGAGTTGTTATGTAGGCACAAATCAACAGTGTGGGCTTTTGGCATCATGGGATTGATCATTTAGATGAGTTTATCTGGAGACCATACAGGGATTTCCTAGTTTGGGGAGAGGACAAAGATAATTTACCCTACTGTCATCATAATAGATACTTTATTGGGCACATAGTACAGGTGCAACACATCATTGAACACCATTTTCCAGAGTGAGTTCAGAGATAGTTTGGAGAGAGATAGGGTGAGCCGGTCGGTATAGTCGAGTTTGCCTGATCTACCAAAGAAATCCATGATTGGGGGCCTATGATTAGCATGGATGTGGTGATCAAGGAGATACTGGGCTTAAACCTATTTAGTGGGGGTGGAAATAGATGTGACAGATGTGGGCACCATTCCCGAGTATGACGCATGGTGGGTGTATCACAGGCCTACACCATTATTGCATCCTTATGAGCCAACACCAGTAGGAAGAGGGAGAGATGGAGGCTGAGGAGGTAGGGGATGATGGGGATGACATTGGAGATGATGGTGGTTGCAGAGGCAGAGGTAGGGATGGCCAAGGTAGGGGCCCCAGACTCTCTCCTATTCATGAGGAGGGAGATGTAGCCGTGGGACAGGTGGCAGTGGCGATGGGTGAGGTGAGAGTGGAGGAGGTGGATGAGGACATTTCCATGGAGGAGGCCAGAGATTAGGGAGATGATGAGGAGATGGAGGTGGAGAAGAGGGCCTCAGAGGAGGCCTTGCAGTACAGATTGAAGCCTTACAGGCCCGGATGCACGGATTGTAGGTGTAGCTGCAAGATTCACAAGCTCAAGTGCAGGGCTTATAGGGATATTTATTGTAGTGCACAACCAAGTGTGACATGGACATCATCAGTGTGCAGAGGGTAGAGCAATGCAGTATTGATTTCATGGCTATGATTGGTGGACCTGCTGTAGAGTTTGCACACACACTATACATGGCAACGTAGGAGGCACAATACTATAGGAGCTTATATGAGGGTGTGGTGCCAGTCGATTAGAGGGCACTAAGCTATCAAATTGGGAGACAGAGCCGCACTCACTCTAGACAGACACACAACAGTGTCAAAGTGTCTCAGAGGAGGGCCTCACCTTATGATAGGCCATCAGGGTCTAGAGCTAGTTCAGAGCACATGGGTCTTCCTTTAGGTCAAGCACCATCCTGAGGTCAAGACAACACAGGCTAGGATTATTTTTTGTCGACAAGATACACATTTTTGATCGAGCTTGCAAGCTCTTATTTTTGACTGAGCCTGCAAGCTCCATTTTTTACACATTTTTGATATATATGAGATACACTATTTTGCGATGACGATATGACATGTTGACCCTATATGATGATGTGATGGATTATGTTATGCGTTATGTGATGCTCTATATGGATTTTATGATGTATGATTTATGCTTATGGTTTATGCTTATGATGTTATGGATGCACATAGTTTATGAATGGTTATATGATTTATGGATGGTCATTATGAGATGTTACTATATGTGATTGTTATGCTTATGTGATTGTTATGTGGATTCTACATGTATGCAGATGATAATTTTATGTGATGTATGCAATGCTATCTATGTTTTGTATTTTCTTATACCATATGGATGAGCTAACCTGTATGTGATGATTCTTAAATGATGTACTACCATGATTATGATGATATCTATATGTTGTTCTAATATGTGTATGTATGCAAGATGAGGTATCTAATGCATTGATTTTTTTGTGGCACATTATACCATCAAGATGATTGCAGCCTAGATGGATAGAAGAAATGGAAATGTGGAAGAGAAGATGGCTAGCCAGAGATGAAGAATGATCAGAGGAATGAAATTAAACAAGATTTTGCTTGATAGATTTTGAGCTTATACTTTCATTGCATGATTATCATCATAGAGCTTTATTATGACAATGGATAATGAACACCATGGCATGACTTAGGCCAAGGTGCAAAATGTGATCCCTTGCAAAATAGGTACATGACAGACAAGGAGTGTCATGACGTAGACTGGGAACCATAGAACCCTGTCAGAATATGTGAGGAAACACCCATAAGGCATGTTAATCCTGATACAAGTGTTCGATAATCCTTCACTTGTATAGGATGTTTTGATTGTGCCAAATGGAATCCCAATCACACACGAGGAACTTAGTTGCCCTAGTCATATTTCCAAGACAAACCATAAACATAAACCAAAGAGAAAATAAAAGTCGTTATCCATCATTGCTCCTCTCATTGCTTGTGGACTTCCTCAAGAAGCATAAGAACAAGACCCAAGATAAACCAAATGAAAATATAAAATAGACTAGACCGTCAGAGTCACTAGCCATTTTGATCTTCTTGTTGAGTGTTGATTGCTTGATATGATTGCTGAATAATGCTTGGTTTCAGGGAAGGAACATGTCGTATAAGACGTTGAGTCTAGTTTCAACAATGTCACTACATGTATAAGGAAAATGTGATGGTAGAGTCATGTTCCATTTATGAGACACCTCGTATAAGACGCCTGGTCTAGTTTCGAGAGTGCCACTATCCATATAAGACTAATGATATGATTGATTGTGTGTAAAATGGTATTGTCTGGTTTTAGGAAATGAAGTATGCCATATAAGATGTAAAGTTTGGTTTCAACAATAATGTATCCTTTATAAGACAAGTGATGGTTGATAGAGGTAAGTGAGTGATCATGATTAGGCAATTGATCTTGGGTGATTGAAGACCAATTGGATAGTTTATCTATTGTCACGAGATTGTCAAAGCTCAGTTCTCTTGGAGAAGATAAGTTGTTTGTGTCTGATCAAAGTGTTAATCTTAGTAAGGGATGACTTACTGTGAAATGTGAACCATGAAGACTTTACTCAACGGCCCTAAGGGATTGACCTAATGTCTTGGGGGCTCATCGAAGATGGCCTTGCCTACATGAAACACAGAGACAACATAGTTTAACCATGTGGACTCTGTGAGACCTAAGACCTAGGGGTGGGGTGCCTCGGGGGCCCATCGAAGATGTCCTTGCCTACGTGAAGTCATAGAGGCAATGTAGTTCGACAAGGTCAAATGACACTATTTATTGCTTTTGGTTTTTGGTTGATTATTCGATGTTTTTGTGTTTTGGGAATATTTTATTTGTTTTGAAATTTTGGAATGTTTTAATTTTTTCAGATTTTGACATGTTTTGATTTTTTTTGGATTGTGACATGTTTTGAGAGGTATCCTCCAATACTGAATATATGATCTCGTCCAGAGACCTAAGTCAAGGATTTGCCCCTTTATTAGGAAGGGGTGGGATGAAGCTAATGTTATAAGGTGAGTCGATATGAAAAGCGATGGATGACAATTGTCAACTTGTTCTCAAGCCATGAGAAGGATGACATGGTGTTATTGTGGATTATGATGTGGATTATGTATGGAAGGATAGCGTAAGACCTGATAGAATAATGGTAGAAGGTGGAGCAAACGCCAACTACACATGATGCCTGTTTGCTAGGTTTTCACCATGGTACTTATTTAAATCACCACCGAAGTGGTTTTCACTATTGGACGGATTATTTCTCTTACTATTTTTGTCATCCAAAGTGCCACCGAAGTGGTTTTCACTATTGGACATTTTTTTCCTTTTTTGATTTTTTTTGTTTTTTGATCTTTTTGATTTTTTTGATTTTTTAGGTGTAGTATTTGTGAAGGTGCATGTTGTTGATCGTCTCTTGTAGCGGTTCACCTTCAGGAGTGGCTAGTTGATATGCACCAGATCCATATGCTGTGGTGATGATATAAGGACCCAAACAGTTTGGCTCAAACTTTCCTGGCTTTTCTCATTCTATTTGATTCTTAGGGTTCTCCTTTAGGACCAAGTCCCCAATGTTGAAGTGTCAAACCTTGACTCTCTTATTATAGCTATGATGGAGACAGTTCTGATAAGCTTGCAAGTGGACCAATGAGTTCTGTCTTCATTCATCCAGTAGTTCTAACTCATGTAATCTAGATACTATGTATTCTTCATCATCAATGAATGGTTGCATCAACACTCTCAAAGATGGTAACTCAACCTCAATGGGTAGGATGGCTTCAGAACCATAGACAAGGGAGTATGGAGTGGATCCAGTGGGTGTATGGATGCTAGTGCGGTAGGCCCACAAGGCTGCGTTGAGTTTGATATGCCAGTCACGACTAGCATCATTGACAGTCTTTTTGAGGATTTGATGATGGTTTTATTGGATGCCTCAACTTGACCATTTCCCTGGGGATAGTATGGAGTGGCAAAATGATGTTGAATGTGGAACCTTTCACAGAGCTCACACACATCTTGGTTCTTGAAAGGATGGTTATTGTCTGTGACAATAGACCAAGGAACACCATACTGGCATATAATATAATTGAGAATGAACTTAGCAATCTTTTTGCCAGTGATGTATGTCATAGGAATAGCCTCAATCGATTTTGTGAAGTATTCGGTGGCTGTGATGATAAATTTATGACCATTGGTGGAGGTGGGATGGATTTTGCCCACAAGGTCGAGTCCCCATTGAGAGAAGGGCCACGGTGATGTGAGTGGCTAAAGGTCCTAGGCAGGTGCATGCACAAGATCTCCATGTATTTGACACTATCGACATTTCTTAGCAAAGTGATATGCATCTCATTCCATTGTGGGTTAGTAATATCTAGTTCTTATAATCTTTTTGGCTAGAGTAGGATCACTAAAGTGAGCTTCACATATACCCTTGTGTACTTCATATAGGTCCATTTGTGCTTCTTCAACATTGAGACATCTTAGGAGGGTTTTATCAAAGCCACGATGGTAAAGGGTATCACCGATGATGATGTATTTAGTGGCTTAGCAAATGAAGGACTTGCGTTGGTTAGAAGATAGGTCAGAGGGAACGGTTTGGTTATGTAGCTAATTGTAAATATCATGATACCAAGGGGACTTGGGACCAACAATTTCACACACTAGCTCAGATTTAGGGATGTCATAAGTGGGGATCAACAATTTTTCCACCAGGAATTTGAACTGAGGTGCATTGCTTGGAATGTCCAAGAGAGATCCTATAGTGGCTATTGCATCGGCCACTCTGTTCTAAACTCAGGGAATCTGGTCGAAGACGACGGTATCAAAGTAGAGTTTGAAACTATCTACCATCCTCTTATAGGGCATAAGCTTTTCAACTTTAGTGTCATATTCATCATTGACCTATTTGATTACTTGTTGTGAGTCATCAAAGACTTGCAAATTCTTGTTTTTCCTGTTAATGGCCATGCGTAATCCAGTAAGTAGTGCCTTGTACTCAGCTATATTGTTTGTACAAGAGAAGGATATCCTGAATGATTTAGAAATAGAATCTCCCCGTGGTGTGATGAAAATGATTCTGGCTCTTGAACCATGATTTGTGCAAGATTCGTCAAAGTACAACATCCATGTTTTTGAGACTTCTACTGCAAAGATTGATTCATTTGGAAAGTCTGTAACCAAAGGATGATCAGCTAGTGTGGGTACCTCTACAAGTTGGTCTGTTATTACTTGTCCTTTTATGGCCTTCTGGCCAATGTATTCTATATTGAACTCACTTAGGATCATGACCCATTTAGCCAACCGTCCTATCAAAGCATATTTATTGAGTAAATATTTCAAAGGGTCAATCTTCGCTACAATCTTTGTTTGATGATTCAACATGTAATGTTGAATCTTTTGAGTGGCAAAAACCACTGCAAGGCAAACATGTTCAATAGGACTATAATTAAGATCATATCCTACCAGTGTTCTATTGATGTTGTAGATAGCATGTTCTTTCCCTTCTTCATCATTATGTGCTAGGAGTGCCCCCAGTGCTGAAGCAGTAGTTGAGATGTACAATATAAGGGTTTTTCATCGATTGGTGGCATGAGAACTGGTGGGGATAGTAAGTAATCCTTGATTTGTTGGAAAGCCTCTTGACAACATTCAATCCATATGAATGGTACTCCCTTACGAAGCAGGTGTTGAAATGGATGACACTTGTCAGCCAATTATGCAATGAATCTCCAGATTGATTGTAGTTTCCCTTGTAAACTACGTAGCTATTTGAGTCTCATTGGGGGAGGCATGTCTGTGATGGATTTTACCTTGGCAAGATCAACCTCAATTCCTTGGTGAGAGACAATGTAACCCAATAGTTTGCTTGATGTGACTCCAAAGACACACTTTTTCAGATTTAGCTTGACCTTGTACTCTTTAAGTCATGTGAAAACTTTGTCTAATGCATCTGAATGACTATCATGTGTAACTGATTTGGTTAGTAAGTCATCCACATAATCTTCCATAAATGCGTACATGTAGTCGTGAAAGATTGTTGTCATGGCCTGTTGATATGTTGCTCTAGTATTTTTAAGGCTGATGGGCATGAAGTTCCAACAATATGTACCCCAAGGAAAGGTAAAATTTGTCTTGTGTTGATCCTCAGGAGCAATTTTGATCTGATTGTACCCTAAAAATCTATCCATGAGTGAAAGCATCTCATATCCTACTGTAAGGTTGACTATTATATAAATGTTGGGCAATGGAAAATTATCTTTTGGACAAGCCTTGTTCAGATCCCTAAAGTCTTCACAAATTCTGATTTGACCATTTGGTTTAGTAAATGACACAAGATTAGAGACCCATTCTGGATAATCTATTGGCCAAATGAAACCAATATCTAGTAACTTTTTCAGTTCTGCTTTAACCAAGACTGCAATTTGCAGGTGCATCTTTCTTAACTTTTGCTTTACATGCTTTGCATTCGAGTGTAATGGTAAATGGTGTAGAACCATCTGAGGATCAAGTCTAGGCATGTTAGTGTACGACCAAGAGAAATTTATTTTCCATGCCGAAAAGAAGGCTGTAAACACTGGCTTCTCTTGTTCTGACAATATTTATCTCTATTGTTTTCTCCACCAGCAGTGGTGATCTCTCTTGAGTCATGGGGAGAACTTCCAACCCTCCATCATTGGGCACCTCAAAGAGGTTTTCACCCTTGGATATGTCCTTTGTTCTTACAATCTTGTGGTCTAGAGGTGCTTTCAATTTTCACCTAGAGACCTATTTTTATTCTTTTCATTTTCACTTTTGTGACTAGAGGGTGGAATGGACTCAACAAAGTAAGATGAATCATCAAGATCCATGATGTATCCAACCTTATGATTCCCACTAGGTATGCCTTCTCTTAGTCCCATAAACTCAACAATAGCTTCCATATTTTTTAATAGATCCAAGCTTGGTGGTGCATGTTGGTCCCAGTCTATTAGTTGGGAGTGGACTAGAGGCAAGTCATCATCTGTGCTAATGTAGCTCAAGGATAGGGGAGTTAAGGTGCATATAGAGGTATCCTTGAGGTCCCAAAAGATGCTAATCTAGGGAGATCCCTCAGGCGGGTTAGTTTGAGAAGGTGTGGGTTCAGGAGGGTCCCTTGATACCTCAATGTCTTTAGAAGCACTTGCATCCTTACCTAATAGAAACTTAGTACTAGAAGTGTTCCCTCTTTGTGATGTCTACCCTAACCCTTTATTGTGAGGTAGCATGCTTGGTTGTATGGGTTTAGTTCTTCCATTTTTGTTCGGACCTAGTCCACTATGTCCATCATATCCTTGTTGTTTCACAAATTCATATCCTTTCCCATACTGTTCTACTGGTAGGTGCACATGCTTGACTTCTTCTTCATCCTTGTAGAGCCATGTAGAGACATCCTCATTGACATCTTCTTTGCTTAATTCACCCCATCTGGTGAGGGTGGTGCAGGCGGCACAAATAGTTTCCTTTGGTTTGATTGGGCTGGGTTTTCCATGAGACTTCAGTCATATTGGCAGCTTGCCAATGCGGTATGAGCTCTCCATTTTATACTCTCCACATCATTTATCATGGATCTGGACATTAGGGTTGAGAGGTGGAATGAACGAAGTGGTGGATTTTGATAGTGTGGAGGGATAAATATAATGAGATGACACAATAGGTGGAATTCCCCTGTTAATGGGAACTTGATGCTTGGGTGTTTCTCTCAAGTGGTTGCAATATTGAAAAGCATCAGGGTCGCTAGCTATCATGATTTTAGTTCTGTTAAAGGGAAACTTGATGCATTGGTGGTATGTGGATGGAACGTCCTTCATGGCATGAATCCATGGGCGACTGAGGATGAGGTTGTAAGGGAGATCCATAGCCAAGACCTGGAATATAGTGTCTAGGATGGTGGGTCCAACTCTCACTAGAAGTGAGATCACACCCTTTGAAGAGTGTTCTACATCGTCATAGGCTTTGATAACAAGTTTCTTAGATGGATCCATGCAGGCCTCAAAGTAACCCAGTAATTTGACCAATTTTAAAGGACATATGTTCAATCCTGCTCCACCGTCTACCAGGACTCGTCATATCTTATGCTTGTTAATGAACACTTCAAGGTGTAAGGGATCATTATGGTTTGGTCTATGTTGAGGCAAGTCATGTGCAGTGAAGGTAATGTGATTGGTGGTAGCTAAGTGTCCTACCATGGCCTGGACTTGATTCACATTGAGATCTGAAGGGATGGATGATTCTAGGAGGGCTTTATCTCATATGGCCTTATGTTTAGGAGACAAGCAGAGCAACTAAAAAATGGATATCTATGCCAGGATTTTCTTCAAGTAGTCCAAGAGGTTATATTGGGTCTTTGGTTGCGAGTTGGATGGATTGGATGGAGCACTTTGCAAGGTCAATTTAGCTTTTTGAGTGGTGACGACACACTTAGCATGAGATTTGATAGTAATCATGGAGACACTATCATCATATTCTTGGATGTTGTTGACAGTGTATTCGTAGGCAACATTATTATAATTGACTTGGTCATTTGGCTTAGTTCCCAAACTGGAGTCTTTTCCTGATCTATGATTTTGTAGAGGATCCGTGAAGATGGTGTAATTAGCATTGGAGGAACCTTGTGGATTATCTAAGACTATGTCACCTTGTTTGATAAGGTCCTAGATGGTGTTCTTTAACTTGTAACAATTAGATGTTTTGTGACCTTTTATTCGGTGATACTTGCAAAAGTCATTGTCATTCCATGAAGGAGGTTTGAAGGATGGATCATATTGTTTGACCTCTGGAAATTGAATAAGGTTGAATTGTAACAACTTCTTTAGGATCAAATCAATTGGTTCCGACAATGGTGTGCAGTTTTGCCTTGGGCGATTATTCTTCAGGGGAGCTCATCTTTGATTGTTTTGGATGACATTAGAAGTTTGTTGTTGTTGTTGTTGTTGAATGGGTGGTGGGTTGTTTGGCATTGGTGGTGCTTTGAGTGTGAGAATGGGGCCTGTCTTGTTGAGTGCCTTTGCATTAACCACATCATCATTGGTAACATTCTTATTCCTAGACCAAAATTTGTTTTTGTCATAGGAGGTGTTTAGATTGTTTTGACTTTTCTTGAAAATTTTGATTGTACCCTTGGCAATGAGGGCTTTCTCAATTGCTATTCCCTTTTCAACAACGTCTCCAAAGGAGGTGAAACAATGGATTTGCAGTTGGTGCATGATTTCTATGTTTAAGTTCTCCACAAAGATTGGAACCAATTGATTTTCAGGTATGTGGCATGGACATTTTCTAGCTAGGCTTCTCCATCTTTGAAAGAAAGAGAGGAATGTTTCTCCATCATCTTATTTTGTATGGCATAATGTGGCAACATTTACATCCATCTCAATGTTGTAGGAGAAGTGGGATATGAATTTGTCTACGAGTTTGGTCCATGTTCTTATCCCCGTGGGAGGATGTGCGAACCACTCAAGTGCTTGACCTGCGAGGCTTCATGGGAATAATCTCATTAGGTATGCGTGCTCAAAAGCAATCTCTAGGCATGCGGTGTGGTATTCTCGCACATGTTCTATGAGACTCTCCTTTCCTCTATACTTATTGAAGTTAGGTACATTTTAGTTTGGTGGAAAAGGAGGCATATATATGCTCTTATCAAAGGGATAAGGACATAAATCTTCCATGGAGTATGCCTTCTTTGTAGTAGACACTTGCATGTTTGAGAACCGTTGCTCTAATGAATGCATCTTGTGTACCAAGATCTCAAAGGAGGGTAATGATGTGTCTATCGCATTTGTATGTACATTTTGATAAGGAGTACATGTTTGACGTCGACGTGCCTTGGAATCCTATGTTTACAACAAGGGGGTTGGTATTTGTGTTGATATAGTTGTGTGATGAAGATGGATTTAGATTTTGGATGTTGGGTATGTATGTGGTATTTGGAGTTGTGTTGGTGCTTTGAAATTGAAAATGGGATGGGATATTTATATGGTTGTGGAATTGAAGGGGGTTGGAAGTTGTTTGAAGGTGAATGTTTGGGTCAACTTGTTATTGTATAGGGTTTGTATGGGTATTTTGTTGATATGAACTAGCACTTTGATTAATGTTTTGGTGAGACACATGTTGATGGGTTTGGCCAATATTTTGATGACTCAAAGTGTTGTTTGGAGTGGCACCAAAGTTCATGTTTGTATTGGGTATGGTGTTATTATTTTGATAAAGTGGATCTATGTTTTGATGACTTAAGTTGTTGTTTGGTTGAGACCCAAGGTTCATGTTGGCATTTGGTATGGTATTAGTTCCTTGTGTTTGTGTTCATGGAGGTACTATGTGTATTCTTCATGTTCTCTTGTTTTGACCCATGGTGTTGGTTGACATTGAAGCAAATGGATTCACAAAGTTTAATGGTTGGGATGTGACATTTGTATTGTTGTCTTCAAATGGTGGAGGTATGTTGACGTTTGTGGTATCATGTGAAGTTTCTCCAAGGAGTGTGTTAATGTGTTCTTGTGTCAGGTTTGTGTGACTAGTAGAAGATATCGCTTGACCTTGACCTTGTGTAGCATTGTTTGGAGATCATCCTACAATCATGTTTACATAGACACATGTAGGGAGTTTGGTTCCATTTTGCAAAAGTCTCATGAGGTATGTTTAGGGATTCATGGATATCATCTCATTTAGAATTCTCAATAACCTTGGGTCTTGGGAAGCTTCATCTATCTCTTGTTGTGTCACTCTTTGTTCAACCTCATGTAAGGTGAAGTTTTCAAAGGGTTTCCCATGTGAGAGTGTGATTCGTGTTGGTTGTTGGAGGAAGCTCCAAATCTAATTTTATTAGTGGGATTGTTGTGGGGATGATCTAAGGAGTCCTCTCCCTTTATTTTCCTTTGGGACCTTGTTTCAACCATATATGGCTTGTAAATTTTTTGGAATGGGATGCAAATGGGAGACAATGCAAGATGATTATGCACTAAGCTATGTTTTTTGGTCTCCACTATGTTTTGGGATTTTGAATTTAAGGATGCCAAATACAATTATATTTTTAGGATTTTGGGCAATAAGTATGCTCAAAGGTGTGGGAAATGGCAATTGTTAATGAAACTATGACAATGCTTGAAACTATTTTGGATAGACAACTTTAAAGTTTTGAAAGAGAGGATACTATGGAAAACTATGATATAGCCAAGTGACTACTTGAAATGTTAAGACCTTGAAAGCGTTGGAAGAAAGATGATTGATTGAAGTGAGCCACAAACTAGACACATGAGTTAGGGACTCAACTTGCAAATTGAAAAAGGTGAACCTAAACTAGACTTGTGAGTTTTAGGTCCAACTTGTTGATTGATTAGTTGATGGAGAAGGGCAAGGTCTTAGACACTTCAAGTTTGTAATAAAGGTACGATCAAAGTATGACAAGTCTCCTATTTTCAAGCCTCAAAGGTGACTGAAATCTAGAATGCAAAGGGGTGATTTAGACAATACAAGATAAGCTCTAGTGAATGCAATGGACTAAACAAGGTTGACTAGGCAATGCAAACTAACTTAAGTAAATGTGATGGATGGGTGGAATGAAGCTAACAAGTCTTAGATGTGATCATATGGTCACTATCCGGATCAGATAAGAAATATGGACACTTAGGTTTTTCCCTAAAATTTTTAACTCAGGTGGATGTGTTCCTTTAGGGCTCAATCATAGTGTAAAAAGATGCAGATGTGTAGCAGGAATTATCAATGGCGGCTCATAAAGACTCAGTTGTAGTGCATTATTTTAGCAAGTACGTTGCAAGATGGCTCAATTACAAAATAGAAGTTGTCAAATGCATAGCAAAAACCTACAGTTGTGGTTCTTTGTCTACCTATGACCTAAAATCAAAATTTTAAAGTGTTTTTCTTGTTTTGGGTAGTTTGTTTTGATGATCAGAAAACACATCACACATAGAAAACACTTGGCATTCATATTTGGTTGTTTTGTGACTCTTGACTTTTGAAAGGTATGGTATTTTGAAAGTCTTCTACCATAAGACTCACTTAGCCATGGATCACAAACAATGAAGAAAGTACAACTTAATTAGTAGTAAAGGATGTTTACCAAAGTAGGCTTACCTCACCCTTTTGGGGTGATTTTAAACAGAGTAATTGGAATGGGTAACTAGTGTATGCCAAGATCTTGGACCATCTTGATACCTCTCAACTTGAAAGGATAAGACCCAATCAAGGAACCGTGTCACCTCAACCAAAGACCCTATGTGGTAAGTAACTTCAGGGTACAATCCACATTCCTTGCACCACTATGATAAATGGCCAAAAGGTCTTAGGCTTCTACAATAATTGGTTCGTAGTGAGGGTACTCCTAAGAACACCACGACATAGTAGTGATGGGAGATTGAAATCTCAAACCTATGTTTGGAATCACCCAAAACAATAAGGTCCACCCCCTATGGCACAAGTGGATTGAGCTCACCTTTCAGTTTTTTCCCCTTTGTATAGCCCACTAGAGATATGTGCTTGTTGTTGAACCCTGGGGTGAACTCCCAAGCATGCCACCTACTAAAAAGAAAAAGGGAAGGTTTGTGCTTTATTCTTTCTCTTACACCCAAGATCTCATGAAGCGTGAGGGGAGAGGATACTCAAATAAAACCATGTTGCTATGTTCACTTGGACCCAAGATCATAGTAAAGAAAAGTACACAAGACAACATTGGGTTGCAATTTCTCATCACCCAAGACAGCATAAAGCGCGGGGAGAGGATACTTTTAAACAACAAAATGAGATTTTTCCATTACCCTAGACTCGTATGCAAGGGAAGAGGAACAATAGACAAGCACACCTTTGGTAGGACTGACTCACGAATATGCAAGCGCACCAAACATAGAAAATAGTTGTTCTTTTTAGAGCACCAAATTGAAAATTTTCTCTTTTAAACACACAAGTTCATTTTAATACACCAAACTGAGTGTTCCTATATTAAAAATGCAAACACACAAGGATCCCTGCAACAAATGTGTTAGTAGTTTCAACTCAAAGTCTTTTCCCAGCGAATGCAAAATAGTTGTAGACCCAACATTAGTAACATAAAGCCTTCATTCTACTATATGCAACAAGAAAGAGTGAAAAATGACAAGTAAACAACTCCCCTTTCTGTCTGTTAGATAGATGCATTACAGGAACAAGCGACTACATAACAGGGTTTGTTAGATGCGGTGCAGAATGTCCCAGGTGTAGTTTTCTATCAAGTGGGTGCGTCGTAGGATCAGTCGATTTCGGTGCAGAAAATAGTGAGTATAGTGTAGAATGCCTCAGATGCATCACACTATATTGTGGAAGTCAGAAACACATAAACATGCCAAACAACAAATTGAAAGTGAAACCCTAGTGACAGATATCAAACCCTGATGATACAGAATCACTGTTAGTATGCCAAAAAAGATGTATATTGATAAGATATCTACAAATAAAATAGAAATGAACTTGACATACTTGATCCTATCAAAAGACTGTGTAAACATGAAACCCTAATGCTATATCAAGAAACCCTAATGATGCAAACTAAAAATTAGAGGGTTAGAACAGATTGATAAAGCATTTAACCGATCAGAAAAACATTGAAAACTCACTGTAGAACAAAGTTAATCAACATAAGTCCTTTGAAGATTTAAAACCCTAATTAGTAGTCAAGTGCATTATTTCTTCCCGCAAGTGCGTCACAGAATTAGACAACTGCAGTGTAGGATTAAGCAAGTGCGTTGTCTCCACCCGCAAGTGTGTTGCACTATGCTCTGGATTTTAAGAATGCATAAAAATTGATGGAAATCAGTCTAGATAGAAAACCTTAATGTTAAACAGGAAACCCTAATGTTACATAAACATTATTAGGGCATCAGAAAATAGAGAGATATTGCAAGTACATTAGATAGACAAATAAAACCCTGCAAAACCAAGTTAGGCAACAATGATTTATCAAACAACAGGAAGATGCATCGCCAAAGGTCACGGGTGCGACCATCTGCAGGGTAACTGTGTCGCAGGATTCATTAGGTATGATGCAGGAACTAGCGCGTGCATCACAACAGATGTGGATTACGGTTCTGTATCCAGTGTATGCATCGTACTATCTATCAAACCCTAGTTTTGTTAGATTAGCACAAAATACAGACTGCTCACGTTGGGTTCACCAATGTAAGCCAGGGAAAATTAGGTTAGACATCCTAATATCAATCACAAAAGCCCTAACTCATCAATAGAGTACAAAATAGCATAGAAATCAAAAGACAAAGCAAACTAATCTAAATTCCTAGGCTAAACTTGGCTATATTCCATTGTTCTTCTTGACCTTGCTTAAGTTGCTCTTAGATTTGTAAACATGCAATACTCACGAGAAGCTCAAGATGGAATGATTAGCAAAATCTTGAAGACTCTTCTTGTGAACAAGTAGCTAGGGAGTGAGAAAATGAGGCTGGAGGGATTCTTTTATAGAAGGCTTGATTCAAATGAAGGGTGAGGATTGAGTGTTAACTTTGAGTGATATGAATGGTTGAGATTGAGTAGAGTTTCCCTCTCACAAGAGGACAAAAGATAATTTTTTATTTAATTAATCTGAAAGAGGAATGAGTGGGATTTTTAATTAAATAAATAGGACTTATTTAATTAAAGGGTGAGGGCTAATGTTTAAATAAATATTTTATTTATTTAAACTAGAGGAAGTGTATCATGAATAATTAAATAATAAAAAAAAAAATTAATTATAGTAGAAATTAGAGGAAAATAGATAAATAATTAAATAAATTAAATTTATTTAATTATAGGCAAAATGAATTAATTAGACAATTAAAGATTGTTTAATTAATAGAGGAATGTGACATTAGGAAGAAATTGATGTGAAAATGATGCTTGCAACTTAGGACATTTTTAAGTGTCTACGCATACTCACATGAACCTTGTCCCATAGGGATGCCAACTAATCTAGCAACACATAGGATTGCAATCAATATAATCTACATTGGTGCATGATGACACAATTAGAAATTCTCATTATTTCAACCTAACAAATCAATCCTACCATGTTGTGTTGCTTCAAGGAGGCTAGAATACAACAATCGTGCAAAATATCTCAATGGTCTTTCCTAGTAACCATACAATCTTGACTTTGTTCATAGAATACCAATTCTACATAGTCCACAATTTTAGATACATAATTGACTACATAGAGTTTATTTCAGAAGGGCATGACCATCAAAGGATGCTTGATTTGCACAATTCATAAGCATTACATAAGTTATATATATCATAGTAAATGCATGTTGTGCGACATACCTATCAAAGTATTTACATCATATACAATCATGTATACATGGCACACGTTCCTTTCAAATACATTTCTTTGTATAGATGCACATAATCATGGTAGAACATTATCTTTGATCCAAGCCTTTAACAATATATTGAAATTCTCAAATGCACCACTTGGTGCAACCATTGCATGAATCATATCAAAGTTCATTCTTGCTTGTTCCAGAGATTCACATACATAGACAAGAAATCTTTTACAACCAAAATACACAATACATACAAGCATAGGGTTTAGGGCTTATTTCACAATACTAATAATTCCTCTGCAAGGTTAAATTCTCAGGGAAGAGAGAGACTTATTATTCACAATATGTTTAAGAGATTACACGTCTATTTCCATTCATGTTTGCACTATTCAAATATATTGCTCCTTTGATGTGTGTGACCACTAGGACAAATAGACTTTTATATTTGTACATGCACAATTATTCACTATCATCTATAACTTAATCCATTTGCTTTCTTATTTAATGGTGTTGGAAAATTAAGGTTTACATTTTTTAATAAAGTCATCTTAGTGACTTAGTGTTAGTTTTAATGTTTAATTAGTCGGGAGTTAGTATCCCATACGGTAGTTTAGGGAGTTTGGGGAAGATGCATGAGAATACAAAAATGCAATGTTTTATAAACATTTACACAATACATTATAAAATCCCTAAAGCATAAATATTGCATTTACATTTTAACGTTATCTGTCCAACTTAAGAGATCACAAAAAATCTTGAAGACAAGGAGAAATAACTACCTACATATGGGAAGAAGCCCTAGCAACAATTCTTTGTATGTGGTAGAGCTCTATAACTTTTTTACTAACAAAATTCTTCACAATCACATTTACGCTATTTTTAAAATCAGTTGTGGGGTATACAATTCTCCAAAAAGTTGTGAAGTAGTGCAATATAAGGAGAAAACCGATGTCCACAACTATTGCCATTGTTTGGGTTTACTTGCTTCTTTAAGATCATATGGATATCAAATCAAAAAGTTTTTGGTTAGATTTTCCATTTTTTTAAACGTGATATGGTTGTAGATAAAATCTCCTTTTTTTTGGGTGAATATTGTTTTTTTTTTTTGGGAGTGATAAGGTTGGTGTTGAAGTTTAAGATTTTTTTTTTTACATTTAAAATTTGTTTTCCATTTTTTGAATGTGGTGGTATAAAATACATCATATGTTAGGGCACAAAAAATATGAATGTGATTAGTTCAGAATTTTTTTTATGTTGGTCAAAGATTCAAGAAAGGAGTATGAAGTGTTTTATCTAAAAAATATTTTTATAATGGAGAAATCATATGCTCTTGTTAAGTTTGAGGGGCACAACTATCATACATGGAAAATCAAGGTGCAGATGATTTTAATTGAAAATGATCTTTGGGATATTGTCATGGAATCATAAAAGGCCACAAGATGCAGATGAAGTTGTAAAATGGGTAACAAAAGATTGCAAAGCAACAACATTGGTTGGTCTCAGATTATTTGATATATTTGCATCATATTGATCTTACAAAAACTTCAAAGCAAACATGGATTGGTCTCAGTTCTTTATTTGGCCCATATGCTTCAAGTGCCAAGATGTCAATCAAACAAAAGCTTTTTGGTTTGAAGATGGAAGAAGGTGAAAGTATTGTTCAACATATTAATACATTTCGTTCTCTTCTTAATCAGCTTGTTGGTATTAATTCTCTGATTGATGATGATGATGCTATAGTAATTTTATTGAGTAGTATGCCTTCAAGCTTTGATAATGTTGTATTTACTTTAAACAAACTCAATCCAAGCTTGACAACTATAATTTCTTCCTTGATTGATGAAGAGAATGAAGTCACTAAAAATCAGTTAATTATTGAAGAAATTATTTTGTTTATAAAGAAGTCTAACAATTCAACAAGGAAGAATAAAATTTTTAAATTCTTTTATTGTAATCAAAGAGGACATATTCTAGTGAATTGTATTCCACATGCCGAGGACCTTATTGACAATAAGTTGAAGATAAATAATGCTTTAACTGCTACTAAACTTGAGATAGAAAGGTGTGGTTTTGTAGTATATGTTCAAGATTCTACCTACCATTGACAGTGAGAAGGAATATCTTTTGTAAGAATTAAGCAGGTCAAAAAGGAGGCTGGAGGCATTGGACATTGGAGGAATATTACCATCTCGAGCTAGCTTCTTGCTTAGAAATGATACTCTGCATGAGAAACACTAGTTCTTTTTGTGTTCCTTCATGAAGCAACGGGGCAAGGGGCTTGTCAGTTTTATGGTTAGCGGATAGTTGAGTATGTCTCAATCCACAAAGGGATGAGTGTTGTTGTGGATAGTTGAGTATGCCTCTATTTGTAGCTAAAGTATTGCATAGTGGTGTACTTGTGAATAATTGAGCATCTCTCAATTCAAAGGTATTGTTGGACATCTAGGACATTTGCCTAGACATGAGCAGTTTGGGGTGTTTTGGATGAGTGAGTAGATATGGTGAAGATGATGCTTCCCACATTTCAAAATGGGCTGTTGCAATCAGTCCATGTTGTGGTTTTTTTGTTCTTTATTTTCTGTTTTTTGCAATATAAACCTTAAGGGGGTGTTGGAAAATTAGGGTTTACATTTTGTAATAAAGTCTTCGTAATGACTTAGTGTCAATTTTAATGTTTAGTTTGTTGGGAGTTAGTTTCACGAAAGGTAGTTTAGAGAGTTTAGGGAAGTTGTATGGGAATAGTGAATGCAATGTTTTATAAACATTTACACAATACATGGTAAAATCCTTGACACATAAATATTACATTTTAATGTGGGTCCAACAATAATTTAGTTTTACACTATTTTTGCCTCCAACATGAAATGGCCACCCTATTTTCATTCATGTCTGTAGCACTTAGAGCTCCTGGCACAACCATCCTGTTTTTGTGCAGCCGCACAACAGTCATAACTCCTTATTTCTTTCACGCGCATGACCAGTAGGATGAATAGGCAGATGCAAAGCACCACATGCTCATCACATATTTATTTTCACATGAAAATAGCTTGTAGAATTGTATAAACCATGCCTACCTAATTTCCTCCTTTCACGCGCGCAAACACTGAAATCAATCAGAGTGGCAACTTTTCATAGGACTCTACTTTCTCACACTATTCTTACAAGTTTGGAGCACGCACAATTCCTGGTTGTACCAAAGCTATGGAACACATTTGAAACCCATTTTACCTGTAATATTTAGGCACGTTCACACTAAACAGCTATCAGGACTTCATATACACAAAATGAATCAGTATTATAGGAAATATACATGCAATTGCATTACCACACTTGACTTAACACAAGTCTAAATGCAACAGAACAATGCTATAAACATCTTTAATCATTATTGCCCCAGATTCATGTCTCATTTCCATAGTGTTTTCAAGATAAATTTATTACCTTTTACCCTTTTCCTTCTAATTCATGGGTACCAGAAGTTCTGTCCTTTATGGAAACTTTGTAGGTCACGTTACATTTTACCCCAATGCTTTGCAACTCTCCTCAATGCTGTCGTGCTAGGTAGTCCTTAGAATGACACTGCAAGCACCTAAGGAAGACTAACGTTTCTTCCTTCATCTAGTGAAATTCCTTGTGTTCCCACGCACAAACTATGTCGCCATTTAATCTCGATGTCACAACTTTACCAAATGTTCCAGTAACACCAAACATGATCTTGTAATGTTCTTCTTTGTAGCACTCTACTTAAATATCATCCACTTTAATGGTCAAACAGTTAATAACAATTTTACACCTCATTCACAACAAAAAGTGGTAAATATTTGTCCTATTTTTATTGGTCAAAATTGACCTTTAACTATTGAAGTTGATGATATTTAAGAATAGCTGCTTTGTAGCATCAAACGATGTCTCCCTATCGTTTTCCGTCCTTTTTGCTCTTCATCCCCCAATCCTCTCTTCCAAAGAATGATACCTTCTCCTATGTGAACTCCTAAGAAGGATCATAACCAATTACATAACATTTTTGATTTTATATTTGATCAATCAGAATATAGCACTTCATTCTGTCCATTAAAATCACCTGAAATCACACTAATGAGATCATAATATTTTGATGTTTCAAAACAAGAAACATAAAGTGCAGATGATTCCAAATAAACATTCAAAGCATATCTGTCAATGCTCATAGTAGTATCAAAAATAGTTTTCACTAGGGTGGGCCTTACATTGTTAACCACATGATTGGGCACATTCTTTAAATGTCTAAGTCAAAACATCCCCTCACATGGCATAGATCTTCCCACAACCGGTCTTTTTCATGGTTCCATGAAATAGCTTATTATAAAGTTGTCTTGATTTCTAACCATTAGCACCCATTGATGTAACACTACATGTTGTGTTAGATGCCTTAGATTAATCATCATTGCATGCATAAAAATAATTGGAATAAGGCTACAATATTTTCAAGAAGATTAAAAAAATTAGCAACAAAATCATGAGATCTTGTAGAGAACCATTAAAGAGTACAAGCAACAACATTATCAACATTATGTCCCTCATTAATTTTAGGTGGGAGACAAGGTATGGTTGCACTTTTTGAAAGAAAGACTTCATGGATTAAATAGGAAACTTGAAATTTTACAATTGATCTATACATGATTACCAAAAAAGTGTGATAATACATTTGAGCTTAACTTGTCATGTTATCTGAAGTTGCATCTAATGTTCAATGGAGAACTACTTTGGCCATGCTTCCTGCCACTATTGATCACATTAGTTTTTATGAATAATTGTAGAGTACATAAATACGGTTTGACTCTTTAACTCTTGTCCTTATAGATTAGATCATTGATACATTGGTCAAGGAGATGAAGAATCTACATATTCCATTGTATCAGGTGGAGAAGGTAGGGTAATTCATTAAAAAATTCTTGATCTAGTGTACAATAAGAGAAATGGAGTCAACTGCTTCTTAAGGAGAGATGAATGATCAAGAAAAAATCTTAGATCACCTTAAAGGAAATTATGGACAAATTTTTGAAGATTTATGAAAATCAATGTTTATTTTTTTTAATGTTTTTATACATTTTTTGGCCCCTTGGAGAAAATTTGGTGATGTGATAGTTTAATCTTACCTACACTAGGTTTAGGTCCAACCTAGAATGTTTTTTTCACAACCTACTATTTCCAACACATTACAAAGTTCAAATTTTGAGTAACAAGCTAGGAGTTATGACCTTGACAAGGGTACTAGAATTAAATAACTCTAAAAATCTTTAAAATTTTCTAAAAAAATTGTCTTTATCTAGATGTTCATTTAGATTTCCAAGGAGTATACACAAAACTTCCAAGTGTGGTGGATCTTTGGTTCTCATCAAGAATGTTGATTTACTAGTTTTAGTGTGGTGACTCATTGGTTCTGATTAAGAACCTGTTAGGGTAAATAGATTTTACCTATGCTTAAGTTTTACCTAGGCTTAAATAATTGTTTTGGGAAGGTATTCCCATTAGGGTAAGTTTTATCTATTAAAAGATTACCCGTCATATCTCTCTTTCCTTTAAATAGGCATTGTACATTTGTAAAAATCAATCTTGAGAAATAATCATTTCTGCATTGTTCTCACTTTATCTCCATTGCATTTCTCTTGTGGCGTTCATCTTCTGGTTGGATCCTGGTTGCCCTATCCCAACAGAACCTAATTTATTATTTTTAGTAAATTTTAAATTTCTTGTATGGAAAATCTATATAATAGTTGGATGCAAATAATCCAATTATATTAAAAGACATAAACTTCTCCTAAAGGTAATGATGATTTTGTATAAGCTCTCAAATGAAATAAGAAGCCACTTTGTTTATTTATTTGTCAATTATCAATCTTGTCTCATATTTAAGTTTTTTTTTAATTGCTACTTATAATACATGAAGAATGTAGATAAGGTAAGGCCAACATATAACTCGGGAACACACAATGAAGACATCAATGTATTTAAGATGTTGACAACATTCAAGTAGAGGGAGGAGGAGGTTAATCCATAGTTGCTTGCTTATGATGTATTCCTTTATCCCTAGTATTGTGTGTACAAATATGTTAACTAGTTCTAGCTTCAAATTTGTGATAAGATACAAGAAATTGAAGAGCACAATTTTGAGACCTCTTTAATTTGCATTTCATATTTCCTAGAAACTACCACATGACCATTTGTTGGCCATACTTACTCCTACTCCCCCCACACCTCTCTTTCCCCTCCTTTTTTTCTCCCCAAACTACCCTATGCATTTTATTACTAAAGATGCTTGCACCAACCATGTGAATGATGAATGGTCATTGTCTCACTACTTTTATTGCACATATAATATTTAGATGATCAGGCATGCCATATTATGACTATTTGTCTTATAAATTTTTGTAAACCAAATTAGCTACACGATCAAATCAATAATAAATTTTAAAAAATATTATGAAGGTGCTCCATAAAGTTTAGGAAATTATGATTATACAATCCTACAATATGTTAACATGTTGATGATCTAGTGAAAAACTACTTAAGTCAATGTACAAGGCTTTGTGAGGAATATGTTAGATGCAACCAACTGTTGTTCCGTACATTCTTTTTGTTGGACTAGAATGTGTGATTGCACTACATATCTTGTACACTTATCAAATTTAATTTATAATCTATAATTGAAGTATTATACTCAATGCTTATCCATAAATTCAATACATTACCATTGAAAAATGACATGAACTTGAGTGAAAATGACATAATTGTTTACCTTGGAAATCCTAATGTGGGGAAAATAGTATGGAGTGGGGTTTCAAGGGGTTGGCTTATTGAATTGTCCAAGTATAAGGTAGGTTGAGGGGAAATCCAGGTAACCTTCAATGTGGCATTCCTTTTATTTTCCTACGATACATCATCTAGCTCTTTCAAAATTGAATTATTGACATATATTCATTAAAGAATGCCTCTCCTCTATTGTCGTTTCCACATCCTCCTTTTTTTTTGTGTGGGTGGGTGTGTATACAATGAAATGGAGGTTGTAACATTAAAGGTCACAATATCTATTTCATTTCTTTCTCTACATGTTTTTCTATGGAAACATTCATTTCCTATGCCTATTACATAGAAATACAATATCTAGGACCATTTTCACATGGAAAAACTTGACACCAAGGTCAAAAGATGCCCATGTGGGAAACAAACAAAATAGTTAGTTTAATTATTTTAATTATTGATCTTACCTCATATAATTAGAAGATAAAAAGTATGTGGATAATATAGTTACTTTGTTTCTCCCACCTCCCTTTAATTAAAAACACATTAGGTTTCTACTCCATGAAAAGTGGATTCTCACTATCAATGGTACCATCAATATTTACCACACAATCACAACTTAGGGGCCTTGTTATCAATCATTGAAGTACATAAAAAATTGATGAGGTTATGTCAAGAAAAAACTTATATCTCCTTCCCAAAATTATTGTTTTACTCTTCTTAATGGCCTACACTCTTCCAAAATAAGACAAAAGTTATGGGTTTCCACTCCCAAGCCTTTAGGTTACAAATATAATCCTCTTTCTAATTAAATTCTCAACTCTAATGTTATAATGAGCCATTATTGTAAATGATTACATTCTATAGGTGTCTAATCATGATTCCCTTTACTCTTTTGTAGTTGCTTCTTGTGCAATATTGTACTATCATAGAGTGAACTTTCTTCCTTCTTCATTGCTTAAACATTTTCAAAAATAAGTGGTTAGAACTCATAAACATGACCAAAATGCTTCACAATTTTTTGCTTTGTAATCTATCCAAGTAGCCAACCCAAGAACCAAAAGACATACCTTTATTGTTTCATCCATCAAATGAGGATACATGAGACGGGCTCCTTATTTCTTGATCCATGTCCTTGTATAGTCTTCTTCATTTCTTCTAGATTGTGGTTTTCCTTGCTTGAGTTGGCCATTCTTATGGTGAATATGTGGATGAAGTTTCCAACACTTATTATTCCAATGTCCATTAACTTTAAATGGATGCAATAGTTAACAACCTCACACATGTTCAAATCAAGTAGTTTCTCACCTTGTTGGAGTGTGTTTAGACATTCCTCTTCTTACTCGCTAGAAGTGTGCATCCTTCTTTGTCCATCTATCATAAACACCTTAGGACCTTTAACAATGGTTTATGTCTGCTTGCACATAATCACATCATAATTGCTATTATCATAAAATACACAATGTTTCCTTCTTTGTCCATCTATACTAAACACCTTAGGACCTTTAGCAATGGTTTTCTTTTTCTTGCACATGGTCACAACGTAATTGTTATTATAAACAAATATAAATGGATTGAGTTTCCAATGCTCATGTTTAGGATGACCTTTCTTTTTAGGCTATGTACACACTATTGATGCTCCTAATTATTCCTTGCAATTATAAAGGATCCAAACTAATATCTTAATGTTGATGGATTTTTGTGTTGAGTGCTTAGGATCTCTCCCAGATACTAACAAGACACCAAAGTTATGGGAAATCCTATGATTGTGGGACACTTTTGCGCATCACAGGATAACCTTTGGGATTTTAGAAGTCAACTCTTCTTAAGATTTTGATTAATTCTTTCAAAAGTTTAGGGGGAGGAAAGAGAAGAAAGAAACTTATAATAAGGAAACTAATCTAAAACGATGAGCCATATGATAGTACTCCAGTTGATGCGGGAACAACACAATGAATTCATGTTTTAAATCATGACATTAACTCATGGATGTTTCAAGCCACTTACTAGCAGCATTCATTGAAACTAAAAACAAAGGCACATCAACATCTAGAACTCAAAAGAAAACTCAATAGACACAGAATAAACACAAGGTGTTACTCTTCTTCATTGATGAACTAAGAACAAATTACAAGAGGCACAATTACAAAGTATTTGATTAGCTATAAAAAGAATCCAAAGAGGGCTAGAAGCCTATCAATTCTAATTTCAAAGTCTTAGAATTGGCTCAATAAATAAATGCTTCCCAACTCTATTACATTGGCTCAATGACACTATATATAGCGATTTGACTACATCAAAATGTTTCACCGGGTGGGAAATATCTACCACAACTACTTTTGGCATCATGGACTTCAATTTCCTTGACCCCATTACCTCTCTGTACCTTGCCATAAATATAGTATCTAGGACATAGTCCTGAATATTGAAGACTCACCAAGAACTGCTTAGGAGGCCCAACCACTTCATTGATGAATTTCCAAAAGATAGTCATTCATGATGGCTAGGAGATGTTTCTATGTCCTCATCGTAAGCATTGGGGCTTGCTAACTCACTTCTGTCTATTACCATCATATTAGCCTCTTTCCCTATCTTTAAAGGTCCTTCATAATCTCTTGATCGTTGGATCCCATGTGCCTATGATCGATGACTTTGCAAGGCTTCTCTTTCTATGAACAATACAGTGAGTCCCATTTTAAGATGGTAGTGTGTCACTTCTCCTTTATGTGTCTAGTCTGAAATCTTAAAACTATGTATGGGCACACCAAGTGTCTAGCCTCTACTTGGTTCTTTCTCTTGGATATGCTAGGCTTACCTTTGGGTCATAACATGACATCTAGCACTTATATGCTTTGTCTTGAGTGTGTTAGCTTAGGTTCTTCTCAGGAGTACGAGATGGTGCCGAGTGGTAGCATGAGAAACCTTCCCCTAAGTATGTCTCATTGAAGATATTAGGCCTGCGACCTTCTAACCTAGTGACACTTGGTGATCTAGTGCTTCTCAAAAGGGCATTAGACCTACTAAAGTCTCAAGCTTACACCATGATGAGAAGTGGCAGCATCTTCTACTTCCTTTAAATTTAGCTATATCCTCTTAGACTTGGGCCTACCTTTTGTGAGTCAAGACAGTTGGCACCTTGATGCAACATTAAGATGTTTTCGGGTCTACTTTCCTTTCAGCTTGTGCCAAGGTGACACTTGGTAGCATCTGCAGCCTCCTTCCCTACCTTAAATATTTTAAGACTTGGCCCCCCCACAATCCACTTGGGATGCTTGGAAAACTATTGCCCCTTGGGGATGCTTTCAGATCTCCCTTCCTTTTAACTTACAAAAACCTTCCA
The DNA here is from genome assembly GCA_027924645.1 of Cunninghamia lanceolata. NCBI lineage: Eukaryota > Viridiplantae > Streptophyta > Pinopsida > Cupressales > Cupressaceae > Cunninghamia > Cunninghamia lanceolata. The sequence continues at coordinate 3,371,777 of BSBN01001135.1, read as the reverse complement.
TGTGGCACTCGAGATGAAGTGAAATGCTTCCACACGTAGCAAGTGGTTCCTTCAACTTTGATGACCCATTTATGTTCAATTCAAACCCGATAAAGGTTTAAAAATATGTCACTCGACTGTGATTAAAAAATAAGGCTATAGATGCACCAACAACCAATATTGATTTCTTTTTCTCAAACAAAATATAGAGCCAAAATGCTCTACAATTCTTGGTGACTCTTGGGGAATACACGTTGAAAACTAGACTCAAATGACAAAAAATAAAATTCAAAACTTACAAGGAATGTTGTTGGCATTTAGATATTTTCTAGAACGGTCTACAAAGATGACCACTCATCCTCAAAAGGCTAGCCCTTCTTATTCAAGGCCTCGAAAGCCCTATCTAGCTCTATTATCTCCTTGCGAAAGATTCTTTGCAACTTCCCCACCACAAACTTTAATTGATGTTCCAATTGACCCAATGGCTGGAGGACTTCTTCAACTTGCATGATGCTTGGTGCCTTTACCCAACCCTCAAAAGATGTCTGGTCTACTTTTTTGTTTGCAATCGCCACTGTGTATTCTTCTTCAGTGAAGACATCTCCATCACTCTAGAAAGGAGAGGGTAGTCCCAATTGGACTAATGAGTCAATGTACCCTCTCATTTCAATCACAACATGCTCTAAAGTGGGTAATTGAGATTTACATGTTAGAGCGACCTTATCCTGACTCTTGACTTGATTCACTTTGGTAGTCATAGACTATCAGTTATCTATGCTAGCTGATAGGAGAGCCTCATCAGGTAACTTGTAAAGTTTTTGAAGTACACTTTGTGCCTGTGCCACCTTGGGAGAGCATTTGGAGAGCTTGGTCCACTTCTGACTTTACTTGCGCAATGAGCCTCTAGGCCTTTGAGATGAATTAGAGTGCCTCTTTTAGCTCCTTTGCATTGGCAATTATTTAGGTTGAGTGAGATTCGTACATATCCATTACCAATTGAATCATTTGTTGCATGTGGCCAGTAGACTACATCTCCATCTTGCTCTTCTATATCTATGACTCCTTTTCTATGAGTTGAGTCTCTAATGACTGATTTGAGGCCCTTAACTCGATCGAGGTGTTGTGAAGTTGTGTCAACTCCTCCATCCTATTCTTCTCCTACTCCCTGACCTTCTCCATTCTTTGCTTGTAGTCTTCTATTATCACCTTGGCCTCATCAATCTTTGCATGTAACGTCATCTCCCAAGACTGCATGGCTACATAGGCTTACCTAGTAATCGTTGCCTATTTTTCCTGGGTTAGTCTGTTGACTTCCAGCTCTCAAGCCTTTACCTCTTGGCACAATTGGCTCACTGTGTCCTTGATCTAGGCCAGCTATGACTCCCATTTCTCTAGTTGTCAGCTCACTTTAAGGAAATTTGTTGTGACAGATTTATCAATCTCCTTCAATAAATTGAATCAATCTTGTGGGTGAACCTAGGCAAGATTCATCATGACCACCTGAATTGAATAATCCTCAACGTACATTTGTTCTTGTGGCTTGTTGATGATGGGATTCATGTGTGCAATTGTTAGTGATTGTTGCCTCAGGTTATACATAGAACTCATGTGTGAATAAGTTGGGGCTTTCCCCTCCTTTTTCCTTCTTGCCTCAAGCTTGGCCTTGCACGCTTGCCCTGAACTTTGCATTTGCTAGTGGTAACTCACAGGAGACTGTATGACTCATCCAATGAAGGAGACCCCTTATGGAAGCTTGTATGAGATGTTAACTTGCTACTAGTGAGGGACCATAACCACGCTTGGAGGTAGCAGAGGTGGTATTGTGAGTGTGGAAGGCGAGAATGGAGGAATACTATTTATAGTAGGGTGGATAGAGAGATAGTGAATGTAAGCAAAAAAGGTATGTAGGGCATTCCGAATGGCTAGCCAAAAGGTAATTTGATTGGAGGGGTTGAAGGAGTGGATGCTGAAATTGGGGGAATAGATGCTAAAGTTGTGGCCAAGGTTGGCACAACAGGAATGGAATGAGTATAAGAAGGATAAGAGGGAGAAATACTTACCTATGTGACTATAGGGATGGATGGCTCCATCTATGTCCTAGCTTTTAGAGGGGACTTGTCTTCTTCATTTGAATCCTTTTACAACTGCAACTTCCTTGTCTTCTAGGGATATGCTAGCCTCCTTCTCCCTCAGAAAATATACCACTAGGAAATGATTAAATGATGTGATACTAATCAGATCTAATATAAAAATCAGAAATTTATATCATGCTATGATGATGTAAACTTATGAAATATAGATAATGTGACAAATATGTTTTTTTCTAAACCTATATCAAATGCTTGATTTTCTAATTTCAAATACAAATATGAAAGAATGCTCTAAACACAAAGAATCATAAGGTATAGAAAGTGAACTAATTTTAATCAAACTAACAATGCTACTAAGATCTGAAACAACGCGATAATCTACAAACCCTAGGTTCAAGACTAGCTAGATTTTCTAGGAATGTAAGGTTTTTGTAAACCCTGATAATGAAATAATGTTAAAATAATCTATGTAGCTATAAAAAATGATGAATGAATGTAACCTAATCAGATCTAGGGCAGAAAATAACTCATATCTGAAGCAAGAAGCATGCCAAAGTGCAAGACACGTCGGGTTCACCAAAATGTTAGGTGGAAAAGTGAGACCTAGCCTAAAAGGTTAAACTAGTTCAAACCCTCTTCCATTAACATTGAGACACAAACCAAGCTTTGCTTCTACCCATAAAGGAGAGACAAAATACAGGGGTTTTGTCCCTTTGTTGTATAGAGGAGAATCACCAAAATCCAATTAATCAAGCTAGGAAAAGTAGGAAACCCTAATTAAGAAAGATTTGTGAATATACGATCATTGGAAATAGATGCAAAGAATCTATCACCATAGTAGGGATTAGAAGACAAAGAAGAACCTAGATCTAAGTCTAGGAGCATAGAGGTACCATGACGCTAGGTGCCCTAGACCCAATTTAGGGTTTTACATAATATTAAGGTTCCAATGTCTTCGCCTTCCTATATTCCTATCACCTGTCACTTGGTATCTTCATATTCTATTGAATGCAACCTGCACACACAAGAGGAAAAAGGGTTGATGCTATTTAGGAGCTTGCCTACGTCAAGCTCCGTGAATGGTGTTTACACCTCCATAATAGAATTGATGCGATATCAAAGAATGTGTGCCCTAGGAGGACATAGGCAAATCTAAAGTAGAAAGGAATGCTGTAGTAGAGCATGAAGGAAAAAAGTCACCATGAGCATGGAAACCCTAGCTTTCTTGATGTCGCATCATAAATTCACTCAAGAAGTTGGTGTAGCCCAAATAAGTATAGAGATATTCACAAGACCTGCAAGAAGTTAGTGCAATAGAAATAATCCACCATAGAGAGCTTTATAGAAGAATAGAGAGTGTGAGAGAGAAGAAGAGAGAGTGCAAGTGTGCCTAGATTGCTTAGATGTTCAAATGAATAAAATAACTTTCTTATATATGCATTCCCATTTATTTTTTGGGAAATAAACCAAATGGGGCCAACATGAGGAAGCATTAGAGATGTCCTAAGCCAACATACCATTAAATTAGGTCTAGGCTAAATGAGGGACTAGGGCACTAGGTGCTCTTGTCCTTTAGCCCCAAAAACTCTAGGATAAATCACTTTAAGTGTGTTTAGGTCATAGCTATAGTTATATTTCAAGTTTTTGCATCAAGATTAAGAATTAATTGTTTTAGGTCCACCTGGGTCCTAAACTAGGTGTAAAATGGCAAGGATACACATTTTACTCCATAACAAGATCATTCTTCAATCAAGACATGGTAAATGGATCCAACCTATAGTGTATGAAAACTCTGATCCTTTCTACTAGAACTACGGTAACTTTTTCCACCTTGTTAATGATGTAAAAACCCCATTATTCAGAGAGAGGAACTCAAAATAAGGAGCTTTTAGAACAAGAGGTTAGCAGATGGGGAACATCCTTTTGTTAAGGAAATTTCCAATATTCTCGATGATAGTAGAAAAGAATGGGAAGTTTGTCTATCTCCCTCCCCACAAGTTGAAGAATAGCAATAGAAGAGCACACTTGAAGAATAGAAACAAAACAACATAACAACATGGAGCACTTCTTATTTTTGATGAATATTCAACAAGACAACAATTTGGAAGAAATTGGAAAGGGTTTTGAGTGTGTTAGAGAAGAAGAATAAATTGTTACAAGCATTGTTAGTGAAAAAATTGATGAAACCAAAATTTCTCTAGAGCAAAGGGAAACTGATATAGTTTATGTTCACAATGCTTCAACAAAGGACAATCTTAGAAATTCTCAAGAAAGTGATGGAGTTACACCTAGTAAAGGAGGGAATAATTTAATGAAGGAAGAAAACTTCATTACAATAGAGACTAAGGTTTCTTCAATAGGGAAACAATCTAAGGCTAAAATCTCTACTTTTGAGGAAGAATGGACACCAGTGGGAAAAGGGAGGAAAAAGTACTCGTGCAAGAAAGAAGATGTAGGAAATGAAAAAAAACAAGGGATACCTTCTCAAAGAGAGACCAGATCTAGGGAGGTAGTGAGGTAGGTACCTATGGGAAGACAAAAAACCTTGGAGAACATTTCACGCTCCAAAAAATATAAAAAATGATTATTAAGATTAGCTTCTGGGCCTTGTTGGCCAGAATAGGCATTTGTTACCTATTGTTTATGATTTTCTTTTTATCTTCTATCAGATTTTTGGGTTGGGTTCTTCTTTATGAGGATTAATTCTTGAAATATTAGGGGGATGAATAGCCCCAACAAACAATTTCTTGTTAAGAGTTATATTTTGGATAATAAGGTTGATATTATGATGATCCAAAAGACTATTTAAATGGCTGAGGCTACTTTTTCTTCTTAGATTTTTTTAATTCTATCTAGCCTGGGGTTGGGTATTATGTTAGTCCTTATCAAGGTTCTTCTAGAGACATGGTAACTTTGTGGAATCCTATTGCTTTGGTGGGGAATTTGGTTGAAACCAACAAGAATTGTCTTACTATTTCTTTTTCTAGTAAGCAATATAATGAGTAATAGCTATTGGTGAATGTCTATGCTCCTAATTCTAAATATGAGAGGAAACTTATATGGGGTTCTTTAGCTATGAACATGGGAAGAGATCCTACTTCTAATTCGATGATAGCTGAAGATTTCAATACTCCTCTCTGTCCTTCAGAGAAACTTAGAGGTTTGGAAGATTATTTAGACAATATGGTGGATCTAGCTAGTTTTCTCTCCTCTTCAGGCTTGGTTGATGTGGATATTAAAGGAACTCAATTTACCTTGTCAAATAGAACAATAGGTAACAACTTCATTTAGGTTAATCTAGATAGACTACTGATTTCCAGTTCCTAGAATATCCTTTCTTATCTGCATTGTTCTTACCTTCCAAGAGTAGGTTCAGATCATAGTCCTCTATTATTTAATTGGATTATTCGTCAAATGAAAGTGGCTTACCCTTTCAAGTATGAGAATGTAGGCTTCTCACCTAGATTTTAGTGATCTTGCTAAAGAATGGTGGAATAACCTAGTCAAAGGTACTGCTATGTTTTGTCTTCCCTAAAAAATTAAGCTTGCTAAAAATAAGGTTAGAGGTTGGAATAAGTTCACTTTTGGAAATATCTTCTAATAGAAGGAGCAATTTGCCTTAAAAGTCAAAGAAATTATGGATAGAATGGTAGAGGGAGTTCATGATATTGAAACTTGCAAATAGGAGAGAAATATTAGAGAAGATTGGCATAGGCTCAACCTAAAGGAGGACACATTTTGGAAACACAAATCTAGAGTTCAATGGTTGACTGAGGGGGATAGAAATACTAAGTTTTTTCACTAGTCTACACTAAAGAACAGGAAGAGAAATTGTATCACTAAGATTATAAAAGAGGATGGTATGGTTGTTATTGAAGATGATCAAATTGGTATTTCTATTACTGATTTTTTCAAAATATGCTGCAAGGTCATGAAGAAAATTTAGGGGAACTTCATCAATTGTTGGAGGTTATATCCCTTCAGTGATTTCTAAGTTATATAATGTAAAGTTGGTTAAAAATATTACTGAAGAAGAAGTGTGGACTGTTGTTTTCTCTTTTGGGCCTTTTAATGTATCGGGCCCTGATGGGTTCCCCCTACTTTTTTCAGGAGTTTTGGGATATAGTAGGGAAAGATATAACTGCTTTAAATCTAGTCATTTATTGAAGCAATTTAATTCTACTTTTATTGTTTTAGTTCCCAAAAAGGGGAAGCATATTTCTTTTAGTGACTATAGACCTATAATTTTATGCAATACTGTTTATAAAATCTTTTCCAAATTATATAGAATAAAACCTTTTCTTGTAAGATCTTATCTCTCAAAATCAGAAAGGTTTTGTGCCTAGAAGAGAGATTTAGGATGTTGTTCTTGCTACCCATGAGATAATCCATTCTATGGATAATAAAAAAAGGTATGGTTCTAAATCTTGATATTTCAAAAGATTATGTTAGAGTATCTTGGTCTTTCCTTTTTTCTATTGTTCATATTTTTAGGTTCCAAGGAAGATTTCTAAATCTAATCAAGGAGTGTATTACTACTCCTAAGTACTCTGTAATGATAAATGAAGCCCCTCGGGGTTTTTTCAACAATGGTAGAAATTTGAGACGAGATGACCCCATCTCTCCTTACCTCTTTATTTTGGTGACTGACGTGCTGGGTATAAATTTCACCAAGTTGATAAATTCTAGAAATCTTGTGGGTGTAAAACTAGCATCTTCAGTGCCCCCTTCATCACATTAACAATTTGTTGGTATACCATTTTTTTTGTGCTTCTTCTATTATGGAAGCCAAGCAAAGGAAAACCTTGCTTAATGATTATGTTGAGGCTTTTTTTCCACACATAAATTATGAAAAGAGAAAGATTTACTTTTTTAATATTGTTGAAACTCTTCAAAACAAAATTGTTGGTATTTTGGGATGCCAAAAAGCTTGTCTTCTAGCTGCATACTTGGGTTTACCTCTCTCTACTAAGAAACATACTAATTCTTATTGGTTTAGTATAGTGGAAAGGATCCAAAAAAGATAGATGGTTGGAAAGGTAAATTGTTAATTCAAGCTGGAAAATATGAACTTCTTAAGCCTTCTCTTCAGAATATCCCTATTTATTATCTCTCCTTGTTTCGGATTCATGCTTTTATGGATGAAAAATTTGAGCAAGTTTAGAAAATGTTTTAGTGGACAGGAATGGAGGAGGGGAAAATATCGGCCCTTATCAGCTAGGACACTATATGTGTAAGACAAAAAGTAATGGTGGACTAGGTATTAGAAAACATAAGGCCTTTAACAAAGCCCTGATGTCTAAGATGGGTTGGTGTATTCTTAATGATGAAAAATATTAGGTCACTATTGTTAAAGCTAAATATCTCCAACACAATGATGAGATGAGTTTTCTCCATAGCCTTACCTTGCCTGTTGGATCAGTTATTCATAATTCTTTACTTAAAGTGAGAGGGATCCTCAATTAGGGAATGAGGTGGAGGGTTAGTAATGGTCATAGAATTCATTTTTGGCATGATGTTTGGAAGGACAAATCCCCTTTGTCTTCTCATCCTTAATTTTCTACTCTCAAAGTTAATCTGACAAGACTTTATGGTCATTCCTTATATGGTTATGTTTCTTTTGTTGGGAAAGAACCTCATTGGAAGAACTTTCTTGATTCTATTGAGTATCTTAATGGAATGGAGGATATTGCTACCCAATTTAAAAAATACTTGGGTAGCTATCATTTTTTTAAAGCCTCTAGAGAAGATGAGCTGATTTTGTCTCCTCATTCTTTAGAGAAATTTACTATTGCCACTGCTTATTCTTTGATTTCCAATACTAGGTAGGAGAACTTTGATTGGAGACTAGTTTGGCACCATAAAATTCTTCCAAAAATCAATTTATTTTGGTGGGTGGTTAATAAAAATAAAGTGTTGACTCTTGACAACCTAAGAAAAAGAGGTTTGCAATTGCTTAATAGATGCCAATTATGTTGTTGATCAACTAAAGAAACTATTGATCACCTGTTACTGCATTGTAGTTTCACCAGGGAAATCTAGGAGATGACTTTACGTAAATTTGAAGTTTAATGGATTATGATAGAGGGATTTTCTTCATGTGTGCTAGCCTGGTTTAGATTTTCTCCTTTCGGTCATCCTATCATGAATGAACTTTAGAACCAAACTCCTCTTCACATTGTGTGGGGTATATGGAAGGAGTGAAATAATAGAATTTTTAGGGATACTTGAGCTACTATCTAATAGGTTTTTCAATCTATTAGTTATCCTATTCAATAAAATCTAAATGTGGCAAAAATTGGGAAATCTAAGACTTTCCCTACAACTCTAGAGATGATAGTGTGAAAGAATTGGGGCATCTCCCATGACCTTAACACCATTGATTGGCATAAAGACTACATCAAAAAACACACAAGATTGAGAACTCCCCCAATAGGTTGGCTGAAACTCAACTTTGCTAGGTGTTCCAAAGGAAACCCTAGGCCTTCTTCTATAAGAGGAGTGATAAGGGATGATAAAGGTTGCATGATAGAAAACTATACTAAGGTGATTGGGTGGGCTACAAATAACATTGTTGAAGTGTATGCCTTATGGTGGGGTCTTAAAAGGATCAAGTTTTATAATTTTCAGCATGTGGAGATTGAGGGGGACTTTAAGATAATTTTAGACCTTGTCAAGAATAAGTCCAATCCCCCTTGGAATATTAAAGACTATGTTGAAGATATTAGAAATTATCTAAGGAATTTTAATTATTTTAGCATCCAACATATTTTCTGAGAAGGTAATATTGTTGCTGACAAAATTGCTAATTATGGACTATAGATTGAAGATTGGTGGCATTGTTTGAATGTTTTTAAACTCCCTAGAGGTATCTGCAATATAATTTCTAATGAGGAAATAAAAAGGTAATCAATATTATTTAAATATGATTACTTTGATCATATTTAATATCTATGAAAATTTGAACCACTAGGACATTCTCAATAAGGACAATGGGTTAAATAACGTAAGGAGTGATGATTACTTTCCTTATACTGCTTGTGCATGTTGGTTGTTTCAAAGGTGTAATATTAATGATTATAATACCATCTGAGATGGTAAGAAGGATTATATTATTATTTCATGCAGTAAGATTTTATTGGAAAACATTTGAGACTAAAGTTTTGTGATTAGAATTTCCTCTACAATTTATCTAGCTTTTCTACTTCTATGAGAATAGGGGGTCAGTTTCTTAGGGTAGAGCTAGTGTCTTATGTTTCATTTAAGAGGAATGCTTAGCTATGGAGAATTTTTGAGGAAGGGGTATTTCTACTTATATCTAGTCCATGAGAAGGCATGACGTGATGATCATTGAGCAATTTGTCAATTCGTGGAGGAACAAAGAAGTAACTATTGAGGGTCTTCAATTTACAATGATAGAGGACTTGATTGCAGAGGCTATTGGTTTAAGCAAGAATGGAAGGAAGGTTGATAGAGTCAATAAAGGGGATTATAATAATCCCAATGAGAGTTTCTTTGAAGGGAAGGAGACTCTTGTTTGACATCAGAATGGATATAACAGAATGGAGTTTCCTTCTTATGGTCTTGTCAACGTCCATCTGATGAAGTAGTTCACACTCAAAGTAGGTATGAGACTATTCATGGGTATCATTTCCCCCTCCTTGATCATCTTTGACACATGAATTATATAAGTTCCTACTTTCTTCCCTTGAAAATTGTATAAAAAAGGGGCCAACCCTCCTCTGCACCAAGGTTTAATGTTTGTGCTTTATCAATTTAATAGTCTCCTCAACCCCACTATTAGTCGTAATTCTAGCTCTAAACCTATTAACATGAATACTGGTGATGACTGTAACCCTAGTTCATTTGGGATGGGTAAGGGTAGGGTTGGTAATAAAAATATTGTTGCTAGTGATCCTCATGAAAAAAAAACTTTCCCAAAATCCACAGCTAAACCTAAGGAGTCCCCTACTTCTACAGGGAAAAAAAGGTGTCTTTTGTGCAAGATGATAGTATCCTGAATGCTGATAAGGGTAACCCCAAGAAAGTTTCAAATAAATACAAAGGAAAAGATGTCTAAACTAGTTTTGAAAATGAGACACTGCTTGTAGAGAAGATCCCTCAGGCCCCCACTCCTAATGTTAAGGTTGTGAAAATTATTTCCAATAGAGAGGTTATGTATTCCTCAGAGAATATCCTTTTGTCTCTTAAAGATAAAAATTTTGTGGTGGTCCTTCTAGTGATACATCTAAGAAGGGTAAAACTATGAAAATTAAATCAACCTCTACTAGGTTTAACCTGGATGTTTCTTTTAAAAAAACAATCCTAAGTAAACTGGGGATGATATATATTCACATATTGTTAAAATTGGAAGAAGGTCGGTCCATTTGGCTAAGGTTCGTTCTCAAAAAACTAAATAGAGAAATAATATTGGTAAAGGGAATAAGAAAAAGGAGGTTATAAGAGATGAAATTACCTCTAATTTTATTTCTGAGGAGATTGACAATGTTGATGTGGTAGAAGAACAAGAAGAAGAGGTAGAGCTTATGTAGGAGATTGAGGATGAGGTTGTTATTTAGGAGAATGAGGAGGATAAGAATATGAGTAATGTGCAGGACTTGGAGGAGCAGAAATATATGTAGTTTGAAGAGAATGAGGAACTGGAAGAGGGTAATAATCAAACTTAGAATGAGGAAGTTGAGGCTAGTTCACTTCTCATGGTGAGGATAGCTTTAAGGATGTAGGGTTTGATGTGGGTATTTTTTAACATGATATCAAAAAATCTAAAGGTAACGAAGGGAAAATGGGTCCTAATCAGTCCATCAATGATCTTGTTAAGAGGATGGAAGACTTGGAGAAGATCTACCACAAAAGAATGGATTGTACTACTTGCCAGGAAAGTTGGGTAAACATGTATGACATGATACAAATTGTGTACCAGTATCAGGTGATCAAACTTGAGAGCAGAGAATGAATTAATTAGCCCAATTTACAAATGAAGTCATGAAGAAAATTGTTTCAGGTATGATGTCTATTCAAGCTAAGATAAACAAATTCATGATCCAACAAGAAAATTTGCAGTACTCTTCCAAGAAGTAGAAGAAGCAACAACAAATGGGAGCTTCTACCTGGGAGGAGACTCTGATTAATATGAGAAAGAACTGGCACAATATAGTTAACATAATCAATAACTGATCTTTTTGTTAGTCTATTTTTTGGTGGTGTCTTTTGTTACGTGTTTTTGTTGATGTCTTGTTGTTTAAGTTGTTTTGTGCCCTAGCCTAGCTGGGTTATTACCAGGGGTTTTATATGTATCTATGATGGTATTTTGATGGACTTGGTTTAAACTTTTTGTTGTAAGGGATTGGGACCCTCTTTCCCAGCTAATCTTAATAAAAAAACAAGCAAACCTTTAGGAATTTGAAGATAATGTTAACTAGTGACTTTTTAGACTTTGTGCATAGATTCTAAATATATATTTTTTAGTTTTAAAAAGAAATTTGTGTCATTTTTTAAATGTAATTTAATAACTTATCTTTTATACTTTATAATATATTTAATGAGTGACATGTATTCCATAATGTGAAACTAAATTGTTAGAAATAAGATAAATCATATTAAACACATATCACCAACACTAATATCTAGTGCATGCATAACTTTTCATACTTTTTTGTTGTATATTTTATTTATTATTAATTTTTAATACACATTAATTATAATTTAGAGTAATTTTAATCCATAACACATAATTTTTTTGTAATATCAAAATTGATTTATTTTTTAAACAAGGACGTCAATATGGAGTGCACATATACTTTTTGGATTTTTTTTCTACTTTTCTAAATTTTTAGCATGCATCAAATAGAGACCCTTATGTTTGGTAAAAACCAGTGTTAACCAAGAAATAGAAAAAACATCACAATTAAATAAAATATATTACAAATTATACTTTTTGCAAATCTTCCTTTGAGGCCAATAATCTTGTAAAATTTCATGTCATGGTCACTCCATTTAATCGTCCAACCCTTTCTTTGAAACCAAAATTTTCTCTGAAAACTTTATGAGCAACAATGGGATGGCATCAAAGGGACCTTCATTCAAAGGTTCCAACCTTTGTTTCAAGATACCTTCATTCAAAGATCCCTTTTAAAGATTATTTTAAACATGAAACATCTAAAAATTTAAAAAAATGCATTCATTTGAAGCTTAGGATGATACCACCTTCGAATGAAGGTCTTTCAGTTGAAGGTATATGTTCATTGGAATGTGTTTTGTAATTTTTTGGCACCTTGGCTGATTTTTGCTTCATCCCATTATTGGGATACACTATTGCATGGGATCACCCAATTGTATTTACATATGGGTATATAAGAGCAAGATTAAAAACATTTATTCACATGAAACAATGCCCACAAATGAGTATGCTATATGAATTTTTCCAAATATTTTAAACCTATGTTATGGAAAATTTTAATTTTAATCTTAGTTGTATTATATATAATTCTCAATATTGTATTGATAAAAGTAACTAGGAAGGGCATGAACCCATATACAAAAGCGAAAAGGTGAGAAAGACGAGTTTCACAAGAGGTAAAACTACCAAACAACAACATAGAAAAAAGAGAGGAACAGGCCAACAGGACTAGCCAAACCAAAAAAGACCAGCAATGGGCTAGGCTACTGCTTGGCCATAGACTTGAGGCTACTTATAGCTTGCCATTCCCTATTTAGGAATTCTAGTTTTTCCTCAAAGGTGCTCTCCTCCTTGTCGCATCCCTGCCAAACTTGCAAATCCTGAGAACCCTTCTCCTTGACCTGCACCTCCTGAAGTTGGAAACTCACCTGCTTACCTTTACTATTCTTATCTTTGGCCTTGGGTTTACTAGGTTGCCCATCCTTCCCTTGTTTCTGCACCTCCTGTTTAAACTTGTCCATACTGCCCTCCCTCATGGATTTTCTTTTCTTGAGTTCTTCCTTAAGCACGTAGAGAGTAGTAGATGAATTCTTAACGGTCTCCTGACTAAAATCCACCAGCTTAGCCACCTTCTTGTTGAGTTTACCCTATCTTTCCTTTATCACCTCTATTTCATCCTCCATTTTCTCCCACCTCTCAAATTTGATAGCCAACCTCTCCACTTGATCCCACAGGTCATCCCTACTCTCCTTTGGCCACTTGGTAGTTTCCAATTGAGTGATAACCTCCAAGTGTTGAATCTTCCTTTTGGCATGGTGTAATTGGGCTAGCTGCCACTTCAGCACTTGGTTCTACAGATCGAGAGCCTGATACAAGGTTGTAACTTTGTCCACAAGCATGTTACAAGAAGTGCAATCCTTGTTGAAATCCCCTTGAGTGTAATCTACAGTCCCCTTCTTCTTCTTGATGGGAGGTTCAGTAGGGTCACTGGTAGTGTTGCTCTTTTTGTCATTCAAAATTCTTTTGCCCCTTTGTCAGGATTGACTTCCCATTCTTATTATCAATAACAATGACACCTTTCTGTAACTCATCATCCCTAATGCCCTTACCTTTACTGCTGCTAGGCTGGGTATGAACATTCTTTTAGTCTGAGCAACCCCTGTACGAACAGGCTCCTTCATACTTCTGAGATGGGGCCTGCTAGCAGGTTCGTTGACAATAGTCTTTATGGAAGGAGCAGGGTCTTTGTGGCTTCTCAACTTCATCTTAATTGTTTTCATAGTGGGGGTGTTGGGAGTATTATCCGTAGGGTCCTTGGGAGTGTTGGGAGTATAATTCCCAATATTGTTATAGACATAATTGAAATTCTAATCTATTTTCTTCCTTTCTACTACTTCACAGATTTTTTATTCTTATTTTTATTATGCATTCTCCTTGAATAAACCTAGACCATGGAAGAGGTCCAAGTAATAGAGACCATAGAAACAAGTTGCAACGTATTTGATATCATGATCAAAATGATGTATTCAATAACATAAGGCAAGATAAAGAGAATGCATTGTTTAACAATGTTTCCCCGGCTGAATTGTCTTCTGCCAATCACCCTTACCATGTGCAAATACACCCATATCTATTGAAATATAATCTAGAAACATCATTATCTAATTCATCTCCTACCTTTGGAAGCTTGTTAAATAATTTTACATGGATAAAAAATAATTGAAGGATAGATCATCTATCTATTGCAAGTATGAGGTGAACCAGTGTTGTCATTGATGTCAACATACTCATATTGCATTGGTAAGAAGGTTTGGATGAGTTGTGTGCTGTTGTTATTGAGGAAATCAGTCCCCATCCAGAACAGTGAAGAATAGTGATGAGAAGAAGGCAAATGTACTGTATAGGTTGAAAACCAGAGGATGCAGATTAAAGGGTTTGTAGATATGAGTCTTGAGATGCTTCAGCTAAGATTTCAGAGGTCCGCATGAAGATCTAAAGAAGTTGTGGCTGTCTGTGTGGAACAGGTTTCGGCAAGTGTTCAAAGGTGACAGAGGATCACAGAAAGGTCCGGTGAGGTCCGGAATTGTATTATCCTAATCTGCGGATTGGAAGGAGTGTTTGGGATGTCCTTATGATGTGTCATCTCAAGTTGTGTATGATTTTGAGGTCTAGAAGTACCTTTTACATTATGACAGTGGCGATAGACTGTGTTCTTGAAGTACCGGATGATGAACAAAAAAATTCTGGTAAGCTGATGAAGTGCGGATGTTTTTGATGATTCAGGGAAGGTTATGATGGTCATTGGGTCATATCTAGTTCGTGTTGGTGGTCTGCATTGAAGTTAGAGTTGGATTTGATGTTATGGCTACCAGTTGTTGGTGTTCTTCCTGTAACAGGCCGACCGGATGTCGACCGGATGTTCTACACGCCTTGCGAATGTTATTGTGATGTTTGCCGACTTAGATGATTGTTCCTAAGTTGATGTCTTGTATAAATAAGTGTTTGAGAATTCATTTTGAGGTGTGGATCATGAGGATGAGTGTGGCATAGCGAAGAGGAGTGCGAAAGGCAGAGCAAGGGTTTTTGGGCTTAAATGGAACTGATCCAGACATGGTAGAGATGTCATTCTCTAGTTCAAGATTGTGATTCTTATCACTTTGTAGACACTGTGTCTCCTTGTAGGCAGTGTGCCTCTTTGTGAGCAGTGTGCTTGGGCAGTGAGCCCTAATTGGCATATGCCATTCATTTTTTCTTATTCTTCTAACAGAGAATAATCCTTGGGTTAATCACCCCGTGGTTTTTCCCTTAACCAGGTTTTCCACGTCAAAATCTTGGTGTTCAATGTGTTGATGTTTATCTGCTCTTGTGTTTATGCATTCTGCTTTCATGGATGGTTAATTGATATGCTGTTAACTAACAAAGAAGAATCAAGTGTTTGAAGTAAGAGCAAGTTTTATACAACTGATTCACCCCCCCTCTCAGTTGTATGCCCTAGATCCAACAATTGGTATCAAAGCCAAGTTTCTCTGAAATGAGCTTAACCGCTTGAGGAGATCCAGGATGTCATCATACAAGAAGGATAGTCCGAAGTTCGTTGGAACCAACTTCACTCTCTGGAAAGGTCGCATGAAATGTCACTTGGAGTGTATGGGAAAAGCATACTTGGCCATGGTCTCAAAACCATATGTACGTCCACAGGGTGGTCCGACAACTCTGAATGAAATCACAGATGCTGAAAATAATGTACGGACCAAGGAAGGTCTTCTAAGCACATTGAATGACTCAAATCTCTTAAACGTTATCGACCTACCAACTGCATATGAGATCTTGACTAAACTGGAACTTCTATATGAAGGAGATGAGTTTGTCAAAAGTGCAAGGTTGTAAAGTCTGAAAGGGAAATTTGAAAGATTGAAGATGAGAGAAGATGAAAACATCACTACCTTTATGCCAAGAGTGAATGAGCTGGTATGTGGAATTAGAAATGCTGGTGGAACTCTAGATGAAAATGAGATTGTTTGCAAAATTCTCAGATCCCTTCCTGCTGCCTACAAAATCAAGGTTGCTGCCATTGATGAATTCAGAGCCCACACAACTATCACAAGAGAACAATTGGCTGGCAAACTAGCTGCATTTGAAATGACTGAGTTTGGAGATGATCCACCCAAGACTGAATCTACTTTCAAAGCCAGTGCCTATGTGAAAGGCAAACAAAGATTTGATCCGGGAGAAAACTCTTCAAGGAAGATGTCATGGTATGATTAAGCAAGAAGAGACATGGAAGAAGAGGAAGCAAAAATAGCTCAACTTGAAGCCCTCATTGCAAAGAGACTGCCAAGAGGATCTGGTAAGTATGAAGGAAAACTACCCTTTAAGTGTTTCAACTACAATAAGATTGGTCATTTTGCTTCAAGATGTCTGGAAAGATCTGCAAGGTCTAATACTAACAGACAAAGATTTCAAAAGAACTGCTATTATGTTCATGAAGAAGATGACAATGAAGGAGTAATAGATGATGAATCAGAACTAGGAAGCAAATCTGGAAATGAATGGGTGTTTATTGCCATCAAGGAAGAAGATTCAATATCCTCTGAATTTGTCAATCACAAGGTTGTGGAAAAAGCTTTGGCTGCTCAAGTGGAAGAAAAGGATGATTGGGTTATTGACAGTGGATGCTCTCACCATATGACTGGAGACAAGAATAAGTTTTTAGATTTGGAAAGATATGAAGGAGGAATGGTAAAGTTTGGTGACAATTCTACTGGCAGAATCAGAGGTAGGGGAACTATTTCCTTTGATGGAAAGAGCAAAATAGGTAATGTACTATATGTTGAAGGATTGAAGCACAATCTTCTCAGTGTTGGTCAGTTAGTGGACAAAGGCTATGATCTCCAGTTCAAGAATGGAAAATGCAGAATCTTTACAAGCTCCAGAATTGAAATTGCGTCTGGTGCTCAAACAAAAGGTAATATCTTTCATCTGGTTGGTTCAAATAAAAGTTGTCTATTTGTTCAAGTTGATCAGAGTTGGTTATGGCATAGAAGAATGTGTCATGTAAATTTTGATAACATCATCAAGATAAGCAATATTTAGGCTGTAAGAGATCTTCCAAAATTGGTGAAACCTACAAATAGTTTGTGCAAAGAATGTCAGCTAGGTAAATAGAGTAGAGTCTCTTTCAAAAGCAAAGATCAGTCCTCTACCGGATTGTTGGAATTAGTACATACTGATCTTTGTGGTCCGACAAGAATCAAGAGTCTGCAAGGTGATAGATATTTCATGTTGCTAATTGATGACCATTCCTGGATGGTGTGGGTTACCTTCCTAAAA
Organism: Cunninghamia lanceolata; assembly: GCA_027924645.1. Classification (NCBI taxonomy): domain Eukaryota; kingdom Viridiplantae; phylum Streptophyta; class Pinopsida; order Cupressales; family Cupressaceae; genus Cunninghamia; species Cunninghamia lanceolata. The sequence continues at coordinate 3,354,461 of BSBN01001135.1, read as the reverse complement.
GAGAAATCAGAAGCCCTTGAGAAGTTCAAAATCTTCAAAGCTATGGTAGAGAATCAAACTGGATTAAAACTGAAGTGTCTAAGGTCTGATAGAGGTGGTGAATTTACATCTGGTGAGTTCATTGACTTTTGTGAGAAATAGGGTATAAGGAGACAGTTGTCTGCTCCTAGGACTCCACAGCAGAATGGAGTAGTTGAGAGAAAGAACCGGACCATCCAGGAAGCTGCCAGGACAATGATGTTGGAAGCAAATGTTCCTCAGATGTTTTGGAAAGAATCTATCAGCACTACAGTCTACACTCTCAATCGAGTTCAAATTAGAAACAATACTGCTAAGACCCCCTATGAACTTTGGTTTGGCATCACCCCAACTGTGAGATATTTCAGAGTATTTGGTAGCAAGTGATATATTAAAAGAGATGAAGATCTAGGAAAGTTTGATGCTAGAAGTGATGAAGGAATTTTCTTGGGTTACTCCACTCAAAGCAAAGCATACCGGTGTTACAATAAGAGACTGAGGAAGATGATAGAAAGTACTAATGTGAAATTTGATGAAGGAATTGAGAAGCCCTCAAGGTTCTATGAATGTGATGAAGATGATCAGAATGATCCTCTGGTGCAAGGAGCTCCTTCCTCCTCTGAAATTTAGATCCAGACTGATCCGGTAAATCAGGAAGAAGAAGTTTGTCTGAATGAGCCTGATCAAGAATTAGTAGTGTAAGAAACTCCCAAAGTTCCAAGGTATGTAACTCTAAATCACTCTGAAGATCAGATCATAGGTGACAAAAGTAAAGGGGTATAAACAAGAAGAAGAATTGCTCAAGATTCAAATGAATACTGTCTGATTTCAAAGATTGAACCTAAGACGGTAAATGAAGCTTGCAATGATGAAAATTGGACCAAAGCAATGGAGGAAGAATTGATGCAAATTGAGAAAAATCGTACTTGGGATCTTGTTCCCAGACCTAGAGACAGGAATGTGATTGGAACCAAATGGATCTTCTAGAACAAACTGAATGAAGCTGGTGAAGTAATCAGAAACAAAGCTAGATTGGTCTGCAAAGGCTACTCTCAAATAGAAGGAATTGATTTTGAAGAGACCTTTGCTCCTGTGGCAAGAATTGAAGCAGTCAGATTATTTCTTGCATTTGCTGCCTTCAAAGACTTTAAGGTATATCAGATGGATGTCAAGTCTGCCTTCCTAAATGGTGATTTGGAAGAAGAAGTTTACATTGAACAACTGGATGGATTTCAATTGTCTGATAATGATGATATGGTCTGCAAGTTGAAGAAAGCTTTGTATGGATTGAAGCAAGCCCCAAGAGCATGGTATGAAAGGTTGGATAAGCATCTTGTGCAGATTGGATTCAACAAAGGTACTGCTGACAGTAACTTATATTTCAAAATTGAACATGAAAATATTTTGATTGTTGAAGTGTTTTTGGATCATATCATTTTTGGAGGAAGAGATAGTATGTGCAAAACTTTTGCAAATCAGATGAAAAGTGAGTTTGAAATGTCTATGCTTGGTGAAATGAATTTCTTCTTGGGTCTGCAAATTACTCAAACAAAGAAAGGGATCTTCATTTCTCAGACCAAATATGTGAAATAATTGTTGAGGAAATTTGGTATGGAAGATTCAAAGCCAATGAACACTCCTATGGCAACCGGATGTAAGTTGAGAAAAGACGATGACTCTCCAAAGGCAGATCAGACAAAGTATAGATCAATGATTGGTGGATTGTTGTATCTCACTCAGACTAGACCAGATATAATGCAAGCTGTTGGTCTTGTGGCAAGATTCCAGGTTGATCCTAGAGAATCTCATGTTATGGCAATCAAAAGAATTTTTAGGTACTTGAAAGGAACAGTTGAGTATGGTCTATGGTACCCTAGAGATCTGGATTTCTCTCTTCATGCTTACATAGATGCAGATTGGGCAGGAGATGTGGATGACCGGAAGAGCACTAGTGGTGGAGCATTCTTTTTGGGGAAGAGATTGGTTTCTTGGCTAAGGAAGAAACAAGATGCAATATCTCTGTCTACAACTGAAGTAGAATACATTGCAGCAGCAGGTAGTTGCACTCAAATCTTATGGATGAAGCAGATGCTAAGAGAAATTAAAGTTGAATATAAGGAGCCTATCACAATTTTCTGTGATAATTCAAGTGCAATTAATATTTCTAAGAATCCGGTATTGCATTCTAAGACTAAGCACATATCTATCAAGTTTCACTTTTTGAGAGAACAAGTGAACAAGGAAGAAGTCAGATTGGAGTATGTTCCCTCCAAGGATCAGATTGCAGATATCTTTACTAAACCTCTTCCCAAGGACTCTTTTGAATATCTCTGGGAGAAGTTAGGGGTCATGGCCCCTCTGGTGATGAACTAGGATGCACTGATGTGCATTAGTCCGGTGGATATCACAGTCATATCTTGTGATCCGGATTGATGATGGGGAGCTGCTACTAAGGGGGAGCAGCTGGTATGATTCTGATGTATTAAAATTGCAAGTATGAGCCCTTTGCCATTGATGTCAAAGGGGGAGAGAAGACATGTGAAAAATGAGTGGCTGGTGGCTGATGATCAAAAGGGGCAGTAAAGGAGGAGAAGACATGTTGCTGATAGGGGGAGCTGTGACAGAAAGGAGAAGTTCTTGTCTTGATGGTTTTTCACATCATATGTTGCCATCAATGACAAAGGGGGAGATTTTTGCAAGTATGAGGTGAACTAGTGTTGTCGTTGATGTCAACATACTCATATTGCATTGGTAAGAAGGTTTGGATGAGTTGTGTGCTGTTGTTATTGAGGAAATCAGTCCCCATCCGGAACAGTGAAGAATAGTGATGAGAAGAAGGCAAATGTACTATATAGGTTAAGAACCAGAGAATACGGATTAAAGGGTTTGTAGATATGAGTCTTGAGATGCTTCAGCTAAGATTTCAGAGGTCCGCATGAAGATCTGAAGAAGTTGTGGCTATCTGTGTGGAACAGGTTCTGGCAAGTGTTCAGAGGTGACAGAGGATCACAGAAAGGTCCGGTGAGGTCCGAAACTGTATTATCCTAATCTGTGGATTGGAAGGGGTGTTTGGGATGTCCTTATGATGTGTCATCTCAAGTTGTGTATGATTTTGAGGTCTGGAAGTACCTTTTGCATTATGACAGTGGCGACAGACTATGTTCTTGAAGTACCGGATGATGAAGAGAAGAATTCCAGTAAGCTGATGAAGTGCAGATGTTTTTGATGATTTAGGGAAGGTTATGATGGTCATTGGATCATATCTAGTTCGTATTGGCGGTCCGCATTGAAGTTAGAGTTGGATTTGATGTTATGGCTACCAGTTGTTGGTGTTCTTCCTGTAATAGGCCGACCGGATGTCGACCAGATGTTCTACACGCCTTGCGAATGTTATTGTGATGTTTGCCGACTTAGATGATTGTTCCTAAGTTGATGTCTTGTATAAATAAGTGTTTGAGAATTTATTTTGAGGTGTGGATCATGAGGATGAGTGTGGCATAGCGAAGAGGAGTGCGAAAGGCAGAGCAAGGGTTTTTGGGCTTAAATGGAACTGATCCGGACATGGTAGAGATGTCATTCTCCAGTTCAAGATTGTGATTCCTATCACTTTGTAGACAGTGTGTCTCCTTGTAGGCAGTGTGCCTCTTTGTGAGTAGTGTGCTCAAGCAGTGAGCCCTAATTGGCATGTGCCATTCATTTTTTCTTATTCTTCTAACAGAGAATAATCCTTGGGTTAATCACCCCGTAGTTTTTCCCTTAACCAGGTTTTCCACATCAAAATCTTGGTGTTCAATGTGTTGATGTTTATCTGCTCGTGTGTATATGCATTATGCTTTCATGGATGGTTAATTGATATGCTGTTAGCTAACAAAGAAGAATCAAGTGTTTGAAGTAAGAGCAAGTTTTATACAACTGATTCACCCCCCCTCTCAGTTGTATGCCCTAGATCCAACACTCTCAACCATGCCAACATGTTTAGTTTGCATGGAAAGGTACCTAGGAATCCCAACTTGTTAATCAAGTGGAATTTCCATTTTCTACATGTTGGTGTTCCCAACTGATTGTTTGAGTTTCCTTAAAAAGTAGCCATCTTTCATCCATAAGATCCTCAGGTCAGTGGCCAATGAACAGGAGACTGTCTCTTTGTCTCCTCTGCACTTCACCCTCTACAGGACCTAGGGGGATTTCCCTTTGCTCAATATCACTACTATAAATCTTTGCTTCAACTGGATATTGACATTTAAATAGATATGTTCCCTTGTATGTAGACCAAAGTGTATGATTCCTTCAAAGTTGGCTAGCTTTGGGTATCATTCCAATCATAAATATGAGAACATCAACTAAAATCCTAAACCATACTCCAAAAATTTGTGAATTGATTTCGATTTTTTCTTTTAAATGTGTGTGATTGTTAGATTATGGGTATTTTGGTGAAAATAATCCCAACTCTGACCAGTGCTAATCCTAGGGTGTGAGTCAATCTCTTACAAATGCAAAATAGTTATCACAAGCATCTCAAACATATAGCTTCAAGGGATTTTTCTATGTTCCCTTCCTTATAGAAAATAATCCACAAACGAGTATCCCCAATAACTCTACTTATGAATATCCTTGTTGTAAAACAAACTTTCCCCAAATTTGATTTAAAGAAATTTTAATCTAATCCTTGATTAGAAGCTAGAAATTAGATAAGCAATATAGCAAATGTACATTGATGAATTTAGAAACCCTTAATATCTTCCTTCAAAAGAAAAATGCATGCAACACAGGAGACAGTTATTGGAAAGACATGCTTAGAGGCATTTATCATATAAGCTCAACTTGAAACTAATAAAAATGCTCATGAAAATAAACATTCAACAATGAAAGAAAAAAAACTCACAACACATAAAAATAGCAAACTACCAGAATTGCTCTGTATTCTCCTTTCCAAAATTTCCCAAATCTTCCAACCCCCTTACAATGAATTGTACCAGTTGTTCATTTATAGACTTCAAAATGTGGTACTCAGAAATTATTACATGTTGGTGATTAGCTAAGATTTTACATCATAAGTCATCGCTAATAAGCCTTGGGAACATTAACAAATTATATTTAAAGAGAAGTCAAAATGTCAAAAGTATTCGGAGCCATTTGCCACCAAACCACTACCTTCTTGCACCATCACAACCATCAACTGGAGGGCTCATGATTCCCTTGTGATGCCATGAAATGAGGCCATGTGGCCCTTCCTTAATCTCCTTCATCACACCCAGCCATAGGGAATACACTGTAGCAGCTTCCAATTTAGATTTTTCTTTGTTATTGGGTCGTTTATGACAATGTTGGGCATTTTTGCAGCTGCTGGCAATCAAAACACACCTCAAACACATTTAAAATCTTTTCCCAAGCATTAGGAATGGTCATGGGATGTATTTAGAGCATGGAGCAACAATTTTGAGCTCAAATGGTGTTGTTATATGGAGCCTAATCAGACTCGGAGGTTAAATTTTCCCCACTTTTATTGGCGCAGTTTCCCCCCAAATTATTTAATGTGGGTTTGGGGGTAGCGCCCCTAGCATGCTCCCTATTGCGATACAGGGTGGGGTCAGTGGCAGCGCCTCTGAAACCTCAAACGACTTTTTTTATTTTATAAAGGCGTCGAGAGTTATTTTTCTATTGGCCTACATAAAAAATCCTATTTTGTAACTGGCATAAGTCTTGATAAAAATGGATAAGGGTTGGGGTTTTTGTTGATATTGTATTATAGCATTTGTAATGGTATTGAGTTGCAAGGATTGTTGGTTGTAATTGGTTTGATTTGCTGGATAATAATATTGGACTCTCTGTTGGTAGATGTAGCCCAAGTTTGGGTGAACCACATTAAAAATTGTCTCTCATTGTTATTATTTCTGTGTATTTTTTATTCCTTTGTTTAATCTTTATTTGCATTTAATTGATATCTTTTGCATGTAATTCCTAACAAATGGACCCCTTAAAATTTGCCAGAAAGCCAAAAATGTGAACAACAATGACTCAGCAATGTCTCTACTTGAATATGGCCCAAAAGACCCCAAAAAACACTCCATAGAATCAAAATCTGCATAGAGGGAGCCATTTCGCATCATCGCAGGGCAGAAGCAAGGAGGCTTAAATGGCTATGCGATGCATCGAAATGTCCCCAAAATTACATTTATTTGCCCTTTCTAAAGTATTAACATTATAAACCAATGTTTACAATGAAACATTTCACATTAAAATATTACTTTTGCCCATAAATAATTTTAAAATTTCACTTTTCAACTTTAGGCAAATGGCAAATATTTAATTCCTCCTCTTGGGCAAATGATGCATTTCCACTGCGGACACACTGGACATCTAGGGGCCGTGAAAATTTGCATAGGGCCATTATTAATTATTTAGAATATTACCCATTTCCTCAGAATTCGCATCGCCAAAAGATTTTTGGGACATCCTTTGTAAACTAGCCTACTGGATGCCTTCACCATAACTGAAATGCATTAAAATAATTCATCGTATGGTATCCAATTTTGATGAAACTAGAATTGGAGATGTTTTCAACCAAAACGAGAAATGGGTCGCCTTCAGAATTGTGAGATTTGGAACTTTCTGGAACACCAAATCTAGCCCAGTCGCAGTCAGAAAAGAATTAAAGAGCCCATCAAAACTCATCCTGGAAGCGCGAAACTAAACAGGCATGTTACCATATGCACCAAAACACTTTCCACCATACAGATTTCCAAGATGATCTCTAAATTGCAAGATTTTAATCGGTGAAGGTGGACTCTGGGGTAGATTGAGCAGCATGTTGACCTAGCCTCTGTCGACACATTGAAAGGATATATGCACTTCAAATTTGCAAAATTTGAAGATGCAAACAGTGTCTCATGCTTGGGGACGCATGCCTCTTGCAGGCATGGCAAGATACCAGTTATCTCTGGGACGTAGACTAGGTGCCGAATTAATTGGGTTGCTATATAAATGCTCCAACCTGTAATCAAAACCTACCCACAAATTTCCATTGGGTGGCGCCGGGCCACTAAAAATGAAAAACCAGTATTTCCCTCTGCCAAATACCCTATTGTCATTAGACTATTTCAAGTAAAAATTTGAAAAGCCTCCCCAGAATGTCTGTTCATCCAGACTACTGAATGTGTCACCTCCGAACTATCTTGTGCCTCTCTGATTTGTACACTTAAATCTTGATTGAGATGTATCTTCACAGAACATGAGAATAACATACTGGTCCAAAACATCATGCCAATTGACATAATAATCTACATGGCTAGCTTCCTGGACACTTAAAATTTTAAAGACATGATATTTCCACAGTCCATGATTGAATGTAGATAGCTTCTGGAAACACTGTGTATGGCTTTTTTTACAATCAACGTTTCGGATCATACTCAATGATCCATCATCAGGACAAAAGAAGAGAAAGAAATGGATAAAATTGCAGAGAGGGTTGTATAAAAGGAGAGAGGGTTGAGGGCACGAAGGACAAGGAGTAGAAATAAGGTATTAAATTTAAAAGGTTGGGGAAAAATAAGAGGTTAGAGGAGAGAAAGGAAAAATAAGAATGAGGAAAGAGAAGACGAAGAAGTATACAGAACTCTGAAAGATAATGGTCAAAAACCCGAGATTACATAGATAAAGTGACTATAAAAGAGAAGAGAAGTGAAAATACTCATAGTCTACTAGATGAACAACATTAGTAACATTGTCTTCACCTGCCACATTTATATCAAACCTTAAGCATTCATGAGTAACACCTTTTTGGAGTATCTCACCATGATGTTTCTCTAGCATATAATAGTCATACTCCAGCTTTGAGTCTGATGGATCACACTAATCAAAGGTAAAAGGTTGAAATGAATCAACAGAGTGATCATCTAAATTTTGTCCTTCATATGATAGAAAATGCACATCCATAGGTAGCCCTTCAACTTGAATTGTCAAGGAGCTACGTTCCTTCAAATCAAGTGGCTCACCAATTCTATTATGCATCCTGATGTTCTGTAGAGGAAGCTCATCTTCAAATGTAACAAGACTTTTTTCAAAGCTCAAATAATCATCTTCATAGGGCTGAACAACTTCAACATTGCTTTTGCATACATCAGACCTCTGGGGTTGCTCCACCTCACATTCTTCATACTCCTGGTCATCTACAAAGATAGGATTATTCCTACACCAATAAGGATTGTCATTTCTATCATCTGATGAAAAGGGAGGCTCATTAAATAAGGGGTTTTTCCTTATATTCATTTTTGATACAAATGTTTCTACCTCCTCCACACGGAGTTCCAAATCTTCCTCAGCATCACTATAATCTAAAACACCACAATCAATATCTTCTTCACAGGTTTAATCACAATCAGCCTTGAAATCACAACAACCAATATAGTCTTTTATTTCATCCTCTGATTGTTTAGCACACGTATATGAAATTTATACCATATCCACATAACCTAAGATAGCACGGTCAGAAAACTCCTCAGGTTCCATAGGACTACTACCAGATGATGGTAATAATATATCATTCAGATGTTCAGCATGATGTATAATCACATCTCTTGGATATTTGACAATATTTTCCTCATCATCATGAGAAATAATCTCAGTTTGGAACACGTCTTCTTCAGTTGCAAACATTGCATCATTATTTGAATAATTTATAGCCATAAGACAAGTGTGATTAGCAACATGAAGCTTACCATTTTTATCATCATGAAAATGAACATTCTCTACCATGTCTATCCAATTAGCCATCTGAGCAAGACTACTTGGATTCAATTCCTAAGGCAATAAACTTAAGCCCGATTCATACATTTCACAAAATAAATCAATGCATGTAGCCTGCTGATAGTTTGTTCGGGGCTCAACATGATCAACATTATGGACTGATGTATTATTTGGAATAGTAGAGATGTAGTTACTTTGACAATCATTGCTATTTTTTGATCAACACTTTTCATCAGCATAAAATACTTTAGGGTCACAAACACTCATAGATAAGTAGCCCTTGAACATTCCATATTTCCAGTTGTTTTCAATATCCATGGCAGTTTCATAAGCCTGATGCAAATTCATAGGACTTTTGTCTCTCAATTGGTAGCTCATTTTTCTGTCAAACGCCCCTAAATAAACAACCAGACTTATTGCATCATTTGATCTAATAGCTTCAAGAATGCCCCTTAATGTTTTTGCAAATCTCAGATTAAATGTTGGGACTAACTCATCCTCCTCTTTCTAAATGCCCATAAAATTACTGAATATTGATCTTATATCAATTCTCTCACCGAACCACTTCAGAAAACCTGCCTTAAACTCATCCCAAGTATAAATAGAGGATGCAAGAAAATAAGAGAACCAAACTCTTGCATTTCCTTTCAAAGACTAAACAAATAGCTTCATGATCACATCCTCGTGATCTACCTCATAGTCATCCATTAGATTATTGAATTCTTGCAATTGTTTGTCTATAGACTCATTCTTTGTACCATCGTACCTTGGTAACTTATCTCTGATTTTAAATAGTATGACATTTGGGAAACCACAAATGCCATTAAAATTTATAGCTCTGTACCTTTCAGTGCTGAAATTTCTTTGACTATATGGATGGGACTGATCACCTGTCATGGTTGTACTTGGAGACATGAAAGGATACATATATTGGTACATCATAATGTTAGAGTTTTCACCAAAACTCTCTTACAACAAGATCTCAAAATTACAAAAAACATAACTCATTACAATTACCATTAAGATCTTTTAATGAGCAGAATCCTTGGAATGTGGAAAACACATATTTTCTCTTACAATACAAGGCTGCAATTAATAACTCAGAAGTATGCTAGACTATCACTACCCTTTCCCTCTTTTAGTGCTCTAACACTTGATAAGGGACTTCATTAAAACTCACATACTATGGTTTTCACATAAGCTCTTATTTGAAAACCAAAATAGAAATACCTGGAGCAATTGCAGCACCTGCTACCCCTCCTCTAATTGGAATTTATGAGTGTTGGAACTTCCTTGTATTCTTTATCAGATTCTTGAAATAGAGTCGCCACCTCTTAGCAGAGGACTGATGTTCAAATAGCATGAAGCTCCTTACATCCTATTTTATTTTGGGTTCTCCTCAACAACAAAGTCACTTGAAACTTCTTCAAATATGTCGTAATAAAACTTGTCCAGGTCTAAAACCTTCAATATCTGAAACAAATATTCAGAAAAATAATGCACTAATCCCTAGCAAAGTCACCAATCTATTGGTGTTCCCAACTGATTGTTTGAGTTTCCCTAAAAAGTAGCCATCTTTCATCCATAGGATCCTTAGGTCAGTAGCCAATGAACAGGAGATTGACTCTCTGTCTCCTCTGCACTTTAGGATCTGCAGGACCTAAGGGGGAATTCCCTTGCTCAATATCACTACTATAAATCCTTGCTTCAATTGGATATTGACATTTAAGCAGATATGTTCCCTTGTATGTAGACCAAAGTGTACGATTCCTTCAAAGTTGGCTAGCTTTGGGCATCATTCCAATCATAAATCTGAGAACATCAACTAAAATCCTAAACCCTACTTCTAAAATTTGTGAATTGATTTGGATTTTTTCTTTTAAATGTGTGTGATTGTTAGATTATGGGTATTTTGGTGAAAATAAGCCCAACTCTGACCGGTGCCAGAAAGCCAAAAACGTGAACAACAGTCACTCAACAATGTCTCTACTTGAATATGGCCCAAAAGACCCCAGAAAACCCTCCATGGAGAAGAAAACATGCCTATCCTTATTGTAAAGAAGAGTGCAGGTCAAAATCTACATAGAGGGTTTGCATCATCACAGGGCAGAAGCAAGGAGGCTGAAATGGCTATGCGATGCTGCCAAATGCTCCCAAAATTACATTTATTTGCCCTTTCTAAAGTATTAACATTATAAACCAATGTTTATAATTAAATGTTTCACATTAAAATATTACTTTTGCCCATAAATAATTCTAAAATTTCACTTTTCAACTTTAGGCAAATGACAAATATTTAATTCCTCCTCCTAGGCACACAATGCATTTCCACTGTAGGCACATTGGACATCTGGGGGCTATGAAAATTTGCATAGGGCCATTATTAATTATTTAGAAGATACCCATTTCCTCATAATTCGCATTGCCAAAATATTTTTGGGACCTCTTGTGTAAACTGGTCTGTCGAATACCTTCGCCGTAATTGAAATGCATTAAAATAATGCATCGTATGATCTTTGATTTTGATGAAACTAGAACTAGAGATGTTTTAGACTAAAACAAGAAATGGGCTGCCTTTAGAATTGTGAGATTTGGAACTTTTCGGAACACCAAATCTAGCCCGGTCATAGTCAGAAAATAATTAAATAGCCCATCAAAATTCATCCTGGAAGGGCAAAACTAAATAGACATGTTACTACATGCACCAAAAAACTTTCCAACATACAGATTTGCAAGATGATCTCTAATTTGCAAGATTTTAATCGACGAAGGTGGGCTTCGGGGTAGATTGAGTAGCATGTCGACCTAGCCTCTATCGACACATTGAAAGGATATAGGCACTTCAAATTTGCAAAATTTGAAGGTGCCAACACTACATATGCTTCGCATAGAAAAATGGAAACCACTTCTCACAATGTAGTAACATGGACCCTAGGAAGTATTAGGAATTTGTAGGTCCAATAAAACCAATTCCACATAATCCATAAAGAGAAAATGATGCAACAAATAACCATAATGCAAAGATCAAATGACAAACAGAAAAGAACACAAGATATACCCTGAGAAAACCCTCAAGAGGGAAAAACCCAACCTCCAAAAGCATCCACACTAATATGTATTATTCAGTAAAAGATATTATAATACATTCCATGAGTCTCCATGAATACCTCTAAACCATCAAGCACCTCCAATGCATCCTCTATGTGTCCAAGAATGAATCAACACATCCCATGCCATTCTTCACAATATGCACCTGTAGGAGAGAACTCAATACAATGGCAGCCTCTCACAAACCTCTCGTCTGCCAATAATGAATTAGTCAATGTCAAATAATAACATTGTGCTTGATTTTATAATTCAAGCTCACACAAATACAATGAGAAAACCATCTGTCCCAAAACCATGGGTAACACAAAACCATTGGTCAACCCTCTTATTTAATTATTGGTACTACATTTTTTCTTCCCAACAATTAAATAATACTCTGTGTCCCACACATATAAAATAGTTAACCCAATGTTACATACAACTTATACAAGTGGTAAATAAATAATACAATATTGTGCAAGGTGTACAACACCTATTTCCCAATAGGAACTAACCAAATTATTTATGAAACCTAACTCAAATTGAAGAGATATTAATACAAATAGTTAATCTAATCCTTCAAGTCACCCATGCAAGAGGGAAATTTAAATATGACAGCCATAGCCTTAGCTTTCCATAAGATATCTCTAAAATTGCAAAATACTTGCCTAGGTGTATAGATCAATTAGACATCATAATTGTGAGAAAAATCATTGAACAAAAAAATATCACTTCAATGTTAGTTGAACACATGTTCTTCAAGAATTACAATATAAGATCAATCACAATCCACTACAAGGATGTGCAACTAGATGAATGTGCATTATCATCTTTGCCTTCCAAATCTACCAACATATCTGATTTCCTACAAAAATTCAAATGCATTCACTCCTAACCTTGAATCATCATCCACAAATGTTGGAGAACATGAATCATTCAATCAACTAGATCAAGAATCTTCATTTGTGGTTTTCCTCCCATGTACATGTAGAGAGGTGGAAAAGATTTAAACCTTCTTGCAAATTGGAACTAGATAGGCAACTCATGTTATGGAATGACCATCCATTTCTTCATCACCAATAAATGAACACATCACTAAGGGATTGTTTGAAATGGCATTTCCCACTCTCTTCCCGAAAGGTACAACAAATTTTAAACAACCATGCATCAAAGAGGTTAAACTACATGAATATGCCCTTTATCTTATGAGATACCATGATAATAGGTTTGGTCAAAATCCACAGTTCATATACTTCATACTCAATATGATGACATGTCACTGAAGACAACCAATAACAACATTTGTTAACAAGATATTGGATTATAGCCTTCCTAGTATAGTTGTAGACCTTCATCAATGATTAAAATACTTTCTTGATAGCAAGCTTGAAAGTCAATTAATGTGAGTTAGGTCAAACCTTTATAGAACAAGATCCTTTTGGACAAGATATTGAGTAGAACTATCTAACATGATCATCCAAATAGGTTGTCCAATAATGTTCTTCACACTAAGTGCAACAAATACTAAGTGGCTTAATTTGCAATAGCAATTATGCTAAGTAAATGACCCTCAAATCCAAAACATGCTTATTGTTAGAGGAAATAAAACATAATTCAAAACCCACATCTTACTGCACTCTACATGCATCATAGATTCACATCCTTTCATAAAGAGGTATTGCAAAAGCTTCTTGGTGCACATGACTATTGGTATAGGTGAGACAACTTCTTAATCAATACATTTATTACATCTTATAACTTGCTAATTTTGATAATTCCTTAATACTTTTCTCTCTTTCTATAAGTACAAAAGGCAAAACAAAGGTTCTACACATATTCATGGCTTCCTTTGGATCTAACAAGCACCTAACATTAAAAAATTACAATGGAATAACCAAAAGTTGATAAGAAATGTAATAGACTACATTTATAGTTATGTTTTTTATATTAGTAAAAATGGGGATATAGGGCCTAGACCCTTTACAAAAGATAGCCTAGAAGGCAGATGAAAAGAGTCTCACAAGAGGTGAGACTGAAAACCTTTACATAGAACTACTAGAGGAATAAAAAAAAACAACACCAACATAGAAACAACAAAGGAATAACCACATGAAATTAAAAACACAAAGACGCTATTGGTCTACTAGCTTTTGCAGACCACTAGCTTCTTTCCATTCTTTGTTCAAAAATTCTAGTTTGTCAATGAAAGTAACTTCCTCAGAGATCTTCTCCCTAGCCTTAAATTTTCCCTTCTCCTCTAGGACTCTTTCTATGGTACTCTTAGCTAGCTCTTCCAGTTTCTACATGGAACCCATGTAGTGTTGAGCAAAGAAATTAAAATTTCTAGTGTTCCATTCTTAATGACCCCTACTTGATTAACACAACAATGATCAATGCAACTATCCAATCCACTAACTATAATGAGCTACTTAATCATGTGTAATGGCATACCATATGTGACATACAAACATGCTTGAAAAGGAAAGGATCATCCTTAGCATGTCATTATAAAGCACCTTGGGGCTTGCAAGCAAATAATCTTTAACAATTGCCAAGAATGGCCAACCCAAATACATGCCTACCTATAATGATGATAGTTTGAACATCCACAACCCAACAATTCTCTCCATCTAGAGAGATAATTTAGTTTATTGGCCTATTCTATCAAGCCATGCAATGCCTAACTACATCACAAAATATGTAACAAAAGCCAAGCATAATTCTGAGACCTACCATGATACACTAACTCATATATAAACTAACGTTAACCCTAAAACCCAACTCAATCTGCATTTCATAAGTTCCTCACTAAGTGTCTTATTGATCATGATATCAATGCCTAAGAGTCTTTCCATTAACTATTAAAACTACCCCTTACAATATGCAATAGATCATTTGTTACTTTTAATGTGAAAAAGAAGAACTTGCACCATGTCCCCACCTATAATGATAATAATGTTCCAAATTCAAGCTTCATTGATGCATACATGGGGTGAACTTTGGAGTAGAAAATAATCTCAATTATTGAAGGAGAAAAAATGCATTTGTAGAATCTTGTACAGAGAAGCAAAAGGAACATGCAATATCAACTATTATTTGAGTATCACCTCACTACATCACATGTTCCTGCCAAAGAGGTTGATGTTTCCCTCTACTAGAATAAATTATCATCAATATTGGATCATCAAAATAAGATGTTGTAAACCATTAAGAGATAATGGATATAAATTTCCATCCGTGGCATGTAGACCATGCACCCCTAGATTCATTTACCAATAGATAAGATGAGATTCCTTGTCATAGGGAAGATGCAATACACCAACACAATCTTGAAAAATGGTAGGTTGTTAGGACTATATACATAGGTATAGCTATTCAATTGAATGAACTTGACATGCTTGGAAAATACAAATTTTATTACAACCATAATCAGTGTACCACTATTATAAGCCCATTCTTGCAAGTATCAACAATTGGTTTCATAGACTCTAATCATTCAGCATACCAACTCCCACATGTTCAAACAACTTCATATGTTGCACTAGATAGTTTATCAATTAGGCAATGCAAAGCCTTTGATATAATTGTAGATCACACATTGCTACCATGGGAATGCAACCACCACTTAAAATAATCATACGAGGAACTATAGGTATTGGACAATCATACCTGATTAACAACATTAGATTTTCCCTTTCAAGAAAAAGTACCACATAACAGATCACCATTGTTGTTGCTCACAACAATTGGCATGTTGGATTGCAACATAAATGCATCCACCATACATTCAAGCCTTTGAATCCTAATAACCTAGGTGAATCCTCTAGAGGGGCACGTATTAGCTCAACATTCCTAGAGAACATGTATTTTATTCACTATGTTCTAATTAATGAGATGAGCTCCATTGGTGGTGCATTCCCAGATGGAGGGTCTAGAAATAGGATTATCCTACTGTGCAACCTTAGAGTAAACACAACAGAAACACAAATAATGGAACATAGGCCTGTCCTCCAGCTTGTTACAATTTACATGAAAGATATAGCTTTGGAGCACTACTCCGCAATCCACTATCCTAAATTCCTATCTCATACTACTACTCTACTACCTTCTAATGCACCTAGTGAATGATTATATAGTAGTTCTAATTCCAAGGAATGATCTGTGTCAGCCTTGAGAGATTCCAAAGTTTAATGATTAGTGAAACATGTAGGTCAGCCGAAATCCAATGGTGAAGCCTCCATTGTTGATGAAGCATGTTGCGGTTTAGTTGGAAGGTGCCTCTAGTCCTATAATACCTTGTGATATGTTCCATTAGGTGCCACACATCATGGGAAGGTGCTGCAACTCCATGTGTAATGTTGAATGTTGAATGTCTTAAATAGTGAATCTTGGTGAAGCTTCTTACAATGATTTAACTTCAGGTAGATGATTGTAAATTTCTTGAATTCTAGATATGATATAGATGAATTGTTGTAGAGTCTTACTCCTATAATGGCACAATCTCTTGAGATTGAACAGACTAAAATGCAAGAAAAGAAAAAGAAACAAAATGTTTTTTTTGGTTGATGCAAGATCATCTTTCAAACTGGGATGCTCCTGCATTAGACACCTGGGGTTGTTTGAAAAGTGAGTCCCTCACTTTCTTGGGGCTAGAGGAAAACTAATGTGGTCTACCTCATCCTAAGAATCCATGATGAGTCTTCCTCCAATATTCCTTTCCACTTAACCAGGTACTCAATATACTGCTTGCCTCTGGTGCTACATCCAATTTTGCTATCTAAAATTTTATCTATCTGCTCCTATTGTTGATGCAATATTTGATCCTCCAAATAGACTTCAATTATGTTATCACTTAATTCTCTCTCATGATGTTGATATAGATCCACAATGTTAAGTATGGGTGATATGCCAAATGATTCCGGTAATTCTACTTTGTATGCATTTCGTAAGTCAAAATTCCTGAGTATCCTATATGGTCCAAACTTCCTCATCTTCAATTTGTTGTATGTCCCTATTAGAAATCTTTCCTTCCTAAGATACACCATAACTTCATCTCCAATAGAGAATTACTTATCTCTCCTCTTCTCATCTACTTGTCCCTTATACTCTATGTTCATCTCTTCCAAATTCTTTCAGACCTAAGTGTGTATTGTCTCCATGTATCTTAAAAATTCTTTTACCTTTGCACTCCTTTAATATCCATGTTGATGTCTCTCAACTCCGTAACTCCTCTAGGTTGTGTTCTAGTTACAAATTCAAATGGTGTCTTCCTTGTGCTTCTACTTACTAAATTATTGTATGCAAACTCTACTTGCGGTAGAATTATATCCCAATTTTCTGCCTTATCTGATCCTATCAAACATCTCAACAAGTTACCCAAACTCCTACTTTTGTTTGTCCATCTGTCTATGGGTGAGATGTTGAATTGAACTTTAGGTCTATCTTCATCTTCTTCCACAATGTCCTCCAAAAATATCCTATGAACCTTATATCCCTGTCTAAAACTATACTCTTTGGTAATCCATGTGATCTCACAATCTCCTTGAAAAACAGGTTAGCAACATGTACATCATCATTTGTCTTCTTATAAGGACTGAAATGCGCCATATTTAAAAATATGTCCACTACTACAAATATAGAATCATGTCCCCTTTATGTTCTCGGTAACCCTAATATGAAATCCATGCTTATATCCTCCCAAGGTCTCTCTGGTATTGTCAAAGGTTTGTACAATCCAATATTCTGATTACTCCCTTTTGTAACTTTACAAATTCTACAACTTTGAACAAATTTCCTTACATCCTTATATCTGAGGCAAAAAATAATGTTCATTCACCAAAGATACTATCTTATCAATACCAAAATGTCCTACTAATCCACCACTATGCTTCTCCTTGATCAAATTCTCCATCATTGAGCTCCGCAGAATATACAAGTGATTCCCTTTGAACAACATATCCTCCTGAATGAAATAATCTAACCAATTGCTTCTATCTATCACAAAAGGTTCTCTACATGCTTTCCATGCTTCTACAAAATAAAGATCATCCTCATACATGTGCTTGAGTTCTTCAAAACCTAGTACTTCTACCCTCATTTCTATCAACAAGGTCCTCCTGCTTAATTCATCTATAAATTTGTTTGATTTTCCACTCCAGTGTTTCAACACAAATGTATAACTCTACATGAACTCTACCCACCTCATGTGTCTCTGATTCAACTTACCCTGACTATTCAAATACTACAAAGCTCGATGGTCAGTGTACAAGATAAATTCATTTGGCAACAAATAATGTCTCCACTTCTTCAAGGCTTGAATTATGGCATATAACTCCTGATCATATATTGAATATCTCATCCTTGCATCATTCAATTTCTCACTGAAATATGCTACTTGTCTCCCTTCTTGACTTAACACTACTCCTACTGAATTCCCATTGGCATCACAATCAACCTGAAATACTTTGTCAAAATCCGATAATACTAACATTGGTTTCTCTATCAACTTTGCTTCAACAAACCAAAACTCCTATGTGCTCCCAATGTCCACTTAAAATCTTTCCGATCTAATCTCATTGTATCTGTCATTGGTGTGCATACAGTACTAAAATTTCTGATGAATTTTTGGTAGAAACTTGCCATTCCATGAAAATATCTTACCTTCCCAATATTCATAGGTGTTGGCCATTCAACAATTGCTCTTACTTTCTCTAGGTCCATATTCAATCCTTCTATAGAAATCACAAATCCTAAATATACTAGTTTGGTCTTCATTGAACTACATTTCTTGATGTTAATCAACAATTTCTCTTCTCTTAGGCTTTGAAATACTTGTCAAATATGCCGCAAATGATCTTCCTTAGTTCTATTGAAAATTAGAATATCATCCAAGTAGATAATAACAAACTTACCCAAAAATTTCTTTAAAACATCATTCATCAACCTCATGAAAGTACTTGGTGCATCAGTTAATCCAAAAGGCATGACTAACCACTCATACAATCCTTCATGATTTGTCTTGAATGGAGTCTTCCATTCATCTCCTTCTCTAATTCTAATCTGATGGTATCCACTCTTTAGGTCTATCTTTGTGAAGTATTTTACTCAGCTCAAACAATCCACGATATCATCCATCCTTTGTAATGGAAATATATACTTGACTGTGATCTTATTGATTGCTCTTAAATCTATGCATATCCTCCATTCTCTATCTTTCATTGCTGCTAATACTGCTAGTACCGCACATGGGCTAAAACTTTCTCTAATCAATCCCTTCCTCAACAACCCGTAGATGTTTCTTTAGCTCTGTATTTTCTGCTAGTGTCATCCTATGTGCCACTTTATTTGGCAAACTAGCTCTAGTTATGAGATCCATATATATGATGATTGATACTCCAGATGAGTGGCAATCATTTTGGCACATTCACTGACACAATATCTTGGTATTCTACCAATAATTCAGCTACTTCCTTCTATGGTGGTTCTTCTCCTTTGTGGTAGTGTTTTCTACATTTTGGGTACCACACTTCTTTGGAATCAATGCAAAACACATGTTCTCATGTCTTAATCCATCAAAAAATTTCCTTTTGTCTACCAAACAAGTTCTAGCATTTCCACATACTTCACTTTTTCTCTCTTCTTCCAAAGGTATCAAGATATATTTTGTCCCATTTAATGTTACAGTATAGGTATGATGAAAGTAGATTGTCATTGATGTCAAAAAGGTGTTGAGTTCATGGTGATGTAGATATGGCAGTATATCTCATTTGATCAGGGTATGTTCTTGATGTCTAGTGTTCATATTTAATGACAGGACTTGTTTGATCAGTTTGATCACATAAATTGATGCTCTCATAAGATTTTGATACTAACATTCATGTTGTTCACAGGTTGTCCATTTGGGTCCAATGTTGTGATCATGCTTGTAATTGATCATGTTAGGAATTCATTCTCTTGGGGTTATCAAGACTTTAAAGTGTGGTTGATCATGCTTGGAATTGATCATGGGCTAGTATTCACATGGTAACATATGTAAAGGGTTCATGCTTCAACAGGAGGATTCACATGAAGAGTAATGGGTTGTCATGCATGTGATCAAGATCTCTCAAGAACTCTTAGTTGCTTGATGTATCTCACATTGGAGCAATTGCTGATGTGCCTAAGATGTTGTAGAAGTTAGTAATCAAATGTGTTGTTTGGAGTTGTCTTCCATGTGTATGACCCTTCATGAAGTTGAGTGTAGGAGATGCCTTTTTCTTATGTTGGATTCTTTCATAATCTAGATGGTGTCATGTCATCACAAGCAATGCAGATGTCATTGGTTGCTACAGGTGTTGGTTCTTCATGGATGCTTTATGCTTGTGCTTTAGAAGTTGAAGAGTTGTATTTATGATTAGAAGTGTTGACAGGTTCCTCATCTAAGAATTGCATTCATAATGTCAAGTCAAAAGTTGTAGTGGTAGCTTGAGGTTGTCATGAGCTTCATACATCATTCTGTAGAGTTCACATGATTCACCTGTTGCTTCTTTCAGAAGAGTTTGTGCTTCATGATTTAGGAATTCATAGAGTTCATGTGTCATGTTGTTATGTTCATGGGAGATATTGTTTGTCATGGGATCTTGATAGTCTTTAATCATTATAGATTGCAGACATAGAAGATTGAAATCCTTAAATTCTTTGAAAGTGACTAAGGGTTTTCCATTGTTTAAGATCTTGTCTTAAAACCCTACTTATATAAATTCTATATTAAGTATCAAATCCAACTGTCAAAGACTTTGGCATTTTTTGTTCTAATTAGAAGGTGAATTGTTATAAAAGGTCACATGATTATTTTAAGTGATCATTTAAGGGTCTATGATCATTGGGCAACCAGCCCTCTTATCTTGGAGTACCGGTTCTGCAGGTTTCCTCTTGGGTGCAATGGGCGCCAATTGCTCATCAATAGTCATGTTTGAATATACATGGAGCACGCATTTGAAGATCAATGGCAAATATTTAAAATGGAGCCCTCTCTTATGAGTATCACTTTTGACAGTCTCTAGGACGTCGTAAATGTGAAGACTGTGGTATTAAGACCATTTTTAGCAGTTTTAAAAAGGCAGCAAGTTGGCAAATTAAAAGCTTATTTTTTGGAGATTTAAAAGGAGATTCTTTCCATTTTATTTTTCTCCTCTCGTTGAAGGCAAAATGAGATTTTTCTTTTTTTGGAATTCCATTCTATTATTGAAGAAGAAGTTTTTTTTAAAGGCTAAAAAGAAAAGATTTTGAAGAAGTTCTTTTTATGAAAAGATATACATGAATGCAAAATGGAATTTTAATGGCAGCAGGTTGTTTGTAGATATTATTGCAGGGAAAAGGAAAATGAAGAGATTGAAGGGAAGATGAAAGATTTAAAAATTGAAGAAAAGATTTATGTAGAGAAAAATTTATGCATAGATGAAAATGATTATGCAAAGTAGAAGAATATGAAAGTTCATTTCATATTTAATGGTATTGCAGATGGTTTGATGGTTGAGTGGTGTTGTGGGCATGATAAGGATATTTTTATGAAGATTCTTTTAAAAAGAAAATACAGATGAATGAGTGTGTGAACTAATATGCAGTGTAAAAGACATATTTTATGTGAGATGTTCTTGCAAGAGAAATCACAGGTGAAACATATTTTTTGAAAAGAAGAAAATGAAAGTGAATTTGTAAAAGTAGAGAAGAGTTGAATGTGAAAGGTCATATGATATTTAATGACATTACAGATGCTTTGATAAAATAGTTGTTGTGTAGATCAATGATAAAGATAATTTGATGATATAGTTGTAATGGATATGAACCAATATGAAGATAACTTGTATAACACAGTTTGAATCAAATCAAGTATGAAGGCAATATGAAATTGAATCTAAATCAGGTGAATTGATTGAGCATCAGATGTAGGTTGAAGACATACACATGAAAAAATTACAAATGGAGTTTGTATTATGCAGAGATGGGATAATGAATTGAATGGAAACAGAGTAACCCTCTGATTTTGTTTATCATTTCTATTGGTGATTGGGTTTGCCAGTGAGGCATAGTATGCTAGTGAGGCTTGTGGTCAGTGAGACCTTCCTATGCTAGTGAGGCTTATGGTCAGTGAGACCTTCCTATGCCAGTGAGACAATATTAAGTCAGTGAGACATGTTATGCCAGTGAGGCATTGATATAAGTTAGTGAGACTTTTCTCTATGCTAGTGAGGCAATCACAAGTCAGTGAGACTTTGTAAAGTTGAAGATTTTATACTGAAGCCAGTGAGGTAGTTTGAGTAGTTTTTCTACCCTGGGAGGGTTTTCCACTCATTAATTCTTCTTGTGTTGATGTATTGTATAATTTCTTGTGTTGATGATTTACATAATTTCATGTGTCCTATATGATTGAAGATTTGGTGAATGTGCTTTTGATAATTGATTCAATTCAGACAAATCTTATTGACAATTCTAGAGGAAATAAAAATTGGTTTTTGTGTATCAACACTGATTCACCCCCCCTCTCAGTGTTGATTGTACTCCTACAAGGTATTCTTCCTCCCATCATGTATTTCTTTTCTATCATATTGTCATGGTTTTCCCAACAATATATGACATACATCCATTGACATAATATCACATAATTGTTGGGATAAGGTGCCATTAACCTTGTAAATCCCAATATTGTATTTATTCCATTTATTATTTGTAATTTGTAATTACCCATAAGGGATGTACAATTTTCATCGACAGTGGTAAAAATTATTTACTGTCCACGGTAATTATGGAGTTACTATACGGTAAGTCCCGGAGTTACCGGCGGTAGTTACGAGATGTCATTTACTATGGTAATTGGTAATTGGTCAAAGTGGGGTGCACATGTGGAGGAATAATCTATTTTTAGTGTCATGACACACATCATAGATGTTGTAAGAGGGTGTAAGAGATTCTATGACAACTGTAAGTTGTCATAAGAATCTACGACACTAATAATAGCATATGATGCGTCATAAGATGTTGTAAGTGGCTATTTTTGGCCCCAAGTCATTCAAGCTTGCATGGGAACATTTTTCCAAGTGTAGGATGCATGTATGATAGCATTTATGACCCCGTAAGAGCCTATTCTTGGCCATGGACGCCCAGGGTTGTATTGTTGACTCTTGACAAGTGTTATGGGCTTGTAAGAAGTCATTTAATGTCTTGAGGTTGTGTAAATTCTATAAAAACCATAGCATAGTAGATGAGATATGTATAATAGTTTATAGGTACCCAGGTTCTGTCACAGTGAAGGTTGGAGGACAGAGGAAGTGAATGTATTTGTAATCTCCTTTTGTGAAGATAATACAACTTGACCTCTTTTCTTGGTGGAGTTTTTTACCCTCAAGGGTTTTCTCCACATTAAACACTTGTGTTATGTGCTTCAATCTACTTCTGGTATATTTTTGTATTGTGGGTTTATGTTTTGTTACAATCTCCATTAATAACACACATTTAAAGTTTGTTGAAATTTATCTCGAATTAGATTTCCATTGAAGTAGTGTTTCTTTCATTTCTAACATTTGGTATCAGAGCCTGGCCAACTTTGACTCTTGGGTGGTAGTGTGGAAGCTATAGCTGCAGTGGGAGATTTGGTTGTCTTTGTTTTGCAGATCTTGTGTTGTTATTATGGCTGCATCCACCATTGCATCAACCTCTCGATTGGAAATTGAGAAGTTCAACGGAACGGGGTATGATTTGTGGAAGCTAAAAATAGAAGATTTGTTCGAAGAAAGAAACCAATGGTTGGCTGTCCAAAAAGAGAAGAAACCTAACGAGGTCTCGCAAAATGAGTGGGATAGACTAGATAAGAAGGCATGGGGAACCATCCGGTTGTGTCTTTCAGACTCTGTCCTATTGAATGTCGCAAAGGAAGAGATTGTATACAAATTGTGGAAACAGTTGGGTGAGATCTATCAAGCCAAGAGTATGGTAAATAAACTTTATTTAAAAAGAAAACTATTTTCCATGAAAATGCGAGAAGGTGAATCCATTGCAGAGCATTTAAATTCTTTTAATTTGTTAGTGAGTTAGCTTGATTCAGTAGATGTTGAGGTTAGTGAGGAAGATAAATGTATCTTACTTCTTTGTTCTTTACCTGAGTCTTGGGAGAATGTTATTCTTGCTATCATTGCTAACCTTGCGGATCCAAAGTTGGATGCTCTTGTTTCAGTGCTACTGTCACAGGGATTGAGGAAGAAGAGTTTGGATAGTTCAGGGGATGCTCTCAGTATCAGGGGAAGGTCTAAGGAAAGGGGACCTAAAGGAGATCAGAAAGGGGCTAAGGACAAGTCCAAGGGCTGGTCTAAGCCTCCTGTTAAAAAGAACAGAGCTAAGTGTTGGAACTGCAGTAAAAGGGGACATGTGAAGAAGGAGTGCAGAAACCCCAAGAAATAGTGGGAGTGTGCTTCAAATAAGTCCTCGAATGCAGGTGAAGAAGTTTTACTTTCTGCATGTAATCTTGTTTCTAATGATCACTGGTTGGTTGACTCGGGATGCTCATTTCATATGACCCCGCATAAGGAATGGTTCTCCACATATGAAGAATATGATGGAGGTAATATCTACCTTGGTGACAACTCTTCATATCCAATTGTCGAGAAAGGAGAGGTATTGTTGTATTTCAGTGATGGGAGGATTAAAACCCTCCCTGGTGTTTTACATGTTCCTGGATTAGCTAGAAATCTGATTTTAGTTTCAAAGTTGAATGATTTGGGAATGCATGTGGCATTTGACATGCATGGCTGCAAATTGTTGAGAGGGAACTTGGTGGTAGCGAAAGGGAAGAGATCCGGGAAATTGTTTAAGCTCGAAGCCACTACAGTTTGTAATGCCTCTTATGTATCTGAGGCCACTACTGACAATACATGTATGTTGTGGCACTGTAGATTGGGCCCACACAAGCAATAATGTATTGAAAACTATTAAGAATAAAAATTTGTTGGACGGTTTCTCTTATTTTAATGAGCACTTTGATTTTTGTGAGCATTGTGTGTTTGGTAAACAAAACAGAAAATTATTTCCTTTAGGAAGCAATAGAGCAAAAGAGAAGTTAGAAATTATTCATACGGATGTGTTTGGACCTGTGGATAATGAATCTATTGGAAAATCTCGTTATTTTGTAACCTTCATTGATGATGTATCCAGATTTACATGGATTTATTTTATGAAGCATAAATATGAAGTTTTCACTAAGTTTAAGTAATTCAAAGTCTTAGTAGAGAACCAATCAGGTTTAAAGATAAAAATATTAAGATTTGACAATGGAGGGGAATATTGCTTTAAGGAATTTGATGGGTTTTGTAAGCATGCAGGTATAATCAGACAAAAGACAACTCCGTATACACCACAACAGAATGGTGTTGCAGAAAGGATGAACTGAACAATTATGGAAAGGACCAGAAGTATGCTTAGTGATGCACAGTTGGATAAATGCTTTTGGGCAAAGGCTGTGTGTACTACTTGCTACTTGATAAACAGATCTTCTTGTAAGGCTCTTGATTCGACACCTCATGAAGTGTGGACAGGTAAGAAACCTTCTGTTTCACATTTAAGGGTTTTTGGCTATGAGACTTTTGTTCATGTGCCTAAGGAAAAGCAATCTAAGTTGGATTCAAAGGCTGAAAAATGTACATTCATTGGATATGGTGATAATGTGAAAGGTTATAAGCTTTGCAATCCATTAACCCGCAAGATTATATTTTCTAGAGATGTTATTTTCAGGGAACTTAGAGCTATTTCTGAACCTGAGCAGCCAAAAGAAAAAGATGAAAAGGTAAAGAGAGTGCACTTTGAGTTAGAGCAGCAAGATGCACCTCAGGAAGAATAGAATGATGGATTAGGGGGTGAAGAAGAAGAAGATTCAAGTAGCTCTGATGAAGATGAATCTGTTGTGACAGAAGAAGTTGGTATAGATGATCATGCAGAAGAATGAGTAGAGTCTCTTACTCCACCCTTGAGGAGATCCACGAGTCAATGGAATCCAGTTGACAGGTATAGCCCACCAGATTTCTGTTGTGTATATGCTTTATTGAGTACTAACGATAAACCTAGATCCTATAGGGAAGCTATTTATGCAGATGATAGTGAGTCTTGGCAACTAGCCATGTAGGAGGAGATGATGACTATGGACTCTAATAACACTTGGGATCTTGTTCGTTCTCCCAAAGGAAGAAAGGCCATAGGATGTAAGTGGGTCTTCAAGAAGAAGTTTGGAGCAGATGGGTCATTGGAGAAGTACAAGGCTAGACTAGTAGCCAAGGGCTACTCCCAGAGAGGGAGTTGATTTTGGTGAGATATTCTCTCCTATTGCTAAATTGACTTCTATTAGATTTCTCTTATCCATTGTTGCAGCGTATGATTGGGAGATTGAGCAAATGGATGTTAAGACTATATTCTTGCATGGAGATCTTGAAGAAGAAATTTATATGCAACAGCCTATAGGTTTTGAGGTAAAAGGAAAAGAACATTGGGTTTGTAGGTTAAAGAGGTCTCTTTATGGTCTGAAATAGTCCCCTAGAATGTGGTATCAAAAGTTTGATTCATTTGTTTTGAAATTGGGTTTTGTTAGAAGCGAGGAGGATCATTGTGTTTACATTCATTGTGTTGATGATTCTGTACTGGTTATTACTTTGTATGTTGATGACATGTTTTTCAGCAATACTAAGGGTATGGTCAGTGAGCTTAAAGCCCAACTTTCAGGTGCATTTGAGATGAAGGATCTTGGTGCTGCAAGGTATATTTTGGGAATGGAGATCAGGAGGGATAGAGTTAACAGAAAGCTTTGGTTGTCACAAAGTAACTATGTGAATACTATTTTGTAGAGGTTTAGTTTGTAGGACTGTAATCTAGTTAGAGTTTCTTTACCCATTGGTACTAAGCTTTCATTAGATATGTGTCCAAAAACTGAGGATGATTTTGAGGATATGTTTAATGTGCCATATGCTAGTGTTGTAGGGAGTTTGATGTATGCAATGGTTTGCACTAGACCAGATATTGCCCAAGTAGTGGGAGTTTTGAGCAGATTTATGTCTAACCTTGGTAGACAGCATTGGAACTATGCAAAGAGGGTGTTTAAATATCTTGTAGGTACTCCTGATCATTGTTTGGTTTATTCTGGTACTGATAGTGCTGATAAATCTTTGGACATACAGGGTTTTGTTGATGCAGATTGGGTAGGTGACTTGGATAGTCAAAGGTCCACTAGTGGCTATGTGTTTACTCTGTTTGGAGGTGCAGTGAGTTGGATGAGTAAGAGGCAGCCCACAGTTGCTTTGTCCACCATAGAAGGAGAGTATATGGCTGCAACTCATGTCTCTAAGGAGGTAGTTTGGTTGAGGAGACAGTGTACAGGTATTGGTTTTGATTGCAGGAATATTTAGATTGGTTGTGATAGCCAGAGTGCTATTTGTTTGGCTAAGAATCCCATGTATCATGCTCGAACTAAGCATATTGATGTTCAATATCACTTTGTTCGAGAGTTGGTTACAAATGGAGAGATTGAGTTGAAGAAGATAGATACTTAAGAGAATGTTATAGATTCATTAACCAAGCCTATGAGCACAGAGAAGTTCATGTGGTGCAGAGAGGCCATGGGCCTTGTTTCTAGTGCCTGATTATTTTTTTTTCATTTGATTTCCTATGGGTTGATTTATAATGTATAATGTCAAGTGGGAGAATGTTAGGATAAGGTGCCATTAACCTTGTAAATCCCAATGTTATATTTATTCCATTTATTATTTGTAATTTGTAATTACCCATAAGGGATGTACAAGTTTCACCAGCAGTGGTAAAAAATATTTATTGTCCACAATAATTACAGAGTTACTACACGGTAAGTCCCAGAGTTACCGACAGTAGTTATAGGATGTCATTTACTATGGTAAATGGTAATTGGTCAAAGTGGGGTGCACATGTGGAGGAATAATCTATTTTTAGTGTTATGATGCATGTCATAGATGTTGTAAGAGGGTGTAAGAGATTCTATGACAACTGTAAGTTGTCATAAGAATCTATGACACTAATAATAGCATATGACGCATCATAAGATGTTGTAAGTGGCTATTTTTGGCCCCAAGTTGTTCAAGCTTGCATGGGAACATTTTTCCAAGTGTAGGATGCATGTATGACATCATTTATGACCCCGTAACAGCCTATGCTTGGCTATGGACGCCCAAGGTTGTATTTTTGACTCTTGACAAGTGTTATGGGCTTGTAAGAAGTCATTTAATGTCTTGCAGTTGTGTAAATTCTATAAAAACCATAGCATAGTAGATGAGATATATATAATAGTTTACAGGTACCCAGGTTCTGCCGGAGTGAAGGTTGGAGGACAAAGGAAGTGAATGTATTTGTAATCTCCTTTTGTGAAGATAATACAACTTGGCCTCTTTTCCTGGTGGAGTTTTTTACCCGCAAGGGTTTTCTCCATGTTAAACACTTGTGTTATGTGCTTCATTCTGCTTCTAGTATATTTTTGTATTGTGGGTTTATGTTTTGTTACAATCTCCATTAATAACACATAGTTAAAGTTTGCTGAAATTTATCTCGAATCAGATTTCCATTGAAGTAGTGTTGCTTTCATTTCTAACAATAATACCTCATTAAATTTATAAGATCCTATATGAAATTTCACCAAACATTGTTCAC
This sequence comes from Cunninghamia lanceolata, assembly GCA_027924645.1. NCBI lineage: Eukaryota > Viridiplantae > Streptophyta > Pinopsida > Cupressales > Cupressaceae > Cunninghamia > Cunninghamia lanceolata. Next base: position 3,325,934 of record BSBN01001135.1, on the reverse strand, counting down.
TCACCAGTATCTTGTGAATCAATGATAACTTTACAACATTTACCTCCTAATTTACATCTTGTCCAGAACAAATTTTTCCTTTGCGGTGGCTCCTCAATTTTTTTTGCTTGCAACAAAGCTCTCCTCATTACCAATGATTCACCCTTTTCTAGTTTCCCTATTGAACTTGGTGATACAACTAGTTCTTCTTCTGAATATGCTACTCTTGCACTATTCTCCAATCATTTGTTAGTACTCCCTTGATGACATTCAAATGCTTGGTGTCCTTCGTCTCTACACTTAAAACATGTTCCTTTGAATGATCTTTTGTCAAACCTTCTTTCATCTCTCTAGTATCCTTCATTGCAGTAAGAATTGTGACTTCCTCTATTGTTGTGGTAGAAACCTATGTCATCTCTCCCTCAATGGTATTCATGAATTGTTGTCTCTTTCCTCTTTGTGCTATGGGATACTCTCCTTGTTTTGCTCTGCATATGACCTTCCTTCACTGCATTGTGTTCTGGCTCTTTGGAATTTTCCTCCTCTACCTTTGTCTTTGGTTATGTCTCTTGTTCAACTTTTCTTCCACTTTCAGCACAAACTGATATGCCTCTTGCAATGTTGTCATCCTTTCCAAACTTAGTTCTTCTTAAATGTTTATTCTCAGTCCGTTTATGTATCGCTCCACTTTCTCCTTGCTTGCTTCACTATGTCCGGTCCTAATAATCATCTTGTATAATTCTTCATTGTACTCTTTCCCTATCTTCTCGTTTTTCCCTAGGTTTGCAATCTCTTCAGCAATTCTAATTCATAGTCAACAGGTATGAACTGATTCTTCAATTTTGTCACCATCCTATCCCATTTTATGATTTTCTCCTTTCCCCTCCTATTTGTATTCAATTAAACTTCTTTCCACCAAATAGCAGCATGCCTTTTCAACTTAGTCTTTGCAAAATTCACTCTTTTCAGATCTTCAATTTCTTCATAATCAAAGTATTCCTCCATGTAATTTATCCAATCAATCAACTCCTCAGGGTTCAAATTTCCTATATAGTTTGAAATCTCCATTCTAGTCTCTTACCAATCTTAGAAATAACTTTGAACATCTTTACCTGATCTGATTCTTCTTCTTCTAGGGCTTCCTCATTTTAGTCGGTAGCTTAAACTCCTAATTCATCATCATCACTTTCATCCTCATGTCTAGGGTTTAGACCTCTCTTTCTATCCTCTTCTACAACATCCAATCTAACTTTCATTGTTTTCATCATTTCTATCATTTCTTCTATTCTTTTTGCAACATTGGCCATAGTAGGCCTCCTCTTTGGTGGCATCTCTTCCTTGGATCTGGTGTAACTACCTCAATTCAGTGATCTCACTACAAGGTTGCAACTACCTCACAATTGGCACTCAGTTGACAAACACTTGTAGGCTACCTTAGGTCAGCAATCTTTTCAATTTGAGATCCGTCAAAATGCCTTCTCTCCCAAAGGATTCACAAACTTTCTCTAATACCACTTGGTGCAGTCATAGATAGAGGGTCCAGAAATAGGACTATCCTACCATGTAGCCTTAGAGTAAACACAACAAGAACACAAGGAATGGAACAATAAATGGAAATATATTGACTCAATATCATAATCAGTTACGATCTTCATATTTTGGTAGTATGTGGACTACAATGGGCTCATAGGCCTATCCTCCAGCTTGTTATAATTTATATGAAAGATATAGCTTTGGAGTGCTACTCCACAATCCACTATCCTAACTTCCTAACTCATACTACTTCTCTATTGCCTTCCGATGCATCTAGTGAATGTTTATATAGTAGTTCTAGTTCCAAGGAATGATCTGCGTCAACCTTAAGAGATTCCAAATTTCAATGATCAGTGAAACGTGTAGGTCGGCCTAATTCCAATGGTGAAGCCTCCAATGTTGATGAGTCATGTTGTGGTTTAGGTGGAAGGCGCCTCCGATCCTATAATGCATTGTGATATGTTCCATTAGGTACCACACATCACAGGAAGGTGCCACACATCATAGGAAGGTGCCGCAACTCCATGTGTTATGTTGAATGCTAAATATCTTGAACATTGAATCCTAGTGAAGCTTTTGATAGCGATAACTTCTGGTAGATGATTGCAAATTTACTAAATTCTAGATATGATGTAGATGAACCATTGTAGAGTCTTACTCCTATGTCACAAGTTGTGAAGTGATCATGTGGTAGAATGTGGTGCAATCTCCTGAGACTTAACTGATTGAAATGCAAGAAAAGAAAAAGAAACAAAATGTTTTCTTGGTTGATGCAAGATCACCTTTTAACTTGGGATGCTTCTGCATCAATAGTGCCAAGGTTACTAGAACACATTGATAGAAGGTTACATGAAACATTTCTCAATCACAATCAAATTCCATTTGGCACTCACTCCATCCTCCTCCTTGGTGATTTGGCTCAATTACCATTGATGAAGGATATTTCGATGTATGTTGGGGAATCATATAAGACAACACTTTGGCATAACTTTCATATAACTTAGTTACATTAAAAACATAATCTTCCACTAGCATGGAGAAGAACCCACACAACTTGCTTTTTGTAAACTACGTTCAAATATAGGAAATGTAGAGACAACATTGCTAGTCTAGGAGCTTCTAATGTCACATTCTAATTCATCTAATAGTACTAATGACAAAGCACCATTTCATTCCTTGATACATTTGTTTGCAATAAGTGAATTATTTTCATTGCATGATAAACATATGCTAAAATAATTGGGAGTGCCTATTGAAAAATGCAATGTATTTAACAACTAAGGTGAACATTATGCTCAAATCCAAAGGACAATAGCTTGATCCAAAGCTTATCTTGTGCATTTGGAAACAAGTTATGCTAAGTTCAAATTTGTGGGTAAGAGCAAGTCTTGTTGATGGAGCACTACGACAAGACCAAACAATTGTATACAAGATTAACAACAATCTACCAAATATTCCCATCTTTGTCACGGTAACATTCAAACATTACATAGGACCATCTTGGGATCCCACCAAACCAAAACGTGTCCCAATTATCCTAATAAGTCAAGGTGGGTGATGCCAACTTTCCCTTTAAAAATGGCATGGGCCTTAACAATCCATAAATCATAAGGGCTGATGATTGAAAGAGCAACAATTGCCATTGACAATATTGATCACCAAGGACTAACATTCACAAATATATCAAGGGTATGTTGCTTTGAAAGTCTTTGTATCTGCCCTACATTCACATACCAAAGATATACATGCATTAAGGATAGTCTATATGTTTTACTACAAAAGCAAGAAGATGGCTGCTTACAAGTATTGTGAAATGGAAATAATTGAACAATCCAATCATACTATCGATGAAACTATACACCTTTTCATTTCAAAAAAAGATTGTAATTGTGTTATATTGAATACAAATGTTACTATGAAATGTAATATTTTTTGAGTCAAGGATTTATAACCAAATATAAAAATATTTTCTATTGTAATGCATTTGATACCATTTACTATATTTCATATCAGTTAATTATGTTTAAACAGATGCAAAATTGTAAGTTAAGAACTGAATCCCAAAAACAACTATTCACAATCTACACTAAAACATCGTATATATTTTTTCTATATACAAGGACACTGTGCAATTCACACAAACTCATCTTTAGACAATTTTCAGTAATTATATATGCTAATTCTATACAGAAAAATAATCAACACTCTCCTACAAGACTACAAAAACACAATTGCTTACCTAACAGACACACCACCTAACCCAACTAATCTAAAAATAACTATAACATACCCATTGCACTTTATGGTGAGATTGCTTGTTTTTTCTTTGTCACGTTTGCTGGGAAAGAAATTCAGTCAACCCCACGCTTACTTTTATGGTTGCTTTAAATATGTTGCGTAATTGATAGTTGGACAACCTGAGCGGCCAAGATATGACTTATTCTACGTAGAGATTGTGGTCTGTATATATTGCAATTCATCTGAGAATTTCAACACTCCATTGAATCAATGGACTTATTGATTTATCAAACTGGCCCCCAAATATTTATTGTCTGGCCATCAATGTTGAATGATGTTTGACGTGGCAAAAATACTAGATATTTGCTGCAAATCTGATTATGCCAAGCACCTATTCTCAGAAAAAACTGAGTGGTTATACTCCATTTTTCTTCGCAATGGCATCTTACTACTAGATGCCACAATAGCTGGCAAATTATATTATAATATAATAATACGGATGATTATATAGCAATGACTAAAATCGTAGCAATTGAAACTAATAGAATCTTCAGTATTTTTATTGGTCAAAGTGGGAGGTCAGATAAATGGTGGTTAAATTTTTTAATTAATTTTTATTTTATGAGTAGTGGTTAAAAAAAATCTTATGAATGGTTCACTTAGTACTTCCTATATTTAATTTTTTTTATTAAAGTAAGTTGGGAAAGAGGGTCCCAATCCCTTACATATCCAAAGTTCTTAAAACACTGAACATAAGGTAAACAAAAAATAACATAAAGGCACTAGAATCATAAATCCAAGCCAGGGAACACACAAACCAAAAAATAACAAAGTAGCAGTAGACAAACAACTAAAAGAACAACACCAACATAGGAACTACTCTTTGTTATTACAGAACAGGAAGTCCCAGTCCTTTGTCATTTTCTTTAGAGTCTCGTTCCAAGTGACCTCTCCTAGCAAGAGCTTATCCTCCCACATCTTAGTCTTCATTTTAACCTTCGGATAGTCACCTTCCTATTGTTTGCATTTGTCAGCCTCATAAAAGGTAAGGTCCCCACCAAACACTACATTTCTCATGATCTCATTAGTGAGAATCAGTAGGCATTACACCCCTTTTCCATCTTCATCATCCTGTAGTGATACTTTTTCAAAGTATCTTTCATAATTTCCCAATTTTTGTGACAACTATTTTAGTTGACAGTCTCTTCCAACTTGGTCATCCTATCTTGTAGGTCCTTAATTTCATAAGCAGAAACATAAACATTGTCCTCCTTACGATCATCTTTCCCTGCAACACAATCAAAGTTATCAATGTCATGTGAAACCTCATGGTCCTCCTTATTGTATTTAACTTTGTTTATGGGAGTGAAGCATCAAGATTTCATGAGAGGTCATCTATGCCAATACTACTCTAATTTAATTCTGAGTTTTAATTGTCCATTATCTAATTATGATTATTAATTCATCATTCTAGGTTGATATACATCCCTAGGCTTGGGTTTGAGCATATCCTCTAAGGTTATGTAGTTATACTTTTTATCACCAATAGTGCCTATGAAACATGAACATACATTGTTGTAGGAAATTAAAAAGTAAACAAAAGTAGAATAAGGGGTGGGGTTGATGGTTACAAGAAGAAAGGGTGTGTTACGAAATGTTAATAGAATATTATGAAAGTTATACTAGGACAAGGTAAGGGCTAGGGATAAGAAGAGGTGAACGTGATGAAGTAGTGAAGTGTGGGAAAAGGGTATGAATGTGTTGTAACAAACTGGAGGGGTCTTGCACATGAAGAATTGAAGGAGTGTTGTAATGAATTGAAGGGTTTTAAAAGATTATTAAAGGGGATAAGATAAATGGGTGAGATAAGAAAAGAAGCATTGTGAAAGTATGTGAAAGTGTTATAGGGGCAAGTGCACCAAGTCAAGGGACAAAAAAGTGGCAAGGAGATGAATTAGTCATAATGTGCACACATTTTGAAAACACAATGTGACAGATTATAATGTTCTCATGTTTCTTGACCACAGTTAGCATTTGTTGGCAATGATGTCAAACAATATTACAGTTGGCACAAGTTGTTTTTGTAGTGGTGGTCTCAGGTGACACATGGTAATATAGTTTCATGATATGGTAAGTGCTTTATGGTGACATGGTTTTCATGACTGTGACAGTTGATCCTGACAGTGGATATAATATAATGGATGTTATCTTGACATATCTTCATGTTGGCATATGGTTTATCATACATCATGTGATTATGTGACAGAGTGGCATTACATGCATATTGAATTATAAGGTTTTTACAATGTCATATTTATTTGATGCACTTGGTTAGGGTGACTAAGAGTCACTCAAAGACACACCATGTTTAATTTGCTCTTATGGCATATAAATTCAAATTCATAAACTTTGTTATAAAGTGCCACTTCGGGCTATGTAAGTGATTTGACTTGTCGAACATGTCTCAAGCTTAAAAACAGGTAAAAAAGGGGTTTTGGTCAATTGAAGTTTACTAGTCCCTTTTAGGGCACACCAGGAATGCAGGTAACAGGAATTAAAAAGGCTTCATAACATTTCATTATGTATGGTTTGAGCTTCGAATATGAGCTCTCGGCTGAGCTAGGGTATGACGACAAGGGTTTTATATTTCTTCATCATTGAAAGTCATGGATATTGTAGAATCTTTGAAGAAGAATCATGAAGGATGTGACAATACTGAGACTGAAGGTTGTGGACAGTTAAGATATCGACTGGTTTTTCAGGTGATTTTGTTCTTTTTTTCTTTCATTCTTTTCAACAGTCGTTAGCAATTATTTTGATGTAAAATTGATTAAGGGTTGTTATGGTTTATCACAGTTTGCTTTCAGTTGGTAAACTCAGACGGGTTTTACTCATTTGGGTTTGGCAGTTAAAAAGGGTGATTATCTTTGTTTACTCACAAGCAATTTTTGCTAAGATTTGTTATGATCTGTGGACAGTTTTGTCTAGTAATGGTCACATTAAACAACTTCTTGAGATCCTGTAATCAGTGTAGATTAATCATGATTTGGTGTAGTCTTTATATATGTAAATATCATTCTTTATCTTGTTGCATGACAGAGAACCATGGTTAATATGATTTGAGTTACAAAAGTTTTGATGAAACCTTGTGATAACATTGTGGAAATCATGACAAATACTATTTGGGGTTCGACCCTAACCATGACTAGTTACCTAGATTATGTCAAATAGTTGGAGCAAAATAGTTATATTTTCAAATTGTTCAGTGAAAGAAAGAAAGACATGTTTTGAGAAAGTATAAAAGAGAAATTATACTCTACTGTGTTTGCTTGGTTTTTGCAATCACTATGATATCAAACAAAAATAATAGAATATAGTTGAACATCTTTCTGTATTTAGTGGTATATGTGCACAAACTGTTGTATCTCTTGGAGTCTAAAAAATTCAATGAGACATTCAAGAATAGAGCATTAAGAGAAATAGAGAAATCCTCTGTATTAACAGAAATTATTCATTGTATTGATGTACTTGAGATGTGCTAGTGAGGCAGGATAAAAAGCCAGTGAGGCAAGAAAAGAAGTCAGTGAGACTGTATGATTGGTTTTTGATATTAATCCAGTGAGGCATCTTTCCTGAGTGGTTTTTATTCCCCAAGAGGGTTTTCCACTCATGCAATTTTCTGTATTATGGTCTCTCTGTGTGTGAGCCATAGATGTCTTATGTCTAAACTTTTCACTACATTCACTGTTCAGTACTTCATTTTCTGTCTTGCAAAACATTCAAATCCGCATTGCAATTTATTATTTCAAGTTTGAAAAGAGGTAAAATTTATCTGTGTTTGTCTCCAACACTAATTCACTTCCCCCTCTCAATGTTGGTTGTACTCTAATAAGTGGTATCAGAGCCAGACCCTTGAGTAAAGGTTTAATCAACCTAAGGGTTTTCTGGTAGAGTACAAACAATGTCATCCCAAGAAGGTCTTTCTACCTTTAAGGCACCTTTGTTTGATGGTTCTAATTATGCATTTTGGAAATTTAGAATGGAGCATCATATAAAGTCTTTAGGCTTTGATGTCTGGAATGTTATTGCTTCTGGTTATTCTGGTACTGGAACCACATCTATAGCTAATGAAAAAAGAGCCTATGAGTGTGATGAAAAGGATTCAAATGCCATTTGCTATGGTTTATCCAATTATGTCCTTGTCAAGGTCATGGAGTGTAAAACTACCAAGTCTATATGGGAAAAGTTATCAAATATATATGAAGGAGATGAAGATATTAAAGAAGCAAAACTTCAAGCTTTGAGAAATAAGTTTGAAGGATTGAGAATGATAGAAGATGAGAAGGTGGCAGAATACCTTCAAAGAGTTCAGGAAATTGTAAATACAATGCGAGGTCTAGGAGAAAAAATAGAATAAATTACTGTTGTGAAAAAGATCTTAAGAACCTTATATCCTAAGTATGATTCTAAAACCTCTATTGTAGAAGTAAGAAACATGAAAACATTAACTGTAGATGCTTTGCATGGTATATTCACTACATATGAAATGAGAAAGATTGATGATACTTCTAATAAAGAGACTGCATTCAAGTCTATCAAAAAGGATAATGAATTTAAATCTGAATCTAAAAAATTAGATGATGATGAATCGGTTCTTATAAGTAGATTAAGAAGAGGATCTGCTGGTAGGTATAAAGGAAAACTTCCATTCAAATGTTTTAACTATGGTAAAATAGGACATTATGCTGCTAGGTGTCCTAACAAGGAACAAGAGAGTGAAGAGGAAGATAATAAAAAAATATGCAAAGAAAAAGTATAACTTCAAGAAGAAAAATAGATTCAAAAAGAAGAAAAGTTTGATTGCTGATGTAATTGATAGCTGTACTGAAGTGTCTAGTGAAGAAATTCATGAACATTTGTTCATGGCTACTGTTTGTGAAAATGAAAAGGTAGAAGAAATCAGATTAGATGAATCTGAGACAGAAATTGATCTAGAAGGTGAATTAAAATGTGCCCTCAGTGAAATCAAGAGGCTTAAGAAAGAAGTTTTGATACATAAAAACAAAGCTCAACAAGAAATTGATTCTTTAGTCAATAAGATCACTGATTATGAAAATCAAATTTATGTTCTAAAACTTCAAAATGAAGAAAACAAAAAGATAATTGATGACACTCAAAAGCAGTTATCTGTAAAAGAAAAAGAATGTTGCACTCTTGAGGAAGAAGTTGTAAATTTGAGGAAAAAGGTTGTTAAGCATGAGAACAATAACAAACTGATTGATCATGATTCCTACAAAGAGAAAGGAGGTTCTGAACTACAAAAGGGAGAATGTTCAAACTCAAACAATGCAGCTACAAAAAGAGGTAATTTTCTAAGGTTTAACTTGCATTTTTCTGGCTATTGTTTTTCTTACAATAAATATGGACATAAAGCACAAGAATGCAGAGTTACATCTAGAAGACAACCTAGTTTTGTAGATGGTAACTTGTTTAAGTTTTTGAATAATTTGAAATGTCATATCTGTGGAAATCTTGGCCATATAGCTAGGTTCTATAGATCTTTCAATGCAAGACAGCCAGACAAGGCTAATTCTTAGCCTAAGGCATCTCACAAAATTAATAAAGCCAAATTGGTCTGGAGATGGAAACAAACTGATAAAAAGGCTGATGTTATATTTGTACAAACAGCCTTGCATGTTCAAAAGAGAGACTTGTGGGTAGTGGATAGTGGTTGCTCTCACCATATGACTAGTGATAGAAGCAATTTTTTCAACTATGAGGATCATGATGGAGGATCAATCAAGTTTAGAAATGATTTGTGTATATCAATTAAAGGAAAAGGCACAATCTTACTTGATAATGATACACCATTGCATGATGTTTATTATGTTGAAGGACTGACTCATAATCTTCTTAGGGTGAGCCAGGTTTCTGACAATGGATTCAAGGTAACCTTCACTTCACAAGGCTGTGAAATTAGTAAAAAGTTTGGAAAGACAGTGGCAGTTGGGCTCAGAACAAAAGGTAACATCTATAATTTACATGAGACCACTAGTAATTATAAGAATACCATGTATGTTTTATGAGCCAAATAGAGGAAAGTAAATTGTGGCACAGAAGGCTAGGTCACATAAATTATTATACTCTGGTTAAAATAAGTAAACATTAGAAAGTTAGAAATATGCCTGTCATTACAAAACCTAGCAATGTTACTTGTCAAGAATGTCAACAAGGAAAGCAAACTAGAGTGAGTTTTAAGCCTAAAGAACATTTTTCTACTACACCCCTGCAATTGGCTCATACTAATCTTTGTGGTCCTACAAGGACCAGGTCTCTTAATGGTGAACGTTATTTTATGTTGTTTATAGATCACTACACAAGAATGACATGGGTTACTTTTCTAAAACATAAGTCTGAAGCATTCAACAGATTCAAAATCTTTAAGAAAATGGTAGAAAAAGAATCAGATCTGAAACTGAAATGTCTTAGGTCTGACAGAGGTGGAGAATACACCTCACAATAGTTTGTTGATTACTGTGAAAAACATGGGGTCAAGAGGCAGTACTCAGCCTCTAAAACACCTCAGCAAAATGGGGTTGCTGAAAGAAAGAATAGAACAGTAAAGGAAATGGCCAAGACTATGTTGCAGGATACAAAATTGTCAAATACCTATTGGAAAGAAGTTGTTCATACAACTGTATATATTTTAAATAGGGTATAGTTAAGGACCAAAACCAATTACACCCCCTATGAACTGTGGTATGGCAGGCCAACCAATGTTGAGTATTTAAAAATATTTGATAGCAAGTGTTTTATTAAAAGAGATGATGATAATCTAAGCATCTTTGAGTCTAGATGTGATAATGGTATTTTTCTAGGCTATTCTACTCATAGTAAAGCCTACAAATGTTTTAATAATAGGATGAAAAGAATTGTAGAAAGCACTAATGTTAAAGTTAATGAAGTGATGCAGCCTAGTGTACAGGTGAATAAAGAAAATGTACAATCAAATCTTCAAGAGCATGAGGAGAAATTTGAAGAAGAGGAGGAAGCTGTTGAACCAGAGGAGTTAGTTCACAAAACTCCATCAAAATTTGTTCAGAAAAATCATCCTGAGAAGCAGATCATAGGAGATAAATCTGTTGGAGTACAGACAAGAAGTAGAGTAAATGCTCAAAATTAGGTACATTTATGTCTACTCTCTCAGTTTAAACCAAAAACATACAATGAAGCTTGTAAAGACGAATCTTGGATAAGTGCTATGGAAGAAGAATTAGAGCAAATTGAAAAGAATAAAACTTGGGAACTAGTCCCTAGACCAAAAGACAAAAACATAATTGGTGCCAAATGGGTTTTTCAGAATAAATTAGATGATAAAGGGGATGTGGTGAGAAATAAAGCAAGGTTAGTGTGCAAGGGGTACTCTCAAATTAAGGGTATAGACTTTGATGAAACTTTTGCCCCAGCTGCAAGACTTGAGGCTATCATAATAATCCTTGCATTTTCTGTGTATAAGAACTTTAAAGTTTTTCAAATGGATGTGAAAACTGCATTTCTAAATGGTGATCTAGAAGAAGTGTACATGGAACAACCTGAAGGTTTTGTATGTATTGACAAACTAGATTATGTATACATGCTAAAAAAGGCTTTGTATGGCCTTAAACAAGCTCCTAGAGCTTGGTATGCTAAGTTAGATAAACATTTGCAATCACAAGGCTTTACCAAAGGTGGAGTGGACAACAATTTGTATTTCATGACTAAAGGTGATAGTATCTTAGTTGTTGTTATTTATGTTGATGATATCATCTTTGGTAGCAATGATGATGAGTTATGTTCCTCCTTTCCAAACATTATGAAATCTAACTTTGAAATGTCTATGTTGGGTGAACTCTCTTTCTTTCTTGGCTTACAAGTTGCACAACTTTTAGAAGGCATCTTTATTTCACAGACAATGTATGCTAAAGAGATGCTTAAATGTTTTCAAATGGATGAATGTAAACCTATTGGTACTCCTATGGAGACTTGTTGTAAGTTGATTCATGATGTTAATCAGCCTGATATATATCACACTTTGTGCAAGTTAATGATTGGTAGTTTGTTGTATTTAACTGCTACAAGACCTAATATAATGTAGACAGTGTGCTTAGTTGCTAGATTTCAGTTTGCACCTAAGCAATCTCACTTAAATGTTGTAAAAAGAATTCTGAGACATATTCAAGGTACATTTGACTATGGACTTTGGTACCCAAGGCATAATGATTTCTCTCTATTGGCTTATACAGATGCTGATTGGGCAGGTAGCATTGATGATAGAAAAAGTACATCAAGAGGTGCATTTTTCTTAGGTGGTACACTGGTAGCTTGGCACAGTAAAAAATAGGATTGTGTATCTCTTTCAACTGCAGAAACTGAGTATATAGCTACTGCCACTTGTTGCACTCAAGTGCTTTGGTGTTAGAAATGAAAGCAACACTACTTCAATGGAAATCTAATTCAAATAAATTTCAGCAAACTTTAACTATGTGTTATTAATGGAGATTGTAACAAAACATAAACCAACAATACAAAAATATACCAGAAGCAGAATGAAGCACATAACACACGTGTTTAATGTGGAGAAAAACCTTGCGGGTAAAAAACTCCACCAAGAAAAGAGGCCAAGTTGTATTATCTTCACAAAAGGAGATTACAAATACATTCACTTCCTCTGTCCTCCAACCTTCACTCTGGTAGAACCTGAGTACCTGTAAACTATTATATTCATCTCATCTACTATGCTATGGTTTATATAGAATTTACACAACCTCAAGACATTAAATGACTTATTACAAGCCCATAACACTTGTCAAGAGTCAACAATACAACCTTGGGCATCCATGGCCAAGAATAGGCTCTTACGGGGTCATAAACATTATCATACATGCATCCTACACTTGGAAAAATGTGCCCATGCAAGCTTGAACGCCTTGGAGACAAAAATAGCCACTTACAGCATCTTATGACACGTCATATACTATTATTAGTGTCATAGATTCTTATGAAAACTTACAGTTGTCATAGAATCTCTTACACCTTCTTACAATAGCTATGCCGTGCATCATAACACTAAAAATAGATTATTCCTCCACATGTGCACCCCACTTTGACCAATTACTATTTACCATAGTAAATGACATCACGTAACTACTGTCGGTAACTCTGGGACTTACCATGCAGTAACTCCGTAATTACCGTGGACAGTAAATAATTTTTACCACTGCCGGTGAAACTTGTACATCCCTTATGGGTAATTACAAATAATAAATGGAATAATACAATAATGGGATTTACAAGGTTAATGGCACCTTATCCCAACATTCTCCCACTTGACATTATACATTGTAAATCAACCCAAAGAAAATCAAATGAAAAATAATCAGGCACTAGAAACAAGGCCAATGGCCTCTCTACACCATACAAACTTCTCTGTGCTCACAAGGTTAGTCAATGAATCTACAACATTCTCCTAAGTGTCCATCTTCTTCAATTCAATCTCTCCATTTGCAACCAACTCTCGAACAAAGTGATACTGAACATCAACATGCTTAGTCCAAGCATGATACATGGGATTCTTGGTCAAACAGATAGCACCCTGGCTATCACAACCAATCTGAATGTTCCTACAATCAAAACCAATACCTATACACAGTCTCCTCAACCAAAGTGCCTCCTTAGAGACATGAGTAGCAGCCATATACTCTGCTTCTGTAGTGGACAAAGCAACTGTGGGCTGCCTCTTACTCATCCAACTCACTACACCTCCAAACAGAGTAAACACATAGCCACTAGTGGACCTTTGACTATCCAAGTCACCTACCCAATTTGAATCAACAAAACCCTATATGTCCAAAGATTTATCAGCACTATCAGTACCAGAATAAACCAAATAGTGATCAGGAGTACCTACAAGATATTTAAACACCCTCTTTGTATAGTTCCAATGTTGTCTACTAGGGTTAGACATAAATCTGCTCAAAACTCCCACTGTTTGGGTAATATCTAGTCTAGTGCACACCATTGCATACATCAAACTCCCTACAACACTAGCATATGGCACATTAGACATATCCTCAAGATCATCCTCAATCTTTGGACACATATCTAATGAAAGCTTAGTACCAATGGGTAAAGGAACTCTAACTGAGTTACAGTCCTGCAAACTAAATCTCTGCAAAATAGTATTCACATACTTACTTTGTGACAACCAAAGCTTTATGTTAACTCTATCCCTCCTAATCTTCATTCCCAAAATATACCTTGCAGCACCAAGATCCTTCATCTCAAATGCACCTGAAAGTTGGGCTGTAAGCTCACTGACCATACCCTTATTATTGTTGAAAAACATATGTCATCAACATACAAAGTAATAACCAGTATAGAATCATCAACACAATGAATGTAAACACAATGATCCTCCTCGCTTCTAACAAAACCCAATTTCAAAACAAATGAATAAAAATTTTGATACCACATTCTGGGGGACTATTTTAGACCATAAAGAGACTTCTTTAACCTGCAAACCTAATGTTCTTTTCCTTTTACCTCAAAACCTGTAGGCTATTGCATATAAATTTCTTCTTCAAGATCTCCATGCAAGAACGCAGTCTTAACATCCATTTGCTCAATCTCCCAATCATAAGCTACAACAATGGATAAGAGAAATCTAATAGAAGTCAATTTAGCAACAGGAGAGAATATCTCACCAAAATCAACTCCCTCTCTCTAGGAGTAGCCCTTGGCTACCAGTCTAGCCTTGTACTTCTCCAATGACCCATCTGCTCCAAACTTCTTTTTGAAGACCCACTTACATCCTATGGCCTTTCTTCCTTTGGGCAAATGAACAAGATCCCCAGTATTACAAGAGTTTAAAGCCATCATCTCCTCCTGCATGGCTAGCTACCAAGACTCACTATCATCTGTAGAAATAGCTTTGCTGTAGGATCTAGGTTCATTGTTAGTACTCAATAAAGCATATACACAACAGAAATTTGGTGGTTTATACCTGTCAACTAGATTCCGTTGTCTTGTGGATCTCCTCAAGGGTGGAGTAAGAGACTCTACTTGTTCTTCTGCATGATCATCTGCACCAACTTCTTATGTAACAATAGATTCATCTTCATCAGAACTACTCGAATCTTCTTCTTCTTCTTCACCCCGCAATCCATCATTTTGTTCTTCCTGAGGTGCATCTTGCTGCTCTAAATCAAAGTGCACCTTCTTTACCTTTTCATCTTTTTCTCTTGGCTGCTCAGGTTTGGAAATAGCTCTAAGTTCCCTAAAAATAACATCTCTAGAAAAGATAATCTTGCGGGTTAGTGGATTCCAAAGCTTATAACCTTTGACATTATCACCATATCCAATGAATGTACATTTTTTAGCCTTTGGATCACTTTTCCTTAGGCACATGTACAAAATCCTCATAGCCAAAAACCCTTAAATGTGAAATAGAAGGTTTCTTACCTATCCACACTTCATAAGGTGTTGAATCAAGAGCCTTACAAGGAGATCTGTTTATCAAGTAGCAAGCAGTACACACAACCTCTACCCAAAAGAATTTATCCAACTGTGCATCACTAAGCATACTTCTGGCCCTTTTCATAATTGTTCTGTTCATCCTTTCTGCAACACCATTTTGTTGTGGTGTATACGGAGTTGTCTTTTGTTTGATTATACATGCATGCTTGCAAAACTCATCAAATTCCTTAGAGCAATATTCCCCTCCATTGTCAGATCTTAATATTTTTATCTTTAAACCAGATTGGTTCTCTGCTAAGACTTTGAATTCCTTAAACTTATTGAAAATTTTAGATTTATGCTTCATAAAATAAATCCATGTAAATCTGGATACATCATCAATGAAGGTTACAAAATAACGAGATTTTCCAATAGATTCTTTATCCACAGGTCCAAACACATCCATATGAATAATTTCTAACTTCTCTTTTGCTCTATTGCTTCTTGAAGGAAATAATTTTTTGTTTTGTTTACCAAACACACAATGCTCATAGAAATCAAAGTGCTCATAAGAATAAGAGAAACCGTCCAACAAATTTTTATTCTTAATAGTTTTCAATACATTATTGCTTGTGTGGCCCAATCTACGGTGCCACAACATACATGTATTTTTAGTAGTGGCCTCAGATACATAGAAGGCATTATAAACTATAGTGGCTTCAAGCTTAAACAAGTTCTCGAATCTCTTCCCTTTCGCTACCACCAAGTTCCCTCTCACCAATCTGTAGCCATGCTTGTCAAATGTCAGATGCATTCCCAAATCATTCAACTTCAAAACTGAAATCAGATTTCTAGCTAATCCAGGAACATGTAAAACACTAGGGAGGGTTTTAATCCTCCCATCACTGAAACACAACAATACCTTTCCTTTCCTGACAATCACATAAGTAGAGTTGTCACCAAGGTAGATATTACCTCCATTATATTCTTCATATGTGGAGAACCATTCTTTATGTGGGGTCATATGAAATGAGCATCCTGAGTCAACTAACCAGTGATCATTAGAAACAAGATTACATGTAGAAAGTAAAACTTCTTCACCTACATTCGAGGACTTATCCAAAGCACTCTCCCACTGTTTCTTGGGGTTTTTGCACTCCTTCTTCACATGTCCCCTTTTAGCGCAGTTCCAACACTTAACTCTGTTCTTTTTACCAGGAGTCTTAGACTAGCCCTTGGACTTGTTGTTAGCCCCTTTCTAATCTCCTTTAGGTCCCCTTTCCTTAGATCTTCCCCTAACACTGAGAGCATCCCCTAAACTATATGAACTCTTCTTCCTCAATTCCTGTGATAGTAGCACTAAAACAAGAGAATCCAACTTCGGATCCACAAGGTTAGTAGTGATAGCAAGGATAACATTCTCCCAAGACTCAGGTAAAGAACAAAGAAGTAAGATACATTTATCTTCCTCACTAACCTCAACATCTACTGAATCAAACTGACTCACTAACAAACTAAAAGAATTTAAATGCTCTGCAACTAATTCACCTTCTCATATTTTCATGGAAAATAAATTTCTTTTTAAATAAAGTTTATTTACCATACTCTTGGCTTGATAGATCTCACCCAACCGTTTCCACAACTTGTATGTAGTCTCTTCCTTTGTGACATTCAACAGGACAGAGTTTGAAAGACACAATTGGATGGTTCCCTGTGCCTTCTTATCCAGTCTATCCCACTCATCTTGAGAGACATCGTCAGGTTCCTTCTCTTTTTGGACAACCAACCATTGGTTTCTTTCTTCCAACAAATCTTCCATTTTTAGCTTCCACAACTCATACCTTGTTCCATTGAACTTCTCAATGTCCAATTGAGAGGTTGATGCAACGGTGGATGTAGCTATAATAACAACACAAGATCTGCAAAATAAATACAACCAAATCTCCCACTGCAACTATAGCTTCCACACTACCACCCAAGAGTCAAAGCTGGCTAGGGTCTGATACCAAATGTTAGAAATGAAAGCAACACTACTTCAATGGAAATCTAATTCGAATAAATTTCAGCAAACTTTAACTATGTGTTATTAATGGAGATTGTAACAAAACATAAACCCACAATACAAAAATATACCAGAAGCAGAATGAAGCACATAACACAAGTGTTTAACGTGGAGAAAACCCTTGTAGGTAAAAAACTCCACCAAGAAAAGAGGCCAAGTTGTATTATCTTCACAAAAGGAGATTACAAATACATTCACTTCCTCTGTCCTTCGACCTTCACTCCGGTAGAACCTGAGTACCTGTAAACTGTTATATTTATCTCATCTACTATGCTATGGTTTATATAGAATTTACACAACCTCAAGACATTAAATGACTTCTTACAAGCCCATAACACTTGTCAAGAGTCAACAATACAACCTTGGGAGTCCATGGCCAAGAATAGGCTCTTATGGGGTCATAAACACTATCATACATTGATCCTACACTTGGAAAAATGTGCCCATGCAAGCTTGAATGCCTTGGGGCCAAAATAGCCACTTACAACATCTTATGACGCATCATATACTATTATTAGTGTCATAGATTCTTATGACAACTTACAATTGTCATAGAATCTCTTACACCTTCTTACAACAGTTATGACGTGCGTCATAACACTACAAATAGATTATTCCTCCACATGTGCACCCCACTTTAACCAATTACCATTTATCATAGTAAATGACATCCCGTAACTGTCACCGGTAACTTTGGGACTTACTGTGCAGTAACTCCGTAATTACTGTGGACAATGAATATTTTTTACCACTGCCAGTGAAACTTGTACATCCCTTATGGGTAATTACAAATAATAAATGGAATAATACAATAATGGGATTTACAAGATTAATGGCACCTTATCCCAACATTTGGATGGTATAGACTCTGAAAGATATAAAAGTAGAAGTTTCTCAACCTGTTACATTACTGTGTGACAATACAAGCACTATAAATGTTTCAAAAAATTCAATCATGCATTCAAGAACAAAACACATTGATATTCGTTATCATTTTCTTAGGGAAAAAGTATTGTCTAATGAAGTTACTCTGGAATTTGTGTCTTCTAATGATCAAGTGGCTGACATTTTCACTAAGCCACTTCCAAAAGAGGTTTTTGAAGGTCTAAGGGATAGACTTGGAGTTATCTCCCTTAGTTCTTTACAATGATTCATATTTATGGTATTGGTTTTAGGGGGAGCTACTTGACATATTTTTCTTATCCTTGATGGTTATTTAGTTGGCACTTGTAATTGGCATTTGTGCAATTCTTCTAAATGGATGTTGCAGTTGATATTTCTCTTGGCTATTTTATGATGATCATTTCTACATGTACAGGTGCTATGGTTAATGTACATTGTTTCTTGATCAGTTTATCTCTGTAACTGACATTTTCTGGTGGTGTGAACAGTGTTTCTCTCTCAGCTTCTTCTTTGGCATTGTTGTCAAAAGGGGGAAAAATTCAGGTATAGTACAATTGATTTTTTCATGTATATTCATTTGTAGTTCATTTGATTAGAATTTGTCACATATCTCTACCTATGCTAGTTTTGGTTTGACATCAATGCCAAAGGGGGAGTTTGTTGACCCCAATTGGCATTTGTTGGCAATGATGTCAAACAATATTACAGTTGGCACAAGTTGTTTTTGTAGTGGTGGTTTCAGGTGACACATGGTAATATAGTTTCATGATATGGTAAGTGCTTTATGGTGACATGGTTTTCATGACTGTGACAGTTGATCTTGACAGTAGATATACTATGATGGATGTTATCTTGACATATCTTCATGTTGGCATATAGTTTATCATACATCATGTGATTATGTGGTAGAGTGACATTACATGCATATTGAATTATAAGGTTTTTACAATGTCATATTTATTTGATGCACTTGGTTAGGGTGACTAAGAGTCACTCAAAGACACACCATGTTTAATTTGCTCTTTTGGCATATAAATTCAAATTCATAAACTTTGTTATAAAATGCCACTTTGGGCTATGTAAGTGATTTGACCTGTCGGATAGGTCTCAAGCTTAAAAATAGGTGAAAAAGGGGTTTTTGTCAATTGAAGTTTATCGGTCCCTTTTAGGGCACACCAGGAATGTAGGTAATAAGAATCAAAAGGGCTTCATAACATTTCATTATGTATGGTTTGAGCTTTGAATATGAGCTCTCAGTTGAGCTAGGGTATGAAGACAAGGGTTTTATATTTCTTCATCATTGAAAGTCATGGATATTGTAGAATCTTTGAAGAAGAATCATGAAGAATGTGACAATGCTGAGACTGAAGGTTGTGGATAGTTAAGATATCGACTGGTTTTTCAAGTGATTTTGTTCTTTTTTTCTTTCATTCTTTTCAACAGGCGTTAGCAGTTATTTTGATGTAAAATTGATTAAGGATTGTTAAGGTTTATCACAGTTTGCTTTCAGTTGGTAAACTTAGATGGGTTTTACTCATATGGGTTTGGCAGTTAAAAAGGGTGATTATCTTTGTTTACTCACAAGCAATTTTTGCTAAGGTTTGTTATGATTTGTGTACAATTTTGTCTAGTAATGGTTACATTAAACAACTTGTTGAGATCCTGCAATCAGTGCAGATTAATCATGATTTGGTGTTGTCTTTAAATGTAAATATCATTCTTTATCTTGTTGCATGATAGAGAACCATGGTTAATATGATTTGAGTTACAAAAGTTTTGATGAAACCTTGTGATAACATTGTGGAAATCATGACAAATACTATTTGGGGTTTGACCCTAACCATGACTGGCTACCTAGACTATTTTAAATAGTTGGAGTAAAACAATTATATTTTCAAACTGTTCAGTGAGAGAAAGAAAGACATGTTATGAGAAAGTATAAAAGAGAAATTATACTCTACTGTGTTTGCTTGGTTTTTGCAATCACTGTGATATCAAACAAAAACAATAGAATATAGTTGAACATCTTTTTGTATTCAGTGGTATATGTGCAATAACTGTTGTATTTCTTGGAGTCTCAAAAATTCAATGAGACATTCAAGAATAGAGCATTAAGAGAAACAAAGAAATCCTTTGTATTGACAAAAATTATTCATTTTATTGATGTACTTGAGATGTGCTAGTGAGGCAGGATAAAAAGCCAGTGAGGCAAAGTTGTAAAAAGCCAATGAGGCAAGAAAAGAAGTCAGTGGGACTGTATGATTGGTTTTTGATATTAAGCCAGTGAGGCATCTTTCCTGAGTAGTTTTTATTCCCCAAGAGGGTTTTCCACTCATGCATTTTTTTGTGCTATGGTCTCTCTCTGTGTGATCCATTGATGTCTTATGTCTAAACTTTTCATTACATTCACTGTTCAGTACTTCATTTTCTATCTTGCAAAACATTCAAATCAGCATTGCAATTTATTATTTCAAGTTTGAAAAGAGGTAAAATTTATCTGTGTTTGTCTCCAACACTGATTCACCCCCCCCTCTTAGTGTTGGTTGTACTCTTATAATGTTATGGTTCAAGAATGACTTGGTAAGCCCAAGCCATAACATGAGCATGTTATAATGTACTCACATTATAACGCATGTGCATTATGCACAATATAAGAAAATCTCGTGTTTAAGCTTTGTAAATAGAATTTCTCAAAATGTATATAATAGCATGCTCATCTTATAAAATTCTTTCATTATGTTTCAAATTTTTCATTCCCACCTATAAGGCTTGGAATAGGCTTATTTATCCAAGCTTGCCTAAGGTTGGGCCTTCATTTTAGCTCCAAAAATTGTGTTTTTCATATTAAGTAGCATTTTAAAACATCATCCTCATCAGCTTTACTCATTTTAGGATGAAATTTCATGAAACCTCTACCACAATGTTGATCTACTTCTTAGCTTATAACCATATAATTGTGTTGCTACTTTGAATAAATTAAAATACATTTATTTAATCAACTTTTATTGATGTTTTCATACTCTTTAAATACATATATATTGCTTTTCTTTATATTTTTTGATCAACTTATCCAAATTTGAAAAAAATATAGGATTACTTTATGCTTCATTTTATACACATTCAAAAAAATGCATTTTTTATTATTTTGGTGGAAGTTATGTGACACATGCACATTCAATGATGTAGTTTTTAGTATACATCCACTTAAAAAATATCAAGAAAAATTCAATAACAAATATACAAATTGTAGTACTATCTCTTAGATATCTTTCCACCAATTGGATTTGGAAAATACTTAACACAACAAAAAAAGGGGACATGCATTTGATGATATGTTATATTTTAGTGATAAAAACATGAAAACTTTTGTTTGTTCTTAAAATTTGGCCCTCTTAATATTAACCACTTTTAAAATCTCTTAGTGGTTCAGAAACTAGACTTAGAGTACTACAATTCTTGTTCTAATAACATATTCAAATCTTGAGTGTAAACATCTCAAATTATCCATCCAAATTCAAGTTTAGCTAATTTTAAGAAAAAAGTGGCCACTTTTGACCCTTTTTGTCCCTCATTTCCATTCATTTAAACCTAGGTGATAAGGAGAGAAAAATGCAGTGTTAAGAATTAAGATTAAGTGTTTAGAAGAAGATTTAAAGGTGTTGGGATCAGGTAAAGAGGTGTTGTAGAAAATTGAAAGGTACACAAAGGTAATATAAGGGGTGGGATTGATGGTTGTAAAAAGGACAATATTGGGAAATTTTAAGAGGGTATTGTGAAAGTTATAGTAGGACTAGGTAAGGGATAGGAGAAAGAAGAGATGAAAAAGTGAAGTGTACGAAAGGGATAGGAAGGTCTTTAACAAAGTGGGGGGATTTGTAAGAGATTGATGGGGTAAGGAAGGTAGGAATGAGAGTAAACTAAGGTTAGGAGTGCCAAAATAAATAAAATTACAAGAAGGATGAAAACATAGTGTTAAAAAGAAGTAAAGGTTGAAGAAAAAGAGGAAATAAAACATAGACTCAATGCAAAAGAAATAGAAATTGGGAAAAACTACATTAATACATACAAGTGATGAACAACAAGAAGAAACCCTATGTAAAAAAACAAGCTATAAATTAGTCTAATACTTAAAATCAAAAAGGGAATTTTGCATGACATACTAAAGTTGACCAAATGAAAGATTAGGAAAGAGGGAAGGCTTCTACAAGGATGTGGGCTTGCAGATATACTGATCTCATTCATAAATAGTGTCAACCCAATATTTTAGAGCATCACTTGTATATAGGATAGACCATTCTCATATCCTACTATCCTATCTCTAAGGTATGATGCGAGTAACTTCTCAAAGATAATCCCTTACTAATGCATCACAAATAATTATAAAGAATTGAATGTTGCATAGGGCTTGATTTCAAAAAAACTATGGGGTCTTCCAATATACTTGAAGGTGTGGGGAAGCTCAAGGTCTTGTATGAAGGTTATTTTAAGCATGGGTATTGGAATTAATCCCTCATCACTTCACTAGAACTTTTATAGGGACTCTAGCTTAGCAAAAAGTGATATCTCTTCTGTGGATATTTGAATAACCTTAGAATATCATTTCTAGTCTAAAATTTTTAAAAACTACATACAAAGGAAAAATTAGGTAGATCTCAAGCAAGATATTTAGATGTACCAAGAAAAGAAGTAAATTAAGCACGGACCATATAAGGACAAATTAAATAAACTACATGGGATTTATATCCTAATTAAATTGACTGAGATTTAAATTTAAAAACAATATTGAAAACATGCCTTGCTTATTTTTCGAATATTTTTGACTCTTTTCTTAATTTAACTTCTTGGAACTTTTTTTGCCAAATGCAAATGCATAGACTTATTTTGCCTATTTTTTTTAAACTTCCCTTCTTCTTGTTTGTGAAAGTTCAACCAAATAATCTTCTCCTTTACAAAAATGTGACTAAAGAAAATATTGTTCTATGACTTATTTTGCCTATTTTTTTTAAACTTCCCTTCTTCTTGTTTGTGAAAGTTCAACCAAATAATCTTCTCCTTTACAAAAATGCAACCAAATAATCCTTTTACAAAAATGTGACTAAAGAAAATATTGTTTCTATGTATAGATTGCTAGCTTTATATTATATTATATAACTTAGCCTTCAATTGAGTCCAACCTTCACTAGAAGGACTTTCAATTGCCTAAATGGAACTTAGATGACACCTAACCCACGTGTTCACCTTCTATTATACAAAAAATGTTTTTTGTGCCAGGTTTTCCATAATCAAATGAAGTCATCATGACATAAGATTTCACATGAATGTAGCCCTTAGCATAAGCTTTCCAAAAAATATAATTTTTTTTTAATTTAATTATTATATTTATTTTCTAATTTATACTAAACATGGTTTTTTACCAAACATAAAGACCTTTGTTTGACACGTGGAAAAATAGAAAAAAAAGTAGAATATTTTTTAGAAAATACAACTATTTTTGTATTGATGTTTTTTTTCAACAAAAAATAATAATAATTTGGGTTATATAAAAAAGGTTGTACATTATGGGAAATTATGTATATAAATTACAATTAATCTAAATTAAATATTAATAACAAACAAAACATATGCAACAAAAATTATAAAAAAATGCTACCATAGACATCAATGTTAATGATCTATATTTAAGAAGTTATGAATTGATCTTATTTCTAGTTCACGTTATGCATTGTGGGAAAATATTAGTCATTAAAATTATTATAGACACAATTTATTAACAAATATGTAAAAATGAGACAAATTATTTTTTAAAAATATTTTAAAATATATTTAGAATTTACACATAAAATCTCACAAGTCATCAGTTTACATTGTCTTTAAATTCTTAACAATTTGTTTTCTATAATTGATAAAAAAAAATAGAAATTAGCTAAGGATATTTATTTGAGTGGCCCACTTAGGCCTAAAAATGGGACACACCTTTATGCTTCCATCCCTTCAAATGTTGATTTGGAAGCTAATCTACACCATGCAAGGGTTTTGAAAAAATTCTACTCACTCATGCTCCATAATGGTTATATTTGATAACTTTATAGTGCTACAATCACCTCCATTCTATTGATCTTCAATCTTATTTCTCTAATAAATACCAAAATTTGGCTTAAAGTAGACTATGTTCCCTAAAATAGCTATGAATCTTAATATAACTCCTCTACCAACACAAAACATTAAAAATTTATCTAATAAATGAGACCTCTCACTACTACAAGTAAATCTTCAATGCATATGTTCACTTTCTTCGAGAAGAATTTCTCCTCTTAGAACAAAATATTGTACAAGTCTATTGTCATGCCCACATTTCCCATGCGGTCATGACATGCAACACACATGTCATGTCCACATTTGACATGTGGTCATGACATGAAATACGAAAAAACTTTTCTTACACGTCCCTAGGAACCCCCTCGCATGTGTTTGTGTGCTTAGTGGCAATACGCAAGAGGCGTAGACATGTCATACATATTTGGGGAAGTGCATCTTCCTACGCCATCTCCTGCATGATGAAATCCATCTAGGGGGTATGCGACGCGAAGCGTGCCGCTTCTAGGGTTAGAACAGTTTTAATCTGAACCCTAAGTTTCCTAGGTGAAAAAGTGATTTCGTCAAATTTGAAACCAAACCCTAACTTTAATGCATAACTGAACTCGAATAAATAAAATATGAAAATCAATGGCATGATGGACGCATGATAAGATGGAGTGATAAAATGATAGACGTCAAAAGGTCATAAAAATAAAACCCTAAAATCTAGGAAAAATTTGACAGCATAATGCGTTTTTCATAAATGAAATAAAAATTTTAAAAGAAAGATTCTAAGAAGAAATTAATGCAAAAATTAAAATAATTTAAACATAAGGAAAAATTAAATACATCGCTAAGGCCAAATAAATCGACCCTACAATTAAATATTAGAACTCGAAGATAATAAAATGTCCCAAAAATAAACTTCAAAATTAAGTCCATTAATAAATATAATTTAGACCATTATATTTATTGACTAACAAAAAAAAATAGATAAAGGGGGAAAATTAAAATACCTTTCCCCGTAAAATAATAAAACCGATTAAATTAAAAAAAAAAAAAAATCAAAAGAGATTCCCCACATAACAAATTCAAACTGACAAATAATTAGAATGGAAGTCAAAATAAATAAGTCACAAAGGGTTAAAGCATCCCATTCTAAAATTAAAACAACCCATTCCCACTAAAAAAATCAATCCCCAACAAAATACTATTAACATATTAAATTAACACAAGGGGCCAACAAGTAAAAAAAAAGACCCAAATTCAAATTAGAGGGAAAATAATTCTCGTGCACATGAAATGGGAAAAAAAAGATATAATGAAATAATCAAACTAAAATTTCTAATTTCCTACTCACTCTTCAAATGCCCTAATCTAATATTTTATTAATTGTTTTCAAGAGATGCCCTAAACATTATTCTATTGTTCCTTATTGCAAAAACCCTAACTAGTTCTCTTGTTTTCTTTCTCTAATGTTTTCTCTTCTCTTTCCATTTCTTCTTGCCTCCATTTTTGTTGCAGGTTGGAGGGTTGCTAAGGAGGCCACCATGAGGATCCTCCACACTGAGGTATCTTTTGTGCAAATCTAGAAGGGTTTCTTCTTGTATTATCATTTTTTTTATATATATACATTTGTATATATATTATATCTACGTTGGAGTTGCATATATGAATGTGCTTTCCCTTTTTTTTGAAACTTCAGAGGTCATATATATATATATTTAAATAATGTAAGAAAGAGAATACTTAGGCGTCGGCAAGGGCCGAACGACATACAGTGAGTAAGGGCATCTAGGGTTCAACGTCGCCATCGCCGCCGCTGCATCGAGTGGTAAGAGGAGGGCGGTTTGGGCTTTAAGGCATTGAAAGGGGCGTGGGGTGTGGAGGCCCGCATGGGAGTTAAGGGAGAGCGCAAGGGGGGGTGTGGGGAGGAGGCGTTGCATCCACCCACACCCCTCAAGTGACAGTGGGCTGTGGGCGGTGCCACCGCCCACAGCTCTTTTTTTTGTTATTCTTTTTTTCTGTATGTTAAACCCTACATCAAACACAGTCCGCCATTTAAAAAAATAATAACTCGCTTCCATAATACTATCCATTGGTAAAAAAAAAATATAAATTCTTTGCTACTATTTTCTTTTGTTTAAAAAGCTTGTTCACTATTTAATATATATATGTGTGTGTGTGTGTGTGTGTGTAAACAGATATATATACACTATGTTAAAACACAATATTATTAATGAGTTTAGGTTAAGTGTATAACCGGTATATATATATATATATATATATATATATATATATATATATATATATATGTATGTATATTGTATATATATGTATATATATATATTATATACCATATATATTCATTTTTACATTCCTCAAAAGAATAATATGATCAGATTGGAAAACATAATTTAACTAGGAGATAAATATTTTTTTTTTTCAAAAACATACACAAAACAAACTCTCTATTTCCCTTCTTTTTTTTTGCAATAAGTAAAACAACTTATATCTATTTTTTTTCTTCTATTTTAAATAATCAACAACCATATTTTTTAAAAAATGAAAAGACAGTAAACAAAACATTTTCCCTTTGTTTAAATGAAAGCTATTTCAGTAGTACTATTTCATTTTCTTTTCTATTTAACATACAACCATTTCAGAATACCACAAATATGCTTTTGTAGATGGAAGTAAAATAAACAACAAACTATAATTTCTTGTGTCAACTTTCCAATAAACAATAAGCACAACAACAAGCTTATAGCAACAATTTTTGAATAAATTTTGAAGAATACTCTCAATTTATTTTCTTACAACTACTAGCACAAGGGATAGTAAATGAATTTGACCAACATTACAATAAAGAATATTTCACATTTACATTTCTTTACAGCAGTAAGGACAATGGTTCACAATAATTTTACCAATACACTAAGGCCTCCAAGGCCATGGCTCACAAACAACCAACTCAAAAAGTAGTGACAAAACTTCCGAAAATGGACTTCAACAAGCTCCATTTTCTTCCACTATAAACCTGCAATAAATACAAAACAAATGGGGAACCAAGCCACTATGAAATTCCCTCCTCCCTACCATAGACCTACTAGTGGGTCACCCCAGAGCTAGGGAGGTAGGAATCACACGGTTTCACAAACACACCACAACAAAGAACACAAAAACAACTCAACAATCACCCAAGGATTTCCATATAACAAAACTCATGAAAATGAGTTTGATGGGGGTAGGAAAATGGACCCCTCAACTCAAGAGGTCACTCCATGATCTCAAATCACCAAGTCTCAAGGCCTCAAGCCATAACCACCAAAATACATATCTCCAAAATAACTCAAAAACTATCATGGCACTCTTGCCATCAAAAATGTTCTCAACAACAAGAAAAGCCCTCAAGGCTATAAGTAGCACAAAAATAAGGAGGTGACCTCGAGGAGGTTCACTCTCCCCTACCCCATACAAGTTGAGTCTTACCTCCAAATGGAGGTGCTCTCACCAAACTCCCAACCCACACAAAAAAGAAAACAACCACCAACAACAACTGCAATACAACATAAATGAAATATGCAAGGTTAAATGGCCATAGCCATGGAACTTACCTTCAAAAGCCCTAAAAATGGAAGAACGTTTGGTGAAGAGCTCCAAGCTTCTCCAAGTCTTCCAATCTCTAAATTTCTCTAACTTCCCCAAAAGAATCTCCAAGAATAGAAAGAAAATATGCAAAATGCCAGAGCCCCACACTCCTCTTCAAGAGGAGGTAATATAGGCCTCCCAAATTGGCCTTGAGGAATGAGAAGGTGACACTTGTCACCTTCACCTTCATCATCCTATGCCACTTGCAAGGGAGAGGAAGTGTGAGAGTGACAAGTGTCACCCTCCAATTCCATTCCAATCCTCACCTTTTCCACTTGTGCTCTCACACATGTGTGAGAGACCAAGTGGTGAGGTGGAAATCCCTTCAAGCCTCTATGAGGATAAGGGATGCCATATGGCATCTTCTTATTCTCTAAGAGAGCCATCTCCCTCCAAGATGCTCTCACACATGTGTGAGAGTCTTGGAGGGAGATCCCACACACTTGGGAGTCTTGGAGACCTCCCAAGTTTTCTTGGTGAAGGGATCCCCAAACTTTGGGAAGGGAGATGAATCTTTCCCAAAGCATGACTCATCTCCCACACTTAGCCATTTCAAAATTCGTCACTTTGACTAAACCTTAGTTTAGAGTGACCAAAAGTGGGTTACCTCAAGGTTTAGTTAGTCAAAATTGACCCTAGACCCATGGGTAACCACCTAGGGTAAGTTTTGGGACACTAAGGTTCACCTAGGGAGTCATAAATTCACTTTAAATGGCCCAAAAATAAAAACAATACCAAGTGGTGTAACACAATAAAATATACAACACATGATATAAATTAATTAAACAAGGGGTACTAGGCCAAAATAATAAAACAAACAAGTACTTAAACATCATCTGAATCAAACATGATCCTCATCCCTCTTGGGAATGGATCAGTTTCACAGGGAATAACATATGTGTGAATACTACCTCCAATTTTCTGTGGCCTGGGAATAAAATCCTGCACCACAAGATCAAGTGTCAATCATATCATGAATAATCATAGCCAAAGCAACTGGAATTAAATTCATGCTATTGAATACAATATTAATCATTTACAACATAATTCAAGATTAAAATGCATTTTCTATCTAATGTCACATAATCATCATCAATTAATGAACCCACATGATGAACTAGAAATCACATCAATAATCATCATCTAATATATCTCGCATGTCTAATCTCATCATAGCATCAAAATATGATTTAAATCAAATCACCACATGTCTAATCAATGTCAAATCAAAATCAGGAGATATAATCAAATCTGCATAATGGAACAAAAGTCTCTAAAAGTCTGATAATGTCATCCACTGAAATGTAAAATGATCAGAATAAGGAAGGAAAGATAATCAGCCTCACATCCTCCCCCCTAAGACTAAACTTCCTCCTAGAAGTCATAAAAAAGGTGAGGATAGAGTGCCTTGATCCTCTCAAGTCACTATGACCTCATCATAATGATCCCATTGGACCCTAACCTGGTCCAGCTCTCAACCTCGAAGGCCCAGCGTCTGACAAGCCAATTTATGAATTAGCTCCAAAGCCAACTGTCCATCCGTTGCTACCTGTAGAGCACTCCAGTCCAATACATGAGATAAATCAGATATATATCACCTCAATACATTAATATGAAAGACATCGTGGATATGTGATAGGCTAGGTGGAAACGCTAGACGGTAGGCAGCAGGTCCTATCCGCTCCAAGATCTTAAAAGGTCCTACAAACTGTGGTGTGAGCTTAGAGCCCTTTCCGTAATGGATTGGACTCTTGTGTGGCCACACTCTAAGGAATACTATGTCACCCACTGAGAAGCTTAGATCAGTTCTCTTAGCATCGACATACTTCTTTTGTCTATCCTGTGCCTCCTGAAGTCTCTACGTAATTAGTGTGACCTGCTGCTCCATATCCTAAACTAACTCTGGACCAATGGAAACCCTGTCTTTTATTCGATCCCAACTCAATGGTGCCCTGCATGGTCTACCGTATAAAGGCTGAAACAGAGGCATACCCAATGAGCTGTGATGCCCATAATTGTAGGCAAACTCAACCAGATACAAATACTCCTCCCATCTAGACTGATGGTCCATAACATACATACGAAGCATCTCCTCCAATACCTGATTCACCCACTCTGTCTGTCCATCTGTATCGGGGTGATATGTATAACTAAAGTTGAGCTGTTTACCCAATGCCTGCTGCAAAGCACTTCAAAAGGCTGATGTGAACACTGAATCCCTATCAGAAATGATGCGGCAAGGTACTCCATGTAATCTCACAATATCATCCAAGAATACTCTCGCCACTGCTGGCGCATTGTACGTCGTGTGTACAGGTGAGAAATGCGCCACCTTGGTCAACTTGTTGACTATCACCATAATGGCATTATGACGACGTGAAGACATAGGAAGACCAACAATGAAATCCATGGAAATGGTGTCCCATTTCCACCTAGGTATCTCGTGTGGGTATAGAAGACCTGCTGGATGCTGATGCTTGGCCTTGACCCCTGATACTCAAGGCATCAAGCAACAAACTCTGCAATATCCTGTCTCATACCCACCTAATGGTACATATGTCGTAGGTCGGCATGCATCTTCTTCACCCCCAGATGTGCTGCATATGGTGCTCTATGAGCCTCTGATAACACTACAGTATGTAGGTCACCTGCATGGGGTACATAGATGCACTATCGATGATGAAGTAACCCATCTTCCTCAAGTGAGTACCCTGCAAACTTGCCCACAAGGTCCCTCTGTGAACGGATCTCCTACTGCACCTCAAGAAACCACTCATCCTCAAGCAGATGCTGAATAATGCATCCTCTCAAGTCCACACTCAGAGTCAAGGTCAAGATCTCGTGGCGCCTCTGACTCAATGCGTCAGCAACCACATTCTCCTTCCCTTTGATGTAGTGGACATCAAAGTCGTACTCACAAAGAAACTCCATCGAACGCCATTGACGGACATTTAGATTTGGCTGTGTAAATATATACTAAAGGCTGTGACGATCTGAATGAAGCTCAAAGTGACGACCCAATAAGAAATGTCTCCAATGAACTAGAGCATGAACCACTGCTGCGAGCTCCAAATCGTGAGTGGGGTAGTTCAGCTCATGGGTCTTGAGCTTTCGCAACTCATACGCGATCACTCTACCATCCTGCATAAGTATGGCTCCCAAACCCTCAAGTGATGCATCTGTACAAACCATAAAATTTGCTGTTGGATCAGGAACCACTAAAATGGGAGCGTTGGTAAGAGACTCCTTGAGGGCCCCAAAGGCCCTCTCACACTGCTCAGTCCATAGAAAACTCTTCCCTTTCTGCTAAAGGGAAGTGATGGGGTGCACTATCCAAGAAAAACCCTCAACAAATCTATGGTAGTAACCAGCTAACCCCATAAAACTCCCGACCTCTGTCACACTGGTGGGTGTTGGCCAATCTCTGATAGCCCTGATCTTCGATGGATCTACTGAGATTCCATCACCAGATAGGATGTGCCCCAAATATTGTACCTCTATCCTAAAAAATGCACACTTCACCAAGTTCCAATAAAGATTCTGCTCTCTCAAACACTGTAGAACCTGACGTAGGTGCTCCTCATGCTCCTCCTCGGTCCGCGAATAGATCAATATGTCATCAAGGAAAATAATCACGAACTGATCCAACTAGGTATGGAACACCCCGTTCATGAGAGTCATGAACACTGCAGGGGCGTTCGTCAAACCGAAGGGGACCACAGTGAACTCATAGTGGCCATATCGAGTCTGGAAGGTGGTCTTATGGATGTATGCCTCTGTGATACGCAACTGATGGTAACCAGACTTTAGGTCAATCTTAGAGAACACCCTGGCTCCCTGCATCTGATCAAAGAGATCATTAATCCTGGGAAGAGGATAACGGTTCTTCACCATCACCTTATTCAACTACCTGTAATCCATGCATAATCAAAGAGACCCATCCTTCCTCTCGAAGATGACAGGAGTGCCCCAAGGTGAAACACTCAGTTGGATGTGCCCCTTCTCGAGTAAGTCCTCATGCTGCAACTTGAGCTCTGTGAGCTCATGAGTGGTCATCCTGTAGGGTGCACAAGACACTGGCTCGGCACCCGACACTAAGTCAATATGAAAGTCCATATCCCGACGAGGTGGCATCCCCAGCAACTCTACTGGAAACACATTGGTAAACTCTCCCAAGATGGGATGATCATCCAAAGATGCCTTAGGATCGTCATCTGATCTGTCACTCACTGTAATAGCGAACATTTGGCATCCCTTCTGCATGCAGCACTTAAGCTGCTGAACGGATATCATACACACTATTGTGGGCTTCTGAATGCCCACCATCTCAATTGATGTACCATGATCATCTAAGTAGCTAATTGCCTTTTGGCAACAATCTAGCTTGGCTCGATGAGCCGCAAGCCAGTCCATACCCAAAACCACATCGTAGGATCCTAATGTCATAACTTTAAGGTCACAAACTGTGGTAAAGGGTCCCAAAGAAATCTCACAGTCGTGGACTAAGGCATCTACTTGTTGCAAATATGGGCCTAACCGGTGTTGTCATTGATGTCAACATACTCTTGTTGCATTGATGATAAGGATTAGATGAGCTGTGTGCTGAGGATATTGAGAAAATTAGTCCTAATCAGGAACAGAGAAGAACAGTGAAGACAGTAAGGTAAAGATCCTGGATAAGATGAAGATAAGAGTATGTGCCTCAAAGGGTTTGCATATATGTGTCTTGAGATGATCCAGTAAGGATTTTAGAGGTCTGCATGAAGATTTGAAGAAGTTATGCCCTCTTGAGTAAAATTGGTTCTGGCAGGTGTTCAGAGGTGACAGAGTGACTCAGACAGGTTCGGTGAGATCTGGAAATGTAATATCTTGTTTTGCGGATTTGGTCGAGTGTTTAGGAAGTCAATGTGAAGTGACAACCCAATTGGTTCGTGGTCTGGAGGTCCTCAAGAATCTATTCCAATATGATAGTGATGACAGACTATGTTCTTGAGGTTCCGGTTAAAGAAGAGAATGATTTCAGTAAATAGAAGTAATGTGGATGATTCAGGAAAGCTTGTGGAGATCTTTGGATTGTGTCCAAGTTCATGTTGGTGGTCTGCATTGAAGATTGAGCTCATAATTAAAGAATTACTTCTGGATGATGGTGTTCTTCCTAAGTCTGGGTGACTGAATGAGTTACACATCCTGTGGATGATCTTGAAGATGTTCTATGAAGAATGGTGTGTTCCTAAAGAAATATTGAAGTCTCGTATCTGTGTGGCCGACAGTGTGTTGATCCGCGTGAAGTCTTTTGAAATAAATCATGTTGTATTTATGTATGTGCTCTGTAATGTATGCCGACTTGGATGATAATTCCTAAGTTGATGTCTTGTATAAATAAGGAGTTGTTAAGTCATTTCAATGGTATGGTGAGAGTGTGGTAAAGAGGCAGAAAGTGAAAGGCAGAGCAGAAGTATTGGGCTTAAATGGAACTGACTCAAGCATGGTGAAGATGCTATTCTTTAGTTCAAGTATGTAATACTTATTATTCTGTAGACAATGTGTCTCCTATAGGCAGTGGGCCTCTTGTGAGCAGTGTGCTCAGCCAGTGAGCCCTAATTGGCATGTGCCATTTTGTTCTTTCTATTCTTCTAACAGAGAATACAATCTTGGGTTAGTCACCCCGTGGTTTTTCCCTTAATCGGGTTTTCCACATTAAAATCTTGGTGTCATTTGTGTTAATGTGTTTCTGCTCTTGAATTGTTGCATTACATTTCCATGATTGATTAATTATTATGCTGTTGGATTAAGAAAATAATTTAAGTGATTATTTGGAAGAAAGTGTTAGACAACTGATTCACCCCCCCTCTCAGTTGTCTGTCTTAAATCTAACAATTGGTATTAGAGCGAGGTTCCTCTAAAAGGAGCTTAACCACTTGAGGAGATCCAGGATGTTGTCCTACAAGAAGGATAGTCTGAGGTTTGATGGAACCAATTTCACTCTTTGGAAAAGTTGTATGGAATGTCACTTGCAATGTATGGGAATGCAGTATTGGATCATGGCTTCAAAGAAGTATACTCCTCCATAGAATGGTCCAAGAACCGTAGATGAAACTAGAGATGCTGAAAACAATCTACAGGCTAAAGAAGCTCTTCTAAGTGCCTTGTCTGATTTAGAGCTGACAAATGTTGTTGACCTACAAACTGCTTTCAAGATTTGGGAAAAACTGGAACTTCTGCATGAAGGAGACAAGTATGTTAAATGTGCCAAGCTACAGAGTCTGAAAGGAAAATTCAAAAATTTGAAGATGAGAGAAGATGAAAATATCACTACGTTTATGCCAAGAGTAAATGAGCTTGTTTGTGGCATTAGATGTGATGGTGGAGTCCTGATGAAGATGAGATTGTCGGCAAAGTTCTCAGATCCCTTCCTGATTCTTACAAGGTTGTTGCTATTGAAGAATTCAGATCTATTTCAGGTATCACAAAGATCAATTGGTTGGTAAATTGGCTGCATTTGAATTGACTGAGTTTGGAGATGCCCCCCCAAGACTAAATATGCATTCAAAGCTAGTGCCTTTGTTAAAGGAAAACAAAAGTTTGATCCGGGAGAGAACTCTTCAAAGAAACTATCATGGTATGAGAAAGTAAGAAAAGATCTGGAAGAAGATGAAGCAAAAGTTGCTCAACTTGAAGCCCTTATTGCAAAAAGACTGCCAAAAGGATCTAGTAAGTATGAACGAAAATTGCCTTTTAAGTGTTTCAACTGCAACAAGATTGGTCATTTTGCCTCAAGGTGTCCGGAAAGATTTTCAAGGCCAAATTCTAACAGATTAAGGCTCCAAAAGAAATGTTACTATGTTCATGAAGATGATGATGATGAAGGAGTAATAGATGATGAATCAGAAACAGGAAACAAATTCAGAAGTGACTGGGTGTTTATTGCCATCAAGGAAGAAGATCCAATGCCCTCTGAATCTGCTAATCATAAAATTGTAGAAAGAGCTCTAGCTGCCCAAGTTGAAGAAAAGGATGATTGGGTCATTGATAGTGGATGCTCTCACCATATGACAGGTGACAAAAAAAAGTTCATAGATTTGGAAAGGTATGAAGGAGGAGTAGTAAAATTTGGTGATAATTCTGTTGGCAAAATCAGAGGTAGAGGAACTATCTCTTTTGATGGAAAGAACAAAACCAGTAATGTACTGTATATTGAAGGTCTGAAGCACAATCTTCTCAGTGTTGGACAGCTAGTGGACAAAGGTTATGATCTCTGATTCAAGAATGGAAAATGCAAGATCTTTGAAAGTTTCAGAACAGAGATTGCATCCGCTACTCAAACAAAAGGTAATAACTTCCACTTAGTTGGTACTAGTAAAAGTTGTCTATTTGTTCAAATTGATCAGAGTTGGTTGTGGTATAGGAGAATGTGTCATGTAAATTTTGATAATATCATCAAGATAAGCAACACTCAAGTTGTAAGAGATCTTCCAAGATTGGTAAAACCTACCAATAGTTTGTGCAAAGAATGTTAGTTGGCTAAACAAAGCAGAATCTCATTCAAAAGCAAGGAACAATCTTCTACCAGATTATTAGACTTAGTTCACAATGATCTATGTGGTCCAGCAAGAATCAGAAGTGTGCAAGGTGATAGATACTTCATGTTATTAATTGATGATCATTTCCGGATGATGTGGGTGACTTTTCTGAAATAAAAATTAGAAGCTCTTGAGAAATTCAAAATATTCAAGGCTATGGTAGAGAATGAAACCGGATTAAAATTAAAATGTTTGAGGTCTGATAGAGGTGGAGAATTCACATCCGATGAGTTCATAGAATTCTGTGAGAAACATGGAATAAAGAGACAATTGTCTGCTCCTAGGACTCCACAGCAGAATGGAGTAGTAGAGAGAAAAAATCGGACCATCCAGGAAGCATCTAGAACCATGATGATGGAAGCAAATGTTCCTCAGATCTATTGGAGAGAAGCTGTAAGCACTGCAGTCTATACTCTCAATCGAGTACAAATCAGAAGCAATACCGGTAACACTCCCTATGAACTTTGGTTTGGCATCACTCCCACTGTGAGGTATTTCAGAGTCTTTGGTAGCAAATGTTACATTAAAAGAGATGAAGATCTAGGAAAATTTGATGCTAGAAGTGATGAAGGAATATTATTGGGTTATTCTACTCAAAGCAAAGCATACCAGTGTTATAACAAGAGATTAAGGAAGATTGTTGAAAGTACAAATGTGAAGGTTGATGAAGGTGTTGAAAAACCCTCAAGGTTTTATGAATATGATGAAGATGATCAAAATGATGTTTTTGTTCAAGAAGTCCAAGCTCCCTCTGAAATTCAGATTCAGATTGATTCAGTAAATCAGATAGAAGAGATAAGTTTGAATGAACCTGTTCAAGAATCAGAAGTGCAAGAAACTCCCAAAATTCCTAGGTATGTAAGACTGAATCACTCTGAAGATTAGATCATAAGTGATAAAAGCAAAGGTGTACAAACAAGAAGAAGGATTGCTCAAGATTCAGAAGAGTATTGTCTGATCTCAAAGATTGAACCTAAAACAGTGAATGAAGCTTGCAATGATGAAAACTGGACTAAAGCAATGGAGGAAGAGCTGATGCAAATTGAGAAAAATCACACTTGGGATCTTGTTCCCAGACCTAAAAACAAGAATGTGATTGGAACCAAATGGGTCTTCCAAAATAAACTGAATGAAGATAGTGAAGTAGTCAGAAACAAAGCCAGATTGGTTTACAAAGGTTACTCCCAAGTAGAAGGAGTTAATTTTGAAGAAACTTTTGCTCCAATGGTAAGAATTGAAGCAGTCAGATTATTTCTTGCTTTTGCTGCCTTCAAGGATTTCAAAGTATATCAGATGGATGTCAAGTCTGCCTTCTGAATGGTGACTTGGAAGAAGAAGTTTACATTGAGCAACCAGATGGTATTCAATTATCTGATCATGGTGATGTGGTCTGCAAATTGAAGAAAGCACTATATGGACTCAAGCAAGCCCCAAGATCCTAGTATGAAAGATTGGATAAGAATCTTTTGAAGATTGGTTTCAACAAAGGTACTACTGACAGTAATTTGTATTTCAAAATTGATCATGAAAATATCTTGATTGTTGAAGTGTTTTTTGATGATATCATTTTTAGAGGAATAGATAGTATGTGCAAAACCTTTGCAAATCAAATAAAAAGTGAATTTGAGATGTCCATGTTTGGGGAAATAAATTTCTTCTTGGGTCTACAAATCACTCAAACAAAGAAAGGAATCTTCATTTCTCAGACCAAATATGTGAAAGAATTATTGAAGAAATTTGGGATGGAAGACTCAAAACCAATGAATACTCCCATGGCAACCGGATGTAAATTGAGCAAAGATGATGACTCTCCTAAGGCTGATCAAAAAAAGTATAGGTCAATGATTGGAGGACTATTGTATCTCACTCAAACTAGACCTGATATTATGAATGTTGTTGGTCTTGTTGCTAGATTTCAAGCTGATCCTAGAGAATCTCATGTCATGGCAATCAAGAGAATTTTTAGATATCTAAAAGGGGCAGTTGAGTATGGTTTGTGGTATCCTAGAGATCATGATTTCTCTCTTCATGCATATATAGATGCGGATTGAGCAGGAGATGTGGATGACCAGAAGAGTACCAGTAGTGGAGCATTCTTTTTGGGGAAGAGATTGGTTTCTTGGCTGAGCAAGAAACAAGAGGCAATATCTCTATCCACTGTAGAAGCAAAATATATTGTAGCAGCAAGTAGTTGCACTCAAGTATTGTGGATGAAGCAAATTCTAAGGGACATCAGAGTGGAGTATGAGGAACCTATCACAATCTTCTGTGATAATTCAAGTGCACTAAACATATCAAAGAATCTGGTGTTGCATTCAAAGACTAACCAGATATCCATCAAATTTCACTTTTTGAGAGAGCAAGTGAACAAGAATGAAGTCAGATTGGAGTTTGTGCCTTCCAAGGATTAGATTGCAAATATTTTTACTAAACCTCTACCTAAGGACTCTTTTGAGTATCTTAGGGAGAAGTTAGGGGTTATTACCCCTCCAGTTCTGAATTAAGGTGCACTACTGTGCATCAGTCTGGTGGATCTCACAGTCATATCTTGTGGTCCAGGTTGATGTTTGGGAAGCTGTTACTCAGGGGGAGCAGCTTGTATGATTCTAAAGTAATGTAAGTATGTGCCCTTTGCCATTGATGTCAAAGGGGGAGAGAAGACATGTGAAAAACAAGTGGTTGCTGATCAAAGGGGGAGCAGTAAAGAAAGAGAAGACATATGAGTGGTTGTTGTTGATAGGGGGAGTTGTTCTTGTCTTGATGGTTAAAACAATTTTTCACATCATATGTTGCCATCAATGACAAAGGGGGAGATTGTTGCAAGTATGGGCCTAACCGGTGTTTTCATTGATGTCAACATACTCCTATTGCATTGATGATAATGATTGGATGAGCTATGTGTTGAGGATAT
Source organism: Cunninghamia lanceolata (assembly GCA_027924645.1). Lineage (NCBI taxonomy): Eukaryota > Viridiplantae > Streptophyta > Pinopsida > Cupressales > Cupressaceae > Cunninghamia > Cunninghamia lanceolata. Next base: position 3,287,509 of record BSBN01001135.1, on the reverse strand, counting down.
TGAGAAAATTAATCCTAATCAGGAATAGAGAAGAACAGTGAAGACAGTAAGGTAAAGATCCTAGATAAGATGAAGATAAGAGGATACACCTCAAAGGGTTTGTAGATATGTGTCTTGAGATGATCTAGTAAGGATTTCAGAGGTCCGCATGAAGATCTGAAGAAGTTATGCCCTCTTGAGTAAAACCAGTTCTGGCAGGTGTTCAGAGGTGACAGAGTGACTCAGATAGGTCCGGTGAGATCCGGAAATGCAATATCTTGTTCTGCAGATTTGGTGGAGTGTTTAGGAAGTCAATGTGAATTGACAACCTAATTGGTTCATGGTTTGGAGGTCCTCAAGCATCTATTCCAATATGATAGTGATGACAAACTATGTTCTTGAGGTTCAAAGAAGAGAATGATTTCAGTAAACAGAAGTAGTGTGGATGATTTAGGAAAGCTTGTGGAGATCTTTGGATTGTGTCCAAGTTCATGTTGGTGGTCCGCATTGAAGATTGAGCTCATAATTGAAGAATTACTTCCAGATGATGGTGTTCTTTCTAAGTCTGGCTGACCGAATGAGTTACACATCTTGCGGATGATCTTGAAGATGTTCTATGAAGAATGGCATGTTCCTAAAGAAATATTGAAGTCTCAGATCTGTGTGGCCGACAGTGTGTTGATCCACGTGAAGTCTTTTCAAAATAAATCATGTTGTATTTATGTATGTACTCTGTAATGTATGCCGACTTGGATGATAATTCCTAAGTCAATGTCTTGTATAAATAAGGAGTTGTTAAGTCATTTCAATGGTATGGTGAGAGTGTGGTAAAGAGGCAGAAATCGAAAGGTAGAGCAGAAGTATTGGGCTTAAATGGAACTGACTCAAGCATGGTGAAGATGCTATTCTTTAGTTCAAGTATGTAATACTTATTATTCTGTAGACAGTGTGTCTCCTGTAGGCAGTGGGCCTCTTGTGAGCAGTGTGCTCGGGTAGTGAGCCCTAATTGGCATGTGCCATTTTGTTCTTTCTATTCTTCTAACAGAGAATACAATCTTGGGTTACTCACCTCATGGTTTTTCCCTTAACCAGGTTTTCCACGTAAAAATCTTGGTGTCATTTGTGTTAATGTGTTTCTGCTCTTGAATTGTTGCATTACATTTCCATGATTGATTAATTATTATGCTGCTGGATTAAGAAAATAATTTAAGTGATTATTTGGAAGAAAGTGTTAGACAACTGATTCACCCCCCCTCTTAGTTGTCTATCTTAAATCTAACACTACTATCATCTTGGCCCCTAAGGCCAACTTAATCACCCACCTATCACCCTGCCTAGAGGCCACTAGCCTGCAACGCTCCACTAACGATGGAGATATGAAAGAGTTAGTAGCACTAGAGTCAAAGAGAATAGAAATGGGGAAATTCCCTATCATACCTGATGTCTCAATCACTAATGCCTAAAAATCAACTTGGCGGTTATCAACCGCTGCGAACATACGGTGGGACCTACCCACATCTCCAACCGTTTGCTTTGATCCTCCTGAACAAGGTTGCCCCCCTATTGTAAAGCCATGTGGGCACTCTTTGGTTAGATGTCCTACTCCACCACACACATAACATGGGCTCCTAGCCTATACTTGTCCAGTCTGAGTCCTACTCAACCTGTTGCTGTCCAGATCTACCTGTGGACCCCTGTGAACCTCTAAATGACTGTTATGACCTCGTGGGTCCCGCAGGTGGTCCCTGCTGCCTCTGATCTCTGCGTGGGCCCTACTGCTGCCAACCTCTATTATGCCCCCCATGTACCCTCTACTATGGCCTGGATCTCTGCTGCTGCTACAACTATTGCTGCTATGGGGGCCTAGGAGGTAAGGATGCGAAACTAAATCCTCCTCTCTGAGGTGGTGGTGGTGGTCTATGGTAACTCTGCTGATGTTGTTGCTGTCCATGATCCTGAAACTGAGGGCGTGAACTCTACCCTCGTCCCTGTATCTCCTCAACTATGTATGCCTTCTTGGTAGCATCACTCAATGTCTAGGGGTCTGCCATGTGTACAGGCCTTGCTATGCTATGGTTCAATCCTCTGATAAACTTATGAACCAAGAGTTTCTCATCATGGAGATACTTCGCATATCGAGACAACTCGGTGAATCTACACTCATATTAAGTGACGGTAAGCCCTCTCTATTGAAGGTCATGAAAATCATCTATGTGACGCTGCCTATAGTGATTTGATAAATATTACACATTGAAGCACTCAATGAAAGTCTCCCATGTGAGTGTGTCCAATGATAGATGGCGCTTGCACTCCTCAGTGCGCCACCAAGTAGCTGCTGCATCTCAAAATAGGTGGACTGCCACACGTGCCTTCATGTTGCCCTCGTAAGGATGCAACGTGAAGCATATGTCTAAGTTGATGAGCCAGGCCTCTGCCTTAGCTCCCTCTGTGGTCCTAGCGAATGTAGGAGGATTCAGCCTCAACAAATCCCTGATGGGGTCTCCTCAATCTCTGTGCCCTCTGATAGGCTCATCCACATAATAATCATAAGGCCTGTGAATAATCTTCTCCACTCGCACTACCTCCTCACGCCTAGCATGACATGGAGGGCTCCTACTATGGGCCATGTCGGCTGATCCAACCTCCTCTACCATCGTATCTGGTACCTCAACATATGGCTCCACATGTGGTGCCTCTCGCGGCTCAATGCGGGGCTCCACACGTGGCTCAATACGTGACTCTTCTCGTGGCTCCACGCATGGCTCCTCTCGTGGATCAATGCAGGGTTCAACACATGGCTCTACGTGCAGCTCAACTATGGCCGGTGGTAGCCTATCTAACACTGCCTAAAGTGCCTGTAATATCTGTGGCCCAATATCTGGCATAGGTAGGGTTGGTGGTGCCTGCAGTATTTGTGGAGCCAGCGGTGCCTGACCCTCAGCTGAAGAATCATTGTGCACCTCGACGGATGCAGTGTGGCAAGGTCAAACTCGTCAAACTCGTCAGGGAGGCATCCTACAAAAATGAGGTAACCACAAATTAATCAAAGTTGCAGAAATAATAATGTGCCCTAAACAAGCTCAGTGTTTAAACTTGGGCTCTGATACCAAATGTCATGCCCACATTTCCCATGCGATCATGACATGCAACACATGTGTCATGTCCACATTTGACATGTGGTCATGACATGAAATATGAAAAAACTTTTCTACATGTCCCTAGGAACCCCCTCGCACATGTTTGCGTGCTCGGTGGCAATATGCAAGAGGCATAGACATGTCATACATATTCAGGGAAGTGCGTCTTCCTACGCCATCCCCTGCGTGATGAAATCCCTCTAGGGGGTATGCGACGCGAAGCATGCCACTTCTAGGGTTAGAACAGTTTTAATCTGAACCCTAAGTTTCCTAGCTGAAAAAGTGATTTCGTCAGATTCGAAACCAAACCCTAACTTTAATGCATAACTGAACTCGAATAAATAAAATATGAAAATCAATGGCATGATGGATGCATGATAAGATGGAGTGATAAAATGATAGATGTCAAAAGGTCATAAAAATAAAACCCTAAAATCTAGGAAAAATTTGACAGCATAATGTGTTTTTCATAAATGAAATAAAAATTTTAAAAGAAAGATTCTAAGAAGAAATTAATGCAAAAATTAAAATAATTTAAACATAAGGAAAAATTAAATACATCGCTAAGGCCAAATAAATCGACCCTACAATTAAATATTAGAACTCGAAGATAATAAAATGTCCCAAAAATAAACTTCAAAATTAAGTCCGTTAATAAATATAATTTAGACCATTATATTTATTAACTAACCAAAAAAAATAGATAAAGGGGAAAAATTAAAATACCTTTCCCCATAAAATAATAAAACTGATTAAATTAAAAAAAAAAAAATCAAAAGAGATTCCCCACATAATAAATTCAAACCGACAAATAATTAGAATGGAAGTCAAAATAAATAAGTCACAAAGGGTTAAAGCATCCCATTCTAAAATTAAAACAACCCATTCCCACTAAAAAAATCAATCCCCAACAAAATACTATTAACATATTAAATTAACTCAAGGGGCCAACAAGTAAAAAAAATGACCCAAATTCAAATTAGAGGGAAAAGAATTCCCGTAAACATGAAATGAGAAAAAAAAGATATAATGAAATAATCAAACTAAAATTTCTAATTTCCTACTCACTCTTCAAAAGCCCTAATCTAATATTTTATTAATTGTTTTCAAGAGATGCCCTAAACATTATTCTATTGTTCTTTATTGCAAAAACCCTAACTAGTTCTCTTGTTTTCCTTCTCTCATGTTTTATCTTCTCTTTCCATTTCTTCTTGCCTCCATTTTTGTTGCAGGTTGGAGGGTTGCTGAGGAGGACACCATGAGGATCCTCCACACTGAGGTATATTTTGTGTAAATCCAGAAGGGTTTCCTCTTGTATTATCATATATATATATACATTTGTATATATATTATATCTATGCTGGAGTTGCAGATCTGAATGTGTTTTCCCTTTTTTTTTTGAAACTTTAGAAGTCAATATATATATATCATTAAATAATGTAGGAAAGCAAATACTCAGGCGTCGGCAAGGGCCGAACGACATACAGTGAGTAAGGGCGTCGAGGGTTCAACGCTGCCGCCGCCGCCACTGCATCGAGTGGTAAGAGGAGGGCAGTTTGGGGTTTAAGGCATTGCAAGGGGTGTGGGGTGTGGAGGCCCGCGTGGGAGTTAAGGGAAGCGGGGGGGTGTGGGTGGAGGCAATGCCTCCTCGCCACACCCCTCAAGTGACAGTGGGTTGTGGGCGGTGCCGTCGCCCACAACTCTTTTTTTTGTTATTCTTTTTTTTTGTATGTTAAACCCTACATCAAACACAGTCCGCCATTAAAAAAAATAACTCGCTTTCATAATACTATCCATTGGTAAAAAAAAAATATAAATTCTTTGCTACTATTTTCTTCGATTTAAAAAGCTTGTTCACTATATATATAAACATATATATATATAAACATATATATATATATAAACATATATATATATAAACATATATATATATAAACATATATATATATATATAAACATATATATATATAAACATATATATATATATATATATATATATATAAACATATATATATATATAAACATATATATATATATATATATATATATATAAACATATATATATATATATATATATATATATATATATATATATATATATATATATATATATATATATATATATATATATATACACTCTATTAAAACACAGTATTATTAATGAGTTTAGGTTAAGTGTATAACCAGTAAAAATATATATATGTATATTGTGTATATATATATATATATACGTATATATGTATTTTGTATATATATATATATATTCATTTTTACATTCCTCAAAAGAATAATATGATCAGATTAGAAAAGATAATTTAACCAGGAGGTAAATATTTTTTTTTTTGCAAAAAACATACACAAAACAAACTCTCTATTTCCCTTCTTTTTTTTTTTTTTGCAATAAGTAAAACAACTTATATCTATTTTTTTTTCTTCTATTTTAAATAATCAGCAACCATAATTAAAAAAAAAATGAAAAGACAGTAAACTAAACATTTTCCCTTTGTTTAAACAAAAGCTATTTCAGTAGTACTATTTCATTTTCTTTTCTATTTAACATACAGCCATTTCAGAATACCACAAATATGATTTCGTAGATGGAAGTAAAATAAACAACAAACTATAATTTCTTGTGTCAACTTTCCAATAAACAATAAGCACAACAACAAGCTTATAGAAACAATTTTTGAATAAATTTTGAAGAATACTCTCAATTTATTTTCTTACAACTACTAGCACAAGGGATAGTAAATGAATTTGACCAACATTACAATAAAGAATATTTCACATTTACATTTATTTACAATAGCAAGGACAATAATTTACAATAATCTTTCCAACAATACACTAAGGCCTCCAAGGCCATGGCTCACAAACAACCAACTCAAAAAGTAGTGACAAAACTTTTGAAAATGGACTTCAACAAGCTCCATTTTCTTCCACTATAAACCTTCAATAAATACACAACAAATGGGGAACCAAGCCACTACGAAATGCCCTCCTCCCTACCATAGACCTACTAGTGGGTCACCCCTAAGCTAGGGAGGTAGGAATCACACGATTTCACAAACACACCACAACAAAGAACACAAAAACAACTCAACAATCACCCAAGGATTTGCACATAACAAAACTCATGAAAATGAGTTTGATGGGGGTAGGGAAATGGACCCCTCAACTCAAGAGGTCACTCCATATCTCAAATCACCAAGTCTCAAGGCCTCAAGCCATAACCACCAAAATACATATCTCCAAAATAACTCAAAAACTATCATGGCACTCTTGCCATAAAAAATGTTCTCAACAACAAGAAAATCCCTTAAGGCTATAAGTAGCACAAAAATGAGGAGGTGACCTCGAGGAGGTTCACTCTCCCCTACCCCATACAAGTTGAGCCTTACCTCCAAATGGAGGTGCTCTCACCAAACTCCCAACCCACACAAAAAAGAACACAACCAACAACAAAAACCACAATACAACATAAATGAAATATGCAAGGGTAAATGGCCATAGCCATGGAGCTTACCTTTAAAAGCCCTAAAAATGGAAGCACGTTTGGTGAAGAGCTCCAAGCTTCTCCAAGTCTTCCAATCTCCAAATTTCTCTAACTTCCCCAAAAGAATCTCCAAGAATAGAAAGAAAATATACAAAATGCCAGAACCCCACACTCCTCTTCAAGAGGAGGTAATATAGGCCTTCCAAATTGGCCTTGAGGAATGAGAAGGTGACACTTGTCACCTTCTCCTTTCTCATCCTATGCCATTTGCAAGGGAGAGGAAGTGTGAGAGTGACAAGTGTCACCCTCCAATTCCATTCCAATCCTCACCTTATCCACTTGTGTTCTCACACATGTGTGAGATACCAAGTGGTGAGGTGGCAATCCCCTTCAAGCCTCTATGAGGATAAGGGATGCCATATGGCATCCTCTTATTCTTGAAGAAAGCCATCTCCCTCCAAGATGCTCTCACACATGTGTGAGAGTCTTGGAGGGAGATCCCACACACTTGGGAGTCTTGGAGACCTCCCAAGTCTTCTTGGTGAAGGGATCCCCAAACTTTGGGAAGGGAGATGAGTCTTTCCCAAAGCATGACTCATCTCCCACCCTTAGCCATTTTAAAATTCGTCACTTTGACTAAACCTCAGTTTAGAGTGACCAAAAGTGGGTTACCCCAAGGTTTAGTTAGTCAAAATTGACCCTAGACCCACGGGTAACCACCTAGGGTAAGTTTTGGGACACTAAGGTTCACTTAGGGAGTCATAAATTCACTTTAAATGGCCCAAAAATAAAAATAATACCAAGTGGTGTAACACAATAAAATATACAACACATGATATAAATTAATTAAACAAGGGGTACTAGGCCAAAATAATAAAACAAACAAGTACTTAAGCATCATCCAAATCAAACGTGATCCTCATCCCTCTTGGGAATGAATCAGTTTCACAGGGAATAACATGTGTGAATACTACCTCTAATTTCCCATGGACTGGGAATAAAATCCGACACAACTAGATCAAGTGTCAATCATATCATGAATAATCATAGCCGAAGCAACTGGAATTAAATTCATGCTATTGAATACAACATTAATCATTTATAACATAATTCAAGATTAAACTGCATTTTCTATCTAATGTCACATAATCATCATCAATTAATGAACCCACACAATGAACCCACATGATGAACTAGAAATCACATCAATAATCATCATCTAATATATCTCGCATGTCTAATCTCATCATAGCATCAAATTATGATTTAAATCGAATCACCACATGTCTAATCAATGTCAAATCAAAATCATGAGATATAATCAAATCTGCATAATGGAACAATAGTCTCTAAAAGTCTAATAATGTCATCCACTAAAATGTAAAACGATCAAAATAAGGAAGGAAAGATAATTAGCCTCACATCTATCTCTTTTGGATCCAAATGCACATTGTCAGTTACCTCTTCAAAAATTTTTAGAATGGTCTCCAAATTAAAACCTAAACAATTATCTAAAACCACATCCTCTTCAATAAGAATAATATAACCCTCTTGAAATTAGAAAACATGCACTTTCCTTGTTCTCCCTCATAAACACTATTGTAGTCTCCTGAAAAATAGGGTAAATCCTTAATTGAGTCATCCATATCATCCTCTATAGGTCCTTCAAGAATGTCTTTCCAATTTTGTTCCTTAAGAGGAGATAAATATGAGTTCTTCATCTTTATTTGAGCATTCACCAATCTTCATTATAGCTAGGAAGCCATTTGTGTCTATATAGGTCCTTCAGGAATGTCTTACCAAATTTATTCCTCAAGAGGAGATAAAGACCATTCATATTTATTTGAGCATTCACAAAACTTCATTGTAGCTAGGTCCTCAATAAATTGTTCAATTTTTTATCTTGTATTTAGAGTGCATGAATTTCCCTCCTTATTCTATACAGGACTATTTTGTGCTACAAAACAACTCCTTTTTTCCTTTGTAGTATTCATAAATAGCATGAAAAAACCCTTAAACAAATCAAAACTTAGGGGATGCAAGGATGAGTATGAAATGTACCTTTTGCATAAAATTAATGAACATATTTTTCTATAATCATTGAATGGATAGCAACACCACCTTATTTAGAATAGGACAAAGTTTGAGGAGAGCATGCATTGAGTTGCTTATGTTTCAGTATAATAGGATAAAAATTATTGTGTTTATTTCCTTAATTAGGATTTGGATTTGAAGTGATAGGATACCTAAGGGATTTCAAGGTTCTAAGTTGCCTTTTGAAGGACATACACCCATTAAAAAAATTCTAAAATAAGTTTCTCATTTTAACCACCTCATTTGGATCAAAGTACTTAATCAAATGGGGGGTGAATGGAATTAAAATTTGTATTAGGCTAGGTTGGACAACTTGAGAGGAAAAACGAGATGGAGGGATAAAGAAGGATAGAAGTATAGGAGCTATTTTTATAGCTAACATAAGATCTTTCTCTACTTTGATAGCTAGGTCATAGGCTTCAGGAAGGATCTTACCACCTAACACTTGAATCATCAAAGCTATTTTAGAATCAAGAGATTTTAAATAATAATTTGTGGGTATCCTCTCCCATGTATTGTTGGACTTGAAGTTGAAATCAATCATGGTTTCCATTAAATCTCTCTTTGTGGTGGTGACATACTCAATTAAAATGAATTTGTCTACATTTTCCTTAAATTATTCATGAAACAAGACTCACAACTGATCTTAGTTCACAATGGATGCAAATGCTAAACCTTGAAACCAATCTAAAGCTTTTCCCTAAGAGATAAACCTAGTATTCTAAGGGAAATAGTGCTTGGTTGTAATATTATGAATCTCACACAAATTTATCACATTTTACATGTGATCAGTAGGTAACATAGAGCTATCTCCATAAGAACTAGGGAATTCTCTCAAAGAAAATTTTAGAATAAGATCCCTTTATTGTTTCAACTAAAAAGGATCACTATAATTCCTAGCTACAAATGGAAAATTTATTAGATTTTCTATCACATTTTGAGATATATTTAATTAGTCATAGATTTGCATGATCTATTGAAATACAAAAATAAATTTTTACAACTAGAAGAGTCACTAGGTGGATGATACATGGTCCTCAAATTAGATTTTTATATGATTCACCACCAGAACCATAGAATATGGAATTAAAAGTTTTCTTGGTAAAAAAAATTAAAATGTTTAAAGCCTTGAATTCATCTAATTGGGAATGCCAAAAAAATATTGTCACTTTAACATTCAATTCCCTATCTATTGCACTTAATCACTCCTTGGCCAATTGTGATATTTGGAAGATTTATCTCTAAAACATGTCCCATTAGGTATATGAAACTATAAGAGTTCATGACCATCACTAAAGAAGTAGTTGCATATCCTAAATCTATAAAGAAGTAAGTGAGCTTTGAAAGTGTCACTAAATATTTGGTCTCTAAGATCTTCTCAAACTTCAACCCACATTCAAGTTTTCTTGGTGTGCATTCTTAAAGAATCATGTCATTGGGTTGAGTAAATGCTAGCCATTGAACTCCCTAAATTTCTACTTGTAGTTGGCTTTTTCTCCCAAAGACTAAAGGTTGTTGATTAAGGCTAATTGGACAATTAGAAAAAACTCACATAAGTTCCTCTTATGCCTTGTTTCAACTCATATGAGTTGTTAATTAAGAAATACAATAGCTATCGGAGGCACTCAAAAAAACAATGCCTTACTTTCCATCACTTCTTGCTATCCAATATAATTGCCACACTATCACTCAATAGCTTAAGAGTTGTTAATGCAACTTGTACTAGAATGGGGGCCCATGACTAAGTGTAATTGACCAATAGTAGATGCCATGCTAATGGCAGTTCAATTTCCTTAATGCTCTCTACAAGTTTTTAGATCAATATATGGATGGTTGGTATAAGCTCTTGGCACCAAAATAGCAAATTATATCATAATCTCTATAGGCCATTAAATAATAAAATAAATAACACAAGTATCACATAGTTCTTCAAAAGGATTCATCTACCCAAGTAAGCTTATAACATAGAGAACAAGGTATCCCTCATCAAAAGTAAAGAAAAATTGGTAAAATTTTGAAATGTGGTGATTTCTTAGTACACCTATATTTGAGGCGAAGTTATAAACCTTGACGATCATTTTGAGCTCATGTGCATGCTTAGTATTCAATATATTTTACTTTCTTGTTACATCATGCATTTCTTATAGTTCTTACTTTACATGATTTACATGCTTACCTTCCATTTACATTTCATGTATTATTTTTCCCTCTCCTCTAATTCCTTGTATTCGATGGATGCAACCAACTGAAAGGGAGAATATTTAGTCACTAACACTACTATGAGCTAAGTTTATAGAAATTTATAGGTTCCCACATATAGACTTATCATCATGGGTTGACAGATCATTAGCACATACTATGACATGATAGTGTCCAATATATCATATCATCCCATGACCACTACTCTAGGTAGAGTATTACCATTTTTTCTACATTTGTAGATGCATTCTAACCCTACTCTCTCTTCTCTCTCTTTCATGATCAATGATAGTAAAATTCATTTTGCATTTATGATTATTACTTGTGTGATAGAAGTTGCTCACTATAGATTTTTCTTTTTATTGTAGGTTCCCATGGAGCATGCATTCCAAAGGATGAACACACATGATGACATCTAGAGGGTTCCATTACTTTACATGGAACTTTATATCCTTTCAGTCTAACTATTTAATTTACATGCACATTTGTGAGTGCTTACATACTTTGAGATAAATAATCACTTAGAGATTCAAATACACCTCAAAGTGGGGGCAAATTGTAATGGTGAAATTTGCATACCCATTGTCAATTCCCATTTAGTTTAGAGCCCATTTTGATGGATTGACTTAATAAAATTATATATTAAAAAATGACACAATCTTGTGTGAAGTTGGTCTCACTCCCAATCCTTAACCTATCCCCATTTACACACATTCTCAAACATTTGACCTTATCTCTAATTCCATGTTTACACTTATACCTATACATTCAAAGTTCATTATGCCTATTATTTCCAATCATACCTTGGCATTCATCCTCTTCCTAGATATTACCATTTTAGGTTTGAATTGAATCCCACAAGCACAAGATCAATCCCATGCCCATGGATCTAACCCATAAAATTTAAAAATCTAAATTCTAAATTTGCAACTCCTATATATTTTATTCCCACCATGAGCCAACTTAGCACATGTTAATTTGTGCAATTTATTGATATGTCTTGGTATTGAAATATATTTATATGCATTTATTGATCATCCTCTCATATCTATAATTCATTAAGAAATCATTTGCATTTAAGAAGCATTCATTGCTAGAATCTTTCAAATTGGAGTGCTAAAACAAATCTAGATCTACAATTGACAAATATTTGCATGACTAAAGATTGTTGTTCTTAATATTTCCACAACTCTAAAATTAGTCTTTCCAAGGGGGTGACTTGGAAGAGGGTAAGTGCATGGAAATGGAGGGATAAAATTAGGTCAAAAGTGGTCACTTTTTTTTGAAATTAGCAAAAATTAAACTTTAACAACTAATTCAAGATACCTATGTTGAAAATTTTATGATATGATAAGGACAAGATTAGTATTGCTTAGAATTTAGTTTCTAAACTATTGATTGTTTAAAAACTTGGTGGAGATTAAGAGAGTGAATAAGGGAACACACAAAGTGGTCCTATTTTTGTCAAAAAAATACAACATAGTGTTAGGTGTGCCTCCTTAAATTGTTGACGTTTTAATTATTTCTTAAATCTCTTTGGTGTAAAATTAGCTAACATCACATAGTATTTTCTAAATTTTTTTGTTGATTTTTTTACTAATTTTCAAAGTAGACACATTTTGGAAAATAAAAAATTAAGTGTGGTCCACCCTAATTTTGAGAAAAATAATAGAAAATCGATACATTTTTATGTGTGTATCTAATGAAATGTAAAATGTGAAGATGTATTTGTTTTAAAATTTGGATGAGTAGATAAAAAATTACATAGAAAAATAATTCATGCGTTTTTGGAAAAAAAATAAAGACACTACTAAAATTAACTAGAGATCAAAGCCTTTATTATATTTAGATTTTTTTAAAATTACATAGTTAGAAAGCTAACAGAAAGCTTTATGTCATAGTGGTGTTTTTCTACAATTTTATCCTAAAATACATGAACCTAGTGGAGAGTACACTTGACATTTGTTTGTTTTTTGTATGACTTTTCTAAAACATATTTTTGACACCCAAATTGAATGTCCAACCCTTAAGATTGGTAAATTCAAATTTGTTCCAAGCCCAAGGGAGACATTTGATTGGTCAAAACTAGAATGTGAGCGCATTATAATGCGCTTGCATAGCAAAAAATCCATATGAGCCATAGCGTGTGCATGTTATAGCATGCATCATGTTTTCCAAAACGCAAGTGTGTTTTAAAGAATTGTGAAATTTGGCCATTTTTTGGCCCCCAACATTTTGCACTTACTTGAGAACTTGACCCTAGTGACCTAATAGCCGGCTGTTTTTAAACATCATCCACTTCAACAGTCAAAAGTCAATTTTGGTCAATAAAAATAAGACAAATATTTACCACGTTTTGCTGTAAATAAGGTGTAAATTTCTTATTGATTGTTTGACCATTGAAATGGATAATATTTAAGTAGAGCCCTAATAACCTCCTCAAAGTAGTTTTAAATGACAATAAGTAAAAAGCAATGAATTATGTGAAATAGAAAGCATACACACATATTTAGCTAGATTAGATCTATGTGCCATGTAGGATAGATCTTTGTCCATGCAATTGACTCAAACTTGTAGATTTGCATCGAGTTAGCGCCACGCCTGCTTTTACGGTTGCTTTAAATATGTTGCATCTGCCTTTTCAGCGAAATGGGCAGGTGGCCAACTTGAGACTTCTCCAATTAAGACTTTTTCAACATAGAGATTGTGGTTTGTATATAAGATTTTAATTCATCTGAGAATTTCAAACCTCCATTAAATCAATGGACTTATTTATCAAACAAGCCTGCTAAGATTTATTGTCTGGCCATCAATGTTGAATGATGTTTGACATGGCAAAAATTTGAAAATGTCAAGCACGGATTCTCAGATGATTATATTCTGAGTGGTTATGCCACATTTTTCTTTGCAGGGGGCATCTAACTACTAGATACCACAATATCTTACACGTTTTATTATAAAAATATGGATGATTATAGAATAATGACTGAAATCGTAGCAAGTGAAACTAATAGAATTTTATAGATTTTTTATACACACAATTTATACTATATTCATTACATAAAGGACAAACTATTCGAACCTAAACTGAATGGGAAAAGCGTAAGGTATGTGATTTTCACCATTACATTTTCTTCCCATTTTGACTTGCATGTGAACCATTATCAAGATGTATACATTTATAAAATAGTTAACATGAAAGTAAATATTTAGACACTCATAAAATGATATAGATGGGGATGATGATTCAATACAATCTCCACACAATCAGTGCTCCATCTTGAAATCTACAAACTACAAAAGTTCCAATGAATAGAATTTGATAAAAATTTGAAATAAGCACTAACACAATTTCTTAAAAATGTCAATGAACAAAACTTAGGTAAGTACAAAAAGTAAAGGTAACATTCATTCAGGATAGTGATAGCTATGAAAAACTATGAAGCTAGAACAACATGATGTCATTCATGGGCATGAATTTTATTAAAGCAAACATGTAGTGCCCCTCATCTCGTCGTCCATCAGATTGATGTTTGCTTAGACTTTATGATAGTGTCTTAGACCGTAGATGATGGATCTCTTGTTATTTTGCTAATTCATTATGGACCTAATCAGTATAGTAACAATTGTTGATGTTGGAATAGGTTATTTTATGCTTTAGAATTTGATAAATAAACTAGATGTTACAAATGTTTGATGTTAATTGCGATATTGGATTGTAAGAGGATTGAATGTTTTATGTTGTTGATTAATATCAGATACCTTGTTCAACATAGTTAATTGTTTATTCATAAACGTGAATGGAACAGTGTTGTATTACTCGCTCTCGAGTACCCTACACCACTGCGATTTCCATTCACTACAGAACTGCATGTGGATATATATATATTGTTATGTTTAACCGTGTGTTGTTGCAGGAATGCAGGTACTAGGCATCGACTCCACCTGATTACAGGTCTGAGCGTGCCTTCGCCAATGGATTAGTTGTTTGGAGTTAACGTGAGGTCCCATGTCAGTGTGGTCTGGTTGTCAGTTTATCCTCTTGGTCATTGTCTGTCATTTGATCATGATTTGTGGACAAGTAATATTGCACCTTGGAGTCTAACTAGGTTAGAAAGTGTCTAAGTGTGTAAGGTGTCGTTGTGCTTTTATTAGAATCATTATACGAAAGAATATAAATGTTGATAAATGAGCATAATGTCGTTAGTTGTCGATTATCATTATAAATAAATTATTATTTTATTAGAAGTGTTGTTGTTAAATAAAGTTGTAAGAAATTTTGTATTGTTCAATATAATATTATTTATAATAAATATTTAAATAAATAAAATAGTTGTAAGTTATGTTGTAATTTGTGATTTACAACTTAATTAATAAAATAAATTAAAATATATAGTTGTACTATTATAGATAGTTGTAATATTATAACTTTATTAAATAAAATATGCTTGGTCGGCTATAAAGTAATTAAATGTTGTCGGAATTGTGTGTTAATATTTAAAAAGAATAACCTCTTGGGATTATTAAATTAAATAAAAATATTAGTAGAGAAGGGAGATGCACGGGATCACGTGCCGAGTCCCTTAGAAGAAGGAAGGGGCTGTGTTATAAAAGAAAAGATTGTAGAGGCAAAGAGGGGAGCATTGCAGGTAGAAGCAGAAAGAAGAAGACTAGAATAAGAAGCTTGGAACTGTAGCAACTGAAGCAGACTCGTCGATTTGACGCCGCAGCCAGGTTCCTTTAAATGCATAATTCCTTTCCTCTAAATTTTGAATCTGCAGGTGTTGATTGTTTCCTTGTTTCTAAATGGATTGTCTTGGTCGAATTTATGCTTCAAGAGATATTTCAATTTGCAATTAAGCTGTTTTCTGCGTTTACGCCATTTCTGTGTAGGAGTTGGAAAAGAACTGAAGTCTGAAACACAATTAAGGATTTAATCATGAAATTTTCATTTGCAAATCCCTTATCCTCTCATCCACTAACTATTCTGTCTAACTGTACCTGGAATCGTTTCAAATTCCCTTATCTTTTATCAATTTCCAGGCCGTTTCTGCCCTTTCTGCATAGTCGTTGGGCATAAAGCATCAGCACAAGCCGCTCCAATCCACCACCACAAGATTTACGCCTCACGAAATATAGGCTGAGGAATATTAAAACCCCCGCCGCTGGAAGCAAAACCCCAAGGGCTACTGATATTTTTGTCTTGCTGCTACTTGTTTTCCTTTCGTAACTCCTCCGGGGAATCGAACCTCCGACCGTGGATGGCAACTCCAACAGATTCTGCGCACTGAGAAGACAGTAAGCCGCATTAGGGCCAAGCTCTTCGTAGCTATTGATGCCTCCTCTGACGTATACGATCACAAACAGCTCACAGTTATTATTCGCCTTTCCGTCTTTAGCCGTCAATTGACGGAGAACTCTCGCCATGGCTCGTACGCAGGCGTGACAGAAAAATTGGCCCTTGGAACCATTGCAGGATCTCTTGATTTCGGAAGTATTGACAACATTTTCTAAGGCATATTTATTCTAAATCCTGTGACATTGTGTAGGGCCGTTGACAAAATTGTGCGGCTCCATTTTGCAGCCATGGAAAACATTATTTTGTGCGTCTACTCCTTGGGACTCCATTTACCGCTGTATGGCATCCATGCAAACCCTAGAAGTCTGGATGTCCTCTAGAAGAAATGAACCAGTGCTGTGCATCCTTGAAAAGAGCAGGATCCGCATTAAATCATTAATGGCCTCGCAGCAGTGTGTTCCTTTTTTACATTTTTGTACGATCCATGGATGAGAAGACAAGTAACTCACATTTAACGGACAATTTCCTGTTAGGGTTTCCGCTGCTGCTGGCGAGATCTGATACGCCCAGCGGAACTCAACAACAATATTAGAAAACAAATCAAGGAGGAAGTTTCTGAACATTCAGTTAATGCCTTCTAGCAAATCATCCAAACAGCGAATAACCATTATTTTGGAAAAACAAGCATACTTATTTGAGCCTCATTGAATTTAGAATTCACATGGGAGGCATCCTCTAGCTTACATTCCAAGTTGCAGATAAGTTGAGAATTTAAAATTGAAGGATAGTCAGATTATATTTCCCACAAGCTTGAAAATAATATTCCCACATGGTTGCCATTGGAAAGGCAAAGTCTGAAGCACACAAAACAAATTTAATTTGAAGGCATCTGTGACAAACTTGTATAATATTTGCTTTTGATTAAAACAAGAGGCAATGGAAGTAGGTAGATTACACAACAAAGAGGCCCAAGCCACCTAATCTACTGACAAAAGTGAACCCAATAGTGCTACCAGTAACAAGCTTGAATCTGTATATATATAAAGAAGATGCTACAATACAAAGGCAACAGAACAAAACTATAATAATACCAAGACACCAAATAGCGTGAATATCATTTACATGATTGCAATTTGCAGTGTATACGATAGGAATTTGACCACCAGAGGTATGTTTCTTTTTGCACCTAGATAACAGTTGGTAGAGAATCATTGTTCAGATCCCTAAGTAGGTCCCAATGCTTTTTGTTCTTTTATTGTGTGTTTCTGGAGGTCTGTGTCATCTTAGGAGAACCTGTCTATGACTTGTACAAGTGACAGAGATAATCGACAACATAAACGGTCAACCTTGTGATTTATGAATAGACAAAGCCTCAGTAGGCAACATGCTGATAGCGCAGTACTTCTCATCATCCTCTATGAATGCAATAGTTCTATCGGTTCGAGATAATCTTGACAAAATTTCCAATGTGTCTCTCCCAAGCCAAGCTAGGAATATACAGCAGCCACTGGGTAAAAGAGAAATTCATGGCAGCCCTGACACTAGTTCATCTTTGAAGAAGACACGACATGACAATAGGAGAAGGATTTGAGGCTGGAATTTTTTATGTGAAGCATGGAGGAGAATCCTCAGTTTCTTTATGTGCAGTCTTCAATGTTTTGAATTAACTGAATATCCATCTCAGAAGCATGGAGAATATTTGTTATGGTTATTTGAAAGGCTATGATAATTGGAAGCGCCATTTGAATAATCTGTTGATGGAAGGACATTAGATTAGATGTAAAAGCATAGGGGAAATCTAACATGATTAGTACTATGGTTGATGGCTAATACCTTGGGCTCTGCCTTTGTCAAACTGCAATATAGGAATGGTATGCTAAGTCAATGTTATTTTAGGGGAGGATCGATTACGGCAGCAGGTAGATTAGAAGCCATCCACAATCCAAGCATTAGAAATACCTAGAATTAAGATGAGTCCTTTAAATCAGAGCCTAGTGTAGATGCATCTAATAATCCATTTATGGTGGAGACCGAGTTAGATTGAGGTTTTGATGGAATATGGGTACAGATGGTTCAGTTTGGTATGTAGTCAGTGGAGGTTATTTTCCCTTCTCTTTAGCTGTTGTAAGCAATCTTGATATTTGTAATTTGAGCAGCAAAATGGTGTCGGATGTTTTGATTTCTAATTTGTATGGTACTGAGCATTTAGCAATAAAAACATACATGAAATTGGTAGTCTGTACATGTAGGCTTATACACAGAGCTGTATGTTTTGTGTAATGTCTATCTGCAGTGGTATATATTATTCTCCTTGAAGCCAATAAGCATCTCAGTAAACTGTGGAGGGTTTACCCATGCAGATCGCACCCCTAGTGGAGTTTAGCATCTTGTTCCTCATGCACAGTGAACATTTCATAACCTTAGAGTCTTAGATTGTATTCTGCAATCTTATTATGGAATATCTCATCCACATTATGCTCTAAGGCCTCTTGGTGCCATGAGTGTCTCAAGAAATCTGTGGTGCCATCATGGATTATTGCTTTTAAGTCATATGGTAGATCTAATAGCTATCTCCATATTCTTGAGGTTTAACTTTATCTTTTGCATATAGGGTGCCATTTATAAGGAAACCTTGGAAACCACTATACATACCAAGACATGATCCTTTACTCTCATTGTCACTCGACATATAGGCTATTGTTGGGCATTCAGCTGTCCACAACGTTAGCAAGCATTTAGTTAATCCATAATTTCGTATTTCCATTTGATCTCATTTAGGAGTTGTTCTCTTTTTAGGAGTTGTGACTTTGATTTTACTTGGAAGCATTAACAAGATGCTAGGATCTCAAAGAACGCCTTCGTCTTTTATGATTAATGTTGTTCAAGAGTTATATTAATAGAGAGAAGTCGTTAGACTAAATAAATATCATCCATTTCAATGGTTAAGCGGTCATTAACAATTTCACACCACCTTTGTGATCAGTGCTTACAATTCAATAGGTTATTACACTTGAAACAGATATAGTAGAAGCATTTACCAGAAAACTGTAATGCCTTGGGAATGAACATAGTTGATACATCTATTAAGTTTGACGGCATGAGAATGTCTAGTCTCAATCTTCTTCTTAGACAGATTTAAATCATCTTTGATTAAAACATTTCAGAGACATCGTTATGATGAAGAAAACGAAAACATTGATGTTCATTATTGATGGTTGGACCTTTGTCCTCATTGTATTGCCGTATAGTTATAAGGTATTATTTTAGTACTTAATCCAACATTGGCAGGGTAAGTTAATCAGTGCAAAATTTGTTATACTTGTGTTTTATAATCTATCTTTAGAAACAAATGTAGAATATTTAGATAATTTAATTGTAATGTATTAGTATAATTGTTGTATTTATTGTGAAATCAATTAGTTTGATTTAAAGAGATAATGTAATCCATTGTTGATTTCATTACAAAGTTATTTATGATGAGCCAAGAAGGAATTTTAGTGTTTAATTTCTAGAATCTGAATTGTACTGTGTGAGTTAAGTATTTCTATTGTTGTAAAGAGTCGAATTGAGAGTGGTCATACTCGAAATTCCAGAGGCTTAGTTTGTCGTAGTGTGGATGGATGTTTTTGTATTTGTGATGTTATAACGATTATGTGATTCAAATTTAGTATGAAGTATAATGGAGTATTGACTAAGATGATTATGTGTTTTGTGATATAATATTCTCTGGATGAGATATTTTACCAGCTGTGACTATCTTGTATCCGTTTTGTCATAATTGTTGTTTGGAGAGACCTGGTATCTGTAAAAGTGTAAAATGTTGTAATGCTATAGGCGATGGATAACAATTGGTGTTATGATTTTGTTTGTAATGCAAGAGGGTTTATGCCTTACAATGACCATGTATGTGTATTGCTATAATGCCTTGTATGCTGGTTAGGGTTTACTAGGTGTTAGGAAGGAGAGTGGCTTTCAACGTGGGGCCGGCGCCCAAAGTGGCAGTTAGGATAACCCGTTGAAAGTAGATTAATCAAGTGATAACCTAAAATGAACTAGGGGGTTAAGGGTAGTTTTCACATTAAACAAGATTAATGGATTCCTCTCCCATGGCCTGTAGTGCTTGTATAGACTATGGATGGGTAGAGAAGGCCTAGTTGGCATGATTGACTTCCTTGTCCTCACGAAAGGAAGGTTGATTCCACATGTGTCACCCTATGGGGCCGGCGCCTAGTGAGAGGCTGTCAGGATAACCATAGATGGGGGCTGGCGCCTAGTGAGAGGCTGTCAGGATAACCCATGTTAGGACCGTGCGATGACACTCTCCCTACTACAACCTAGCATTCCTTGTTTGGTCTCCCCACTTACGTTATGTTTCACCTCTGGAAGTTAAGTTGTGTTGTGTTGTTTATGTTAATGCCATGTGTTGTATTGGCATTTGATCATCCTTTGTTCTTGTTTGTCTTCTGTCTACCTGACTATTATTGTTTGGGACCTCATGTTAACTCCTAGCTCGGGGGGTGGACCTTAGGGTTCCACATGGTCGGGTGGAAGAGCTATTTTATCCATTGGTTATTCTTGTCGAAGCTCATGTACAAAAAAGATTTATTCCAGTTTTCAGACAATTGTACTTGTACCAGTTGATGAAGATGTATGTGTATAATCTTGTACCAGATTTGTGTAATAGAACATTCATTGTGTATGTAATTCTGATGTAGTCTGAAAATGGCAATGTAATGATGTCATGATGTACTTATGTGTAATAAAAGCATTTTAGTTATGTTTTGATCATGTAGATTGTATTATCTGACGGTATGTAATGAATATGAATCAGTTATTCAATTATGCATTGGATTTAGATCAGTTACTGATGAATGTTAAATTATGTTAGTTGGTTTGTAAAGTAATGCAGCCTTGTATCCTTAGAGAATATGTCATAGTTAGTTATGTTAACATTATTTGTTATCTTAAACATTTAAAAAAAAATGTTCCTGTTTCATGTAGCACAAATGTGTAATTCTTTGAGGTGTACAAGGCGGGCGTTACAAAACATCAAGGAACATTAGTGATAATATATGACCCCCTCCATTTGGTAGCATACAAAGGATGTGAAGAATTAGAGGAGAAGATAAAAGATATGATCATGTAAACAAATAAGATTGTAGTTAACAAGTGTCATAGAACTACTATTGGTGATCAAAACTACAACTCCATAATCTTAGATGATAGGCTCAAAACCTAGGCCCAAGGATGTGTATCAACCTAGAGGCTAGAATTATGAGCTAAGGCCCATAATTAGACAATCTACAATTAAGACTCATAGTTAAATAAAGTTTGGTCTCCACTCAAGTTTATATATGTTCTAAAATTTTCATAATGTGAGATCATAAAATAAGTATTATAATTTTGTATGACTTGAGTAATGTATGAATTAAACTAGTTTAGCTATGGGAAAGGGGCATAGAGGAATTAAAATATCCCATATGATAATGTAGGATGATGAGTAGTAGGAATAATACTTAAGGGTTGTTCAAATGGGAGGGAGTACTTAGAAGTATGTGAAAGTAGCAGGGGTGGGTGGGATCCATTTTTAAGAGAGAAAGCTTAGTTATAAGAGAATTTATAAGAAGAGATGAATAAGAGGAAGAGTTAATAACATAGTGTAAAAGATAGAGAAATAAGGGATAAAGAGTGAAAAAGATAGTGTTAAAGTATGAAGATGAGGTGTTTCAAAGAATGATATTTAAGTGTCGGGATGATGTAAATAGTGTTGATGGGTGTTTTTTGACACAACAACTTAGATAAAATACCAAGTATCTTGTCTCTCCTGAAAGGAATCAAATCCCAAAGAAATGAGAAATGACTACCCAAAGGTCTATACTGCTAGGTCTTGGCTTTATGAGATAACTCAGTAGGTTGACATTCTTTTTCTGTTCCAATCAAGGGGCTTACATGAATTTGGACAAACTTCAACAAAAAAGGTTAAAATGCATATAAACCAATTAGTTTTCAAATTTAGCAATGCATAAACAAATTGATCCAAACATATATTGCCATAAAATGAATTTCAGCCCATAACCAACAATATATCAACTTGTATTCATAAAATATCAACCTTACAACAACAATATGCAAGTTATAAAGTCATATTCTAACTCTAAACTAGCCAAATTTGATTTAAAAAGTGCAAAAAAAGGCAAGATAGAGAAAGGTTACTAAAAAATATAACTAAATCATAAACCTTTTCAATCATTTAGCTTCAACAATGGATAGATATGTTTGTAAACACATTTAACCATCCTTGATTTGATAATGAAAATCCATCAACCAAGATTCAAGGAGGTGCAATAATCAATGGTGAAATTAGGTGTTCAGATTAACCACACAAAATAATTTACAATTAGAAAACCACCAGTGGTATGAACACTTTGCAAATTTATCAAATATCCATGTCTCTTCAGCTAAAAATAAAATAACAAACTCAACTTGGGGTTTAGAAATCATTAAACAAACTTTGTATGATGACAAGTTCAATAAATTTCAACAATTTCCATTCACAATCTTGACTAGAAACCATGAATCAAACTTGTATTAAGCTCAAAAGATTCATAAATATCAATAATTTCCAAACTTTGTGTAGAGAAAACCATGAGAATAACATGAAAAAACAAAAAATACTATGTATTTGCTCCCAAATCCCAATAGTATAAATGTTTTCAATGTGTTTCCAATGAGTTTTCCCAAGACACTAATAAGAACACAATAGTTCTTCACCAATTCTAACTACTAGCTTCTTACAATGAGTTTCTAGCTGTATAGATATTCAAATTAGCTTTTCCATACTAAGTTTTTACCCTAAAATCCAATTGCTATGATCAATTTGATCCAAGGGCTCACATTTGTTACTCAAACACAAAGTTAACTTTGGTGGAAAGGAATATTCCACTTCTTCCCCTTGTAGCTTCCTCAACAAGCTTCCCTTAGTAAAAAAAAGTAATATTTTACTTACTTTTTGTTACTAAGTTTACCAAATATGACCAAAAGTAACTTTTGGAAGCAAAAATATTAAATATTTGCAACTACATCTGCAAAGCCTTTAATATTTGCAACTACAACTCCAACAATTTGTTGTAATGTGACAAATATTCATAAAAAAGACATAAGCAATAGTAGTAAATCATTTTTCTATTATAGGTGGTTGTAGGCATCCATTATTCATGTGCAAACATGAATATGCAGCTGTAGGTGACTGATTTTGGCATTAAAAGTTCATTTCCAGACCTTATCCATCATGTTTCCACCTCAAATCTTCATCTCAGACCTAGAATATGTTGCATACTTGTAGAAGGTTGTATCAATCATGTATCAATCTGCAAATGAGGCATAAGGTGATACAATTCATCTTCCATCAGTTTTATGGCTTCAATCTATTTATTTTCCACCATTTTGGGCTCTAAATATGCATGTGTTGTTGGAAATATGCATCCATATAGACTAATTTCTCATAACCCAATAATAGATTAATGTGCAACAATACCCAGAAATCTACATGCAAAAAGAAATACACAATCATACCATCAATGGTGACACAAGATATACTCTAGGAAAACCCTCATGGAGGGAAAAACCTAGCCTCCAAAAGCATCCATCTCTCATGTATTATTCAACAATAAAGATTACAATACATATGCAGAGATCACCTCTGAAACATTAAACTCTCTACTTGCACTCCATGTGAACAAGCTGTTAGACTTAGGGCATACAACTGAGAGGGGGGGATGAATTAGTTGTATAAAACTTTCTCCAATAAAACACTTAAATCTTCTTAGTGATTAGCAGTATATTAATAATGAACCATAATGCATTCAAATCAAGAGCAGAAACACATCAACACATAAGACACCAAGATTTTGACGTGGAAAACTCGGTTAAGGGAAAAACCACGGGGTGATAACCCAAGATTGTATTCTCTATTAGAAGAATAGAAAGAACAAATGGCACATGCCAATTAGGGCTCATTGCCCGAGCACACTGCTCACAAGAGGCTCATTGCCTACAAGAGACACACTATCTATAAAGAAATAAATATCACATACATGAACTGGAGAATAGCATCTTTACCATGCTTGAATCAGTTCCATTTAAGCCCAATACTTCCACTCTGCCTTTCGCTCTCCTCTTCACTACAACACTCTCATCACCACAAGGACAACTTTGAAATGACTTCGCAACCCCTTATTTATACATGACATCAACTTAGGAATAATCATCTAAGTCGGCAAACATCTACCAGAACATCCACAAGAAGTGTAACTTATCCGGTCAGCCAGTCTCAGGAAGAACATCATCATCCGGAGGTTAATCTTTAATAGCACGCTCCAACTCTAATGCAGGCCATTAACACATGTTGGACACAATCCAAAGTCCTTCACAAGGTTTCTTGAATCACCAAGAATATCCACACTTCATCTGCTTACTGGAATTCTTCTCTCCATCCAGAGCTTCAAGAACATAGTCTGTCATCTTTGTCACAAAGGAATAGGTGCTTCCGGACCTTCAAACCATGAACCAATAGAGTTGACACTTCACAATGACATCCTCAACACTCCCTCAAATCCGAAGAATGGGATAATGCATTTCTGGATCTCACCAGACCTATCTGTGTCACTCGGTCACCTCTGAACACCTGCCGGAGCCGGTTCTACTTGAGCGGCCATAACTTCTTCAAATCTTCATGCGGACCTCTAAAAACTTGACTGGAACATCACAAGACTCATATCTACAAACCCTTTGAACTACAACCTCTGATCTACATCTTAGCTGGGATCTCCACTTCACTGTCTCCATTGCTCCTCTCTGCTCATCCAATCCTTCTCATCAATGCAACATTAGTATGTTGACATCGATGACAACACCGGTTAGACCCATACTTGCAACACAAGCATGTAACCATACATCAAATGTCATGCTTCAAACCCTCACAAATGCAACCTGCAAGAGATGCTCAAACTAAACCCAGCCAATGGCAATAAGCCCTCACCTCACTCTTTCTAACAACATCTTCCCATGGGTTTGCTTTTATAGACATAAGATCACAAAAATACAACATGTGGTATGGTAAAACCATCTTCCCCAAAACCATGATTGTACAAAACCATTGACCCCACATTTAATTATTGGTACTAAGTTTTTCCAAATAATCAAATAATTACAAATAAATAAATAATTAACCCATTGTTACATACAATGATTACAAGTGGCGCCAAATAAATATTTAATGTGGATAAATACATCACATGATGCACCATAAATAAATATTTATTTTACATAATAAAATAATACCAATGTTATGCAAGTGTAAAACACACCTGCTCCAATATTCTCCCACTTGTATAAATTGTATAAGCGATCAACATGTAAACTGAAAACATCAATGGAAATCATCCATATGCCCAACATGTACCATGTAACCATCCATGTGCTCCAAGATACCTGCAATAATAATCAAGTTGCCCACCATCTCAAATAAGAATCCCCTCATCCTCCATCTAACCAAACCATGAAGAATAAGATCCTCCAAAGAGATGCCAAACAAAACTATCACGTAGAAGCAAGAAACTTGCATCAACTGATGTCCAAATGCAAGCACCAAAACCAATGGTAACAAATAGGCTTGAGTACCTAACAAAAATCAATCACCATAGCTGAAAAAGCAACCACAACTAGTTGCTAATGCATCAACTAACCATACCTCCAAACTAAGGTATACAAAAGTTAACAAGTAGACCTTATTCCATCAACATATTCAACTCAAATCACAATGATAACAAGTCCCTATATATGCTCAATCCTACATAAATAAGTCCTCCAAGGTAATAACACAAAGCATGTGATAAAAAACCTCAAGACCCTCCATACTGCAGCATAATGAGAACATCCAATGTAAAGGAATCATATACATCCTGGAACTCACACTACATGAGTAAATGTCAAATCTGAAAATAGATCAAGGTATCCAAAGATCCACTAATAGCACACACATAGATGATGTGGCTAAATCCTATATCACATAGTGCCAAAGAATACACACATATATATGCAAAATTGGCAAACTACATAGCTGCAACATATCTCTCCTCAAGTCCATATCTCTCCCAAAACCTCCACATCATAAGAGAAAGAAGTTAGAGAGACTCAAAAGTTCCACACACATCTCAACTCCAATGTCATGTGAACACAAATATCCAAGAAGAAGAATAAGACCAATCAAGAGAGAACCTGCAAATCATAACCATGTCCTTCTATCCACACTAATGTGCTATAGCTATGAAAAGTATAATCTACTTTACAACCCAAACCAAGAAGCCTCCTCAACATCCAACAAATCAAGATGCAAGCCTCTCAAATCAAAGGTAGATCAAACTCATAACCATACCAAAGTAGGAATAAGCCCAAAGCCACTAACCATCTCCATTACACATAATGATCTCATAACAACTCAGGATCAAACATAAGGAGATAACTAATCATATCCAATTATCTACTCCTCAAATAAGTCCTCATAACCATAATCCATAGCTCAAGAATCAAGAATGAGATGATAAGATACAAACAAAAGAATGCATTTAAATAACAGGTGGGCATACCTATCTAATCATTCACTGTTGAGTGGACCAAGAGTGGGGATGAGATTTCTCCTCTAGGATGCACCAAGCCCCAAAGGCTCTTTCTAAGAACAATCTCCTTAACATGTCCATGTTGGACTCACCTCCAACCAAGGTGTAGGCTCCTCAATCTTGCTACTGAAATCCTCATAGAAGAATAACCAAATCAACACATCTCTCTAATCCTAAGAGAACTCAAGCCTCACCTAAGTCTCCAAGTATCCATGGGTACCTCCATGATCAATCCATGCTAAACTCCAAATGCAAAATCACACCATCATGAAGCTCCCAAGCACATGACCAATGTACTCAATACAAAGAGAACCATCAAGATCATAGTCAAAGCTCTTACTGCTCATATGCATAACCAAGAAATATATCATGACATCATGATCTAATCATCTCCTAAAAGGAAGATCTATGTCTCATAAGAACATATCCTTCTATAAAGAGCACCTGTATCATGCCAACACTCTAAATTGGTATCAAGATTAAACCATGACACAATACCAACCATCTTGTAAGTAAGGATCACCTATCAAAACTAACAAACCATAACCAACACCTCAACCAAACTCTCCAAGAGTCCTCCATGGTACCAAGATGTCAACATCTCCAAATCACATGAAGATAACCATATCCTACCAAATCTCCCATTGAAGTGTGAGACCGAGCTATTCATGGCAACAAGAAAAACATCAAACTATCATTGTCAAATGCTCCCACTGAAACATGTAACCAATCTATCCATGACATCGTGATAACCATCTCCTACATGAAGATCATCCATGGCCCCAACACAAAAAAATAATTCCACTATAACAACTTCCAAAAGGTTGAGTAAACCATAATCTCCAAACCAAGAGGATGAACAAAACTTGTAAACCAAGCATCAATCTAAAACCACCAAAACTGAACTTGTAAAACAATCATGTCATACTAAAGTCCCAACCAAACAAGGAACATCCATGA
Organism: Cunninghamia lanceolata; assembly: GCA_027924645.1. Classification (NCBI taxonomy): domain Eukaryota; kingdom Viridiplantae; phylum Streptophyta; class Pinopsida; order Cupressales; family Cupressaceae; genus Cunninghamia; species Cunninghamia lanceolata. Next base: position 3,259,672 of record BSBN01001135.1, on the reverse strand, counting down.
CACCATGATCAACACCCAACATACCTGCACCAAACTCCCATAAAGTCTCACACAACTGTACTATATAGTCAACAAACATAGGTCCTATATCATGATTGTATCAGGTAATACCATCTCTCTCTCTATATCTCAAAATGACAAGAAAACCAATGCAACATATGACTAACCCAGGCCACAAATCAAAATCTACATCAACACTGAAACATCTATGGGCATAGACAACCCACATCCAAGTAATATATTCAACATGTAAGCCTAAATAACCTACAACACTACATAACATGTAGATCTCACAATGCAACATGCAAACTCAACAATACATGTATAAGGATGTCAATAAAGGATAATCAGAGATAAACCTGTAAGTCTATAATGACTCAAACATCAAATCATCTCAGATTCAATTTGCCATCAACTCACAAACACACCAAAAGTCAAAGGAACCAAAACAAGATCAAACTAAACAAACCTCATAATATCATCTCCAAACTTCCTTCACTATGTAGTGCTCAGAAATACCTTTCCAACACCTATAAGAAGTCTGAAATCTGACTCGGTATGCACAAGTTATGGCCGGTCAAAGCTCAAAACACATATTTGACTTCCAACTGGAAAACACTATCAAAAAAGAAAAATATGGAAAATCATCTAACACCATGGTGTAGTATGTTAAAAGAGATTTATTTTGACTATAAAAAGTTGAAAATCAGACATATTGGGTGAAAGTTATACCCCCCGCAAAAAAATACCCAATAAGGCTATAAAACTGGCCCTGGTGGCCAGCCGGTGGTGGAGTTGCGGTGGTAGGAAGTTGGTGGAACTCAAAAAAATTTTAAACAAAGTTTAATTGTTGATTTGTAATGTTTGAAGTTAAAAAATTTTTAATAAAGTTTTTAAAAAATCTATGGGCTAGGCTGGGCGCTGGCATTGGCCTCATCGAACTAGCGCTAGAACCAAGGGCCAAAGGAGTTCCCAACCTAGAATCGTCAGTTGAGGGCCGACCAGCCCTAGCAGTTGAGTCCATTGGCCCTGCTAGCTATGTCGACTAGCCTGCCATGCCAGTACAGCTGGTGCAGCCTTGTAAAGGGGGTGGGGTACGTGTTGATAACTGAGAGGGGGGGTGAATCAGTTATCCTAATTATTTCTTTATTTGAACTTTCTTATTAATCAAAGCATCATTGAATCAAACAAACAAACATTACCATGAAATGAGAAACACATGACACAGTATTTTTGACGTGGAAACCCGGTTAAGGGAGAAAACCACGGGGTGATTAACCCAAAGATTATTCTCTGTTAGAAGAATAAGGAATTACAAAAAAAATGGCACTTGCCAATTAGGGCTCACTACCCGAGCACATTGCTAACAAAGAGGCACACTACCTACAAGGAGACACACTGTCTACAAAAGAATGTTTATACAATACTTGAACTGATTGGAAGCATCTACATATGCTGGAGTTCAGTTCCGGTTAGGCTTAGTATACTGATCTGCTGCACTTCATCTTCCCTCTGCTCTTTATTCTACTTTCCTTTCACATACCAGATCTTTCTTATTACTTCTGCTCTGCTATGCACTTATTCACATATATCATAACACAACACACCTTCTCACAACAAAATCCATCCTCTATTTATATCCACACTAGTGATTTCATTATCTTTCTAGTCGGCACCCGGAATAGTCTATCTTCTCACAAACTCTGTTCTGTCGGCTGAATCCTTGCATATCAAGTAATGCGGATCAAGCATATACTTGTAGATGTCATTAATCATGTCGGCCAAACATGATTCATGCCTTCCTAACCTTTACCATCAACAGTAGCACATCCGAAAAATAGTCTGATACTCTGTCAGTCAGTTCTTCCTCTGTTCTCACTGTCTTTCAGGAATCCGGTACTCAACTATTCATATCTTCTTCCTTGTCCATTATCGGAGGCTAAATCCTTGGAATATACTACTCAAGGTAGTCCTCTTGACTTCCCCAAATCCGCACTGCACCAGGACACTTCCTCTGAGAGATTCGGACCAATCTGTCAGACCTTGCCACATGCTCTGTTCTTGTTCACCGGACCACAACAATCTTTATTTAGACTTCCGGTAGAGACACATCATGACTTGCGGATATGTGGGATGACCTTTGTTGCCATCAATGACAACAACCATGAATCCATATAGTGTCTCTTGCCAACAATCTCCCCCTTTGGCATTGATGGCAACACTTAGTGAAAAATGACTAAGTGTTTACACTATGCTCCCCCTTGGCTGATGCTCTAACTTTATATACAATTTTTGGAACTCCCCCTTAGTTGGATTCCTCATTTTTCACTACTCCTCACTCCCCCTTTGACATCAATGGCAAAGGGTAGGGTCCGTACACCAAAATTATCAAAAATTTACTATACATAGCCGCATATTTACATACTCACATAAACTGAAGAATGTCTGCAAAGGATGTCTTCAATTGGACCAGTTCTGTAGCCCAACTTTGCTTCATTCTGTCCAAAATTGAAATGTGACCACTTAACAAAAATGCAAAGGCTTCTACCCTTTTGAGATCTGTCGGATCATTTGTTTGGGCAGTAGTCTGAGCATCACTGATGGCCTCATGCATAGTTTCTAACTTAGGGATTATAATCCTTCTAAGTTCTCCCATCCAATTAGTTATATTCTTCCTTTCCTTCTCAAAGTTCTTTATTGCATTTGTGATTGCAATAGTTTGACATTCTTGATTTACTATGGAGGAAGACAGAGGATCAAAACTTTGAGACAAACTTTGTAGTTTGTCCTGTTCCGCTTTTATTTTCTTATCAATTTCTACTATTGCCTTTGACCAGGAGATACAAAATTTATAAATGTCACCACCATCCTTAAGAGCATTTTCTAAGCTCTTTATTCCAATACTCATATTTCTCCTATCATTAGAGATTAATCCTAGTACTTCTGAAAATCTTTTATCCAAAAATTCCTTCCGGACCTTTTCTTCAGCTGATTTTTCTAGAGAATCAAAATGTGTATCAACACTGCTGACTAAGGTTTTGAGATTACCGGAAGAGGAGGCTATCGGATCTATCTGGACTGATGGCATAATCTTTTCAAGCACTCTGAAAGTAGCCTCTATCAACTCACAGTCTTCCATATGAGACTTTAGGAGTTTTTCATTTGCCTTAGCATTTGCAAATGAAGCTATCTTCATTGTCTGTACCGGAGAGAGGGAGTCAAAGTTGAATGGACCTTTTAGAAGCTCTGGTTCATCAATCTCTATTGTTTCTTGGCTCAGAAACTTTTGAATAGTTTATGCAGTGTCTCTTGCCAGAGACAGATGTTTCTTCTCTTCTGCAGTTTTGTCCTTTGGAGTCTTTTCTCCTTCCACATTCTTTCCACTTTCAGTTGTGGTTTTCTCTGTTGGAATCTTCTCTTTCTCTGCATCCTTGGTGCTGTCAACCTCTTTTTCTTTTACTGCTACTTCTTTCTCCTGTAATTTCTCTTCTTCTTGGGATCCAGAGACTGTAGGAGAAGCTGGAGGAGAGATGTTAGTCTGTTCAAGGGGCACTTCTTCCGGAGCAGATGATTCCAAGTCCACAGCTGTTTCTGCACCTAAGTCCTCTACAACAGGAAGATTAAACCTTTTGAAGGCCTTCTGGAGGATCTCTTCTATCTCTATGGCCACCTTGTCAGTCTCACCAAGCATGAGTTGATTCATTCTTGCTTTACTCCTGAACTCATCTTTGCAGTCTTTGAATATTATGTTCATTGTCTTGGGATCAATTTGAGGATATAGCTGAATAGCTATCTGCTCCTGGATCTCAAGATCTTTTGCCTCAGCATTATTCTTTCTTATTTCTAATTCCTTTTCTAGGCTTTTAGGAATTAGAGATATGATCTCAATGAAAGCCTTATTGTATATGTTCAGATATTTGACTGTGGCTTCCTACAGAATCTTTTGGTCAGCCTCATTGTAGTCATCATAGAATTCAGTCATTGGTTGAAGGTTTCCATCCACCGTGACTAACTTGATCACACTTTCTAGAGACAAGGTGGGCTTTTCAACAAATACCTCTGCTATTTCTTCCTTGTCTTGGCCTGTGGAGGGTTTACCGGATCCTTTCTTCTTCTGCTTCTTTATTTCTTTTACTCCCTCATCTGACTCAGTTTCCTCTTCATCCTTTTGGCTTTCATAAGCCCTTGAGGCTTTTGTCTTAGATCTTTTACCAGATGCCTGGACTTCTGGTTTTGAGCTTTTGGTTCTGACAGGTGTAGATCCTTTTGATGATCTGGTCTGGGTTGAGGTTTACACCGGAGCACTTTTCTTGCTTTTCTTTTCTGCCTCTTTCTTTTCTTCCTCAGCCTTTCTTCTCTTTTCCTGGTTGGCATCAAGTGCCTCCTTTGGGATGCCTAGGCCTTGAGCAATATGCTCTACCTCTTTTCTCACTTTCCTCTTTATCTCAGGTTCCCTGAGTTCCACATGGATCTTCACACTCAGCTCCTCAAAGGTTCCAAACCTTTCTGCCTTTGGATCTTTGGGCTGACTAAGCATGTGTTGAACATGCAGTTCTACAATCTGTTCATCAACCTCATACCCCATGGGCATGATCCAGATAGTCCTTGGCTCCACTGCCTCCATTAGGCACTAATCAGTATCCACCATAAAGCAAACTGAGTCTTTGTATTTTTCAACAAGAGACTGGGGAATTCTTTCTCTTGCTTGCATCGTGCTCTGGAAGTTTTTGAAGTATCCCCATAGGGCTGTATTTCTTGCTTTGGCATCCCCAAGCCCATGTAAATAATCTCTTATCTAGACTGCAATAGGTTTGTCATTCTGCCATGCCCATCCACTTGATTTGGGCAGCTCATTCATGAAGTAGAAAAATAGACATAATATAAGAGTACCATACTTAAAAGAATTCTTTTTGTCCTTCTTGATTTTCTGTATATTTTCCATTAATTGGCTTAAGAGAAGTTCACAGAGATCATAATCTGCATTCTTCCTTAGCATTTCATAGGCAGTATATACTGCAGTTCCAGATACAGAATTCTCCCTGCTGGAGTGATAGATCTTGTATCCTATTATCATGGATGCATACTTGATATCCGGATCAGAAATATCTTCAATGGTCATTGCCCTCTTATCAAATTTTGATCCGGTGGCCTCAGTTACAATGTTATTTTTGACAGATTTGAGGATAGGTATCCCTCCAGAAGAGTATAGACTAGTTACTGCCCTAATTGCCTCTTTTGTGATCTTGCAAGGTCTATCCAGCCATAGGAAGTTGTCATGCATCCTACTCAATACATACCGGACCCATTCATCTTCTTCAAAGTAGGGGAAATGAATGAATTGATCAAACTGTTTCTTCTGGATACCCTTATACTTTGGTTTAAGCTCAAAAGCATTGTCTATCAGTTGTTTGTGATAGAGATCTCTCAATTTGAATTCCTTGAATTCCTCAATGCTTGCATGTATGTAAACCCTAACGTCTTCTATGTGTAAAACGCCATAAGGAACACTAGAGAATGCTCCTAAGGGATCTACCTCCAATGACTTGTATGGATGTTTCCTAAATTCAGGTCGGGGCCTATCTGATATTTTTACTATATATGGAGTAGCTATTTCTCAAAAGATTTGTAGCAAGATATCAAAAATGGAAAATACCTTATGCGTCTTCGGTTACACGGAGTGGTTGGATTGATTTCTGTATGTAATGACTTCGGCAGGAGATCTTTGATGAGCTTGATGAATCTTCTTGCAGAGCTCCACTTTTCTCTTCTTCTTGAGTGCAGAATGAGCAAGTGATTTTATGAGAAATCCCTTATATTGCTCCACAAACCCTAATATCTGATGGCAATAAATGCTCGACCTACATTATTCTGGTTTGCCTTATCTGGATAGCTTGGAGTACCGGATCAATCCTGATCTATGAACATCATGCAGATCTTCCAATCATGAACAAATCAAGATGACACATTACAAGAATATCCCAAACACTCTGTCCAATCCGCAGAATAAGACAATGCACTTCCGGATCTCTCCAGACCCTTTTGTAATCCTCTGTCATTCTGGAGCATCTCCCGGAACAGGTCTTACTTGATCGATCACAACTTCTTTACATCTTCATGTGGACCTCTAAAATCTTATCTGGATCATCTCAAGACATATATCTTTAGACCCTTTACTCCGCATCTTGTGCCATATTCGGCACCACTTGATTGGCTGGGGGAACAGGATTTTCTTTGAGTCTCCCCCTGAGCCAGAGCTCACTTTTTAATTTCTGGAAGAAATATCAGCACCAGAGTCTGGTGTGGATCCAACCTCTACATTCTCTAAACTTTTCTTCACCCAAATCTTGTTCATCTGATTCCTAACTTCATCCACATTCATCTTTTGTTTACCCTTGTCTTGATTCTGATTATATACCAGACCTCTTTTGTCCTGATTCTTGCTTCTGAAGACTTTTGCATTATGACCGGACCTATTACAGATTTGGCAAATAACATTTCTTTGCATATTTGATTGATAACCTCTTGATCTGAATTGATTAGCCATATGACCTACTTTATTGCATGCAAAGCATCTACCATTGAATGATTTGTTTATTTGCATATTTCTGCATTCATGAGACTTGTGTCCATACCTTTTGCAATTAAAGCACTGTCTGGAAAGGATGAATTAGTCTGATTCATTCTCTTCCTGCACTGATTAGCTTTGTGACCAAAGTGATTGCAGCTGTGGCAGTATCCATTGAAGGATGGATATCTTTGCGCATTGGGGTGTCTTACCGGAGGTCTTCTAGGCCTATTCCTTGGATTTTCTAATCCAAAATTCTTTTGACCGGATCCGGAGCTTTCTCCTTTCTCATATCCCAAACCATACTTGTCATCTGTCCTCTTTTGACTTCCAAGAAGTACTTCAAGTTGGGCAGAACTTATCTTGAATTTTTCTTTATATTCATTTGCTAATTGAAGATCTCTTTTGAGAGAGACAATTTGATCCTCAAGTTTTTCTTCATTATCTTTGGCATCTTCAAGATCAGATTCAAGATGTCTGATAATCCTGTCCATCTGGTGGCATTCTTCTAATTTCTCTTTAAGAGATTGTCTTAGATTGTCTTCAGCTTTTCTTTTTTCTTCAATCTCTTGAGTAAACTTTATAGTTCCCGATTCCATTTCATGTCTTAACATAATGACTTCTTTTGATAACTTTTCACATAACTTGGTTTTCTCAGTCAATTCTTCATTTGTATTGCTTTCTTCACTTTGTCTTGCCAATTGTTGGAGTAGCTCCTTTCTCTTTTTCATAGAGAGACTTAATTTGTCCTTTAGTTCTCTCATGAATTCATCAGCCTGTTTGAGTCTTTCCTTTAATTCATTGACTTCAGAGTTTGACTATTCAAGATCCTCAAGGGCAGTCTTGAGTTGCTCCCTTAAACCATATGCATCCATTTGAATTCCCAGATCTTCCTCAAGCTGTTAGGCTCTATTAGGAGGAACTTAGCTCTGATACCAATTGTTGATAACTGAGAGGGGGGGTGAATCAGTTATCCTAATTATTTCTTCTTTTGAACTTTCTTATTAATTAAAGCATCATTGAATCAAACAAACAAACATTACCATGAAATGAGAAACACATGACATAGTATTTTTGACGTGGAAACCTGGTTAAGGGAGAAAACCACGGGGTGATTAACCCAAAGATTATTCTCTGTTAGAAGAATAAGGAATTACAAAAAAAATGGCACTTGCCAATTAGGGCTCACTGCCCGAGCACACTGCTCACAAAGAGGCACACTGCCTACAAGGAGACACACTGTCTACAAAAGAATGTTTATACAATACTTGAACTGATTGGAAGCATCTACATATGCTGGAGTTCAGTTCTAGTTAGGCTCAGTATACTGATCTGCTGCACTTCATCTTCCCTCTGCTCTTTATTCTACTTTCCTTTCACATACCAGATCTTTCTTATTACTTCTGCTTTGCTCTACACTTATTCACATATATCATAACACAACACACCTTCTCACAACAAAATCCATCCTCTATTTATACCCGCACTAGTGATTTCATTATCTTTCTAGTCGGCACCCGGAATAGTCTATCTTCTCACAAACTCTGTTCTGTCAGCTGAATCCTTGCATATCAAGTAATGCGGATCAAGCATATACTTGTAGATGTCATTAATCATGTCGGCCAAACATGATTCATACCTTCCTAACCTTTACCATCAACAGTAGCACATCCAGAAAATAATCTGATACTCTGTCAGTCAATTCTTCCTCTGTTCTCACTATCTTTCAGGAATCTGGTACTCAACTATTCATATCTTCTTCCTTGTCCATTATCGGAGGCTAAATCCTTGGAATATACTACTCAAGGTAGTCCTCTTGACTTCCCCAAATCCGCACTACACCAAGACACTTCCTCTGAGAGATCCGGACCAATCTGTCAGACCTTGCCATATGCTCTGTTCTTGTTCACCGGACCACAACAATCTTTATTCAGACTTCCGGTAGAGACACATCATGACTTGCAGATATGTGGGATGACCTTTGTTGCCATCAATGACAACAACCATGAATCCATATAGTGTCTCTTGCCAACAGTACAACCCCCCCCCCAAATCATTAAATTTTTCTTTTTTAACAACAATCTTTAAAAAAAAAATAATAAAAATTTGCCTACCTGTTGGTCATGATGTTAGTCACAAACAAACATAGAATAAAAGTACACATTAACCTTTATTCATCTTGAAAGATACAGTGAATTCATAGAATTCATGATCCCAAGTCTCCGGTGATTAGGTCTTAATCTACTGACGTTACTCAGTGGTTGATGTGTGTTGCTGTTTTCCATTCAGGGGCCTTACGTATTTCTGCAAAGTTCATCATTATTCCTCCAAATATCCTGCTCTGTATGTCTGCTCTGCATAAATCTCCAATAATTCTACCTCTGCACTTATGGATTCACTCAAATAATGTGCCTACAGGCTGATATTTGCATGATTTCTACCACTATTTACAATTCTTTGCATGATATTTTCAATACTACATGCATTTGACTCAAATATGCTAATGATTTTCAGTTACCTACGGGATTTCAGCATATTTCTCTGTTTCTGCTTCTTATTTATCATGATTTGCAGTTATGGTGATGAATTTATGAAATTGAAAAAAGGAAAAGGGTTAAAGGATGAGATTCCCAAAACTACTTGACTTAGATCACTGATCCACATACAAGCTCCCATACATGCAATGAAAAGAAGGAAACTAGAATCATACTTCACCAGGACATTCCACAAATCCGCATGATCTAGTGCAAATCTTCAAAGGAAAAGTTGACAACAACATGTAATGAAATGAAAGCGCTTCCAGTTGAACACAGCATTCACCAGTACATATCCAGAAATCAACATGAAGATTACGTAAAATTTACAATCAGGATGTAATCTGAAACTTCATATCCATTCAGTATGCTCAAGAACAGGTACATTTACAGTGATCTGAAGAAAGAACCTTGACATTTCAACAATTCTATCCTCATTAGTCTCAGTAATCCGATCTCTTAATTGATTCTACAGTAATTGGCCTTCTTGCCAGATGTGTATATCTCTCTATGTATATATATATATATGTCCCTCTATGTATAGGTTCTGGCCTTTATATAGAACAAATGCCAGAAAACGGTTACAATGATCCAAGGATCAAGATCCTCTCATAATAATCAACGGTCCAGATGAAAAGCACATGCTTCGCCAGTTGGTAAATGTATAGCTTGGCACAGAATATTCCAGCATCTTCAACTTGATTCGGTCTCCAGCTGGCAAACAGCATATTTGACAATATCCTCCTCACTTCTGGTTCATGTTGCCTCCATGCGCAACTTTGCAATGCCCAGCTTCAACAGCAGCATCATGACTTCCTGCAAGTAAATAAACAAACATTAAGTTCATCATCATGTGGATAAACAACAAGAATTTAAACGTTGTATTAAACAAACCTCCAAAATGTGCAGCTACAGGCAATCGGGCTTCAAATCAGTGGAAAATATGCACTAAATGCATAAACATCGTTAAAACACTCGGGTCAACCACCGTTGACTGGAAATCAAGCAGTCGCGCTTTCAAATTTCTATCACTTCATTTTCCCGCCCATTTTCTTGTATATCGGGTTCAAAAATATGATCAGGTATGTACATCACAAAATATACGAGGAATCAATCACCTTTAACAAATTATTTCAAATCCGTCTTTGCATGTTCTGTTTGTATGTTTCGGGTCATCATCATATTCGCATCGGTGTGACCACATATGATCGGGTGACAATTTTACCTTAGGCCGATGGCAACAGTTATACCGACGCCAAAAATCATGATGATGTCCACCCATCGTCTTCTATCTAGCTACAGGATATCATGAAATACGATGCTCCTCCCTTCCGAATGCTCTGATGAAAAGCACATCAGGATGTTTCGCTTCTGCATATTGGGGAAAGAAAGACATCGTCATCATCATCATGTCGAAGGATAATAGGAGGATATGAAATATGATCCTGCTGCTGAGGAATGGAATATGATGGTGACGTCATCGTCATATTCGGGCTTCATTAAAATGCAAAAGATGACGTCACCGTCATGTTCGGTTAAGATCAGGGGATAAATGTAATATCGGGTCGCCTTAGGAAGATGATCAGGATGATGAATGAAATATGACTCCTTTGTGGCCAAGGCAACCCTCTCGAAAGATCAGGATGATGATGATCATCAGGATATCCGGGGCCTTTGTTTAAAACTTAGAACAGGACGTCATCATCATATTCGCGAACCAGATCATGTTTACAAAATATCCTGCCGAAGGAGAAATGTGATGATGATGTCATCCTGATATTTGCTTCTTCGTTTATCAGGTCGGGATGACGTCATCAGGATATTTGTTAAGGGTGATATTGCTCGGCAGGAGGACATTACGAAATATCGGGTTACAAACAAGATCATGATGATCTTGACAACTTCACTGAGGAATGGAATATCACCCTCCTATAAAAGATCAGGATAATCCTCATGATCATGCCAAAAGAAGATCAGGATGATATGATGATGTCATCATCATATTAGCGAATATCAGCAAATATGATCCTCTTGTGAAAGATCAGGATGATGATGATCATCAGGATATTTAACGTGCGCATGCAAATTATGCAAATGGTGGATTTTCTAAGCAGGAGGATATTATATATCAGCATGATATTATAATATCGGGTGATGTTAAAATATCATGATGCTCGTATAATTTGAAATATCGGGTTACCCTCAAAACATGATGCTCACGATGCGCCTAAGATCATTTGACGGGTAAAACACACTATCACCTAAGATTGACGTCCGGATATTGGGACTGCATGATTTTTATCGGGTGATAGATCAAGATCATGATGATGACCTTTCGCGATACAAAAGACCGCTCGACGGGGAAAACTTACTATGACTTAAATTTGACGTCCGGATATTTGAACCTCAGGATATTATCGGGGGGGCACTTCAAATATGATGATGATGCTCTTATACAGCAAAACCGAGTTTATAAAATATGATGACCCTCTTCTTGCGAATATCAGGTTTGACCAAAACTTTGACTGTTCATAACTCTCACATCCTGATGAATATCAGGGTGATGTAAAAGGCAAACCTGCATGGAATTTCAAGCTCTTTCTAAATATGAGGTCATAGAAACAAAATATGAACTTTGACAAACTGACCTCATGATGATGACCTACCTCATCGAATATCATGATGATGATGCACCTAACTCATTTTTACCAAACCGCCAGAAAACAGACAACACAAGCCAAGCCAAAAAGTTGGGTCCCTGTTTTGACAAGTTAAAATGGGGCGTGTTGTGTAACCACACAACAACTTGCCACCAAAGAAAACAACAAAATTCAAATAATTCAAGTGATATGATCATATTCATCTATAGTATTCTAATTCTTTCTAAGTAAAATCATCATGATCTTTGAATGATAAAGTTTCATCAAGGTAACAGTGCTAGCAAAGGATCATATGTGTGCATATGATTAATTATCCTCATCTTGAAAGCAAGTTGAAAATATAAGTAACTGGTGTTAAACTACATAGTTGGAGATCATCCCTCATAGCCAACCTGGATAGAGCCTTGCTGCCAGCAGGCATGCATAGCCCCGGCAAGGTTATCTATACAATCTCCCTAAGTAGAGCCCCACTGCCAGCAGGCATCTATAGCCCCGGTAGAGTTACTTAGATGGCCTAAGTTTATTGTTTATATATTTTTTATTTATATATCTGATATCATCATGTCAGCTCATTTGTACAAGGTATGGTCACTTGCAGCTTTAGGTTGGAGATTGTATTGGTAGCAAGGGAGCCCCTTTAGATTTTTCACTTAACACCTATACTCATATCTTCAACAAGCCCAAGGCTGTTAGGTGTTTCATTGTGTTTGATTCACTTTGGACAAGAAAAGGCACCTGATGAAAAGATATTATAAAACCTGATTATGAACATTTAACAGAATGAATTACAATCTATATCTAAATCTGATCTCATCACTTGAATCCTAACAATTTAGTTATTTTCTTAGGTGATGAAGTGCATCATCTTGACTTACCAAAACAAAACTCAACCAAAACAACACAAAATAGAAGCAACCACTATACAAACAACTAACCTACAAAAGGAAACAACAGAAACAGAACAAGAAAGCAAAACAAGCAAACTGTACAAACAACTAACCTACAGAAGGAAACTACTACTACTACTAGGCAAACAAGAACCAGCAAACGACCTAAGTACACCTGTATTTGCATACTTCTTTTGATTGTGCAGGAGCATCAGGGTATTAGTTATGGTTCTCAACCTAGCAAACCTATCTTTGTATTCTGAAAAATATTCTGATATTCTGAATTCACTGTATTCAACAGAATGACTCTTGATGATCAGCAACTGAGGCAGCTCATCATGTTCATGATTAATCCATGTGCATGTCCTATCTTCTGAATTTCCATAATCAAAATAGTAATCAACATCATTTACTGTGGAAAGGAGAAATACAACCTGGTGTATTTCTGATTTTGTTGGACATGCTCCTTCATTGGCAATTGGTCCTCCATTTGTCATTATATTTTCACTGCTTGGCTCAGTGTCTGGTCTCTTTTCAAATTGAAGGGTGTATGACTCTTGATGTATTAATTCTTCATCTTTATCTAACTTTATCCCTTCATTCTGGATGTTCAGTTTATCCTCCAGTTCAGGAAACTTCTCAGTATTTTCTTCAATTTCCTGCACATCAGCATCTAAATGAGTATCTTTATTATCATAACCTGAAATACAGAAATTTATCATTTCTAAATCATTTGACTGTAAAAGAGAAACAACTTTCACTTGATAAGGACACTCCCCCGTTTCATTCTCAAAATATTTCTGGAGTGACATCTGATCATGCACAACAACTCCAAAGTCTTCTACATCTTCATCTTTCAGGAATTGTTCATTAAATAATTCACATCTTCTATCTAGTAAAGTGCCTGGTTCCATTAACCTGCAACATTCTTGCATTTGATCATTTAATTCAAAGAAGTCAGGTAGTAAATCAGCATTTATTTTCTTCTCTATGACTCCCTGAGTTACTATCATAGGAACTTCATCATCAAGAGTGCATTTAAATTGTTCTCCTATTTGTTTACACTTCTCTTTACCATAGAATGACTCCAGGAAAGATGTTTCATCTTCTTTATCAAAAGTATTAGGATCAGAATCAAACATATTATCCTGATGAGTGGTTTCTTCTCTAAAATTTTCACAAGATTCATACCTGCATACTGACTGATCCTTACTTGTATTAGGAAGTAGAGAGCTCCTATCAATCTCACCATAGAATGAATTAGGGAAAGATGTTTCCTCTTCATTACCTTCTGGAACTGACTCAGCTATTGTATTTTCTAGAGTCTTTTTCAACATGGCCAAGCAAGGGTAGCAATCTCTCTCTGAATGCTCTTCATCATGTAATCTGCACCAGCTTTCAATCAAGACATCATCAATGGATAAGCTTAATATTTGACTACACTGTATATTTCTAGACAAGTATAATTCAAAATTTTCAGAACGATCCACTTCAGTGTCAGGACAATTAATAACTTCTGGTGCTGCATCTGCTTGTTGCTCCAGAATTTCCTCATTTTCCTGCCAGACTTCTTCATTTTCTTGGCAAATTTCAGCCCTGAACACATCCAGAAAGAATATTAGTCCTTTCAAGTATAAATCCAACCTTGTAAGGAAAGTTAAACAATTGATTTCACTGTGTTCTGCAGTCTGGTGTATCCTGCAACAGGTAGATAAACCAAAGTTAGACAAACTGTGAGGGTAAAGCTGCCTATTCAAAGTTTCCTGAAATAAAGGAATGTTAACTTGACAATTATCTTCATATACATCCATCAAAATGAGACTCTATTCTTCAATTTTTTAGTATTTTGAAATTTTAATGAGATCTATCATATCTCAGAATAAAACTTGAAAGTTCAGAAAATTAGACTAATCTTTGAAGCTTTGGGCTAGATCTTCACAAAGATACAGTCAGAACCCCTCAGATAAGAGATATTTGCAGACATTTAACTGAAATGCTGAAATATTTATGCAATATTTGCAGAAATCCAAAAATTCGCAGCTCAGGTCCTCCTCAAAAATTTATGTTGCGTTAGAAGCGAGGGACCTGCAGATACTTATGATGAGCGTGATCTTCCAGACTTTGCCCTCCTTCTGTTGATGATGCTGAGAAACAGCTCTACCCTCCTTCTAGCGCCAATTTATGTTGGTCATGATGTTAGTCACAAACAAACATAGAATAAAAGTACACATTAACCTTTATTCATCTTGAAAGATACAATGAATTCATAGAATTCATGATCCCAAGTCTCCGGTGATTAGGTCTTAATCTACTAACGTTACTCAGTGGTTGATGTGTGTTGCTGTTTTCCATTCAGGGGCCTTACGTATTTCTGCAAAGTTCATCATTATTCCTCCAAATATCCTGCTCTGTATGTCTGCTCTACATAAATCTCCAATAATTCTACCTCTGCACTTATGGATTCACTCAAATAATGTGCCTACAGGCTGATATTTGCATGATTTCTACCACTATTTACAATTCTTTGCATGATATTTTCAATACTACATGCATTTGACTCAAATATGCTAATGATTTTCAGTTACCTACGGGATTTCAGCATATTTCTCTGTTTCTGCTTCTTATTTATCATGATTTGCAGTTATGGTGATGAATTTATGAAATTGAAAAAAGGAAAAGGGTTAAAGGATGAGATTCCCAAAACTACTTGACTTAGATCACTGATCCACATACAAGCTCCCATACATGCAATGAAAAGAAAGAAACTAGAATCATACTTCACCAGGACATTCCACAAATCCGCATGATCTAGTGCAAATCTTCAAAGGAAAAGTTGACAACAACATGTAATGAAATGAAAGTGCTTCCAGTTGAACACAGCATTCACCAGTACATATCCAGAAATCAACATGAAGATTACATAAAATTTACAATCAGGATGTAATCTGAAACTTCATATCCATTCAGTATGCTCAAGAACAGGTACATTTACAGTGATCTGAAGAAAGAACCTTGACATTTCAACAATTCTATCCTCATTAGTCTCAGTAATCCGATCTCCTAATTGATTCTACAGTAATTGGTCTTCTTTCCAGATGTGTATATCTCTCTATGTATATATATATATATGTCCCTCTATGTACAGGTTCTGGCCTTTATATAGAACAAATGCCAGAAAACGGTTACAATGATCCAAGGATCAAGATCCTCTCATAATAATCAACGGTCCAGATGAAAAGCACATGCTTCGCCAGTTGGTAAATGTACAGCTTGGCACAGAATATTCCAGCATCTTCAACTTGATTCGGTCTCCAGCTGGCAAACAGCATATTTGACAATATCCTCCTCACTTCTGGTTCATGTTGCCTCCATGCGCAACTTTGCAATGCCCAGCTTCAACAGCAGCATCATGACTTCCTGCAAGTAAACAGACAAACATTAAGTTCATCATCATGTGGATAAACAACAAGAATTTAAACGTTTTATTAAACAAACCTCCAAAATGTGCAGCTACAGGCAATCGGGCTTCAAATCAGTGGAAAATATGCACTAAATGCATAAACATCGTTAAAACACTCAGGTCAACCATCGTTGACTAGAAATCAAGCAGTCGCACTTTCAAATTTCTATCACTTCATTTTCCCGCCCATTTTCTTGTATATCGGGTTCAAAAATATGATCAGGTATGTACATCACAAAATATACGAGGAATCAATCGCCTTTAACAAATTATTTCAAATCCGTCTTTGCATGTTCTGTTTGTATGTTTCGGGTCATCATCATATTCGCATCGGTGTGACCACATATGATCGGGTGACAATTTTACCTTAGGCCGACGGCAACAGTTATACCGACGCCAAAAATCATGATGATGTCCACCCATCGTCTTCTATCTAGCTGCAGGATATCATGAAATACGATGCTCCTCCCTTCCGAATGCTCTGATGAAAAGCACATCAGGATGTTTCGCTTCTGCATATTGGGGAAAGAAAGACATCGTCATCATCATCATGTCGAAGGATAATAGGAGGATATGAAATATGATCCTGCTGCTGAGGAATGGAATATGATGGTGACGTCATCGTCATATTCGGGCTTCATTAAAATGCAAAAGATGACGTCACCGTCATGTTCAGTTAAGATCAAGGGATAAATGTAATATCGGGTCGCCTTAGGAAGATGATCAGGATGATGAATGAAATATGACTCCTTTGCGGCCAAGGCAACCCTCTCGAAAGATCAGGATGATGATGATCATCAAGATATCCGGGGCCTTTGTTTAAAACTTAGAACAGGACGTCATCATCATATTCGCGAACCAGATCATGTTTACAAAATATCCTGCCGAAGGAGAAATGTGATGATGATGTCATCCTGATATTTGCTTCTTCGTTTATCAGGTCGGGATGACGTCATCAGGATATTTGTTAAGGGTGATATTGCTCGGCAGGAGGACATTACGAAATATCGGGTTACAAACAAGATCATGATGATCTTGACAACTTCACTGAGGAAAGGAATATCACCCTCCTATAAAAGATCAGGATAATCCTCATGATCATGCCAAAAGAAGATCAGGATGATATGATGATGTCATCATCATATTAGCGAATATCAGCAAATATGATCCTCTTGTGAAAGATTAGGATGATGATGATCATCAGGATATTTAACGTGCGCATGCAAATTATGCAGATGGTGGATTTTCTAAGCAGGAGGATATTATATATCAGCATGATATTATAATATCAGGTGATGTTAAAATATCATGATGCTCGTATAATTTGAAATATCGGGTTACCCTCAAAACATGATGCTCACGATGCGCCTAAGATCATTTGACGGGTAAAACACACTATCACCTAAGATTGACGTCCGGATATTGGGACTGCATGATTTTTATCGGGTGATAGATCAAGATCATGATGATGACCTTTCGCGATACAAAAGACCGCTCGACGGGGAAAACTTACTATGACTTAAATTTGACGTCCGGATATTTGAACCTCAGGATATTATCAGGGGGGCGCTTCAAATATGATGATGATGCTCTTATACAGCAAAACCGAGTTTATAAAATATGATGACCCTCTTCTTGCGAATATCAGGTTTGACCAAAACTTTGACTGTTCATAACTCTCACATCCTGATGAATATCAGGGTGATGTAAAAGGCAAACCTGCATGGAATTTCAAGCTCTTTCTAAATATGAGGTCATAGAAACAAAATATGAACTTTGACAAACTGACCTCATGATGATGACCTACCTCATCGAATATCATGATGATGATGCACCTAACTCATTTTTACCAAACCGCCAGAAAACAGACAACACAAGCCAAGCCAAAAAGTTGGGTCCCTGTTTTGACAAGTTAAAATGGGGCGTGTTGTGTAACCACACAACACTACCCTACCTAGATAACACATTAAAATCTTCTGATGATGACCTGTGACTATGTCGTATAGATTCTGTACGAAATCTTTTCACAAGATGCTTTGCAAGATTCTCTAAGGCACAAAATAGGGCAAAATTTTTCCTATGTCCAAACATAGTCAAATTTTATATTTTTCTTCACCTATGGGACCTCCTGAATCCATTGGCAAGGTCTATTTTTTTCTAGGAGGTTTCCTACAAAAGATGACCTCCAAAACCCTCCATAGAAAGAGCCCAAAAAAAGAAAAATCCACCAACCAAATTTCCATCAAACCCTAGATCTACAACAATCTAAATCTGCAAACAAACTTGTAACCCTGAAAATGCCTTCATTCCTTCCTACAAAGCCATGGATTCCACTACACACAAGAAATCCACTCATCGCTAGGGTTATCAAACAGGGATTTCCTCCCACAACCAAGTAACAAAGCTCTGATACCAAATGTTGGAAATATGCAGCCATATAGACTAATTCCACATAACCTAATAAGAGATTAATGTGCAATAATAACTAGAAACCCACATGCAAAAGAAATAGACAATCATACCATCAATGGTGACACAAGATATATACCATAGGAAAACCCTAATAGAGGAAAAAACCCAGCCTCCAAAAGCATCCATCTCTCATGTATTATTCAACAATAAAGATTACAATACATATGCAGATATCACTTCTGAAACATCAAGATTTCTACCTACACTCCATGTGAACAAACATGTAACCATACATCAAATGTCATGCTTCAAACCCTCACAAATGCAACTTGCAAGAGATGCTCAAACTAAACCCAACCAAAGGCAATAAGCACTCACCTCACTCTCTTTTACAACAACTATTCATGTGTTTTCCTTTATAGACACAAGCTCACACAAATACAACATGTGGTATGGTAAAACCATCTTCCCCAAAACCACGAGTCTACAAAACCATTGACCCCACATTTAATTATTGGTACTAAGTTTTTCCAAATAATCAAATAATTATAAATAAATAAATAATTAACCCAATGTTACATACAATGATTACAAGCAGTGCCAAATAAATATTTAATGCAGATAAACACATCACATGATGCACCACAAATAAATATTTATTTTACATAATAAAATAAAACCAATGTTATGCAAGGTGTACAACACACCGACTCTAACATGTACATCAATAGCTTAGGTCCTATTTTTGTGTTGCAACAGCTCCTAGGGTTTTTATTCATCATCCTTGACATCACTTTGGCTTCATTTTGTAGGTACAACAATGGTTTGGGCATGAAAATCACATTTCTCCATGGCTGGGACAACAGGGTGTTTCTAGGTTTTCACTCCTCCAAGATGACTTTAATTGATCCTTCATGTTTCTAGCCTCTTACACCCACAACCACCAATACAAGCATAAATTTCATCATAATTAAATCAATTTCAATCAATACATATCAAATCATATCCACTTTTAATCATGGATCAGTCATGCAAACATGTCAAATTTGTTGTCATGAGAAACTTCACAAATTTGATGTTTTATTTTGATTCCTTTTGTTTCTTCATGTCTCCTATTGATCTTTCCATATTATCTACCTTCTCAAGACTCCCATGACTTTATAAATGGTCTTTGAACTCATTATAGAGGTCAAATCAAAATCAGAAACAAAAGTTATCATGGCTGCCACAGGGTTTCTGAGTTGTCAAAATGTTGTTGCAACATTGTTCCTAATGATTTTATCATGGTTTTAAGACTTGAAAGGCTTCATGAATATTTCTAAGTTGTTTATAATTTTTTCCTAGGTCTCTGAATGTTGTGGCTACATTTTGAAACAAGATTTGTTTGATTTCATCAACTAAGGCAACTTTAGGATAGTTTTGACAACTTTCTAGGACATCAGTACAATCTTTTTTTGGCATGTTTAATCTCCTCTTAATGACTTGTGTATACGCCTAAAAATGACACGACTCAGTCTAAATAAATATTCTTAATATTTATTCCCTTCTAATTCTTCTATCAATAAATAAATAAATAAATTTATTTATTGGATTCATATTCCTCTAAATTAATTAAATATCGAAATATTTAATTACCTCTTCTAAAGTCAAAATTAAATAAAATCCTTTATTTAATTAAATTCTTCCAAACAACTAAATAATTCTTAATTATTTAATTAAATTAAATCATTCTTCCAAATTTAAATAAATCAAATCAAATTTATTTAAATTCTCTCAATCTCCAAAAATAAAATATAATCAAATATTTTATTTATTCTTCTAAATCATGTACAACAATTAAATAAATTGATTTATTTAATTAGCTTTCTTATCTTCTAATTCTTTAAATATCTTCCAAAATCTTCTAAAAATAAGTCTTATTCTTCATGCACACAAAATTAAATATTTTATTACTTAATTTCTCTCAATCATGCAAAAGCAAATCTCAAGTTGAGTTAACTTACTCAATCAACCTTGTTTTTATTAATATCTGTTAAATTAAAAAAAAGCTTTCTAATTTATGAAAAGCATATCTTATCTTTAGAAAAGAAAGTAGTTAACTCAAATAAAACAACTTTTGGGTGATACTTGTCTTCTTCTTATTTACACACATTCTCTCAGGTTTTCTATACTGTTGATCTTCTCATTCTTCTCAACCGTTGATCATCTTCCTCACAAGTCTATAAATTGAACCCTATTCTTCTATTTCATCATCCAAGCTTTAAGTATTGTTACTCTGCAGGAATTACAGTGCGCCTTTAGCACCAATTTCTTCATTGCTTGTAATCACACTCATTATCATACCACTACCATTGTTGTGAAGCTCATCTTCATTACAAATCATTATCATAGCCATTCTCCATTGACAATCTTGGAATAGCAAGGAAGTGCACTCTCTGAGGGCCTTATTCATATATGCAAGATCAATTGAGATAGGCAACCAATGGAAGCTATGAAGCTTTGAGGTTTGCAAAAGTTTTTGAAGTTCTTTTGTTTGATTGATCTCTTTGTTTCTGTATTTCGTTGAGTTTTGGGTATCATTGATATTGATATATTGATTATTCATGTTTACTCTAATTTTTCCTTAACATTTTTGGCACCCACCGTGGGGCCTAGCCCCAAATTTAACCCAAAAATTGAGTTTTTGTGTTTTAGAAAGCCATACACAGGAGGAAACTATGCATTTGACACATCCTAACATGCATCTGCTATTTGTTCTAGTGCATACATCATTTCGGCGCATACAGTCTCCGGTTTAGCACATCTGCTGTCTATTCTGGTGCATACATTCTTTCGGCACACACAGACTGTTCCAGCACATATATCTTCTGATATGGCGCACCTGTCAGTTCGACGCATATATACTATTTTCCTGTGCTTTTGACCTCTGTCTTAACACATATGTACTGTGGTGCTTCTGATCTCTATTTCTACGCATTCAAGCTCTGAAGCTGCACATCTGATCTAGGCAGTAATTTTTAGGGTTTCCTTGAAGTTTTCGCTAACGCTAACGCCTTTTTGCAGGAACACTCTTGATCTATTTTGCAGGTTAGGTACTCGTTTAGAATCATATAGTTGCACTTGTTAACTCACACTTTGATTTCTAACAAGAAAGTAAATTAATGCTCATGCAAATCTCACATAGTATTAACTAGGAAGGCAGTAATTGAATCATTGCTATCTTGCATATCATTGAATCATTACTATATTGCTATCCTTCAAAGTTAACAACTCATTGCTATCTGGGTAAAATTGGACCACTGCTATCTTGTTATCACTTCAAAGTTAACAAATCATTACTATCTGGGGTAAAATTGAACACATCATTTCTATCTTGTTATCACTTCAAAGTTAACAAATTTTTGTGCTTGCCCAAGTAGATAGCTCATCTAGTTTTTCTCATTTTAACTACGGGAAAAGAACCATTGTCTTCTATGTTTTGAGAATGATACCAGGCCTATGCTCTCCCTTGTCTTGGGTGACCAAAATGCCAGACATATCATTTTCGCATGTTTTTTTCCTTTAGAGGGGCCTGCTCTTGGATACCGTTCATCCAAGTAGGAACGACCCTAAGTGGTAACAGGCTAGACGCCAAGCCCTGCCAAGCCCTACCAATCCACTATAAATAAATTGTGTTTGGAGTGAAAGCTTCAAACAACGAGTGCAGTTGTGTTATACCAACAACCAACCTCCCCTAAAACCCTCCAAGGCGCAACCCTTGCAGGCTGGGAGACTCCATAATGGAGAGTAGTGTTGCCGCATGTATAACCACTCGAACGGTTGCCTTTTATTACTCATAATTTGTTTTAGTAAGCCAAAAACCCCTATAAGTCAGTGTAGGGAAGGGCGATTATCACCTCTCGAAGATGCTTCACTAGAGATAGTGAGAATTTGGTTTTATACTATCCTTTGAAACCTAGGATTGTACTTGCTTTCTTTTAGTCCAAAAAGAGTCAAAAAATCACAAAAAAATAAAAAACCATAAAAACATTCTTTGTGTTTGCTATGTCTTCTTGCCATAATTTCAAAAAATTAGATCAAAAGACCTTTTTGCAGCCAAAGATATTTAAAACATCATAAAATTGCCAAAAACTTGCAAAAAACACTGAAAAAACTAGAGCAACGGATTCATCCTCTTTTGCTGTGCATTTATACCGACTTGCTGTGCATCTGCATTGACTTATAGTGCTTCTGCGACCTATTATGGTGCATTTGAAATTTACTAGTGTTGCGCTTATACACTGACTTTCTGCGCATTTACCAGTTTATGCGCGCGCATCTGTTCCAGCGCATGTGTGTCAGTGAGCACTTCCACAGTCTTTGAGAGAAAAATTTCATCATTTTTGGGTACCCATTTTAGCCTAGTTCCAAGTTTTGAGATTAGATCTTACCTTGCAGTCACTTTTTCATCCACTCCATAACATACCCCCTCTTTCGTTGGTCATCTCATTCACCTTCTATTAAGTCTCCCTAGTCCAAAGTTGAAGTTTCCCATATCAAATTAGCATAGGCCCCTTTTTTCAGATCATTTTGGATTCAAGTAACCCTAGTAAGTTGTAGAACTTCACTAGTGGTCTTGGTGCACGACTAGTCCCTAAACAGTAAGATAGGTATCGAGTACCCTTACTAGTGACTATCGTCTTGTATCAGTCGTCTTACTTGGAATCATTGATCGAAAGAGTCCCTTGTCCAAATCTTGTCATAAGTATCCTATTCTCAGCAGTCTCCATCGACATCTTTCCAAAATCTCTAGTTTCATCCCACTGCATCCCACGTCACCTTGCATGGTTCTCACTAGATCTTAGTACCAAAAGCAACTTGAAATGGCTGGAACATCTAATCGTATTGTCACCCCTCATGATAGTGATGAAGAATTCTCTCACAAAGATTATCAAGGACACCTCCAAGATCAGAAATTCCAATGCTTGCTAGAGAAAGTGCTCCATGAGGACCCTCACAAGTATTTTTATCATCTTGCAAATCTTGGAATTAATCTCCCCGTTGACTTTGATCTAAGAAAACTCAAAGAGACCGTAGAGGATAATCATGAACACCACAATAGTGAGGACAAAGGAAAGAAAGTCATAGACCCAAACACACCTATGGAAGAAATGAGGAAACAAATCAAGGGTCTAACGCAACAAATGACGGATCTCAAGATAGGTACAAACACTAAAACATACTCCTTGGAAGATATTGCACCATACCCCTATGATAAAAGTTTGAACATGATACCATTCCCCTTTTGATTCAAAGTTCCTAAGTTTGACAAGTACAAAGGGAAAGGGGACCCTAGAGATCACATTAGGGAATTCAACGCAGCATGCATGGAAGTAGCTCACAATGAGACTTTCTTAATGAGACTATTCCCTAGATCTCTAGGTAGTCAAGCCATGGAGTGGTTCTCACGGCTTCCACCAGGCATCAAAACTTTTGATGAGTTAGTCAACAAATTCATCACACTTCTCGTACAATATTGAACATGAAATCTCCATACTTGACCTATGCAATACCAAGCAAAAGAGTGGCGAATCATTCACCTCCTTCTTACAAAGGTGGAGACAACTAGCAAGTAAATGCTCATATGATGTACCCAAGAAGAAATTAATGGAGATGTTTGTCCACAACCTCAACTCTGATCTAAGCTATCAAATACAAATTCAATGCCCTACTTCATTTTTGAAGGTCCTTAAAATAGGATTGTTCATCAAGAAAGCTATGATCGCCAAGGGATAAATCAAGTTATACAAGGACACACCTACCTCCAACTACACGACTGACAAATCAAAGTTTTGGACTAAAAATAAAAATGTCGTCAATGATGGAGTAGTTGATGTGAAGGTGGCAGCTCCCAAACAACAACCAATATTCACTCTCAAAGGAGAGGCAAGCAATGTTACACCCAACAAAACATTCTCTCAGGAGCCAAGACCATGGTTCAACTCAAATCCAAGGTGAAAGTTCACACTATTGGGTGAGTCCCAAGAATCCGTATTAAGGAAGCTATTGACCAACAATGAAATCTCTCTACCGCCAACAAGTGATTACAAACCTCAAATCTAGCCTCACTATTGGAAAGACACTGACTTTTGTGAGTATCATAGAGGAAGAGGACATATAACCAACAATTGTATTCATCTCAAACATGTTATTCAAGACATACTTGATCAAAATCAAGGAGGTGCTCAACAACATACTTCCAATGAGATGCATGTGGCTTACAAAGATCCACTTCTCAATCATGACAGGTCGTACAACAACAACAATGGCAACAACAACAACCGCAATAGGCAAAATCAAAATAATGGGAATAGTAATGCCAATTACGCAAGTGTGCCATTCGATTATACCATCAATTGCATATCAGAGCATGTCCCACAAATCAATGTAGTTATGCCCAACCAACAATCAGAGCCCAATAGAACTGATTGCAGTATCATCACCCATAGCGGTAAGGTCATGTTGAATACCATTCCTCCAAGGTCATCACCTTCTCAATCCAACTTCCATCAGTATAGTGTCATAGACCAACTATGGAAGACTCCTGCCCACATTTCTATCTTAGAGTTGTTGCGTCTATCTCCTTCCCAAAGGGAGATTCTTGATAAAGCCTTGGTGGAAAAAACTATACCCACTAACTTGGCCCAAGAGAAGTTTCAAGCCATGGTATGTAATTTGACCTCCTCTATTACCATATCATTTATCGAATAAGATGACCTCTCAGTGTCTCAACCTCTTAACACCCCTTTACATATCATTGCCTTCATCCATAAACACCGCATCAAGAGGGTTCTCATTAATGGGGGAGTTGGTTTAAATATTTGCATGCTTAAGCTAGTCCTTACATTGGGGTTCTCTAAAAATGAAGTTGATCCAAGGAAGAAGATTACTATCAAAGCCTATGATGAAGAGAAGAGAACTACCAAGGGAACAATGGTATTACCCATACAAGTGGGACTGGTGATAAAAGACGTTGTGTGCCAAGTCCTAGATAGGGAGCTAGCCTATAATATTCTCCTAGGTAGACCATGGATTCAAGCCATGAAAGTTGTACCTTCTATCTATCACCAATGCATAAAATTCCCTCATAACAACAAGCAAGTCACCATACAAGGTGACCCTAACCCCTTTCAATGTTGCAACTCCGTCCTTTCAAAACCCAATTACATCATACCCAACAATAGAGCATCTACATCCCCTACCCCACAACATGATTCTACCTCCGAAGCTTCCTCATCCAAGCCCAAAGAGCAGAAAATTACCATCAGAGAAACAGGAGTAGGGGAATACTCCATTGAGCACAGCCTCAATCTAACCAAAATGCCTTTATCTCCTAGATCCTTTGGATGACCCAAGCATTTTCTAAAGCCATCCATTCCTCCTACACCTCCCATAGCTCCCTTTGTAAAATGGGGGACCCTATTAGATGAAACAGAGGAAAGAGATATCTTACAATGGCTCTACACAGAAGAAGAAGAGAGCACACAACAAGAACCACCTAAGCTCCCAATGGAAATCTATGGGCGATGTGAGTCTATCCTACATAGAATGGGATATGAAGGACAAGGCCCCATCAGCCTAAGAAAAGAAGGAATTATAGAACCCATTCAACCTTCTTCATCCTCATTGGCTAGAACTACAAAAGGTCTAGGATATAAGGATAAGGGCAAAGCTAAAGCAAATGCTTGTCTAGTGGAAATGATCCATACCCTTCAAGAGGATAGTGACATAGATTCCAATGAATATGAGTGGGATGAGCTGATAGAACATTCCTATCATGACAAAGAGGTTGATACCATTCAAACTTATAGCCCCTACCGTGAGGGACAAATGCTATCGCATAGGCCGTTAGAGTGTGATTGTCTATCCCTGAGAATACAACTTTCAAGGAAGGTTCGAGTTCTATCGCAATAAACAATTTGGAGGAAAGTGCCATCCTGAGCACTCTCCCTACCAATACTCCTAGCATATCCATTCAAACTATCAACGAATCAGATCTATCCTTTGACTCCCTCCCCCTTATGCATCCTGAGCTTATTGACTGGGATCTACAAGGAACCCCACAACTAGATATGTTCCAAAACAATGATGCCTATATTGACTACATGGAACTTAGGGACCACCCACCTAAAGGAGATCATAAAGCTGGCTTCACCATTGAACTTAATACCATGGCTTATTTCTGAGAGGGTGCCAAGCCTTCTAGTCACAAAAATATCAAAATAAAAACTGGATCTGATGGTGAAAACTACTTTGCGACAGTGTCAGATCCCAAAATAGTAAAAAGAAAGGATGCATCTGATGGTGAAAACTCAACCGTGGCACCTGATGATGGAAGGATTGACACTCTCCTTGATGACATGCACCAGGAGAAGTCTCAGATTGTTGTGGAACCCACAAAGCCTGTTAACATTGGAATAGAGGAATAGCCTAAGATCATTCATTTTGTTAAGTCTCTAACCCCACCAGAAAAGACTAAGTTTATACCATTCTTCAAGAGAAAGCAAGTCAATTTTGCTTGGTCATACACAGATATGTCGGGGTTAGATCCAAAACTAATTCTACATCATCTTCCACTAGATCCAGGAGTGAAACTAGTGAAACAGAAGCTTAGAAAGATGCATCCACACATCGCACTACTTGTAAAAGAAGAAGTCAAGAAACTACTGGATGTAGGGTTCATCAGAGCTATAGACTATCTGGAATGGGTCTCCAACATAGTACTAGTATCCAAACTTGATGGCCGAGTTAGACTATGCAATGCTTTTAGAGATCTAAACAAAGTTTGTTGCAAGGATGATTTTCCATTGCCAAATATAGATATCATAGTCGACTTAACAGTAGGGCATACCATGTTATCTCTCATGGATGGCTTCTTGAGATACAATTAGATCAGGATAGCACCAGAAGACCAGCATAAGACAACTTTTACTTGTCCATGGGGCACTTTTTACTGGAATGTCATGCCATTTGGGCTAAAGAACGCAAGAGCCACATATCAACATGGTATGACCACTATATTCCATGATATGATGCACGTCACCATGGAAGACTATGTAGATGATATCCTTACAAAGTCACTCACAAGAGAATCACACTTGGATGTGTTAGAGAAAGTCTTTCAGAGACTAGAACAATTCAAAGTCAGGTTGAACCCAAAGAAATGTGTGTTTGGAGTCACCTCGGGCAAACTCTTAGGTTTTATTGTATCAGCAAATGGAATAGAGGTGGACCCTGCCAAAGTCAAGGCTATTATGGACATGCCACCACCCAAGAATCTTACTCAACTAAGATCTCTATAGGGCAAGCTACAAGCAATCTGTAGGTTCATATCACAACTGGTAGACAAGTGTCAACCCTTCAGTCATCTCCTACATAAGAACATTCCATTCAGATGAGATGAGAAATGCGAAGAGGCATTCAACAAACTAAAAGAGTATCTTATGAATCCACCTATTCTCATGCCTCCTATCTAAGGGAAACAATTGTTACTATACATATTTGCTACACCAACAGCTCTTGGGGCCATTCTAGCACAACAAGATTATGAAAATAAAGAAAGAGTCGTCTACTACATCAATCGCACATTGGTGGGCTATGAGTTACAATACCATTAGATAGAAAGATCATGTCTTGCGGTAGTTTTTGCTTCCCAAAAACTCTGACATTATATGCTAGCACATCCAGTCAAACTTATTGCAAAAATAAATCCATTGAAGTACCTACTAAGAAAAGCAACTCTAACAGGTCGCTTAGCTAAATGGGTAATGCTCCTAAGTGAATACGACATTGAGTATGTAGATAGAAAGGCTATCAAGGGGCAAGTGATTGTTGATTAGTTAGAAGATGCACCACTGCAGGACACCACACCAATGCAATTTGAGTTTCCAGATGAATCCTTATTCAATATATCAACACATTCCTAGAAACTTTACTTTGATGGGTCCTACACAAACCATGGATTAGGGGCAGGAATCTTATTTGTAACTCCTCATGGTGACACCATACCGAAGTATTACTGTCTATTATTTCCATGCACCAACAACATAGCAGAATATGAAGCCCTAGTCATTGGTCTCAAGATGGTAACAGAGTGGAAAATCAAAGAGCTACATGTCTATGGCAATTCTCCACTAGTGATCAATCAGGTCAATGATGATTACCAAACCAAAGATGAGAATCTTGTCCCATACAAGTAGATGGTCAAGGACTTTAAGGAATACTTTGTGATCATCTCTTTTGAGCAGATACCTCGCATTGAAAACAAAGCAGCAGATGCCATGGCAACCATTGCCTCTCTTCTCAAAAGCCTAGAGAATGAGTCACGGTATGAGTTCTTAGTGGAATCAATTTAGCAACCAGCTTATGATCTTCCTAAAACCCATTCCATATGCCTATTAGTTGGATCTAATTCACCTTGGTATGGTAATGTTTACACTTACCTCAAGGACAACACCCTTCCACCTAACTTATCTTCAAACCAACAATGAACCTTTATACGCCAAACCTCTCGTTGTACCATTATTGCTGATACCCTATACCAATGTGGTCTAGATGGTACTTTACTCTGTTGTTTAGAATGAGAAGAATTCCAAACCACCTTACAAGACGTACACAAGGGGATCTGTAGAACACACTCTAGCGGTCCTTCCTTAGCTAAGAAACTCATGCATTTGGGTTATTATTGGCCAAACATGGAAATAGATTCATATCAATTTGTGAAGAAGTGCAAGTAGTGCCAGATACACAAGAGCCTGATACATGCACTGGCTCAAGAGTTGAGACCTTTAATGACACCTTAGCCCTTTTGTCAATGGGGACTCAACCTTGTAGGAAAAATCCATCCACCCTCATCCAACGGCCACAAATTCATAATAACCGCCACTAAGTACTTTACCAAGTGGATTGAAGCCGTCCCCCTCACCACTGTCACAGGTAAACAAATATCCTCATTCATCCTTAATTTCCTCATCTACAGATATAGAATTCCCTCATCCATTATCACAGATAACGGAAGACCCTTCAAAAACCAGGATGTCTAAAAACTCTATGACTGATTCAAAATCCAACACCGTTTCTCCACACCCTATTACCCCCAAGGCAATGGCCAAGCAGAAGCATCCAACAAGACCATCTTGAAACTCCTCAAGAAGACAGTCAATGATGCTGGCCGTGATTGGCACATCCAACTCAATCCCACTCTATGGGCCTACAGAACCAGTATACACACTCCCACAAGTGCTACCCCTTACGTCCTTGTCTATGGCTCATAAGCTATCCTCCCCATTGAGGTTGAGTTACCATCTCTCAGGGTGTCGTTAAAAGGTCTAATAATAGATGAAGAATACAGAGTTTCTAGATTGCAAGAACTAGAGTTGCTAGAGGAAAAGAGACAGAAAGCCTTTGATCATCTCAAGGCATATCAACAAATGATGTCATGAAGCTACAACCATAGAGTCTGTCCAAGAGTATTCAAGGTTGGAGATCTAGTACTTAAAGAGAACACCCACAATCAACAAGATCGAGAAAAGAAAGGCAAGTTCAAACTCAACTGGCTTGGGCCTTATGTGATTGTAGCTACTTATGGATCGGGGGCATATCAGTTAGCAACATCAGAGGGTGAGCTATTCGATGACCCAATCAACATTATGCATCTTCGCTGGTTCTATACCTAAGAGAACCCTAATTTAAGGGGGGCACAAAATACAAAAAAATAAAAAAATTAGAAAAATACAAAAAAACATCCTTTGGTGAAAACCTGGCAAACAAGTGCCTTGGATAGGTATCATGATGAAAACCTGGCAAACAGGCATCATGCATACTTTTCTATCTTTCGTGCAAATAAAATCAAGTGGTGAAAACTTGGTAAATAGGTGTTACTTGTGATAAACCGCTTCCTCATCTTTGGGAAACCAATCACCTTGTGTCCATTCTTCCTTCACTCGTGTCCCATTCGATCCATATCTATTCCATAATAAAATCCTAATGATAACCTATCATGGCTTGATACTCTATCTCTTTGTTGCCTTGTCAACCAAGGTTTTATCCCATATCCTATCCATAGTGTGAGCCTAGCATAGTGTCTATCGTCAGTATCCAAATGCTCCAAATCCATGAACTACGTTGCCTCTGCGTTGTCACGTAGGCAAGGCCATTTTCAATGCACCCCTGAGGCTTCCCATCCATCTTAGTCTATCCTCTAGTCCATCCATGTCCAAGTCCATGAACTACGTTACCTCTGTGTTGTCACGTAGGCAAGGCCATTATTCAAATGCGCCCCTGAGGCTCCACTGTCCCATTCGTCATGTGTCTAGTCCTCATATCCTCTGTGTCCACTTTCTATCACCTAGGTCTTAGGTCCATTAGGGTTTATCCTGAACTACATTGCCTCTACGTTGTCACGTAGACAAGGCCATTTAGAAATGAGCCCCTGAGGCACTAGGTCAGTCCCTTAGGGTCCATTTTTCCCCAATAAGGATTGTGGAACCTTTTCACCGGATGCAAGCGCGCACAAGTAGAACCCGCTTTCAAGAAAAATTTTTGACACAAGACCTCAACCTATCCAAAGCAAAGCAAGCAAGTACCTAAAGCATTCTAAATGATTTTACCTAAATTATGGCAAGAAACAAATACATCTAAATGCAAACATGTTTTATGGTTGGAATCATGGTTAAGTTATAGCGTCTTGATTTCTGTTATCATGTCTTGCTATGCTACTCAAAGATGCCAAAAGCTAGAGATGCTATGATGGGGGCATGATTATTTTCTCTATTTGTTGTTTGTGGATTAAACTTTAGTAATGTGACGCCTTGTCTAACGACATGATCGACAAAAGATCATTGAGGACATCAAAGGTCTAAACATGAACGGGGGCAATCCTTGTCTGTTGACACGCAAAAAATACTCAGGTCATCTCAGTTCAATTATACCTAGATGCTTGTATTAACTTTCTAAATCAAAATCCATGTAAGCAATACTCAGGTCATCTTAGTTCAATTATACTTAGATGTTTGTATTAAATTACAATATTCGAAAAAAGTACCAAAAAAAATCGCCCAATGATGAAATAAGCACTTCAAAATACTTGCACCATCAAGATGTCAAAAGCAAAGCATCCATCATACATCCATTATACATCCATACATCTGTATCCCATGCAATACAAGATCCAAACAATGCAGAGTAACAATACAAATGAAGCTTGTGAGTCTTTCTATCGAGTCATTCTCTCAAACAATCTTCTATCTATCATTATATCATCTCTATGTCGATAGAGTACATTTGGATATCACAAAAACATAGCATACAGTTGCATATCATATCACATGAGATAGTCATTTACATGATTAAATCAGTTGCATACATAATAAAGTGCATCAGGTTATCCATATACAATTATCACATAGTGTCAATAGAAAAAATCAAAAACATAGATAAGTGCATTACATAAACTGCATAATCATATAGTTACCATTTGCATTTATACATTAGAGGCATATCAAGTAAATCATCTAAGTCTGCATTAGATAAGTCACATAGCATCACATAGCATCATCTAAAATGGAATTAGATAAACATCATATAGACACAGTCAAAATATGCATCACATGAGTACCATCATACAAATAGAAATACATCCATAACGCATAAGTGTAGAAAGCATCAAAATAGCTACATCATCATATAAATAGCATAAACATGTCCAAGTGTACAATATCAAAAGGTCCATCTCTGAGTCAAATGTCATATACAATGTATATGTCTCAAGGATAATGATACATGTCTCAAAATACAAAAGTGGTACATATACGTATCCGGCTATCTGAGCCATCAAAATGTGTGCATAGAAGCCAAAATCTGTGCAAGTGTCTGCTAACCCTGCTACTGTGAACCACTGCATCCAACAATGTCCCCTATATCTCCTCCTCTGCTGACCCTAGACTGTTGTGGACCCATCACAGAGGCTCCCGACCTCGATCCACCTGCTCTCTACGAGGCCATGGATTGGCTCCTATAGCTCGGAGCCCTCTGATCAACTAGAACGGCACCATGGTATAGCCCCCGATAGTAATGTGTCTGAACCTGTGCCCTAGCAAGCTCACCCTGTACCTATGCTAACTGCCCCTGGACCTGTGCCAACTATGCCTATGTCAGGGCTAGCTGTGCCTGTGCCTACTGCACCTGTCCAACCAAAAAATTGCTAGTAGCATCTATCCCAAAGGCTACCACTACTGTGTGCCTCTCTACTCAGATAGCTCGTATCCTCACCTCTACCATATCTTGCTCTCTAGTGAGCCCCGAGATAACCCCTGCATCTATCTCCCGCTGAGCCTCAGCCATCCTAAGCTGTGCCCGCAGCTGCTAAACCTGTCCCCTCAACATAGAAATGGCTCTCTCCTGAACATCTGGCTGTGTTGGATCCTGAGAGGCCTGTGCCTATCCTTGCCCCTGCGGCTGGGGTACATGCTGCTGCACCACCTACTGAGGTGGTGGCATCTATCCCTGCTATGTAACCTATGGCTGCACTACCTGCTGAACATGGGAGGATCCCTCCCTAGCTCTCCTCCTCTGCCGGAGTCTACCTCCATCTCCTCCTCTCCACCATCTCCCCCATCTCCCCTATCTCCACCGTCTCCTCTGCCACCTCCACCATCTCCTCTACCATCTCTACCATCTCCTCCATCTCTCTATCCTCTCCTCCTCCTCCTCCTGCCAACCTGGCCCTCGTCCTCTGAGTTTGCCTTATCTATGTGAGGAACCAGCTCTTCGGGCCCTGAGTACCTCAAAAAAGGGTGAGCAGCGAACCACTCCTCATAGTTCGGTGTCATCCATGCATATGTAATCTCTCTCCTCATTGGCCAGGCAACATAAGGAATCTACCAAAACTCTGCCACTACCTCCTCATAGGACGCCACTGGTCCCCATCTAAATCTCTCTGCATGCATCCGTGCAAACAGAGCCTACTCCTATGGCATGCCCTGTCTCCTCCCAAACTGCCTCTGAACCTGGCTGACAATCTGTCTCTCTAAAATGAATCATGTCTGGCCTATAAGCCACCGAGTCTGATAGCAGTACGACAACTCATCCACCTCATCATCCCAAGGCTCGCAGTCTAGATATGGTCGCTAGAAGACCACATCTACCCCATCTAGTGCATGCCTCTAGTACTTGAGCTTCCCTAGTCTATGTTGGGAAATCACTCCTATGTAGCCATAGCTATAAGGCTCTCCCCTCTGTCTCTAAAAAACACATGTCAGTCTAGTGATGGTAATGTGCTCCCACAGCCAAAATTGCAACAGTGAGACACCTGCTGATAAGCTAGCACCCCTGTGGTATACCATCTGATGCATGTCGTGGTATAGGTATGCCAAAACATAGACACCCCAAGCATAGTAGGTGCCCTCTATGACCATCCTCTCCATGATCCGTCCCCATCCAATCGGGAACCCATGCGATCTCCTATTAGGGTATACAATGCCTCCGATCAATCCTGCAACTATCCCAGGGAAATAGTCATAGTAGTCATGTATGTCCTGCCAGGAGATAACATGTTCTACCAGCTCAGGGTCATCAAATACCTGCCTGCACTCTGTAAGTCCTGCATCCCGCTGTGGATCATACTCCACGAGCTCTCCGTGAATCGGCAAGTGGAGTATCCTGTATACATCCTCCAGAGTCATTGTCATCTCGCCAATCGAGAAGTGAAAGGTCCCATCCTTGCTGTGAAACCTCTCCACTGCTGCAGTCAGTAAGCCACGGTTCACTTGAACCTTAGGCATAAATCACATGTAATCTAAACCCATCGCGTCGAGCGCCTCTTGATCCATCTCTGTCAACATGTGTCGTTGTAACATTGGCATGGGAAACTGCTCCCTTGACATCAATGTATCTCGTATGTCCTCCTGTAAGCACGCAAAGCAAGGCATCAACCTAAAGCTGCAAGTACCATGCTCAAAACATATCTATAGAATCATATCAACTAACTTAACATATCAAATTGATCAAAACAACACACTACATCTCTTGACTTGATTCTTGCAATCTTGGAGATAGCTTATTGATTGACGCATCAAATAAGATGCCAATCGAGTCAATTTTGTTAAGTAAAACTGACTATCTATATCATATGCACCAGAATAGAAAGTACATGTGTCATTTCTTAGCAAATGCACCACTTTTGACACATGCGCCACAACATTTCATGCATGCACCGTCCCATACCATAAAAGCATCGCCCAGTTGCATGCGCCGACTCATACCGTAAAAGCGCCATCAAATTATGCATGTGCCGACCTTACTCATGCATGCGTAACTTTCATGCATGCATCGTTTCATATCATATATGCGTCGTAGTTTGACAGATGTGCAGTTTCACATGTCAGATGCACCAAACTGCGATCTGGTGCATTTGTCTAGCCTAAATTTACCTAGCATTTATTGCACTCAAAATTGACTCTAGGTGAGATTTTTTGAGATACATATTGGGGGTCCTGCCTCTGCTGGCCAGTTGAATTATCAGACTCGCTCAAAGCAATGCTCCTCATGTGGAATATCCATCCTAGTGTTGACTACTCTATGCTCTGTACTCTCCTAAGCTCTCAAGGACAATCCAACAAAAGCTAAGTGTGCAAATAACTTGTCTTGTGGACCCAGCTCCTATATATAGCATGCAAACCCTAAACTAGCTATGTGGTGACTATGACTACTTTCCACACCCGTTTCTTTCCATTTTCTTCCCGTTTCTCTGAAACGTATCCTGTTTTCTTCAAACCTAACCAAGTTTTCCCTTCGTCTTCGTGAGATTGTCTGTCTCATGCCTTCTGCCTTCTTCCCGTCCAATCTCCCAAGGGGGCATCCTATCGTCATAACCTATACCAGGGGCAAACTGGGGCATGTATCATTATCAGACTATTTATTCTTTGAGCCAATGCTGTAAATTGCATTACATTAAAGAGGGGCAAAATGTATACGCCTAAAAATGACACGACTCGGTCTAAATAAATATTCTTAATATTTATTCCCTTCTAATTCTTCTATCAATAAATAAATAAATTTATTTATTGGATTCATATTCCTCTAAATTAATTAAATATCAAAATATTTAATTACCTCTTCTAAAGTCAAAATTAAATAAAATATCTTATTTAATTAAATTCTTCCAAACAATTAAATAATTCTTAATTATTTAATTAAATTAAATCATTCTTCCAAATTTAAATAAATCAAATCAAATTTATTTAAATTCTCTCAATCTCCAAAAATAAAATATAATCAAATACTTTATTTATTCTTCCAAATCATTCACAACAATTAAAAAAATTGATTTATTTAATTAGCCTTCTTATCTTCTAATTCTTCAAATATCTTCCAAAATCTTCTAAAAATAAGTCTGATTCTTCATGCACACAAAATTAAATATTTTATTATTTAATTTCTCTCAAATCATGCAAAAGCAAATCTCAAGTTGAGTTAACTGACTCAATCAACCTTGTTTTTATCAATATCTCTTAAATTAGAAAAAAGCTTTCTAATTTATGAAAAGCATATATTATCTTTAGAAAAGAAAGTAGTTAACTCAAATGAAACAACTTTTGGGTGACACTTGTCTTCTTCTCATTCGCGCACATTCTCTCAAGTTTTCTATACCGTTGATCTTCTCACTCTTCTCAACCATTGATCGTCTTCCTCACAAGTCTATAAATTGAACCCTATTCTTCTATTTCATCATCCAAGCTTTAAGTATTGCTACTCTGCAGGAATTACAGTGCACCTTTGGCACCAATTCCTTCATTTCTTGTGATCACACTCATTACCATACCACTACCATTGTTGTGAAGCTCATCTTCATTACAAAGCATTATCATAGCCATTCTCCATTGACAATCTTGGAATAGCAAGGAAGTGCACTCTCTGAGGGCCTTATTCATACATGCAAGATCAATTGAGATAGGCAACCAATGGAAGCTATGAAGCTTTGAGGTTTGCAAAGGTTTTTGAAGTTCTTTTGTTTGATTGATCTCTTTGTTTCTGTATTTCGTTGAGTTTTGGGTATCATTGATATTGATATATTGATTATTCGTGTTTACTCCAGTTTTCCCTTAACAACTTGAAACATTTTAAAACATTCTCATACAACTACCAAAATCCATTTCATGAGAAATTTTTGGGCAAGAAGATCTTAAATGGCATCAAAAACTAAGATTTTTCACTAGGTTTTTGGACAACAGTCTGCTATAGTTCTTGCCTTTTTGTCATATTTCTTGCAATGTTGCAACTCCACAAATTTAGTGCCATTTTAATTTTTATCCTTATTATTTCATCACCGCAAACCTTCAATCACCTTTCAAATGATCTCTAATTTCTCCATGCAAGTAGAAATAAATTAAAACCAAAAATGCTCATGGGTTAGTCAAGGAATGCTTGTCAAATTTATTACCATAGGTAACTTCACAAATTTGTGGTTTTCTCTTATTTCCCTTTGTTTCTTGATTTTCCTCTTGAATTACCATATTTAATACCTACTCAAGCTTCCTATCATCTTGGAAATTCCATTTGAATGCATTGTATGGGTCAAAACAAAATCAGAAATGAAAGTTGTCATGACTGCTCTAAGGTTTCCGAGTTTGTCAAAATTCAGTTTTAGGACTTTTTTTACCATTTTAGGTGAACTAATGATAGGATTTTTATTTTTGGATACTTAGAAAACATTCTCCTTCAAGTCCTTTATCCAATTATAAGGTTTTTCTCAAGGTTTTATGGCTTTTATGACCATGTATACAGTATTGTTTGACTATGACAATAGTAGGCATTTTTAGAACCTTGTATAAATTGTGTTCTTTTCACCCTTGCATGGACTTTTTTTTACTTCCAACTAATGTTTTCACTTTATTAGTATGTCACAACCTTGATCAAGCCCTTGGTCTTCTAAGAAACACAAAACTAATGATAATGACATGATAATATCTAAGCATACCACATGAATGCATTCATACATTTAGTCATCTTTACACCTCCTCAGACTCTACAAATATGAAAGATTATACTCTAAACTTTATATATGAAGATAAAGTAATAAATAAACTTGAATGGATCATCAAAATAAACCCCATCCTCCAAAACAAAAAATATCCTTCCTTTTCAAGCAGTGATAACTTAAAGGAAACCCCCCTAAAAAAACCTATAAAATCATGGTGAATCCTAGCTAAGTGCTATAATTTTCCTAGTGAATCTTTCCTTTTTTTTTGAAAAAAAATAATTTCCTGGTGAATCTATGCACATTATTAAAAATTTTGTAAAATCCTAGTGAATCCTAATAAATAATTAGTAAAAAAAAAATTACAATGGTGAATCCTAGCGAATAATTACTAAAGAAATTAATTATTATGGAAAATATTTCCTTCAAAAATTTTCATAGTTAGTCTGTGCAATCCCCCAATATTTTTTTTTATTTTTTGTGATTTTGAAGCAAGGGCTCAGGGGCAACATCCACCGGTGAGGTCAAGGGGTAGTGCCCCTTGTGGGGGTCAAGGGGGCAATGCCCCTTAGTGGGGGTCAAGGGGGTAGCACCTCGCTACCAAGCATGAATCCACTATCTAAAAAGCATTGCAGCACACAATGATTCAATATTTTTAAAATATCACACATTAAAATAAAGACTATAAGAGTCAATTTTTTGCTATCAATTACCTTTTTAAATGAATGGCTTGTTAGGAATAGCATGCAGAAGATACCAATTAAATGCAGAGAAAGATTAAATAGAGGAATGAAAAATACACAGAAATGGAAACAACAAGAGACAATTTTAACGTGGTTCACCCAAACATGGGCTACATCCACCAACAGAGAGTCCAATATTATTATCTAACAAAATAGAACCGATTACAACCAACAATCTCATGCAACCCAAATCTGTTACAATGTGCTACAGATACAATTTCACGAATTCCATCCCGCAACATACATCCCAACTGAACCCTGACAAGGATACATTACAAGTGTACAGTATTTGCATGATCAGTCACCACATACCAACATGGCTATGGTTCAATTATGTGGTAGTCTATGCATGTGCCTTTGAGAAGGCTTGTTGAGGCTGGGAGTTTGTTTTGGGCTACACGATTAAATCTAATCATGTGGCCCAAGACAAATTCTGGGCCTCAACAATCCCTTTCAAAGGCATATGCATAGAGTTCCATGGAATTAAACCACAACCATTCGATTAAAAAGGTAATCGATGGCAACAAATAAAACCCCTTTTTGAATCAAAAATATCCCTAAAATTAAGTGGGAATTAATTATTAATGGCGATATTGACCTGAAATTAATGGAATGAATATAATATTAATGGCCAATATAATAAAGATTTGTAATTAAGTTATAAACTACTAGTGAATCAACTCCAATGCCGCATAATTTACTTGTCAAAACAACTTTATTTGTTGGTTTAAAAAAAATACATTGGTGAATTAACTAAGACTAAATTAATTTTTTGTAAAAATTAGGTGATTTAGTCTCCTATAGAGCTCGTATTATTCGCCATTTTTGGAGGTCCCAATTTCAAGTATTCACCAATTGGCAAATATTCGCCACTAAAAAACTTCAAGAGTCCACATGGCCTCAAAAAGTAATCACTCAACCATGAAGGACTTACCAATATGACTATGAGCATGATGAAATGAGACAAGACCATTCACCACAACTCCATGCAAAATAAAAACCAAATGAAACAATGAAGCACATACTTGATCAAGACTCATCAAACCCAAAACATGCCAAAACCAATCTAATAGACTCATAAACATATAATTGATTCAAATAATACATGTGGTAACAAACAAGTGCATCCAGAGAATACAAGCCATCTAGGACTTTTGAGAGCATCTAAATGCATCTAAAACTAGGTGAGACAATCAAGACCCAAGAAATCATCAAAACACGCCAACTTAATGCAATGGATCATGAAGTTGTATAATCAAATCAAGCTACTCAATAAATACTTAGAACACTCATAACAAGCTGAAATAGCCAAAAGAGGTTGGAAAACTCACCAAAAGACTTGATAAAAAGAGTGGGTCCCCATTTTGCTCATGCAAAAAACTAGGGCGTGTGTGTAGGACACAACAAATAGATGATGTGAAAAATTTAAAGGTACACAAAGAAAGTATAAGTGGTGGAATTGATGGTTGAAATAATAAAGAGAGTGTTGAGAAATGCCAAGAGGGTGTTGTGGAAGTTAAAGGACTAGGTGAGGGCTAGGAGCAAGAAGAGGTGAAAGTAATCAAGTAGTGAAGAGTAGAAAAGCGGTATAAATGTGTTGTAACAAAGTAGAGGAGTCTTGTGAAAAGTTAAAGGAGGTAAATATAACAAATTTAATGGTTATAAAAGGTTAGGAAGGTGGATAAGATAAACAACTAAGATAAGAAAATAAGCATTTTAAAATTTTGGGAAATGGTTGTAGGGATAAGGAGTGAAAATATAGTGTAACGTACAAAAACTAGGTGTTTAGAAAAAAAATATTTAGGTTTTGGGGTGAGGTAAAGAGGTGTTTTAAAAAATAAAAAGGTACACAAAGGTACTATATGCAATGAAAAATGGTAGTTCTTATGTATATATTTAAAAACCCTTAGCATAGGGTTTTCAGTCTTAAAATTAAAAACTACTTACAAGGGAAAAAATTAGGTAAAAAATTAGGTAGATCTTGGGCAAGAGATTTATATATAATAAGCAAAGAAGTAGATGAAGCACAAACCATATAAGGAAAGATGAAATTAACTACTTGAGTTTCATATCGTATTAAACTATGTAACGCCCCAATAAAAAGTGTCTCCATCTTACTAATGCATGTACAACTGCAGCTAACTCTAGGTCATGTGTAGGATAGTTCAACTCATGATCTTTGAGTTTACGGGACTCATAGGCTATCACACGACCCTCCTACATTAAAACTACTCCTAAACCTTCCAAAGATGTATCAGTACATACCACAAAATCTCTGGCAGGATTAGGCACTGCTAGAATAGGTGCACTAGTTAACCACTCCTTAAGAGTCTGAAAGGCTGCTTGACACTGTTCTGACCAAATGAACTTCTTTCCTTTTCTCTGAAGAGAAGTTATAGGGTGAGCTATCTTTGAAAATCCTTCCACAAATCATCGATAATAGCCTGCTAAACCCATGAAACTACGAACCTCTGAAACATTGGTAGGAGCAGGCCAATCCATGATAGCTTGAATCTTTGAAGGATCCACCACAATACCCTTATCGGAAATAACATGTCCCAAATATTTCACTTCAATTTGAAAGAAATCACATTTAGCCAGATTTGCATATAACTAATTTTCTCTTAAACACTGCAGAACCTGTTGCAAATGATCTTCATGCTCCTCCATAGACTTTGAATAAATCAATATATCATCTAAGAAAACAAGAACAAATCTATCAAGATAGGTGTGAAATACACCATTCATCAGACTCATAAACACTGATGGTGCATTTGTCAACCCAAAAGGTACAACAGTGAACTCATAATGCCCATAACGGGTGCGAAATGCTGTCTTGTGGATGTCAGCCTCAGAAATGCGCAATTGATGATATCCAGACTTTAGGTCTATCTTTGAGAATACCTTAGCCCCCTTGATCTGATCAAAGAGGTCATCAATTCGTGGCAAGGGGTATCTGTTCTTCACAGTCACCTTATTAAGCTATCGATAGTCGATGCACAATCGTAGAGATCCATCCTTTTTCTTCACAAAAATCACTGGTGCTCCCCATGGAGAGACACTAGGACAAATGAATCCCTTCGCTAATAACTCTTCTAGCTGCAAACAAAGCTCCTTAAGCTCCTGGGTAGTCATCCGATATGGAGCTCGTGAAATAGGTTCTGCTCCGGGAACAAGCTCTATCTTAAAATCAATATCTCGCTTTGGTGGCATACCTGGGATCTCGCTAGGAAAGACATCTTCATACTCCTTGAGAATAGGATGATCTTCAAGGGATGTCTCCCTATTTTCTCTAAAATCTAAGTCATTAACTGTTACAGCAAACAACTTGCATCCTTGATACAAACATCTCTTCAATTGCATAGCAGAAATCATACGCAAAGAGATGGGTCTCTGAATCCCAACCACTTCTACCTCATTGCCCGATTCATCAACACATCTCACTAACTTGTGGCGACAGTCTATCACTGCTCGATGAGCATCCAACCAATCCATTCCCAACACTATGTCATAAGATCCTAGTGGTATAATGTGAAGATCTGCTGTGGTCGATAAAGGACCTATCCTCAACTCACAACCTTACACAAGAGAGTCTACTGTTACCCTAGATCTAGAGGCCAATTCCACCTGCCACTTAGCATCTTGCTTTGCTGCCACTAATTTGCAATGCTCCACTATAGAAGGGGAAATGAAAGAATCTGAAGCACCAGAGTCAAAAAGAATAGAAATAGTAATACTTCGCAAGACACCTGTAGTCTCCACAATGGTACCTTGGTGCTCTGCTTGGTGATTATCTACCACCGCAAACACCCTATGTGACCTGCCTGCGTCTCCAACAGTTGGCTCTGAAGCTGCGGGCCTCTGTCCAAATCCTGAAGTATTCTTACATGGACACTGTCTGGCAATGTGGCCCTGCTGGCCGCAAGAGAAACATCCTGTTCCCCTACCAAGACCTCCACCGCCTACAAGAACATTTGACTGCTAAAAACTTCCTCTACTTGCTATAGACTGTGTGCTCTATGCCGGTTGACTTGCACGATCACGTTTAACTCTTTGCCAACTTTGATCTTTTCTGGAATGAAATCTACTACCTTGTTGAAATTGAGAGTTTTTCGATTTCGTCTGGGAATACTGTTGTTGTTGCTGTCCACCCTTAGAAGGTACATGATGACTCCTCGAGTTACCTGCTGCATGAGACTGATCACCTCAGAAACCAGAACCTGTTCGAGATGTGCTACCAATCTGTACACCTGTATGACCCCCTAGGGCCATGGTCAAGTTCTCTTCCACCAGTCGAGCCTTCACAACTGCTACCTCCATGGTCTTTGGCTTGAAAACATGAACTCCTCCACTGATGCGTGCATTCAGACCTCTAATAAAATGTTGAACTAACATGGCCTCGTCATTTCCAATGCCTGCATACTGCTTGAGTTCATAAAACCTACGCTCGTATTGTTCCACTGTCATGGCCATCTATCTCAACCCATGGAACTCGTCCACTCGACGTTGCCTCTAGTGGTCAGATAGAAATCAAGCTCTGAACCTTTCCAGAAATAGTTCCCATGATACTGTCGCAATATCTAAATGCAACTTTTGTTCCTCAAGTCGCCACCATGTAGAGGCGAACCCTCTGAGATGCATGATGGCACATCGTGCCCTAGTGTTGCTACCATATGGATGCATGGCAAAGCACCTCTCTAAATCAATTAGCCATGTCTCTGCTTCCATACTGCTACCAGAACCATCGAAAGTAGGAGGATGGGCTCTCATAAGGTCTCTCATGTGGCCTGCAAGAATAGCTTCTTGTTTAGCGGTGATTTCTCTCCTTCTGGGAGATCGTTCCCTTTCTCTCTCTTTTGGTTGTTCCATCTCCTACCTAGGACCAAGACGAGCAAGAACCTCCTCAAGGAGCTGGCGTAGTTGAGCACCCTCGGGCTAACCCTGATTCTCTTGATTCTCACTTCCACCTTCTTGTGCACTCTCATGAGGGGAACTAGGAGGAGGGTTGTTATCAACACCTCTCCCACGACCCCTACCTCGTCCACGTCCTCGGCCTCGTACCCTAGGCATCTTCCTGGACAACACACCCAAGAACAACTTCAGGTTGCTAGGCAAGGACTACGAATGAACATGTTCTTCAGAGTTTAAGCTACTAGTATAGCTTAATGGGCTAATTATAAAACCAGAGTACCCAGTGTTAGAAACTTGGCTTTGATACCAGATGTAACGCCTGCCTTGAACACCTTGAAGAAATACACATTTATGCTATATGAAACAGGAAATTTTTTTTTTTAAATGTTTAAGATAACAAGAAATGCTAACATAACTAGTTACGAAATATTCTCCAAGGATCCAAGGCTGCATTACTTTACAAACCAACTAACATGATTTAACATACATCAGTAACTGATTTGAATCCAATGCACAATTAAATAACATAATCTTATTCATTGCATGACATCGTATATTCTAATCTACATGATCAATTACATAACTGAAATGCTTTCCTTACACATAAGTACATCATGCCATCATTACATTGCCATTTTTAGACTACATCAGAATCACATACATTATGAATGATATGTTACCCAAATCTGGTACAAGATTATATGCATACATCTTCATCAACTGGTACAAGTACAATTGTCTGAAAACTGGGATAAATCTTTTCTACACATGAACTTGACAAAGAATAACCAATGGATAAGGAAGCTCTTCCACCCGACCATGTGGAACCCTAAGGTCCACCCCCCCGAGCTAGGAGTTAACATGAGGTCCCAAACAATGATAGTCAGGTAGACAAAAGACAAATAAGAACAAAGGACGACCAAATGCCAATACAACACATGGAAATGACAACACAACACAACTTAACTTCCAGAGGCAACACTTAACATAAGTGGAGAGACCAAATAAGGAATGCTAGGTTGTAGTAGGGAGAGTGTCATCGCACGGTCCTAGCATGGGTTATCCTGACAGCCTCTCACTAGGCGCCGGCCCCCATCTATGGTTATCCTAACAGCCTCT
This sequence comes from Cunninghamia lanceolata, assembly GCA_027924645.1. Lineage (NCBI taxonomy): Eukaryota > Viridiplantae > Streptophyta > Pinopsida > Cupressales > Cupressaceae > Cunninghamia > Cunninghamia lanceolata. The sequence goes on along the minus strand of BSBN01001135.1, from coordinate 3,215,369 downwards.
CGCTAGGCACTGGCCCCATAGGGTGACACATGCAGAATCGACCTTCCTTTCATGAGGACAAGGAAGTCAATCATGCCGACCAGGCCTTCTCTACCCATCCTTAGTCTAAACAAGCACTACAGGCCATGGGAGAGGAATCCATTAATCATGTTTAATGTGAAATCTACCCTTAACCCCCTAGTTCATTTTAGGTTATCACTTGATTAATCTACTTCCAATGGGTTATCCTGATTGCCACTTTGGGCGCCGGCCCCACGTTGAAAGCCACTCTCCTTCCTAACACCTAGTAAACCCTAACCATCACACAATGCATTATAACATTACACATACATGATCACTGCAAGGCACAAACCCTCTTGCATTACAAATGGAATCATAACACTAGTTGTTATCCATTGCCTATAACATTACAACACTTTACTCTTTTACAGATTCCCAGTCTCTCCATACGACAATTACGACAAAACGGGTACCAGATAGTCACAACTAGATAAATATCTTATCCAGAGATTATTACTTTACAAAACACATAATCAACTTTGGCAATACCTCATTATACTTCATACTATGTTTGATCCACATAATTGTTATTACATCGTAAATACAAAAACAACTATACACATGTTGCAAGTACTCGACTACGACAACTTAGCCTCTGGAATTCAAGTTTGACCACCCTCAATTCGACTCTATACGACAACTCGTTTAGTTCAATTCAGATTCTAGAGATTAAACACTACAATTCCTTCTCGGTTTAGTGTAAACAACTTCTGTAATAAAATGAACACTAGATTACAATATTTCTTTTCCAAACCAATTAATCTTAAATTAAATGCAATAATTAAATTAATACATTGCAACCTAGATCATCTAAATTCTCATCATTTTATTCCTTTCAACTATGGATAACTCACTAGGTTTAACTAAATGAATTCCAATAATTCATTCTAAAAGAATCACACAACTTACTATAATATGGAATTCATAATTAACTTTAAACGTTCTCTCACACAAGATATAACTATTCAATCTAATTAACCTGTCGTAAAATTTAACCAACCTGACTATAGAACTGCAATAATAATGTTTTATTAATTAGTTTGAACATTTAACTATAATTTTTATAAATATAAATATTTAGTTGAGCCGATAATAATAATATTAATAATAATAATACTAATGAAATACTAACAATTATAATGACAAAACAATAATAGTGAATACTATGAGTCATTGGATAACAAATATCTTCCAACTGAAAATAAGTAAATATATGTATCGTTAATTTCCTTATTAAATTTACTACTGCAATCTAGATTTTGTATAAAGTGTAATAATTCTTAGTAGTAGTGTTAGAGGGTTTATTTTACTAACAAATCATCTTATATAAGGCGTCTCAATTGGAAGTGAAATATCTCACCAAAGACAAGGACAATAGGTTTGCTGAATAAACTATCTATGTTTTCCAACCTCTGGCTAGGTAACATTTCCTACTGCTATGCATATTTAATGGGCTGAGGAAGAACAATAATTGCAGAAGAATACACTGTGCTACATGCGAAAGACTTGTTTGTTCTACAAAGTTTAATGGCAGTCCTTCTCATACGTTAACTCATTTTTTTTTTACACGGCGAGATTAATGAAATTTAAAGTCTCTCCAACACAGAAAACTTAACTGCAAAGATTTGTTGACTCTCTGTTTGCTGTATAGAGATTAATGGCAGTCGTCTTCATAATTTGACTCATTCTCCTCCTTAATCCTAAATATTATGCACTTTTTGTTGTGAATGAGGTGTAAAATTGCTATTGACTGATTGACCGTTGAAATGGATGATATTTAAGTAGAGTGCATTCTCCCTTACATGCCGAAATTAAGTTGGTCATGTGTTTACCAATAGCATTGTCAATACTTCAACTTACGATGGAGTTTAATCAGTCAACACAAAGAAAACTTGTCTATGAATCATATACCTTTCAAATCATTGAGACAACAGTTAAATCTATGGTGGTTGTATGGTTATGATTGCACTAGCCGCTAGTATACACAAAGTGGTGTCTAGCTGGAGATAGCGATCCAGTGGAAAAGGCACGGTTTTCAGGAACAAACAAAAGTAAGGCATAGTCTGTGGAGATTAAGGGGCGACCATGTCAAAAGCAAGGCAGAAGTGGTAATACAAGGTGGCCTCCACCAAAAGAATAAAGCACTTGCCATTTATCAGCTATGGCGCAAGCCATAAGATGCTGATGCCACTTCTCGCAGGGAAAACATCCAGCAAAAAGCAAGTGATCGACTTGAACATACTACTGAAAATACTCAAGGATATAAACACTATAAATTCCAAACCCTACCTTAGTATCTGGTAGCTATATATGTGTGCCCCAAAACCATTTAGCAAAGGCAAAATCGCAGGAGTAATGATAATGTATCTGGCAGGTGTATTACCAGATCCACCATCTTTGCCAGCGTACAATCCAGCCTGCATGAGAATGGGAACTTTGGGGCTGGAAACAATTTCAATCCACCTAACACCCTATTGCAATACACCTACAGATGGTTTAAATATGAGCATGATCGACCTTCTTGCCTGAGCTGGGCGATCATGAGGACACCCTAAACACTATCACTATGGTGCACACTAAAATCTGTAGGGGTTGAATATGTGCGAATCATGGTGCCTTTTATAAGGAGCCAAAACTACTACATACCTATGTTCTTCTCCCAACATACCTGCATAGGCAGCCAAGACGTGAGGCTAAATGACCTAGAGACTACAGAATGATAAAGTAAATAAAAAGATCCCTGGCCGAAGTTGGATCTAAAACCCTAAAGTGGTATGTGTTTTCACGTAGGAGGCAGATCGCATCTATAGGTAAGGACAATCTTTGCACAGCCGTTGGAGAAATTGGCTTGGACGCTGAAGCCACCTGGGAGGCAACGAATGCAGGATATGCACAAAAAGGAACCTATTGAAGGTGCTTAAACACTGATCAAGCAGATGACGCTTGTAGGTATACAACTAGACCACGCCAAAGATAGGAGCCTTGGTGCGAGTATACTCACCCATCATAGCTGATGGTGCATTAATAGGCAAGGTAACCGTGTTAACTGTATGCAGACGCCTCAAGGGTACAGGGAAAAGGAATCAAAGAAATGCACTAATGATTTTAAAAATCTGATACAGATCATGTAAAAATTTCAGAGGCCGTTTCCTTCCTCTTTACCAATCTGGATCCCTAAACAATAAAATAAGACTCATATTTTCTTCTCAATTATTTATGTAGAGATGGGTCGGTAATTAATTATTTCTCTAATAGAAAATTGTTTGTAATGAAATAATTGCATGATAGGTATAGGATGAATTATCATAGAGGCACTGGAACCATCAAGCAAATGCAAATTGGAGGAGTAAAGAGAGACAGATTTCCATCATTCCATCTACATAAAAATGCAAACAGAATGTGGAAGACAATAGAACCTGTATCTGAAGCCTAGATCTAATGCAGAATTCAATTCTTCAGTTGCAGAAAACTTGATCCTTCTTCTTCCTGCCAAATCCCCCCCTCCTTGCCTCTACAAACTTTCCTTTTATAACACAGTCCCTTCCATCTTCCAAGGAATTCGACACACGGTCCCGTGCATCTCCCTCCTCAAGATATATTTTTATTTAATTTAATGATCCCAAGAGGTTTCTTTTTTTAAATATTAATACACAGTTCTGACAAAATTTAATTTTATAACCGACCAACCATAATGTTATTAATAAAATTGTAATATTACGTCAATCAATAATTTTATAACTATATTTTAATTTATTTTATTAATTAAGTTGTAAATCACAATTTACAACATGACTACAACTATTTTATTTATTTAAATATTTATTATAAATAATATTATATTGAACAATACAAAATTTCTTAGAACCTTATTTAACGGTTTTATTTCCCCTAAATTAGTAATTTATTTACAAAAAGTATATTCAATTATCAACATTTATATTTTTCGTATAATGATTCCAATTAAAGCACAACACTACCTTACACACTTAGACACCTTCGGACCTAATTAGACTTCAAGGTGCAATATTACCTGATAGCAAGTCATGATTGAATGACAACAATAATAACCACAAGGGTAAACTGATGACCAGACAACACTGACTAGGGACCTCACATTAACTCCAAACAACTAATCCTTTGGCGAAGGCACGCTCAGACCTGGTACATCAGGTGGAGTCGGTGCCTAGTACTTGCATCCTGCAGCAACACACGGTTAAACATAACAATATATATATATCCGCATGTAGTCCTATAGTGAATGGAAATCGCAATGGGGTAGGGTACTCGAGAGCGAGTAATGCGACACTGTTCCATTCACGTTTATGAATAAACAATTAACTATGTTGAACAAGGTATCTGATTACTAGTCAACAACATAAAATGATCAACTATCTCACAATCCCATATAATGAATAACATCAAAACATCTGTAACATCTAATTCATTTATCAAGTTCTAAAGCATAAAATAATAGAATCCAACATCAACAACTGTTATCATAATGATTAGGTCCATAATGAATTAACAAGATAACAAGAGATCCATCATCTACGGTCGAAGATACTATCATAAAGTCTAATACTACTAAGCAACATCAATCTGATAAACGACAAGTTGAGGGGCACTACAAACTACTTGAGATAAAAAAAAATTTAAAAAAATTGAGAACATACCTTCTTTATTTTTCTAATATTTTTGAGTCCTTTCATCATTTATCTCCTTGTCTTTTGTGTCGAATACAAATACATAGAATTATTTTTATTTCTCATCTTCTCCATTGTGAAAATGTGACCAAATAATCAACTTTGTAAAAATTCAACCGAATAATATTCTTCTTTGAAAAATTATGACCAAATAATCATCTCCTTCCTAAAATTCAACCAAATAAAATATTTTTTTGATTTACAAATAATTCCTAGTTGTTATGATCCTAATATGTTATATTCTTAATTATAATATGTTAAGCACTTGTGGCATGCTTAACCTTACTAGATTCATTTATTAGTCTTAGTTATTCCTTAAGATAATTAGTTAGGATGAAGGGATGTGTCCCTACATAGTTATGCATATAAATAAGGAGTATCAATAAGAATGCAAGCACAACCACAAGAAAAACCTCCCCCCAAATTCATTCAATCAATAATCCCCCTAGTAAATTATGATCTTTGCACTTTATACTTAGTGTGATTATAATTGTCACTAGCCAACACAATAAAGTGGTATTTTGATCTTAGTACATGCAAATGCCAAATTAGGCTATAAACTAAAATTATAATTTTGGTGTAGAATGAGATCAATTTGATTATAGATTTGAGAAGTACATAAAAAATTATGCACTTTAAAAAAATCACTCAAAAATGTTACCATATGAGCCCAATAGAGCCCCATAAATTCCCAAAATGAAAAATTCTTAGCAACTATCAAAGTCTGATTGGACCACTATGAAGTCTACAAAGTTCTAGCCCAAATAAAAAAAATTGCTCCAAAAAGGGAGCTTGTATGACTGAGAAATAAGCCTTCAATGTCTAACTATTAAATCAAAAATACTTTTTGGAGGAGGGTAGGTTGGGAGGAGTAAAAAACTAACATCAATAGTCACCTATCAGAATATTCTCCTAGGAAAATAGAATATTCTCCTCGAGCACAAAACTACTTGCAAATTTTTGAAAACTTTTCTCTGTACCTTAAAATAGTTGATTCAGAGTCAACACCACCTACTTTTGTCATGGGAAATCACTTAGTAGTGATGCAAAGTTGTTTCATGGTTAATATAGGTTGTGTTTAGGTGATAAAGGCGGTTTTCTAACACTACCAGGTGGTAACAAGTGGCTCGTGGTGGTTTTGGTTACCACCGAGAGGTGGGTGGAAGGAAGCACCACAACCACTTGTATACCAGTAGCTCTGTCATGCGCCATGTGGTGTCATGCAAGCATGCAAGTACCCTACACACAGAGGTTTGCATTTTGCGTACAAGGTACTTCATACCCTTTTTTTTAAACATGACTTTTTCATTTAGTTCTAAAAAATATTAATAATAAATGGAATATTTATTTTTTATTTACCAATACCACCTGTGCCAATGTAGATGACTACTTATTCTATGAAATATTCATCTACATAGGGAATATTCCCTATGATCCATATGATCGAGGAGAGAAAACATTTTTCTAATGGCCTGGGACAAAAGTATCCAAATCAGATGATTTGATAGTCGATCTTTAGGTTCTTGGGCCTTCTGGACACAATGATAGGGTCAGATTTGACTCAAAATGCTCCAAAATTATAGCTACCTTCTAGATTTGGAAACCACCTCCCAACTTCAAACCCTTGTATAGATCTTGCCTCCAATGTCTAATTTGGACAAATCAAAAGGTTAAATTGACTTTCTTGGACACCCTAGACTTAATGGTGAGCTCAGATTTACACCAACATGCTCTAAAATGAACTTGTAATACAAAGACACAAAGAAGAAATCCTCCAAAATTTGGTATTTCTATCAAGTTTTCTGATTCTCCAAGTTATCATATGATGCAAGACAAGAGCATACTCAAATTTTTAAGATCAACCAAGATTTTCATCCTAGATCTCTCAAAAAAGGCTAACATAAAGCAATCCTACAAGCTCTTATAGCATGTAAGAGTTGGTATAGAATGCTCTATACCATGCAAGATTTGGCTATGGAGGTAGCCACCCTAGATCTAGAAGCTTTAATGAAAGCACAAGAGAGATCCAACATGAAAGAATAATTCTATTCTATCAAAGGATGCAATATACACAATATATGCATGAATTGTATTAGATTGCAATGAGAAGCCCTTGGTTATGACAAGTGTTAAAAAAGTACAAAGTTGTGTCACACTTTTATAAAGGAAACAACCAATACTGATCAAATTTTCAAACTTGAATCACTAAAAAGTTGCATATATGTTTTGAATTTTGAAATGATGTAAACTAATAAGAAATTAATTTTTTGGTATATTTTATGTTTGTATTTTTTTGAAAAAATTAAAAAAATATTTGGATATAGTTTATAGTAAATTGACATTATAATTTAGTTGTTGATAAAATGCTGAAAAATGAAGTTACATGAGACGTCAATCTTTATATAGTAAATTTTACTTTTTTTCTTCAATTTTTTTATGTGTATTTATAACTTGAAACTTTAGGGCATGGATATATTTTTTTCCAATTTTAATAAATATATATTTTTAAATAAATATTAAAATGTGTGTATATTAAAACGTAGTTGTTTCCATTCGATGTCAACTTTTATATTAACTATTTATCTAAAATAGAAAAAAAATATACCGTCTTGATATAGATTCTTTTATTTAGGGCATCATATTTTTTTCAATTTTTTTAATAAGTTTTACTATTTTTTCTTGACATGGTAATCGACCTAATATTGTGTGCTGATAACCTACTTTTGGTAAAAATAAAAAGGAAAATATAAATATTAATTAAAATATTAAAATATATATAAATTTGAAAACTAAACTTATAGATCTACAAAAGGGTATTTTTCTATTTTTTAAAAAATGTTATTTACATGAGTAGAGATTGCTCAAATATCAAGTTTTTCAAATAATTTCATTTTTTTAGTAAATTGGCCTCATTGTGGTGCTACATATGCATTTAGCCAACAATTTTAATTGGAAAAGTTTTGGACATATCTAACTTAGCTAGAACGAATCTTACAAGATCATATGTTTGACCAAAATTGATTTTTAGTTAGAAATACTTAAATTCACTTATGTTGATAAGTTGGCTGAAAGTGTGACACAATTTTGTGATTTTACAGCTCTGCAATCCTTTGAAACATTAGATCAAACTTAGGCTGTGGGTGACCTATGGTGAGTTTGAACCTCTAGATGGGCTGGTTCCCTTGATAAAATGATAAATTTGCAGGAAAAAGGGTAAAAAAATTTAATGGAATCACTAAAACTGAAACTGTAAATGTGGTGATGCACCTAACTTTTGATGGAAAACTTGCAAATCTAACTCACAATAGATCTCAAAAATCTATTCACACAATCCACTTTTGGTAATGTAATCACAAAAATGTTTCTAAGGAAGACTGGAAATTATCTTATGACATGAGACACAAAGTGATAAATATCCTTGGTGTACCCTAACTATGCCCTAAGTAAACTTAACTAGACAAGTGTGAAAAGGACCTAATGTGAAACTAGTTATGTAATATACCTCATTCACACAAACAAAAAATGTTAATTTGTGCCACATTTTCCACAATCAAATAAGTTATCATGACATGAGATTTAGCACAAACATGGTCCTCAAAATAATATTTCTAAAGAGTATAATTTATAATATTTTTCTTTAATTATTATATTTATTTTCTATTTTCTAATAATCATAGGTTTTTGCCAAGCATAAAAACTTTGTTTGACATAGTAGAAAATAGAAAAAGGTAGTAAAGGAATAAAAAATATGACCACCCTCTATATTGATTTCCTTGTTTCAACAAAAAAATAATAATTTGGTATGCAAAAAAATTATGTGTTACGGGAAAAAATGTATCTAAATTATAGTTAATCTAAATTAAAAAATTAATACTAAATAAAATATGTACCATTTTTTTAAAATATGGTGCCCTAGCCATTAGTGTTAATGATCTATGTGTAATAAATTATGAGTTGATCTTATTTTTAGGTCAAGTTATGTGCTATGGGAAAATATTACTCATTAAAAGAATTATAAATTATAAGACATGATTTATTAACAAATATTTTAAAAATGAGAAAATGTTTTTTAAAATATTTAAAAATACATATTTAGAATCTACACATGAAATCTCACAAATCATTAGTTTACATTATCTTCAAATTCTTAACAATTTCAGCTAAAAATATTGATTTTAGTGACCCACTTAAGCCAAGAAGTGGAACATGACTTTATATTTCCACCCCTTCAGATTGTTGATTTGGAAATTGTTTGTAGCATGTAGTAGTTTTTAAAAAAAATTTACTTACTCAAGGTTCATAATGAGCATATTTGGCCACTTTATACTACTACAATCACCATCATTCTATTGTCCTTCAATCTCATTTCTCTAAGAAATGCCAAATTTTGACTTAAACTAGACTATGCTCCCAAAATAAATAAGAATCTTAATAGGACTGCACTATGGCCACAAGATGTTAAGAATTTATCTAAAGAATGAGACCTCTCACTACCACAACGTCTAAATACCATGCATATCTTCACTTTATTCAATAGGAAGAGTGCATCCTTCTCTTACAACAACAAATAAGTCTTTCTCTTTTGGATTCAACTACACATTAGTAGTTACGTTTTCATCATTTTTTAAAATGGGCTCCAACTGAAAACTTGAGCAATTCTCTAAATTTGTATCCTCTTCAACAAGAAGAGTATAGCTCTCTTGAAAAATGTAAATTATGCCTTTTCCTTGCTCTCCCTCATAAACATTGGAATATTCTTTAACAAAATAGGGTAGCTCTGCAAGTGAGTCATTCACACCATCCTCTACAAGTCCAAGTATAGCTTTCCAAATTTGTTCCTCATGAGGAGATAGAGACTCTTCATGCCTTTTTTGAGCATTCATCAATCTTCATAGCAACTAAAAAGTCATATACATCTCCATCCTCATTAAGTTACCAAATGTTTGATCTTGTATTTGGAGTGCACGGATTTCTCTCCTTATTTTGTACAAGAATATTTGTGCTACAAAATAATTACCTTTTCTCTTTCTCTTATTCATAAAAATCATGAAGAAAGCCTTTAAATGAATTGAATCTTAGGTGATGTAAGGATGCCTATAAATCTATAGGTCTTATACATTCAAAGAATGTGTATATTCTTTTGTAATCACTAAATGGACAATAACACCTTCTTTTTCTTTACTTGACACAAATTTCATCTCCTAAACATTCATCTCCAATGAAGAAAACTTCATTTTGCACCATAAGATTTTTATTTTCAACTTTAGAACAGAGAATGTTAGGTAATGTGAAGTCCGATCACTTAGCAATGAACCCCCACTCTAGTAAATTGTATTAACAAGCCTTAAGGCATCAATTGATAGCATGGTAGTTCTACTGGCTAGAAGGAAGTGATTGAAAGTAAGGTATTATTTTGTTGATTGCCTTTTCCAACCATTGGATCTCTCGATCAACAACTCACAAGAGTTGAAGGAAGACATAAGGGAAAGTTGTGTGAGTTCCCTCTATCCATTTAATTATCCTTAATCAATGACCCATAATCTTTGTGATCCAAAGTTGATTACAAGTAGAGAAATAGAGTTTAGTGGATAACTTTTAATTATCTCAATGACTCGTGATTCTTCAAGAATGCACACTAAGGAAACATATATGTGGGTTGAGGCCCAATATGATTCTAGAGATAAAATATTTTGTGACACATTCAAATTTCACCTACTTGTCTTTAGATTTTGGATATGCAGCTACTTCTTTAGTCATGGCCATGAATTCTTGTGGTTGCATGCATCTAATGGGACAATTATTAGAGTGAAATCTTCCAAATATTGAGATAAATGTTAAGGAATGATTGAGTGTAATTGATAGGGAGTTAAATGCAACCCTTGTTTTGGCCTTCTTATCTCTCTTTCTATATAAATAAAAGCTTCTATTTGTAATGTCAAAAATTGCACACCATCATAATTTCATGTTGTGTTTTGAACCTGCTTTGATGTCCACTCCCCACATAAAAATAGTCTTTGACTCCTCCATTATCCTAATGCAATGAATGAGTCCCCATTTAGGTGTGTCCCACAACCATCTAGGGCAATGTACATCACAATATTGGTGATCATGATGTAGTACACAATTGGAATGACTACTACTCCCTACTCTAGCCACCTCATGCAGGTGTGTCTAGTCATGTCACTAGGCATGATCTGACTAATTGTATACAACTTCTATGTCTTTGTGTACATTTGTGGTTGTTGCTCCATGATCAACACCTATCAACCTTGGATTGGTAGCCTAAGTATTTGGTACACATCCTCCTACATCATGGTCATCTCTCTTGCAGGTAGTCAGAAGACTGAGGCATTTGCATCCCACCACTCCATCAATGCCATGAGCATGTGATCATCAAGTTGCATATTTGACATCATGTATATCCAGTATACACCCACTCAACATAGTAGCATAATGTCCTCTTGAGATAAGGCCCTGAGACAAGTCGTACAAATATAAAAATGTTCCCTCTTACATGCTCTTGCATTGTAGGTGGGTACTACAAACATAAAAAATAACATTACATCAGCTCTACATAATCGAAAATCAAAATTTAATTCTAAAACATAAAAAAAATTCCTACTCCCTTATGGGATTCTTGTGCCCTTGGACACCAACGTGCCCTTCAAACCCTAATGCCCTTTTTGGACACTAGTGTGCCTAAGGGATGCTAGCACATTTAATGGACACTAGCATTCCCCTAGGATACTAGTGCACTGGTAGGACACTAGCATGTAGCATGGGTCCCATCATGTGCAAAAACTGAGTAAAAATGCTACAAATTTTTTTAAAAAATCTACATACACCTCTCATGCCAAGACCTTGCTTGATGTGCTCTCTTAGTTGGTCCAACCTAGGGCACCAAAAGTCTTGTCTAGATGGAATTTTCACTCTCAAAGTGCTCTTGGTTATTGAAAACTACCAAATTTAGAAAATTCAAATGAATAGTAAGTTTAAATTTTTTACTATTTATCTAGTAATTTTTGAAGATTTTCACAACACCTTCTACATGGAAACCTTTATAAATTTTAGTTGCAAGATTGGATTTTTGCATTGTTTCCTTCATGCAAATGCTATCTCTAACCCGTTTCTTGTGATATGCTTTTCATTGAGCCATTATTTTATAAAATAACCTTTTAGAGAGCATTTTTGGCAAACTTTCTCCCAAAACTCAAAAGTGGTGAATTATCTTCCCCTTTTTTTCTCTAAGATACCAAGAAAAAACATGAGGGGGCATAAATTAACCCTTATTTATTTCTAATTTATTTTCTCTTCATACCATTCTTCTCTCTCTTTTTTATAATTCTTCTATTTACCACTCTAATTTCAACCTAACACATCTTGGTCTTACAAGATAATATATTTTTTGACATTGAAATTTTATAGGATTATGGTACCTAATACTCTAGTTTTGTGGGGTCTCAATCTAGGGGCATCATCCTCTTTTCCTAGAGAATTTCTATGTTTTCTATAGTATCCTTTACATGATGTTATTTACTGAAATCAACATTTCATTTTTTTACTTTAGCATAGCTTATCATTTAGTGCCATTGACCTACTAAAGTGTGGGCAAAATGCAATGTCAAAATTGTGTACCCTTGCAATTTCATGTTTTTTTTAAATCCTTCTTTAGTGTCCATTCTTGTAGCATGTTTCTAGGGCTACTTGATCCTAACCTTGGCATGTTTTCCCTCACCAAGGTTTTCCAAGATTTTGTATCACATTCTTATTCTTCCTACTATTTTAGAAACACGTGTAGAATTATAGATAATTTTCACTAGATGTGAGTGTAATGCACATACATCTGTGTGATGTGCTAGTGTCTTAGAAGTTTTTAAAATTCAAACCATTCCTTTCCTACCAAGCTTCCTACATTTCTCAATGGTAATGCCCATCTAGAAAGGAAATGCCTTCTTCAAGCATATTCAACCCTTGAAATTCCCTCTCTACCTTTATTAAAATTTAGATATATTGGAAGACCCCATAGTTGTTTTCCAATCATAAGCCTGGGTAGTCTTTATTCTTTGTAATTTGTGATGCATCAATCAGTGGTTAGACCTAAGAAGTTACATGAATCATACCTTTAGAGAATAGGATAGTGTGGCTTAAGAATTGTTTATCTTTTGCAATTAGTGCACTAAAATTCTATGTGAACACTATTTTGAATGAGATTAGTATATTTACAAGATCACATACTAGACACACCTTTTAAAAACCTTTCATATTATGATTTTCTTTTCTTTCATTTGGAAAACCTAATCGTATTATGCAAAAATTTGTTTTGGATTTCAAGTACTATACTAGTTTATAGTTGTAGGCACTTGAATTTGTCCTAGCATAACCTTACTTTGAATTAACTAAATGATCAAATTATTTAGTTAATTTAACCCACCTAATGACTCCCACATGTGCTAATTAAATAATATTATTATTGTTTAGTGGAAAAATGGATTCTTTAATCTTTTGTGGGTTAGATGTTTAAATCCACCTCTCCACTATACATTAAAGGATCTAGGGTTGAATGGCAAGCATTATTATACCCTAGAGTCACTTTTAGATGTAGGGAAATTTGGATTAGGGAATTAATTATCAATTTTTCCTTCTCCTATGCTCAATTGACCATTAAAACCCTAATTAAGCAAATATGACAACAAATTAATGAATTATGGAAAAACCTCTTGCAGACGGGAATAAAATACCAAATTACAGAGTACCTATTTTCAGGGTTCTGAAGTGGAACAGTCGGGGACACTGGAGCGGACACCCAAGTCCAAGGTACCTTTTTTTAAGGGACTCTGGACCTCCTTCGAACACTGATCAGCCCTGTAAATTCTATTTTCAGGAATCAGTTTGTCGAGGACACTGAAGCGAGTGCCCTAGTCCCAGAAGTGCTCCTTTGTTCATCTTTCCTTCAGATCATGAATCCCTGATGTCTTCCTAGCCTTCCTGTAACTCTATTTTTCGCAGATGCGACACCTATAACTTGTAATCACCAGAATTGGTTTGGGGCTTGTGGTGTTTAGAGGTTTGCCTCAGTCAAACCTCGGAGGACACTTAAGTCTCTGAACACCGTTGTCAGCCAAAGAGGGCATGCCCTTGTTAGGTAGAGGCCAAAAACTAAAGGAATCAATGATAAAAACACAATATTATGTCACCTTGTAGTGAAGCTTTCATGGAGGAAGATGCTCTTCATGCCATGAAGGAATTGATGCTCAAATCTGCAAATATCAACACACAAAACATACAACTCTTCTCTTGCAACACAATAGAAAGCCTTGAATCACCTTGAGAATTCCTAGAGTTCACAACCACCATCTAGTTTACAAATGAATGCCTACACTTTCTTATTTATGCATCTATAGGCACTCCTGCCAAGATATTTGAAATTCAAACTTATTGTGTTAGCAAAGGGACCCAATAAGGGTCACTAACTGACACTTGGAAATTGAGGCTACCCTAAAATAGGACAAGACTAGGGCGTGGGCACCCAAGTCCTCCCCCCTATTTTAGGCAGGGTACAGCTTAAGGGATCCTCCTAGGTCCTATTTGCCATGGGACCTAGGTCTCATTCCATTAGGGTGCTAAAATATGAACTAAAATGTCCTAAATGCACTCTAAAGACCCGAGAGCTAAACCTTATGAGGGAAAAGCCCCTAAGGGGACATTTTCTGATGTTACATTTAGCCCCCACTTTAATGTATGTATGAACACGAGGCACATACATGCATTAAAGTAAGGTCACAAACATAGAAAACACACCAAGCATAGAGAAGACACGCCAATCACATAGAAGACAGTAACAAGTACATAAAATGCGAAGAAGACAATTATAGTCATGTAGAACACATAGCAGACAGTTAATGCATGGAAGACACATTAATTCATGGAAGACAAAAATAATATATTTTCTTTTCTTTTCCTCATATATATGAAATGCAAATGCAAGTACTGGAAAGTAAACAAACCTCCCAAAATGTAGGAAGCACTACTCAACGGCACTGGTCTCTACATATGGGGCAACACACATGCAATACACGCAAAAACCTCCCAAAATGCATGAAGCACTACTCAAGGCACTGGTCTATGCATATGGGGCAACAAACATGCCATACAAAACAAGCACACCAAAACACACACACTTGAAGACACGGAGAAAACATGGAAGACAAGCGATGGTCTGTTCCCTATTTCTAGGATCATCACCATCTCAGGCACATTATAGGCACACACCAATGATTGGGCTTCACCACAATAATCACCGAAGACATGCTTAAGGGTTGAGTTAGTCATAGAACTGCTCCCCGCCTCTGTAGAGGACTTTTGAAAATGACAGGATGATGCAATCTGCTCCGAGAAATACACCATCCCAGCCTCCACAAAGGGCTTAAGAAAAAGGATATTCTTGATATCCTGCTTCTTCAGAGGGCTTATATGATTGATTGATTGATTGCAAACAAGCTTAGGATGCACGATGCACTACTCTGGCGCAAGTCTATGCATTTGAGGTCAAAGACATTGCTAACATCTATAACAGACAACTTACCTTATATGCCCCACCTTAAGGTGGTTGATATCAGTTATCGATATCAAGCACGTTAAGGTAGGAAGAAAACACACAAGGGAACACTAACTTTTGCAAAGCCCATGCCCCTCAGAGGTGACATGTACTTTATGATTGCCAAATGTTTCCACAAACACATCCCTGCAAGAAACATGTTAGTGTCTACAACATCAATGCATATGATTAACCACACAAAGAGCCAAGGTTATACAATGAATTTGGAGTTTGAGGATAACTAGGGGCTATATCACGAAGCTCTCTAAATTGAGTACCACCAAGGCTAGATTCAAAGGTAAACAAAGGTACACGGAGCAGCAGTATTGTTAAGGTTTGTAAATGCGATAGAAACATCATAAAATTCACTACACAGAAAGCACAAGTGCTTCCACTAGCCAAGCATCGGATAAGATATACAACCCCATCGTCATATTAGGAACTAAGTCCAATTTTTTATTGCTCTCGAAAGGGACACTAGGTCCGCATCAGTATAAATGTTTGTCGTCATCCGCCCACTAGGTGGAAACACTAGAGGAAGGGAAACAATAAATAAGAGAGGAGAAAAAACAAGTGTCTTAGGGACAATCATGTAGGAGGGTGCCCCCAAGTCACCAACCATGACGCTATGTCCGTAAGACACAGCACACAACAATGAAATCAGAGAGAGAGGCAATATAGAAGAATGATGATACAAATAGAAGAGGGTCACAACAGAGGTGGTCTACTGGTATCTCGAACCTTATGGGAGAATCCGAGGTCATCCCAGAAGGCCTAAACAACACATAACACATCATGGGGGAAGCACATTATGAAAAAAAATAAAAATTTATAAACACTTACTTGTAGGGTCTTCATTTTATATCTTGGAGCTCTCAAACCTCTTGGAGAGGTACTCGATCATGTTTATCGTAAAATTTGAGTGGTTCTTATGAAAGTCTTGTTTGTTATCATATGATCCTTGTTTAAGTGAGGTTTTTTATTGCTTATGAGGGGGAGAAACACTATTATTTCTGACTATTGATTGGTGTCTTGCTCTCTTCCGATTTTTGGTGAGTTTTCATTGGTACATCTTTCTAGAATAGTAGCAGGATTCATCCTGTACCCTCGTTCTCATTTGTATCGACTGTTGTTCTTTCTTTTCAAAGGTATTTTGATTATCTCTTGATCCATATAAAGATAACAGAGGAGGAACCTCAGAGTAAATTCTATTTCTTTGTGGACGAGTAGGTTATCCAGTTGTTTCTTATCTACTTCAATCATTCCCTCGATACTGTCATAGTCCAAGTAATCATCCTCGTCTACTTCCACTAAATCTTGTTCCACCATATTATTTTAAGTATGCTTAGGAAAAGAATTAGTGAAGATTTGTAAATTCTGATTCGACGAAACAAATGACTTGTTTCCATTGTCATTCACACCCGATACCTAGATGACATTTGAATCAATAAGGTCCTGTATCTCATGTTTAAGACGCACACATCGTTCAATGTAATGTCCTTGCATCCAATGATAATGACAAAAGGCATTAGCATCGAAGTAAGGTCCTTGTTTACTAGGATCAACAGGCTTGATCGAGGCAAGCTTCAAAATGTTATTACTCACATCTTGATTCATGATAGAATGATAGGACTCAAATATCAGAGTAAACTTTCTTGGTTGATACGATTGTTTCTTTGGATTGTTTATAGAAGACACATTTTTATTTGGTCCATTGATCTTGATGAAACCCCTGTTATTGTTCCTTTTAAATTTTTTTTGCAATGATCCACCCATGGATTACCCAACTTGAGCTGATGAGTTTTGGTTTTCATACTGACTAGAAGAAAGTTGAATCGCGAAGGGCGGTGCATAAATGTTGAAAGGAGTTGTACTTCATCAAGAGAATCTTATCATGAATATTAGGTTGTAGATTTGTAATGAATATCTTCTAAACATCTTCATCTTTCATTTGATATTGAATCTAAGCATAAAGGCCTTGATACCAACTAATGAATTCAGCCAACTTCTCTTTTGGACCTTGTTTGCATTAAACCAAGTCAATAAGAGTGACTTGGGGTTTGATATTTTCTTGGAAATGTTGTAAGAATTGATCAATCAACTGTGCAAAGGAGTGAATTGAATTTGGAGGCAAAGAGCAAAACCATTCTAAGGCAGTATCTTTGAGAGATCATGGGAAAAATTTTGCTAACAAGTCCTCTTCGAAATAGAAATCACTAGACATAGCTGTGAATGTTGCCACATGGATATTAAGATCTCCTTTTCCACCATATTTTTCAAAGCGAGGAGTCTCAAACCTCTCAGGCATAGGGTTTATCAAGATTGCATAAGATAACAAATTACGAACATGATATGTCGGTAGGCTTGGTTGTGAAGAATTTGTCAAGTTTGTTACCTTTTGTTGCAAAGCAGTCATGCCCTGTAAAAGTTGGTTTAGGATGGGATCATTTAGAGATGCGGTCTGTTGTGAGGAATTGGAAGTGAAATGAGGAGGTGAATGAGCTTGAGACACAATATGTGGAGGTTAGGAATATGTTAACTATAGTTGGCCATATTGATATGTGGAAGATGGTTGCAAGTATGTAATAGGTGGTTGGAAATGACTAGAAAAGGTAGAGGTTGAGAGCAATTATTCATAGAAGATGTCCCTTTAGGAATCAAATTCTGATAATTAAGTCCCACAGCTTTGTAATTAGTGCCATTAGATACTCCAATACCAGTGGTAGCATTACTACAAGCGTTCGCATTAGTATAGGTATGGAAACTTGAGTATGAGATGGCGATAAAGTGTTATTTATCTTTTACACAAATTCGGTTATTGGCATGATATTGGTTTGCATGATATGTGTTAGACCACAAAGTGCATTAACACTATCTTGTCCTTTTATCAATTCCCTTATGTTATGAATTGTAGGAATGACTTCTTCAGCTATTCTTTCATTTTCCATAAATGATTGAAATTCCACTAAGTCTTTATCCAATTTTTCTATTTTCTCATTAGATACATATCCTGTTGACTCAATAGTATTATCAACATCATGAAAAGTTTGTTCTTCCATTGAGGTTGGAGGATGTATACTATCTTGCACAATTTGAGTTTCTCCCTTTGTAAAGAAGGTGTCCAAAGCACCAACTTCTTCAAGAGCACTAGATCCCATTAATATTTTACTTCTTCTCAAATGGATATTGTTCTTAGGATGATGTGTCATAAAGCTTGTACAAAGGCATACAACAGACAATGCACAAACCACAAGAACAAATCCTAGGAGAAGGATATGATTCAGTGCTAATGAATGGAACAAATGATGTTATGAGGATTTGAGTCAAGGAAAGAAGGTTATATGACTGATATCAGTCCAAAACATCAATATAATCACTCTCAACACACTCTTGATGCAAATTTAAGATAATGCCAAGTTGATTATAGTGAAAATATGTCAAAATATGCACTTTTTTTTCCAAAACTCAATGCAAGAGAGCATAAAAAAGGGTGTTGTGAGGAAAATGATGATGGAAAGAAAATAATATCAGTAATAATAGCCACTTGGTGCCAAAATACCCAACACAACACGATTTTAATGCCACTTAAGGCAAAACCCTAGTGAAAATATAGCAAAATATGCAAATTTTCACAGTTTTCCAACTCCAAGACCTAGCACAAGGGGTGTTGTAATGAATTTAGGATGGAAAGAAAAGAATACCAATAATATTAGTCACCTCAATCCATAAAATTGATCACAACATGCTTGGAGTGCAAACTAAGCCAAACCCAAGGGCAAAAATTGTCAAAATGTGTAGTTTTTCACCGAATTTTCACTACAAGAGCCCGTTAAAAGGGGGTGAAGCTTTTTATGAGGGGAAGAAAATTATTACCCTGATAATAGAAAATTATAGCAAAAATATCTTTCACAACACACTTGTAGTGCAAATTTATGAAGTCGATAAGGCCAATTTTAGTCAAAATTGTCATTTTTGAAGCCCTAGGTTTGAAATTTTGGAACAAATGCTATGCAAATGATTTGAAGTCTCATTTATGATGTAAATTAAATACTCTCATATCTGAAAATTATTTTCAAACTTAATCATGCAAAATTCCTATGCAAATTTAATGAAAATGCACCAAAATTGCTAGTTTTGTTGAAATTTTCAATGCAAAAATGCAAATAAATTAAATTTACATGCAAATTCACACTAAAATGCAAGACTACAGCCAAATGAAAATTTGAATGAGCCTCTAAAATCAATATAAAAATTTGATAAAAGATTTTGCCTACAAACCCTAGATTTTGGAATTACTAGGTTATCTAAAAATTGTCAAAATTTCCACAAAACCCTAGCAATTAAATGATGAAAATGCAATGCAAGATCTTAAATTTTTGTATTTTTCTATAATTTATATCAGATCTGATGCAAAAATCATGAATTAGGAAAAATTAGAAAGAATTGACACAATTTAGTAAGCAATAAGGTAAATAACCAAATGAATGAATGAAATCACACCAAATCTACAAACAAACATTCAACAAGTTGCAATTTAAGTTCAAAGACACAAGTTCACCAAAATGTTTAGTGGAAAAATGTATTCTTTAATCTTTTGTGGGTTAGATGTTTAAATCCACCTCTCCACTAGACATTGAAGGATCTAGGATCGAATGGCACGCATTATCATACCCTAGAGTCACTTTCAGACGTAGGGAAATTTGGATTAGAGAATTAATTATTAATTTTTCCTTTTCCTATGCTCAATTGACCATTAAAACCCTAATTAAGCAAACATGACAACAAATTAATGAATTATGGAAAAACCTCTTGCAGAAGGGAATAAAATACCAAATTATAGAGTACCTATTTTTGGGGTTCCAAAGCGGAATAGTCGGGGACACTAGAGCAGGCGCCCAAGTCCAAGGTACCTACTTTTTCAAGGAATCTGGACCTCCTTCGGACACTGATCAACCCTGTAACTGTTATTTTCAGGAATCAGTCTGTGAAGGACACTGGAGCAAGTGCCCTAGTCTGGGAAGTGCTCCTTTGTCTATCTTTCCTTTAGATCCTGAATCCCTGATGTCTTCCCAGCCTTCCTGCAACTCTACTTTTCCCAGATGCGACACCTATAACCTACAATCACTAGACTTGGTTTGGGGGTTGTGGTGTTTAGAGGTTTGCCTCAATCAAACCCTTGAGGACACTTAAGTCTCTGAACACCATTGTCAGCCAAACAGGGCATGCCCTTGTGAGGTAGAGGCCAGAAACCAAAGGAATCAATGATAAAAACACAATATTATGTCACCTTGTAGTGAAGCTTTCATGGAGGAAGATGCTCTTCATGCCATGAAGAAATTGATGCTCAAATATGCAAATATCAACACACAAAACATACAAGTCTATTCTTGCAACACAATAGAAAGCCTTGAATCACCTTGAGAATGCCTAGAGTTCGCAACCACCATCTAGTTTACAAATGAATGCCTACACTTGCTTATATATGCATCTACAAGCACTCCCGCCAAGATATTTGAAATTCAAACTTACCGTGTCGGCAAAGGGGCCCAATAATGGTCACTAACTGACACCCAAAAATTGAGGCTACCCTAAAATAGGGCAGGACTAAGGCGTGGGTGCCCAAGTCCTCCCCCCTATTTTAGGCAGGGTATAGCTCAAGGGGTCCTCCTAGGTCCTATTTTCCATGGGACCTAGGTCTCATTCCATCAGGGTGCTAAAATATGAACTAAAATGTCCTAAATGCACTCTAAAGACTCGAGAGCTAAACCTTATGAGGGAAAAGCCCCCAAGGAGACATTTTCTGACATTACAATTATTTAATTAGCCATTTCCCTTCTCACACATAATTAAATAATTTTATTATTTGATTATCCTCTTTTCCACCTCACATGGCTAAGGCTATATTCCGTCCACCTTTTCCAAGATTAAAGGGGACACATATTGCATAGTTACAACAAATTAGTATATTCCCTCAAGCATTTCTAAGAATAAAGGATGGTTGCAACAAATTCCTATGCAATCCTAGCTCTTCATTTTTGATAAGTTCAATCTTGACCCTTCATCCTCTCCTCAATCCTAGGAATTTCCTCTCATTCATCCTCCAACATTGGTTTTCTCTCCCAAAAATCTATAAATAGGAGCTTCATGCTCTCATTTTATCATTCACTTTCATGCTACCTGTTAGGACTGTTCAAAATTCACTTAGTCCCATCTAGTTGCGCAGTCTTCATTTCCACAAATCCATCCTAGGGGTCTATATTCTTTTGCAATCATTCCAAGAGCCACTTGAAAATCCTTCATCTGCATTTTATATCATATCTATGTGAGAAACCTTTGTGTTCTTCTCCATATAGGTGTTTTTGTCTATTATTGCAATCCCACAGCATACCCTAATGGTCCTTTATGGGTGTGTGGGAGCCAAGGGTGATAAACATACTATTATCGCATTACCGCAAGAGTTGGTGAATGCTTATGCAAGATAATAGTGCTTAATAAGCTCAATAGATGTGTTTAGCACTATAGCGTAGTGAGTAGATAATAAATTCAAGGGACAGTGGTGAAAGCAAAGATAGGTTCAAGTATCCCGTAGTCCCATGATGGTTCCAAAATAGGCTAGCAAGCTGAAAAGACTCCAAGTGATATAAGTTGTGTACCATGGTCCCACAGTGACTTCAAGAGAGACTTGTGGGCTTGCGGTGAGGGTTTCAAGTAATAGGTAATGCATACCGCGGCCCTGCAGTGGTTCCAAAATTGATTGGTGAGTTTGCGGTATGAAGTTCAAAGCAACAGATAATGGACACTATAGCCTCAGGGTGGCTTAGATGTTGAGTTGTGGGAACACGATAAAAGTTGAGCTAATGATAAAAGAGACACTGCGGTCCCGTGACAGTCGAATGTCCAGAAGGTCTATGGTAAAGCGGTAAGAGATAAAAGATTAACATTAGTCTCACAGTCCCATGGAAGCAACCTTAAAGGGTTCGTGGGATAGCGGTGAGGATCGAATTTAACTCTAAAATGATCCCATGGTCCTACAACGAGATCCAACATCACTTGTAGTGTTGTTGTAAAGCATTGAATGTTGTAATAAATACCCCACCACCCCGCGGAGGTCATCATTCATGTGAATGGGAATGAGGTTATCGATGGATGTGACTACAAATCTTGTGGTGTTCTCCCAGCCCTTGGATCTGTCCAAATCAATGGTCTACATTTGAAATGACATGAATACTGAAATTTGTCAATCTCTTGGCACGAAGTAGAGTAATGGCGAGGTGACCAGCTCCATAGTTGAATAAAATCTAGAATTTTTCACATCTCCTCATTCAAGTGAGTTTAGAGTTGTTTAGCAATAGTGAATTCAAGGTCTCTGTATGCTCTGCAAACTTCACTCAATCAGGTAAGTCAGCTTCATCAATCTCTTTATTAAAGTTGATATTCAGTTTGTGTTCTTCTTTCAACTGGTTCAGTAGATCAAATAATTATCAAAACCTTAGTCCATAGAAGTATTAAACCATGGCTCCAAAGAAAACTAAATCTCCGAGCAAGGGAGAAAATTTTGCTCCTAAAGAGAAGAAAAGACCTCTCCAACAGTCTTTGTTGGATGTTCTACCTAACTCAGTTGAAAAGGGGTATAAAATTTTGTTCAAAGATGAGGCAGAGGGGTGCCATGATGCCAAAATCCCCATTTCAGGTTGGAACCTCTTCTGGTATTTCTATGAGAAGAAGGATGGACAATATCCTGTTGCCAACCCATGGAGACTTGATTTGGCCAAAATGGTTGTGCCAAATGTATTTGTAGATGTTGAATTGGTCAGAGTAATGTCACAACACTATCATGTAGTAACAAAGATAGTTAGACTGCCAGATGGAGCACTCTTGGTGGTTGTGGACAGAGCTTCAATCATTGATTGTTTCATGCTCAACAAACAAGCCTTACAAAGATTGACCTTCAAAAAGGTGAAGAAGATTATATAAGACTGAGGAAGACTCATAGGAGTGATGAGATTCCACTATATATGAGGAAAGGGGTAAACAATAGAAGGATGCATGTTCCATCTACAGTTGTGGAGCCATTCTTAGTAGATGATTTTGTAGTGTATTTCAAGAGAACCTACTTTGCTCTATGTCAATTATTAGGTGTTGATGCTCAAGACAAAATTCCAGTCGACGTAATGATGATGGAAATAAGTATTCAAAACCCTAAGGTCAATGAGAAGTATGACTTTTCATCTTTCATTGTAAAGAAATTGCATGATGGATTGCTTCAGACACAGGAAAATAGAACCCCTTTGAATTTCAAGTATTATTCTTTATTGTGTCATTTGATATTGTATCAAAATAGGAGAAGGTGGACCAACATAATGGATTTAAGCATGATAGACCAGAGAAGACAAAGGCTACTTGTGTAGTGCTGGTGCTACATCTGGGATAGTAATTGCAAGAACTAGAATTACATAGTATTTCATGATGATTTGTAGTGAGAATAATGGATTCACTAGGATTTATTTCACCTAAGTTGTCCAGAGGGATTTTGGAAATGTTGAGTCCTCTTTCTTTGAAACCAGAATAGGGTCACATGTACAATTTTGCTGACTAATGTTTCCTTCTTGACCATACTGTAATCAGAGTCTATGGGTGTACCCAACCACCTCATGCTTTGCCTAAGTTTGTGCCTGATAGATTGGAATTTCTTGAATTCATGTGGCAAATGCTTTGGATGGAATGAGATGTGATGAAAAAACAAAAGAAAGGCACATTCTTGCCTAATTCAACTATGTTTGGTAAATTGTCAATGTGTTCAAATACATTGGAGGAGTTGCAGGCCCTTTTGAAAACAAAATATTCTTCAAAATCAAAGACAGAGAGGGTTTGTGATCTAGAGGGACACATGAACCTTGTTTGATAAATCATTCTCACTTGGGGTGGGATATCCCATCTAGTTGACTTTGATGAGGATGTGATAAAAAACTAGCTCACCCCAGAGGAAGTATATGATAGAAAAAGGAAATGGGAAATTTTGAAAACGATTGAGGATGATAAGAAGAAGAAAAACCCTAATTTTTTGGGATTCTTTATTGAAGAGAAAGATCCATTAAAAAGAATAAATTTGATAATTGATAATTTTGAAAGGATATATTGCAAGGTAGAGAGCCAGCTTGTAAAGGCTGCTAAGCTCCCAGTGAAAAGGTTAGCTGGAGTTGTGAGTCAAGAACCTGCCCCTAATGCCATGTCTGTACAAGATCCCACACTTCTTGATCAACCACCATCAAAGAAATGAAGGGTTGATGATGTGACTCCATTGGTATCATATGAGATAATAGAAGGAGTGGGTGATACTAATGAAGTGGCCAATATTTTGAGGCATATGGGAGATGATGAAGAAGTTGACCAACCCCTTGTTGGTCTGGAAACATAGGCACAAAAACTAGAGGCATGAATGGATGAATATGCACAAGGTGAGCCTAAGATGCAAGAGGATGAAAGAGTTGTGGCCTTAATGAGATTTATGGATGATGATGATTTCATCAATACCCCTAAATTCAAAGATTTCTAGCTAAAGATGAAGATGAAAGAATTTGAGGAAAAGGTTGAAATAAATAAAATGGGTGTAGATGAGTCTCAGCATGAGCAAAATGTAACCCAAATGTTCAAAGAAATGAAGATTGATGAAATAAATGTCAGCCCTCAAGACGCTTGACAAATGGTTTTGAAAAGCAATATGTTGCTCATCCCTGGCATGGAGTTGAAGAAATTGTTTTTGTTGGATCAAGTGAGAAGCCAAGATGATCTCATGATGGTTGTTGAATTTTATTTTGAGGATGGTGTGAGTGGAGTTGGGTATAACCAAAAGACTAAGACTAGCATTGTGGGCCACACAGAAGAGCACAAATTAACCAAGATTGCTAGATGTGAGCCAAGAGTTGAGAGGAACAACAATGGTCAAGACACTCAAGGATACATCAGCACTTGAAGCAGCCACACTCACTATGTATTATGCCATGTTCACACAAGCTACTGTCAAAAACATGGAGCAAAAGTTGCTTGATTATGAAAAAACTCAGATTGAGATGAATGAGGAGGTGAACAGGTTATATCTAGAGAATGTGAAACTAAAGCAACAATTGAAGGGCGGTTATTCTTCTCAAAGCAAGGCAATTGTGCCTATCAGCCCCCTGTACCACAAGAAACTAGTGACAATATTATTCCTATTGAGAAGTTAAATGCTATGAAACATAATTTTGAGAAAGAGATTGAGAAGCTAAAACAAGCAAATGAGGCCACCAAGTAGGAAACCAAGTCCAAGATTTTTGGCATAATTGAAAAGATTTTGGAGTACAGAGTCAAGATGGTGCTAGATAAGATTGAGGAGGTACACAATTGTTATTCTTCTTTGTCTCAAACACTAGAGGAGATGAATGCCAATGTTCCAATACTTGATCCTTTGTTGAAGAAATGGCAGCCAATGCACCACACTTTGATCACTCTATGTAAAGTATTGCAAAGAAGTTTAGATGCCCCTACTACCTTAAGGCCCACAAAGAAAATGATCAAATTGATCATTGAAGAATTCCAGTATGCATCTGGTGAGAGCCAGAAAATGAAGTCAAAGTTGGAGTCTTTTGGAACCTTCAAACATCAGTTTATCTCAAGCATACTCGGTGCAGATAAACAACTCAAGGAATTTGAAAAATGGAAGGATAAATGTGAAAAAAAATGGTTTCCCTCATTGTTGAGTACTTGAAAAAGGATGAAAACTTGAATGTCTATTCTTTCAATTTGATCTTGGACAGAATAATTACACTTGACATAGGCTATGCAAAGTTCATTTTAGATAGCAAAGGGCTCCTCAACAAAAGGTGGAAGGATCATCAAGCCAATCTACTTCAAATTCAATAATACAAATGGTCCAGCGACTACACCATGTATCAATGGGAGCAAAAATATCTTTCAACTGAAGATTAAACAGACAAAGTATGTAGTGGAGCTAAGTGAGCATTAGGCTAGCATCATCAGGCACCAAGTCTTCATCAACAAAATTTGGACATCTTCCTTTTTTGTCTCTTTCTTGTTTTATGCCTATCAAAATGTATTCAAAATATGTTTGGCAGTCTTTTTGAGAATTTCCAAAAGTAAATATTGTAATAGGTCATACCAAGAGATGGGGATATAAAAAGTCATTTTTGAATGTGAAAGGTCTGAACCTTGTTGCTTCCTTCATCCCTATAAGAAGGAAACCAAGACCTTGGGAAAAGCTCTCTAGGAAGTTGATTTTGGAAAGAGACATTGTAAGGCATGTTCTTTGAAGCATATCAATAAAAGCAAACTACATTTCTTTGGTGCCTAAAATCTAGTTCTCAATTGCTTGTTGAATGTTATTGTTATATTTTATCTCGTTGTCTCCATTTTGCCTTCTCCTTGTTATTTAAATTAGCATATCAAGTATATGCCTAGTTTTTCAAAGGATACTTAATGT
Organism: Cunninghamia lanceolata; assembly: GCA_027924645.1. NCBI lineage: Eukaryota > Viridiplantae > Streptophyta > Pinopsida > Cupressales > Cupressaceae > Cunninghamia > Cunninghamia lanceolata. The sequence goes on along the minus strand of BSBN01001135.1, from coordinate 3,188,539 downwards.
TTTGGGTGATTTATCTAATAGGGTTTCCTGAAGTAGGAATTAAATTCCATTAAATAGGTCACTGTAATTTGGAGGATCCAAGTTGGATAACTAAGTAGAACCAGATAAAAATAATCTTGCATGTTTATGCTAGTCATAGATAATATTATGCCAAGTAATTTGATTTATAACTAGAGGAAAAGCACAAATCTATATGTGATTAGACTTCATTGCCTAGTTGAGAAAAAGGCACCAATCAATTCTTTTCCAAAATCATTTCCTTGTATAATATTCAAAATCAAATTTTAATTTTCTATTGTAGAAGGAGGAGTAGTGTGTAGTACAGATAAAATAACCTATTCAAATCACACGCCAATCTGAATTAGGTTAAATTGGATGATTTAATTGATAAAATTTCATAAAATCCATAATCTACTCACAATTCACCAATAAATTTGAGTAGTAATTATTCATTGGTGAACATAAGGTAATACCCACCTAGGCGAAGAAGAGCCTAAATTGCAGGGAATCCCAACCATCTTGGTTGATTTTGACAGTTGGCCAAATTAGTTGCTTAACCTAATTATAAAGATTGGCATCCTTTTAGGGTTTTTCATACTGCAAATTTGAGAACCATCAAATTAGCGACTCTACTAGGGAGTTGCAAATAATTCAAATTCCTGGAGCCTTGGAAGGCCAAAAGATAATTTTAGTACTTTCCTCTTTTTGAAAAGGAGGTGGCGGTTCTCAACATAAATCTCAAGATTTGAATTGCAGAACAAAGCAATTTGACATCACAACTTTCCAATATGGATGGCAAAAGATCTCAACAAAATCTAAATAGTAAGAATCAAACATTCATAGAAAAGAATAAAGAAGGTTCAAAACCTCTTCCTACTATAAGCGCATCCACTGGTGATGGAATAAATTCAGTGAATGAACCTGTAATTTTAGAAATCCATGATAGTCTACAAAGTAATCAAATGAATGTCTCATCACAGCCTTATATCATATATAACAACCTTATGATTGAAACATAAGTATGTAAAAATGAGCGGTTTCAACCAAGAGATTTGTTCAATATTCATGAGTCTCAGAAGGAATTTGAAGACCGTTTGGAAGCAGGAATGAGACCAAATGAGGCTAAAAGAGACTATGAGCAAAGGATGGCACAATAGTATGTTGAAAGCTCACAACAAGGGTTCGTGGAGCAAATACCCAAAATGGTGCGTTTCACTGATGCCAATGTTGTTTCAACTTCAAAAGGAAAATTAACTAACCAAGAGTTAAAAAGGGAGGTGGAATGTATGATAGTAGAATTTGAAAGGATTAAATTGTTAAGAAGATAGCAAGAGTTGGAGCAAGAATTGCTTCAATTGAATTCTCAACCTGTAACAAATACATTATAGCACAGACCTATCAAGAATTAGACCACATATGGAAATACAAGTGGTCCGTTGGTCTCATAGGTAACCCAAAATACAATTGGAAGGCATGGCAATGTAAGTAATGCTCCACATGTACAACATAATATTCATACAAGGCCAATCTCAAATCCAGCAAATATTCTAGTGGTATCTCAAGAAAATTCTTACCTTGTTCCTCCTGGCCAAAGAATTCAAAATCAAGGATATAATCCATATGCAGGGAAATACCAATATCCATATCACGCTCCACATCATAATGTACATGGCAACATGTATCATCCTAGAAGGATGCATCATAATGTGCAAGGCAATGTGAATCCTAATGCAGGGATAACTATAATATGCATCCAGGAGTATACCAGCAGCCTCAACAACAAGCACCTTAGCACCATCAGTATCAGCCTCATCAGAGGCAAAATCCATTAGCAAGAGGGCCGATGAACGTGGATAGATTCAGAAAGCTTAACTTTTTTGGTATCTAGGGATATCCAAATGACATTGACAACAAGGTAACGAAAGCAATTCCTAAATTTTTTGGTAATAATGCTATCTCTGGAGAAGATCATATAAGAGCATTTGAAAATTCATGGATAATTTTGAAGTGTAAAATGAAGATGTATATATGAAATTGTTCATGCAATCACTAACTGATGATGCAAGGGATTGGTATAAAATTTTTCCAGATGCTTCAATCAGCTCTTGGACTAAATTCGAAAGGATGTTCAAGGAACAATATGGTGATCATTCTGATCCCAAATTTGCTTTGCATGAATTGACAAATATTCAAAAGAATTATAATGAATCAGTGGCAGATTTCAATACTAGGTTCATGAAGGTGTTTAATAAGATTCCACATCATTTGAAACCAACAGATCCTATGTGCTTGGTCTTCTATTTGAATTCTTTTGATCCTAAAACAAGATATGAGCTTGGAACAAGAAATCCTCTAGTTCTTATCAAGGCATTTAAGGCTACTTTGAATATAGAGAACAATAGGAGGGCTTCAGGGGAAATTGGTAGAAGAGATGAGGTCATAATATTGCAAAACCCTAAGGCTCATCCATATAGGCAGCCAAAAGAAGACAAGTTGGAAAAAGCTTTGGAATGTTGTCAAGGATTTATCATATAAGGTGGCAAGAAATGAAAAAGGAATACCTTATGATAAATCAAATTATCCCATAAATGAAAGACCAAGGTTGCAGGATATGCCCTATAGGACAAATTGGAAAGATGGGAGGCCTGTGGTTGAAGGTCAAAAGCAAAATGTTAGCAGAGATACACCTGATCCACTGAAGAGACATGGGGTAAATATGGTAGAAGATACTCCATGGTGTGTGCCTTATAACTTGCATCATTCCCCTGATTATTGTGTGGTTGTGTAGTCAATCCAAGAAAATGAGATGTCATATGATCAAGAGAGAGATGAACATACTATAAATATGCTGGCAGTCAGGCCATATGAGGTAGAAAGAGATTATTCTTCTTCAGAAGAGGATGGATCAGAGTATGATGTAAATCATCAGAGGTACAATAGTCATGTTGGCCAGCAAGAGGTATTCTCTCATCAAGAAAATAATAGCTTAAGAGATACTCAGGTATACTCTGCAAAGTCACAATCAAATTAAGCTCAGTTGAGGAGGCCTACTGAAGAGGAAATAAAGACACTTACAGTTGCTGCTATAGCACAAGCTAGGAGCAACTACAACCTTAGAAATAGAACTGTCAATGCTAATCAAGGTACGCCAGGGAGTTTGTTCATGAAGAATCCACAAGATGATAAAAGGATTGCCCCAGAACCTCTAAGGGATGGTGAAAATAGAAATCCCTAGAAGGTAACTCAGAAATATGTCCCTAGAGATACAACAAAGGCTGATCAAAATAAGACGAGGAGTGACCCCAAGCAGCAGATAATGAAAGAAAAGAAACTTGTTAAAGCAGAAGTAAGAAAAATTGAACCTCTAACAGGTATGCCCTCTTTTGACATAACTCAGGCTTTGTCTCAAATCAAATTATTAGTTTCATTAATGGAGATGATGAAAATTATGAGTATAGAAGTGGTGCTATGAAATTAATTTCAAACATACCAAGTAATCCTGAAGTTAATGGTAAGGGTCACAATGACTGAGAAAAGAATAAGAAACAAGTGAATAATGTCAAAGGAGAATCCATGAAAACTCCTAAGATTTACTTGGGGACTACTTTGACAAAGAGTCCATCCCAAGTTGATCCTTTTTACATCACATTGTTGATCAATAATAAGTTGGTGAAGAATTGCATGATAGACTCAGGAGCTGCAATAAATATCATACCTATGGAAGTTATGAAGGAACTTGGTATGTGGGTTGATTCCACATATGGAAAATGATATGCCATGGATAACAAATCGATTCTTGTCATTGGTATCATGAGGGATGTGGAAATAAAGCTTGCTTCTTATCTTGAAGCTACATATAAGATTGATATTACTGTAGTGGACATTCCACCATATTATGGCATGTTACTATCAAGACGATGGACTACTGTAGTTGGTGGAAATGTTCAATTGGATCTCTCATATGCAACCATACCTATAAATGGGAAAGAGGTCAAGTTATACAGAGAACCAAGATCTAAGAAAGTGGTAGAAATAATTGATCCTAATCAAATGAATTTCTTTTGTGATGTGGATTTAGGGAATTTCAGGGTTGAACAATCACAGCCTCAGTTACAAAATAGTGATCCAATTGGCAATGATGTTGAATTGGATAAAAATGGTATTTGGCAAATGTGTTTTGATGGAGCCTACAGTAAAGAGGGAAATGGAGCTGGTTTAGTTTTTATTGCACCTAGTGGTAAGACCTTTAAATATTCATTTCTGTTATCATTTGAATGCACAACTAATATAGCAAAATATGAAGCATTGTTATTGGGTCTAAATTTTGCTGTCAAGAATGGGATCAAGTTGTTGATTGTATATGGAGACTCTAAGCTGGTTGTATCACAGGTGAGATCTATATATGCTAGTAAAAATAAAAGGCTCAAGCAATACAAGCATGTTGTATGGGATACAATTGAACTCTTTGATGCATTTTCAATAGATTGGGTGGATAGATCAAAGAATTTGATGGTTGATTTTCTTGCTAATATTGCTTTGAGAAGAAATGATATTGCATTGACTAGTGTCTCAGAGGTAGAATTTAAGACCAAACCTTACATTCCTAACAATATATATAGTTGACAAGTTTTCAATGATGATAAGGATCTGTTGAATTTCCTACAGTGTGTAGATATGTATGAGGCTCAAGAGATAGACTTTAATGCTTTTGTTGAGAAGATTGATGGTAAGGACATTGTTTTTTGTCAGGAAGTTGTACAATTGAAAAAACAAAATTCCAAAAGGTCTAGTGGCTTTCAAGCGAGTTTTTCATGGAAGTGATAGGTCAACCTTGAAGAAAACACCAGTTCATCAAGATGATCTTGAAGAGGTGAATCTTGGCACTAATAATGCTCCAAAGGAAGTATATAATGGTAAGAAAATAAGTCCAAAAATCAAGTACATGTTCATAAGCTTGCTAAGGAAACACAAACATGTATTTGCATGGTCTTATGAAGATTTAAAGGCCTATAGAGAAGACCTATTTCAGCATGAAATTCCATTGAAGGCAAATGCCAAGCCTTTCAGACAAAGACAGAGGCCTATCAATCCTATTCTAGAGCCAAAAATGCAAGAAAAGTTAATGAAGCTCAAGGATGGTGGTATAATTAAGCCTATCAGGCATTCTTCTTGGGTTTCACATTTGGTACCTATCAGAAAGAAGAATGGTGATATAAGATTGTGCATGTTGACTTTCAAAATTTGAACATCTCATCTTTGAAAGATAATTATCCACTCCCAAATATGGAGGCTATGTTGCTAATGGTAATAGGTTGTGAATTGCTTTCCATGATGGATGGGTTCTCTAATTACAACTAGGTTAAAGTCAAGGAATCAGAGCAAAACAAAACTGCCTTCACTACAACTTGGGGCACATATGTGTATGTAAGGATGCCTTTCGGTCTCACAAATACTGGTGCTACTTTTCAAAGGGCTATGGATGTTGCATTTGCAGACCTAATCAATATTATAATGGTTGTATATCAAGATGATTTGACATCATATTCAAAGAAAGCAAAGGATCACTACTAACATTTGGAGAAGATATTTATAACGACACTAGAAAATGGCATACCATTTAACCCCAAGAAGTGTCAATTTGCTGTCGTTAAGGGCAAACTGCTTGGGCATATTGTCTCCAAAGAAAGTGTGAGAATTGATCTAGAAAGGGTTGCTACAATTGATAAGATTCCCATTCCAAAGATAGTAAAAGCCATCCATTCACTTTTTGGGCAAATAAATTTTGTAAGAATATTTATCTCTAATTTTGCTGAAATTGTCAAGCCCATTGCAAAGATGTTGAAAAAGGGATCAAAGATTGACTGGACATCAGAAGCTGTTGAGGCATTTGCATCAATCAAGAGGGTGATTAAAGAGGCTCTAGTCCTAAAATCTCTTGATTTTGATATGCCATTCTAGATTTTTTCTTTTGCTTCTTTTCACACTATTGTTGTTGTCATGTTACAGAAAAATGAAAAGGGCATGAACAACCAATATCATTTTTTAGCAAGTCACATCAGGGAGCTGAGTTGAAGTATGATGCCACTGAAAAGAAAGATTATGCTCTTGTAAAAGAAATTAAAACATTCAGAACCTATTTGGTGGGGATACAGGTGACTGCCTATGTACCAAATGCAGTAGTCAAGGATGTCCTTATAAAAACAAAAGTCCCAGGAAGAAGGTGTAGATGGAAAAATAGAATTTAGGAATTCAATATTAATATCCAGATCATCAAACTTGTAAGGGGACAAGGTTTAGCAAAATTAACGGTTGAATCCAATTTGGAGGCTGCACAGGTATGTGAACTTGAACAAGAAGAAGGTATGGTGTCTAGCATTGAACATACATCCTAGTACTCAAATATAGTTCACTACCTCAAACACATGAAGTGTCCAGATGGTTTGAATGAGAATCAGAAAAGAACATTGAAGCTACAAGCATCCAGATATGTATTCATGAAAGGTGATTTGTTTTGGAAAGATAAAGATGGTGTTCTCCTCTTGTGTTTGGATCATAGAGAGGTAAATAGGATTATAAAATAGATGCATGATGGTGTATGTGGTGGACATTTCTCATCTAAGACCACTGCACATAAAATATTGAGAGCAGGCTATTATTGGCTGACTGTTTTTGTTGATACTCATAGATATGTAAGAAAATGTGAAGCATGCCAAAAAAAATTTGGTAAATTGAAATATCAAGGTGCTTTGCCTTTAAGGTCCATGCAAATTGATGCACCCTTTCATCAATGGGGTATTGATTTTATTGGAGAGATAGCAGATAAGTCAAGTGGAGGGCATAGATGGATTCTTACTACCACTAACTACTTTACTAAATGGATTGAAGTAGTTCCAACTAAACAAGCTACTAGTAAAGTGGTCATAAATTTCCTATTGGTCAATATTATCACCAGATTTGGGGTTCTTGTTAGAATTGTCACAGATAACATGGTATGTATTTTAGATGATGAATTCAAGAAATTCTATGATTCTTATGGAATAATTATATCATATGCCTCTCCATATCATCCCCAGGCTAATGGTCAAGAAGAATCAAGTAATAAGAGTATCATAAAGATAATTAAGAGGATGCTTGATAATAATAAAAGGGCATGGGACTCAAAGTTAAGGCTTGGATTATGGGCAAATAGAATCACATTGAAAAAGGCAACTGGAAAGTTACCTTTTGAGTTAGTCTATGGAGCTCAAGCAAGAATGCCAATACACAATCTTTTGCTTGTATATAAATTCATATTACAGGAGGATATTGATGTGCCAGAGCCAATGGAAGAGAGGATGGAGCAACTGGCAGAGTTGGATGAAATAAGGAGCCAAGCACATAAGTAAAATGAAAAGATGTAGGCACAAATAAAATATCTTTTTGATAAAAAGGCTAAGGACCAAAAGTTCAAGGTTGATGATATGGTCCTTATGTGGAACGCTTAGAGTCAAGATAAGGGAAAGCATGGAAAATTTAAAGCTCTGTGGCTAGGACCATTTGTCATTATTGGAAAATGTGGTGAAGATTCATATTACCTACAAAACATGGTGGGTGAGAGTAAGGAATTGCCAGTGCATGGACAATTTCTGAAGTACTTCTTTTCTTAAAGAAGATAAAATGCTATGAATAGTAGTTTAGGTTTTCCCAATTTTGGTTTTTTGTCCTGTACAGTTTTGTGTTTTGGTCTGCACCCCAGAGAAATGCTCTAGATCCTTGCAATGTCTAGTCATCTATTCATCCCCAATAAAAGCCACTATTAGGACTGTTCAAAATTTACTTAGTCCCATCTAGTTGCGTAGTTTTCATTTCCACAAATCCATCCTAGGGGTCTATATTCTTTTGCAATCATTCCAAGAGCCACTTGACAATCCTTCATGTGCATTTCATATCATATCCATGTGAGAAACCTTTGTGTTCTTGTCCATATAGATGTTTTTGTCTATTACGACAATCTCACAGCATACCCTAATGGTCCTTTGCAGGTGTACGAGAACCAAGGGTGATAAACATACTATTATCGCATTACCACAAGAGTTGGTGAATGCTTATGCGGGATAGCGGTGCTTAATAAGCTCAATAGAAGTGTTTACCGCTATACCACAGTGAGAACATAATACACTCGCAGGATAGCAATGAAAGCAAAGACAGGTTCAAGTATCTCGTAGTCCCATGCTAGTTCCAAAATAGGCTTGCACGCTAGTGGTGAAAAGACTCCAAGTGATATAGGTTGTGTACTGCGGTCCCACGACGGCTTCAAGACAGACTTGTTGTGAGGGTTCCAAGTAATAGGTAATGCATACCGTGGCCTCATGGTGGTTCTAGAATTGATTGGCGGGCTTGCAGTATGAAGTTCAAAGCAACAGATAATGGACACCGCAGCCCCGTGGTGGCTTAGATGTTGACTTGCAGGAACTCGGTAAAAGTTGAGCCAATGATACACTGCGGTCCCATGATAGTCAAATGGAAGGTCAGCGGTAATGTGCTAAGAGTTAAAAAATTTACATTGATCCCACAGTCCCACAGTAGAAACCTTAAAGGGTTTGTGGGATAGCGGTGAGCATAGAATCTAACTCTAAATTGATCCTGTGGTCTCCCGATGAGATCCAACATCACTTGCAGTGTTGCGGTAAAACATTGAATGTTGCAATAAATACCCTGCCACCCCATAGAGGTCATCATTCATGCTAGTGGGAATGCGGTTATCAATGGATGTGACTAAAATCTTGTGTTGTTCTCCCAGCCCTTAGATCTATCCAAATTGACGGTCTACATTTGAAATGACATGAATACTGAGATTTGTCAATCTCTTGGCATGAAGCAGAGTAATGGCGAGGTGACGAACTCCATAGTTGAATAAAATCTGAAATTTTTCACATTTCCTCATTCAAGTGAGTTCAGAGTTGTTTGGCAATAGAGAATTCAAGCTCTTTGTGTGCTCTGCAAATTTCACTCAATTAGGTAAGTCAGGTTCATCAATCTCTTTATTAAAGTTTATACTTAGTTTGTGTTCTTCTTTCAACTGGTTCAGTAGATCAGATAACTGTCAAAACCCTAGTCCATAGAAGTATTAAACCATGGCTCCAAAGAAAATTGAATCTGTGAGCAAGGGAGAAGCTTCTTCTCCTAAAGAGAAGGAAAGACCTCTCCAGCAGTCCTTCTTGGATGTTCTTCCTAACTTAGTTGAAAAGTGGTATAAAAAGTTGTTCAAAGATGAGGCAGAGGGGTGCCATGATGCCAAAATCCCCATTTCAGGTTGGAACCTCTTCTAGTATTTTTGTGAGAAGGATGGACAAGGTCCTATTGCCTACCCATGGAGACTTGATTTGGCCAAATTGGTTGTGCCAAATGTATTTGTAGATGTTGAATTGGTCAAAGTGCTATCACAACACTATCATGCAACAACAAAGACAGTCAGAGTTACAGATGGAGCACCCTTGGTGGTTGTGGACAGAACTTCAATCATTGATTGTTTCATGCTCAACAAACATGCTCTTACAAAGATTGACCTTCAAAAAGGTGAAGAGGATTATACAAGACTAAGGAAGACTCATAGGAGTGATGAGCTTCCACTATATATGAGGAAAGGGGTGAACAATAAAAGGATGCATGTTCCATCTACAGTTGTGGAGCCATTCTCAGTAGATGATTTTGTAGTGTATTTCAAGAGAACCTACTTTGCTCCGTGTCATGTATTAGGTGTTGATGCTCAAGGAAGAATGCCACTTGGAATAATGATGATGGCAATGAGGATTCAAAACTATGAGGTCATTGAGAAGTATTAATTTACATTTTTCATTGAAAAGAAATTGCATGATGGATTGCTTCAGACATGGGAAATCAGAACCCCTTTGAATTTCAAGCATTATTCTTTATTGTGCAATTTGATATTGTATCAAAATAGGATAAAGTGGACCAAAAGAATGGATTTAAGTGTGATAGACTAGAGAAGACAGAGGCTACCTGTGCAGTGTTGGTGCTACATCTGGAATAGTAATTGCAAGAACTGCAATTACATGGTATTTCATGATGATTTTACAATGAGAATAATGGCTTCACTAGGATTTATTTCACCTAGGCTATCTAGAGGGATTTTGGAAATGCTGAGGCATCTTGCTTTAAAACCCGAACAGGGTCACATGCACAATTTTGCTGACTGGTTTTTCCTTCCTGACCATACTGTAATCAGAGTGTATGGGTGTACCTAACCACCTCATGCTTTGCCTAAGTTTGTGCCTGAAAGATTGGTATTTCTTGAATTCATGTGGCAAATGCTTTGGATGGAAAGGGATGTAATGAAAAAACAAAAGAAAGGCACATTCTTGCCTGATTCAACTGTGTTTGGTGAATTGTCAGTGGGTTCAGATACATTGGAGGAGTTGTAGGCCCATTTCAAAACAAAATATTCTTTGAAATCAAAGACAAAGAGGGTTTGTGATCTAGAGGAACACACAAACTTTGTTCGATAGGTCATTCTCACCAGGGCTGCGATATCCCATCAAGTTGACTTTGATGAGGATGTGATAAAAAACTGCCTCACCCCTGAGGAAGTATATGACAGAAAAAGGAAATGGGAAATTTGGAAAAGGATTGAGGATGACAAGAAGAAGAAAAACCCTAATTTTTTGGGATTCTTTATTGAAGAGAATGACCCATTGAATAGAATAAATTTGATAATTGATAATTTTGAAAGGATATATGGAAAGGCAGAGAGCCATCTTGCAAAGGCTGCTAAGCTCCTAGTGAAAAGGTCAACTGGAGTTGTGATTCAAGAACCTACCCCTGATGCCATGTCTATACAAGATCCCACACTTCCTAATCAACCACCATCAAAGAAATAAAGGGTTGATGGTGTGACTCCATTGGTACCATATGCGATAACAGAAGGAGTGGGTGATACTGATGAAGTGGCCAATATTTTTAGGCATATGAGAGATGATGAAGAAGTTGACCAGCCCCTTGTTGGACTGGAAATAAAGGCACATAAACTAGAGGCAAGAATGGATGAACAGGCACAAGGTGAGCCTGAGATGCAAGAGGATGAAACAGTTGTGGCCTCATTGAGATTTATGGATGATGATGATTTCATCAATACCCATGAATTCAATGATTTCTGGCTAAAGATGAAGATGAAATAATTTGAAGAAAAGGTTGAAATAAATGAAATGTGTGCAGATGAGTCTTAGAATGACCAAATTGTAACCCAAACTTTCAAATAATTGAAGATTGATGAAATAAATGTCAACCCTCAAGAGGCTCGACAATTGGTTTTGAAAAGTAATATTTTGCCCATCCTTTGCATGGAGTTGAAGAAAATGTTTTTTTTGGATCAAGTGAGAAGCTAGGATGATCCCATGATGGTTGCTAAATTTGATTTTGAGGATGGTGTGAGTGGAGTTGGGTATAACCCAAAGACTAAGACTCTAGCATTGTGGGCCACATAGAAGAGCACAAATAAACCAATATTGCTAGATGTGAGCTAGGAGTTGAGAGGAACAACAATGGTCAAGACACTCAAGGATACATCAGCACTTGAAGCGGCCACACTCACTATGCATTCTACCATGTTCACACAAGTTGATGTCAAAAAAATGGAGCAAAAATTGCTTGATTATGAAAAACTCATATTGAGATGAATGAGGAGGTGAACAGGTTATATCCAGAGAATGTGAAACTAAAGCAACAATTGAAGGGCGATGATTCTTCTCAAAGCAAGGCAATTGTGCCTTATCAATCCCCTATTCCACAAGAAACTGGTGACAATATTGTTCGTGTTGAGTAGTTGAATGCTATGAAATAAAATTTTGAGAAAGAGATTAAGAAGCTGAAACAAGCAAATGAGGCCACCAACTAGGAAGCCAAGTCCAAGATTTTTGGCATAATTGAAAAGATTTTGGAGTACAGAGTCAATATGGTGCTAGATAAGATTGAGGAGGTGCATAATTGTTATTCTTCTTTATCTCAAGCGCTGGAGGAGATGAATGCCAATGTTCCAATACTTGATCCTTTGTTGAAGAAATGGTAGCCAGTGCACCATACTCTGATCAATTTGTGTGAAGTATTGCAAAGATGTTCAAATGCCCCTGCAGCCTTAAGGCCCACAGAGAAAATGATCAAATTGATCATTGAATAATTCTAGTATGCATCTAGTGAGAGCAAGAAAATGAAGTCAAAGTTGGAGTCTTTTGGAACCTTCAAACATCAGTATATCCCAAGCATACTCGGTGAACATAAACAACTCAAGGAATTTGAAAAATGGAAGGATAAATGTGCAAAAATGGTTTCTCTCATTGTTGAGCACTTGCAAAAGGATGAAAACTTGAATGTCTATGCTTTCAATTTGATCTTGGATAGAATAATTGCACTTGACATAGGCTATGCAAGGTTCAGTTTAGACAGCAAAGGGATCCTCAACAAAAGGTGGAAGGATCATCAAGCTAATCTACTTCAAATTCAAGAATACAAATGGCTTGGGGACTACACCATGTATCAATGGGAGCAAAATATCTTTCAACTGAAGATTGAATAGGAAAAGTATGTAGTGGAGCTAAGTGAGCATCAAGCTAGCGTCATCAAGCACCAAGTCTTCATCAACAAAATTTGGACGTCTTCCTTTTTTGTCTCTTTCTTGTTTTATGCTTTTCAAAATGTATTCAAAATATATTTGGCAGTCTTTTTGAGACTTGCCAAAAGTAAATATTGTAATAGGTCATACCAAGGGATGGGGATATGAAAAGTCATTTTTGAATGTGAAAGGTCTGAAGCTTGTTGCTTCCTTCATCCCTATAAGAAGGAAACAAAGACCTTGGGAAAAGCTCTCTGGGAAGTTGATTTTGGAAAGATACATTGTAAGGCATGTTCTTTGAAGCATATCAATAAAAGAAAACTGCATTTTTTTGGTGCTGAAATCTAGTTCTCAATTGCTTGTTGAATGTTATTGTTATATTTTATTTGGTTGTCTCCATTTTGCCTTATCCTTGTTATTTAAATCATCATATCAAGTATATGTCTAGTTTTTCAAAGCATACTTAATGTTTTGGATGATTTATCTGATAGGGTTTCCTGAAGTAGGAATTAAATTCCATTAAATAGGTCACTGCAATTTGGAGGATCCATGTTGGATAACTAAGTAGAACTAGATAAAAATAGTCTTACATGTTTATATGCCAGTCATAGACAATATTATGCCAAGTAATTTGAGTTATAACTAGAGGGAAAGCACAAATCTATATATGATTATACTCCATTGCCCAATTGAGAAAAAGGCACCAAACAATTCTTTTCCAAAATCATTTCCTTGTATAATATTCAAAATCCAATTTTAATTTTCTATTGTAGAAGTAGCAGTAGTGTGTAGTACATATAAAATAACCTATTCAAATCACATGGCAATCTAAATTAGGTTAAATTGGATGATTTAATTGATAAAATTTTATAAAATCCATAATCTGCTCATAATTCACCAACAAATTTAAGGAGTAATTATTCATTGGTGAACATAAGGTAATACCCACCTAGGCGAAGTAGAGCCTAAAGTGTAGGAAATCCCAACCATCTTGGTTGATTTCGTCAGTTAGCCAAATTTATTTCTTAACCTAATTATAAAGCTTGGCATCCTTTTAGGGTTTTGCATACTGCAAATTTAAGAGCCAACACTACCCACATGCTATCAAAATGGTAGTCATTTGTTCAAGAAGCATCCACATCCTAAATCATTTGGAGCAAATCTACTTTAAATAATGGATATTGGTGGTAAAATTATCTTCATTTTATTTTTTTGATTTACCTTTGGATGCTCTATCTGAGGTTTGTCATAGTTTAGAGTTGAAAAAGAACTTGCAACATATCCCCACCTATAGTGATAATAATGTTCGAACTTCAAGCTTCATTGTTGCATACATGGGGTGAACTTTGGAGTAGGAAATAATCTAAATTATTGAAGTAGAAAAAATAAATTTGTAGCATCTCATAAAGAGAAGAAGTAGAAGGAACATGCAATATCAACTATTATTTGAGTATCACCTCACTACATTGTCATTCCCGCCAAAGAGGTTGATGTTTCCTTCTGCTAGAGTAAATTATCATCAATATTTGATCATCAAAATAATATGGTGTAGACCATTAGGAGATAATAGATAGAAATTTCTCTCCATGGCATGTAGACCATACACTCCTAGATTCATCTACCAATAGCTATAATAAGATTCCTTGTGATAGGGAAGATGCAATACACAAACACAATCTTCAAAAATGGTAGGTTGTTAGGACTATATACCTAGGTATAGCTATTCAATTGAATGAACTTGACATGCTTGGACAATACAAATTTTATCACAACCATAATCAGGGTACCACTATTATAATCCCATTCTCACAAGTATCAACAATTGGTTTCAAAGACTCTAATCATTCAACACACCGACTCCCACATGTTCAAACAACTTCATACCCTACACTAGATAGTTTATCAAGTGGACAATGCAAAGTCTTTGATATAATTGCAGATCACACATTGCTACCATGGGAATGCAACCTCCACTTAAAATAATCATACAAGAAAATATAGGTATTGGAAAATCATACTTGATTAAAAATATTAAATTTTCCCTTTCAAGAAAAGTACCACACGACAGATCACCATTGTTGTTTCTCACAACAATTGGCATGGTGGCTTTCAACATAAATGCATTCACCATACATTCAAGCCTTTGCATCCTACGAAAAGAGGTGAAGCCTCTAGAGTGGCATGTGTTAGCTAAACATTCCTAGAGAACGTGTATTTCATTCACTATGTTCTAATTGATGAGACGAGCTTCAGTAGGCCAAGCTTACTACAACACATTGATAGTAGGTTACATGAAACATTTGTCAATCACAATCAAATTCTATTTGGTGCTCACTCCATCATCCTCTTTGGTGATTTGGGTCAACTACGATCAATAAAGAATATTCCAATGTATGTTGGGACATCATATAAGATAATACTTTGGCATAACTTTCATAAAACTTAGTTACATTAAACATAATCTTCCACTAGCATGGAGAAGAACCAACATAGCTTGCTTTTTGTAAACTACATTCAAATATAGGAATTGTAGAGGCAACATTGCTAGTCTGGGAGATTCTAATGTCACATTCTAATTCATTCCATAGCTCTAATGACAAAGCACCATTTCATTCAAATATAGAAAATGTAAACTACATTCAAATATAGGAAATGTAGAGCCAACATTGCTAGTCTGGGAGAGTCTAATGTCACATTCTAATTCATCCCATAGCTCTCATGATAAAGCACCATTTCATTCCTTGATACATTTGTTTGCAACAAGTGAAATGGTTTCATTGCATGATAAACATATGCTCAAATTATTGGGAGTGCCTAATGAAATCGCAATGTAAAACAACTAAGGTGAACACTATGCTCAAATCCAAAGGACAAATAGCTTGATCCAAAGGTTATCTTGTGCATTTGGAAACAAGTTATGCTATGTTCAAATTTGTGGGTAGGAGCAAGTCTTGTCGATGGAGCACTAGGACAAGACCAAACAATTGTATACAAGATTAACAACAATATACCAAATATTCCCATCTTTGTTAAGGTCGGTGATGCCAACTTTCCCTTTAAAAATGACATGGGCCTTAACAATCCATAAATCATAAGGGCTAATGATTGAAAGAGCAACAATTGATATCGACAATATTGATCACCAAAGACTCACATTCACAACTATATTGAGGGTATGTTGCTTTGAAATTCTTTGTATATGCCCCACATTCACATACCAAAGATATGCATGTATGAAGGATAGTCCATATGTTGCCCTACAAAAGCAAGAAGATGGTTGCTTACAAGTATTGTCAAATGGAAATATTGAACAATCCAATCATACTATCAATGGAACTATAGACCTTTTCATTTCAAAAAAAGATTGTAATTGTGTTATATTGAATACAAATGTTACTATGAAATGTAACATTTTTTGAGTCAAGGATTTATACCCAGATCTAAAAATATTTTTTTATTGTAATGCAAGTGCATTTGATACCATTTACTATATTTCATATCAGTTAATTATGTTTAAACAGATGCAAAATTGTTAAGAGTTGAATCCAAAAAGAACCATTCGCAATCTACACTAAAGCATGGAACTCGATGTATATCTATATCTATTTTTTGTATACAAGGCCACTATGCAATTCATACAAACTCATCTTTCGACAAATTTCAGTAATTATATATCGCTAATTCTATACCAAAAAAAATAATTAACATACTCCTACAAGACTACAAAAACACAATTGCTTACCTAATAGACACACCACCTAACCCAACTAATCTAAAAACAACTATAACATACCCATTGCACTTTATGGTGAGATTGCTTGTTATTTCTCTGTCACATTTGCTGGGAAAGAAATTCAGTCAACCCCACGCTTACTTTTATGGTTGCTTTAAATATGTTGCGTAATTGACAATTGGACAACCTGAGCGGCCAAGATATGACTTATTCTACGTAAAGATTGTGGTCTGAATATATTGCAATTCATCTGAGAATTTCAAAACTCCATTAAATCAATGGACTTATTGATTTATCGAACTGGCCGCCAAAGTTTTATTGTCTGGCCATCAATGTTGAATGATGTTTGACGTGACAAAAAGACTGTATATTTGCTGCAAATCTGAATATGTCAAGCACGTATTCTCAGAAAAGATTGTGAGTGGTTATACTCCATTTTTCTTCGCAGTGGCATCTTACTACTATATGGCACGCTAGCTGGCAAATTATATTATAATATAATTATACGGATGATTATATAGCAATGACTAAAATCGTAGCAATTAAAACTAATAGAATCTACAGGATTTTTATTGGTCAAAGTGGGAGGTCAGATAAATGGTGGTTAAATTTTTTAATTAATTTTTATTTTATAAGTAGTGGTTAGAAAAAAATCTTATAAGTATGAATGGTTTATTTAGTATTTCCTATATTTAGTTTCTTTTTATTAAAGTAATTTGGGAAAGAGGGTCCCAATCCCTTACATATCCAAAGTTCTTAAAAGGTTGAACATAAGATCAATAGAAAATAACAATAAAAAGGCACTGGAATCATAAATCCAAGCTAGGAAACACACAGGTTAAAAAATAGTAAAAGAGCAGCAGACAAACAACTAAAAGAACACCAACAGAGGAACTACTCTCTATTAGTACAGAACAGGAAGTCCCAAGATCCTTTGTCATTTTCTTCATAGTCTCGTTCCAAGTGACCTCTCCCGACACAAGCTTATCCTCTTGCATCTTAGTCTTCTTTTTAACCTTCCTTTTGTTTGCATTTGTGAGACTCAGAAAAGGTAACCCCACCGAACACTACATTTCTCATGATCTCATTAGTGAGAATCAGTAGGGCATTACACCCCTTTTTCATTTTCATCATCCTGTAGTGATACTTTTTCAAAGCATCTTTCATAATTTCCCAAATTTTGTGACAACTATTGTAGTTGACAGTCTCTTCCAACTTGGTCATCCTATCTTGTAGGTCCTTAATTTCATAAGCAGAAGCATAAACAGTGTCCTTATGATCATCTTTCCTTGCAACATAATCAAAGTTATCAATGTCACGTGAAACCTCATGGTCCTCCTTATTATATTTAGTTGTTTATAGGAGTGAAACATCGAGATTTCATGAGAGGTCATCTATGCCAATACTACTCTAATTTAATTAGGAGTCTTAATTGTCCATTAGCTAATTATGATTATTAACTCATCATTCTAGGTTGATATACATCCCTATGCTTGGGTTTGAGCATATCCTCTAAGGTTATGGAGTTACACTTTTTATCACCAATTTAGTGCCTATGAAACATGAACATACATTGTTGTAGGAAATTAAAAAGTAAACAAAAGTAGTATAAGGGGTAGGGTTGATGGTTACAAGAAGAAAGGGTGTGTTAGGAAATGTTAAGAGAGCATTATGAAAGTTATAATAGGACAAGGTAAGGGCTAGGGATAAGAAGTGAACGTGATGAAGTAGTGAAGTGTGGGAAAAGGGTATGAATGTGTTGTAACAAAGTGGAGGGGTCTTGCACATGAAGAATTGAAGGAGTGTTGTAATGAATTGAAGAGTTTTAAATGATTATGAAAGGGGATAAGATAAATGGGTGAGATGAGAAAAGAAACATTGTGAAAGTTTGTGAAAGTGTTTAGGGGCAAGTGCACCAAGTCAAGGGATAAAAAAGTGGCAAAAAATGTTATGCAAATGAATTAGACATAATGTGCAAACATTTTGAAAACACAATGTGAGGGCATTATAATGTTCTCATGTTATGGTTCAAGAATGACTTGGTAAGCCCAAGCCATAATATGAGCATGTTATAATGTGCTCACATTATAACGTGTGTGCATTATGTACAATATAAGAAAATGTTGTGTTTAAGATTTGTAAATAGAATTTTTCAAAATGTATATAATAGCATGCTCATTTTATAAAATTCTTGCATTATGTTTCAAATTCTTCATTCCCACCTATTAGGCTTGGAATAGGCTTATTTATCTAAGCCTACGGGTTGAGCCTTCATTTAGCTCCAAAATTTGTGTTTTTAATATTAAGTAGCATTTTTAAACATCATCTCATCATCTTTACTCATTTTAGAATGAAATTTCATGAAACCACGACCACAATGTTGATCTACTTCTTAGCTTTATAACCATACAATTGTGTTGCTAATTTGAATAAATTAAAATACATTTATTTATTTAATAATAAACTTTTATTGATGTTTTCATACTCTTTGAATACACATATATTGTTTTTTCTTCATATTTTTTGATCCATTTATATAAATTTGAAAAAAATATAAGATTACTTTATGCTCCATTTTATACACATTCAAAAAATTCATTTTTTATTATTTTGGTGGAAGTTATGTGACACATGCACATTCAATGATGTAGTTTTTAGTATAAATCCACTTCAAAAATATGAAGAAAAATTCAATAACAAAAATACAAATTGTAGTACAATCTCTTAGCTATCTTTCCACCAATTGGTTTTGAAAAGTACTTAACACAACAAAAAAAAGGGGGCATGCATTAGATGATATGTTATATTTTAGTGATAAAAATGTGAACACTTGTGTGTGTTCTTAACATTTGGCCCTCTTAATATTAACCACTTTTTAAATCTCTTAGTAGTTTAGAAACTACACTTAGAGTACTACAATTCTAGTTCTATTAACATATTTAAATTTTGAGTGTAAACATCTCAAATTATACATCCAATTCAAGTTTATCTGATTTTAAGAAAAAAGTGGTCACTTTTGACCCCTTTTGTCCCCCATTCCCATTCATTTACCTAGGTGATAAGGAGAGAAACATGTAGTGTTAAGAATTAAGATTATGTGTTTAGAAGAAGAGAAGTGTTGGGGGTGAGGTAAAGAGGTGTTGTAGAAAATTGAAAGGTACACAAAGGTAATATAGGGGGTGGGGTTGATGGATGTAAAAAGAAAGAGAGTATTGGGAAATTTTAAGAGGGTGTTGTGAAAGTTATAGTAGGACTAGGTAAGGGATAGGAGCAAGAAGAGATGAAAAAGTGAAGTGTACGAAAGAGATATGAAGATATTTAACAAAGTGGGGGGATCTGTAAGAGTTTGATGGGGTAAGGAAGGTAGGAATAAGAGTAAACTAAGGTTAGGAGTGTCAAAATAAATAAAAATACAAAAAGGATGAAAACATAGTGTTAAAAAGAACTAGAGGTTGAAGACAAAGAGAAAATAAAACATACTCAATGCAAAAGAAACAGAAATTGGGAAAAACTACATTAATACATACAAGTGATGAAAAAGGGAATTTTGCATTCAACATAATAAAGTTGACCAAATGAAAGATTAGGAAAGAGGGAAGGCTTTTACAAGGATGTGGGCTTGCAAATATACTAATCTCATTCATAAATGGTGCCAACCCAATATTCTAGAGCATCACTTGTATATAGGATAGACCATTCTCATATCCTACTATCCTATCTCTAAGGTATGATGCGAGTAACTTCTTAAAGGTAACCCCTTACTAATGCATCACAAATAATTATAAAGAATTAAATGTTGCATAGGGCTTGGTTTCAAAACAATTATGGGGTCTTCCAATATACTTGAAGGTGTGGGGAAGCTCAAGGTCCTATACTAAGGTTATTTGAAGGATGGGCATTGGAATTAATCCCTCACCACTTCACTAGAAATTTTATAGGGACTCTATCTTAGAAAATAGTGATATCTCTTCTTGGATATTTGAATAACCCTAGAATATAATTTCTAGTCTAAAAATTAAAAAAACTACATACAAAGGAAAAAATTAGGTAGATCTCAAGCAAGATATTTAGATGTACCAAGAAAAGAAGTAAATGAAGCACAAACCATATAAGGAAAAATTAAATAAACTACATCGGATTTATAACCTAATTAAATTGATTGAGATTTAAATTTTAAAACAAAATTGAAAACATACATTTCTTATTTTTCTAAATTTTTTGACTCTTTTCTTAATTTAACTTCTTGGAACTTTTTTTACCAAATGCAAATGCATACTTATTTTGCCTTTTTTTAAACTTTCCATCTTCTTTTTTGTGAAAATTCCACCAAATAATCCTCTCCTTTACAAAAATGCAACCAAATAATCCTTTTACGAAAATGTGACTAAAGAAAATATTGTTTCTATGTATAGACCTTGCTAGCTTTATATTATATTATATCACTTAACCTTCAATTGAGTTCAACCTTCACTAGAAGAACTTTCGATTGCCTAAATGGAACTTAGGTGAAACCTAACCCACATGTTCACCTTCTATTAGACAAAAAATATTGTTTTGTGCCAGGTTTTCCATAATCAAATGAAGTCATCATGACACAAGATTTCACATGAATGTAGCCCTTAGCCTAATCTTTCCAAAAAATATAATTTGTAATATTATTTATTTAATTATTCAATTTATTTTCTAATTTATACTAGACATGGGTTTTTACCAAACATAAAGACCTTTGTTTGACATGTGGAAAAATAGAAAAAAGTAGAATATTTTTTAGAAAATAAAACTATTTTTGTATTGATGTCCTTGTTTCAACAAAAAATAATAATAATTTGGGTTATATAGAAAAGGTTGTACATTATGGGAAATTATGTGTATAAATTACAATTAATCTAAATTAAAAATTAATAACAAACAAAACATATGCAACAAAAAATTATAAAAAAATGCTACCATAGACATCAATGCTAATGATCTATATTTAAGAAATTATGAATTGATCTTATTTCTAGTTCACGTTATGCATTGTGGGAAAATATTAGTCATTAAAATTATTATAGACACAATTTATTAACAATTATTTAAAAAATGAGACAAATTATTTTATAAAAATATTTAAAAATATATTTAGAATTTACACATAAAATCTCACAAGTCATTAGTTTACATTGTCTTTAAATTCTTAACAATTTGTTTGCTATAATTGATAAAAAAAAATATAAATTAGCTAAGGATATTGATTTGAGTGGCCCACTTTGGCCTAAAAATGGGACGCACCTTTATGCTTCCATCCCTTAGAAATGTTGATTTGGAAGCTAATCTACACCATGCAAGGGTTAAATGAAAAAATTCTACTCACTCATACTCCATAATGATTATATTTGATAACTTTATAGTGCTACAATCACCTCCATTCTATTGATCTTCAATCTCATTTCTCTAATAAATGCCAAATATTGGCTTAAAGTAGACTATGCTCCCTAAAATAGCTATGAATCTTAATATAACTCCTCTACCAACACAAGACATTAAGATTTTGTCTAATAAATGAGACCTATCACTACTACAACAAGTAAATCTTCAATGCATATGTTCACTTTCATCAAGAAGAATTTCTCCTCTTAGATCAAAATACTTTACAAGTCTATCTCTTTTGGATCCAAATGCACATTGTTAGTTACCTCTTCAACATTTTTTAGAATTGTCTCCAAATTAAAACCCAAACAATTCTCTAAAACCACATCCTCTTCAATAAGAAGAATATAACCCTCTTGAAATTAGAAAATATGTACTTTCCTTGCTCTCCCTCATAAACACTATTGTAGTCTTCTTCAAAAAAATAGGGCAACTCCTCAATTGAGTCATCCATATCATCCTCTATAGGTCCTTCAAGAATGTCTTTCCAATTCTGTTCCTCAAGAGGAGATAAATATTAGTTCTTCATCTTTATTTGAGCATTCACCAATCTTCATTATAGCTAGGAAGCCATTTGTGTCTATATAGGTCCTTCAGGAATGTCTTACCAAATTTTTTCCTCAAGAGGAGATAAAGACCATTCATATTTATTTGATCATTCACAAATCTTCATTGTAGCTAGGTCCTCAATAAGTTGTTCAAATTTTTATCTTGTATTTAGAGTGCATGAATTTCCCTACTTATTCTATACAGGAATATTTTGTGCTACAAAACAACTCCTTTTTTCCTTTGTATTATTCATAAATAGCATGAAAAGAACCCTTAAACAAATTGAAACTTAGGGGATGCAAGGATGAGTATGAATATGTACCTTTTGCATAAAATGAATGAACATATGTTCTATAATCATTGACTGGATAGAAACACCGCCTTCTTTAGAATAGGATGAAGTTTGAGGAGAGCATGCATTGGATTGCTTGTGTTTCAGTATAATAGGAGAAAAATTATTGTGTTTATTTCCTTAATTAGGATTTGGATTTGGAGTGATAGGATACCTAAGGGATTTTAAGGTTGTAAGTTGCCTTTTGAAGGACATAAACCCATTAAAAAATTCTAAAATAAGTTTCTCATTTTAGCAACCTCATTTGGATCAAAGTACTTAATCGAATGGGAGGTGAATGGGCTCAAAATTTGTATTAGGCTAGGTTGGAAAACTTGAGAGGAAACACAAGATGGAGGGAGAAAGAAGGATATAGGTATAGGAGCTATTTGTATAGCTAACAAAATATCTTGTTCTACTTTGATAGCTAGGTCATAGGCTTCAGGAAGGATCTTACCACTTAACACTTGAATCATCAAAGCTATTTTAGAATCAAGAGATTTTAAATAATAATTTGTGGGTATCCTCTCCCATGTATCTTTGGACTTGAAGTTGAAAGCAATCATGGTTTCCATTAAATCTCTCTTTATGGTGGTGAGATACTCAATTAAAAAGAATTTGTCTACCTTTTCCTTAAACTATTCATGAAACAAGACTCCCAACTGATCCTAGTTCACAATGGATGCAAATGCTAAAACTTGAAACCAATCTAAAGCTTTTCCCTAAGAGATAAATCTAGATTTCTAATGGAAACAATGCTTAGTTGTAATATTATGAATCTCACACAAATTTATCATATTTTACATGTGATCAATAGTGAACATAGAGCTATCTCCATAAGAACTAGGGATTTCTCTCAAACAAAATTTTAGAATAAGATCCCTTTATTATTTCAACTAAAAAGGATAACTATAATTCTAAGATACAAATGGAAAATTTATTAGATTTTCTATCACATTTTGAGCTATATTTAATTAGACATAGATTTGCATGATCTATTGAAATACAAAAATAAATTTTTACAACTAGAAGAGTCACTAGGTGGATGATATATGCTCCTCAAATTAGATTTTTCTATGATTCACCACCATAACCATAGAATATGGAATTAAAAGTTTTCTTGGTAAAAAAAATCAAAATGTTTAAAGCCTTGGATTCATTCGATTGGGAATGCCAAAAAAATATTTTCACTTTAACATTCAATTCCCTATCAATTGCACTTAATCACTCCTTAGCAAATTGTGATATTTAGAAGATTTATATCTAAAATATATCCCATTAGGTGCAAGACCAAGAGGGCACTAGCCATTTTTAATCCATGAACAACTATTTTTATGACATGAACAATGAGGACAGTGAGGTTTAGGAGACTCTGGACAAGGAGGTGATGAGTGCCAGGATGGAGATGGACAATAACAAACTTGAGAAGGAACTGGTGGAGGTTAAGACCTGTCTTTCATCCATGGAGGGCAAGTCAAGGTGCTAATCAATTGGGTGTTGAAATCCTCTCGCAGGACTACTGTTGCCTTCTCTATTCTGTAGGAGGACCGGATGAATGGCGTGGATTCTCAGCTTGAGGATAAGGAGAAAATGTCTAATTTGCTCAGTGATGATTGGAAAGAACTGCTTAGTTATTTTTTTTGTTTATGCTTAAAAACTTGTACTCTATTTTTTTGGATATGTTGTTAAAATGCTGTTATTTGGTTATTTGAGGCTTTGGGCCTGTTTTGCTGCCTTTTGTCTTTTGTTATTGGGACCTACACCCAGGTTTGTAGCTTACTATTATCAAAAAAATATCCCATTAGGTACATGAAACTATAAGAATTCATGGCCATCACTAAAGAAGTAGTTGCATATCCTAAATCTAGAGAGAAGTAAGTGAGCTTTGAAAGTGTCACTAAATATTTGGTCTCTAAAATCTTCTCAAACATCAACCCACATTCAAGTTTCCTTGGTGTGCATTCCTAAAGAATCATAAGTCATTGGGTTGAGTAAATGCTAGCCATTGAACTCCATGTTTCTACTTGTAATTGGCTTTGTATCCCAAAGAAGTTAAGGTTGTTGATTAAGGCTAATTGGACAATTGGAAAGAACTCACATAAGTTCCCCTTATGTGTTGTTTCAACTCATATGAGTTGTTAATAAAGAGATACAATAGCTATCGGAGGCACTCAAAAAAATAATGCCTTACTTTCCATCACTTCTTGCTATCCAATAGAACCACCACACTATCACTCAATAGCTTAAGAGTTGTTAATGCAACTTGTACTAGAATGGGGGTCCACGACTAAGTGTAATTAACCAATAGTAGATGTCAAGCCAATGGGACTTCAATTTCCTTAACACTCTACAAGTTGTTAGATCAATATATGGGTGGTTGGTATAAGCTCTTGGCACCAAAATAGTAAATTAAATCATAATCTCTATAGGCCATTAAATAATAAAATAAATAACACACGTTATCCCATAGTTCTTCAAAAGGATTCATCTACCCAAGTAAGATTATAACATAGAGAACAAGGCATCCCTCATCAAAACTAAAGAAAAATTGGTAAAATTTTGAAATGTAGTGATTTCTCAGTACACCTATATTCGAGGCAAAGTTATAAACCTTGATGATCATTTTGAGTTCATGTGCATGCTTAGTATTCAATATATTTTACTTTCTTGTTACATGATGCATTTCTTATAGTTATTACTTTACATGATTTACATGCTTAGCTTCCATTTACATTTCATGTATTATTTTTCCTTCTCCTCTAATTCCTTGCATTCGATGGATGCAACCAACTGAAAGGGAGCATATTTAGTCACTAACACTACTATGAGCTAAATTTATAGAAAATTATACGTTCCCAAATATAGACTTATCATCATGGATTGATAGATCATTATCACATACTATGACATGGTAGTGTCCAATATACCATATCATCCCATGACCACTACTCTAGGTAGAGTATTACCACTTTTTGTACATGTAGATGCATTCTAACCCTACTCTCTCTTCTCTCTCTTTCCTAATCAATGATAGAAAAATTCATTTTATATTTATGATTATTACTTGTGTGATAGAAGTTGCTCACTATAGATTTTTTTTTATAGGTTCCCATGGAGCATGCATTCCAAAGGATGAACACACATGATGACATCTAGAGGGATCCATTACTCTACATGGAGATTTATATCTTTTCATGTCTAAATATTTAATTTACATGCAGGTTTGTGAGTGCTTAAATACTTTGAGATAAATAATCATTTAGAGATTCAAATACACCTCAAAGTGGGGGCAAATTGTAATGGTGAAATTTGAATACCCATTGTCAATTCCCATTTAGTTTAGAGCCCATTTTGACGGATTGACTTAATAAAATTATATATTAAAAAATGACACAATCTTGTGTGAAGTTGGCCTCATTCCCAATCCTTAGCCTATCCCCATTTACACACATTCTCACACATTTGACCTTATCTTTAATTCCATGTTTACACTTATACCTATACATTCAATGTGCATTGTGCCTGTTATTTCCAATCATGCCTTGGTATTCATCCTCTTCCTAGATATTACCATTTTAGGTTCCAAGTGAATCCTACAAGCACAAGATCAATCCTATGCCCATGGATCTAACCCATAAAATTTAAAAATCTAAATTCTAGATTTGCAACTTCTATAGATTTTATTCCCACAATGAGCCAACTTAGCACATGTTAATTGTGCAATTTATTGATATTTCTTGGTATTGAAAAATATTTATATGCATTTATTGATCATCCTCTCATATCTATAATTCATTAATAAATCATTTGCATTTAAGAAGCATTCATTGCTAGAATCTTTCAAATTGGAGTGCTAAAACAAATCTAGAAACAAATCTAGATCTACAAATGCCAAATATTTGCATGACTAAAGATTGTTCTTAATATTTCCATGACTGTAAAATTTGTCTTTCCAAGGGGTGACTTGGAAGAGGGTAAGTGCATGGAAATGGAGGGATAAAATTAGGTCAAAAGTGGTCACTTTATTTTGAAATTAGCAAAAATTAAACTTTAACAAATAATTCAAAATACCTATGTTGAAAATTTTATGATATGATAAGGACAAGATTAGTAGTGCTTAGAATCTAGTTTCTAAACTATTAATTGTTTAAAAAATTAGTGGAGATTAAGAGGGTGAATAAAGGAACACACAAAGTGGTCCTCTTTTTGTCAAAAAATATAACATAGCATTAGGTGTGCCCCCTTAAATTGTTGATTTTTTAAGTATTTCTTAAATCTCTTTGGTGTAAAATTAGCTAACATCACATAGTATTTTCTAGATGTTTTGCTAATTTTTTTACTAATTTTCAAAGTAGACACATCTTGAAAAATAAAAAATTAAGTGTGGTCCACCCTAATTTTGAGAAAAATAATAGAAAATCGATACATTTTTATGTGTATCTAATAAAAGTAAAATGTGAAGATATAATTTTTTAAAAAAAAATTGGGTGAGTAGATAAAAAATTACATAGAAAAATAATACGTCTTTTTAGCAAAAAATAAAGATACTACTAAAAATAATACATGTGTTTAATATATTTAGATTTTTTAAAAATAATATAGTTAGAAAGCTAACACAAAGCTTTATGTCATAGTGGTGTTTTTTTTAGAATTTTATCCTAAAATACATGAACCTAGTGGAGAGTACACTTGACATTTGTTTGTTTTTTTTATGACTTATCTAAAACATATTTTTGACACCCAAATTGAATGTCCAACCCTTAATATTGGTAAATTCAAACTTGTTCCAAGCCCAAGGGAGACATTTGATTGGTCAAAACTAGAATGTGAGCACATTATAATAATGCATTTGCATTACAAAAATGCATATGAGCCAAAGTGTGTGCATGTTATAACATGCATCATATTTTCCAAAATGCAAGTGTGTTTTAAAGAATTGTGAAATTTGGCCACTTTTTGGCCTCCAACTTTTTACACTTGAGAACTTGACCCTAGTGACCTAGTAGCCTCCCCAAAGTAATTTTAATTAACATTAATAAGTCCTTGACAAGAAGTGAAAAACAATGAATTATGTGAATTAGAAAGCATACACATATAGATTAGATCTATGTGCCATGTAGAATAGATCTTTGTCCATGGAATTTACCCCAACTTGTAGATTTGACCAACAACAAAATTGACTAACTATTCTAATTTCAAATCCTTCTTGTATTTTTAGCTGATAGGCATCTTAGTGGGAGCTTTTACTCCTGGAAAATCATCATCCTGGCTGTTAGGTTGCTTAAAATCCGTCATTTTTTCGCAGGAAAAACCCACCGTTTTCCTTTTCTGATTGGCATGTCTTCACTCTGTAGCATCACATCTACATGTAGCCAATCTACACACAGTGATTACTCTGAGAGAAAATAGGCACTTTATTCAGCAAGTAGAGGTTCATGGCATCAAACTCTATATCTGTTCTATCAACTGTGGAATCGTGAATCTCTCTGTGACTAGTTTTACCTACTTAGATAACTAAATTATATTGATGAAAGTCCTCCACTATTGTTTGTAAGAAATCAAAGATACTCTGCTCAATCACTTTGGTCTGAATCATTTGGCATTGCAGCTGTGTGGACTAGATGTACATGCTTATTTTTGTTTGAAGCTTAATATAAACTACATATCTGATCTGAGTCTATTTTCAACTGAGAGTACTGTGGTTTTAAAATTGCATTCATTGTGATCTATCTAAGATGGAACTGTGAGCAGAATTTTTAACAATAAATCAATCTAATTTAACTCAATTATTTTGGGCTGTGTGAGTGTGTATCTTTTTACTAATCACAGTGAGATAGGTTAAATAAGATAGAATATTACAGAATGATAAATCATATTTAAACAAGTATTTGCATAAAAGCATGCAAGAATTGTGGAACAAAAAAATCATCACAAGTAATTGCAAGTTTAGACCCAAAGAAGCACCTATAATCCAAACACCCATTGTATTCCCATAGAAGCAATAAATTTTTAAAAAATTGTGATTAATTGGGGAATTTTGCCTCTGCCATTTTTTCCCTAAATGGCGATCAACCATTGATGACCGGTTTCTTCACATATTGATACAGGTGTTATGCAAGTAGCGATATAAAATAATAATAACAATGATAGATATGCGTTTGCATTGTGAAGGCAAGCAGCAATATAAAACTAAAGGCCACCTAAATTTACAGCACAGTCTTTTCAAGAAGCAAGGCCTATACGGCGACATTTTCAAGAGCTTTTCTGCGCCCATAAAGAATTCCTCTCTGTCCGTCTTTGATACAATGGTCTATGCGGACGATATATTTGGAGGCTTGAAAGGGGTGAATAGCAGTGGGGTTACCATCCCCATAACATACATGCAACAAAGACCAAGTCACCATCCCCATAACATACATGCCAAGGAACTAGATGATTGAAAGAAAAAATGGTCCAACAATTAGCAAATGCCTTTCTCATTGTTTATCTTTTACAATTCTTAATACCGTTCTTCGACCATAATTTTCTCATACAAATTCAAAACATTTAATTAGATTACCTTCTAAGCAACAATACAAAAACAAATACCAATCTTACAACATAAATTTGCAAGTACAAGTTTGTTTGTGCCACTTGAAACTTGCACCACCAAGCACTTCTTATTTGTTCAAATCCTCTCAATCTAGCACTCTTGTACAAAGGATGAACAAAATTATACTGTTATTTGCATGACCATTCCAAGTCCGCAATGAATAGATGCCAATGCTTCCAAGAATGTTGATAATGCAAAAAAAAGTTCATGCAATGCTTTGCCGATCTCATACAGTAGAATTTAGGGCTAACAAATGGAACTCAAACCCCTCAATTTTTTATTTTTTAAATTTTTGGTAAGAAAAATAATGAACAAAATGGAGAGAAAAATGATGA
The DNA here is from genome assembly GCA_027924645.1 of Cunninghamia lanceolata. NCBI lineage: Eukaryota > Viridiplantae > Streptophyta > Pinopsida > Cupressales > Cupressaceae > Cunninghamia > Cunninghamia lanceolata. Next base: position 3,158,989 of record BSBN01001135.1, on the reverse strand, counting down.
TAGAGTGAACAAGATGAAAAGAGAAGAGAACTACAAATGGATCATGATGAATGTCACATATTTACATGTGGTCTATATATTACATAATTGTTGACAAAAAACGGAAGAATGGCAAATGGGCAATACAATTGCATGTGGTCTACATTGCATAGTTATTGTCCCAATGTTTTAAGGTTATGATGCTCTGCGGTTCTATTTTTTTTTATATTTTTAATCTTTGAAAACATGAAACTTCATTCACGTTGTAGTTGTGGCTCCTTAAGGCTTGGAATTATGCCATACTTCGGTGGAACGCTCCCTTTGTTTATTTATTTTAAATTGTAATTTTTTAATCTTATATTTAAATTTGATTGTAATAATAATTTTTTTAACGTTTTTTTAAATATTTGAATAATAGAAAATTATAGGAGTTGAAATTGTATATGTTTATTTTAAATTAAGAAATAAAAATAGAGAAGGTATAGAGGATGTATATATGAAGACATAAACCTGCAAGGAGAGGAAAAAAAAGCTCATACATATTTAAACATTATTTCAAATGGTGAATAAATTAGAGCATATCAAGAATGCCAAAAGAAGCTCATGTTTAATAAAATGACAGGGTTACTAAACAAACCTAAAACTCATTTATGATAAAAACATTTGTATGAATATCAAATACAACCACACAAAATTATCAAAAAAAATTTAAAGTTCAAAGCCAATGAATGCAAAGAGGTTGTAGGTAGTATTAAAAGGAGAGATTTAAAAATTAGTCTATTAGCATTTTATAAAATTTAATGCATAAAAAATTAATTATTTAAAATAATTAAATTAGATCTTTAATTATTAATATATTTAATATATAAAATTTAATAAATTTACTAATGTTTATTTATTTTAAGGTTTTATGGATTTATCGATATTAGTGAATGTAATCACAATTTTTTTTTTTTTTTTAATCTAAGTAAAAACAATGCAGGTATTTCTACAAGTTATTTTCTAATGTCTTTCATGGAATGCGACATTTCAAATTTACGATTACAAATTGATACACCTTAATCATATACAATTACAAAAATGTTCTTTCTAAATATTCTTACATTTCAGTTTTACGGTTATAGATGAGATATTGATACATCCCTATCAACTATTCCGTTGCGCATAAATTTCGTGCAACTGCTAGTTATTTCTTTGTGACATTTGCTGGGAAATAAATATGTTGCATCTGCCTTTGTAGCGAAATGGAAAATTGACCAACCTAAGCAGCCATGACGAACTTCTCCAATTAAAACTTATTCAATGTAGAGATGAGATATTGATACACCCGACTATTCCATTGTGCATAAATTTCATGCAACTGCTAGTTATTTCTTTGTGACATTTACTGAGAAATAAATATGCTGCATCTGCCTTTTCAACGAAATGGACAGTTGGCCAACCTGAGCAGCCATGACGAACTTCTCCAATTAAGACTTCTTCAATGTAGAGATTGTGGTTTGTATATAAGATTTTAATTCATCTGAGAATTTCAAACCTCCATTAAATCAATGGACTTATTTATCAAACAAGTCGGCTAAGATTTATTGTCTGGCCATCAATGTTGAATGATGTTTGACATGACAAATCTGAAAATGTCAAGCACGTATTCTCAGATGATTATATTCTGAGTGGTTATGCCACATTTTTCTTCGCAGTGGGCATCTAACTACTAGATACCACAATATCTGCCACGTTTTATTATAATAATAATATGGATGATTATATAGCAATGACTGAAATCGTAGCAAGTGAATCTTAATAGAATTTAATAGATTTTTTTATTGATCAAAGTTGGGAGGTCACATCCTTAGCAATTTATTATTATTATTATAAAACAGGGTTTTTTTAAAATATGATATGAAAATAAAATAATGCAGAGGTCAATATATATGTTATCTTAAGATTGGGGGACAATTCTAATAGAAACGTAATAAGGAACAATGAATGATAAGGCTAAGAACACTAGTTACATTTAAGAATCATAGACATAAAAGAAAAAAGGTAAGAGAGCCAACTACTACCATTGAGTAAAGACTATTATCCAACAACAATAAAGAAACCACCATACCAAAGATCGAAGAACATATAACCACTGTAAACAAAAATAGACCAACAACTCGGCACATAAAGAACCTTCAACAATTGTGCACTTCCCATCAAGGTACTCCTGCAACTCTAGGAATTGAGTACCAACTTCACTAGCTCTAGATGCCATGCCCTTATTAGATACTAGAACCACCTCCACCTTAATAAGAGAGGACACAAACATTTGTAGACCTACCAATCGAATTCCATCGATTAACTTAACCCTTCAACCCACTCTAGTCAACTTGTCATTTGCATATGTCAAAAGGGAGAATCCACTAATTACTTCTAGAATCCCATTATGAGAGAGAAAACCATATGTTTTATCACTGATCTAATCTCTTGAAACAAATCCATGAGTATACCTACATCTAACTACGCATATTAAAATCAGACATAGATATCTCATTATGGTGAGAGACAACCATATGTTTTATCATTGATCTAATCTATTGAAACAAATCCATGATAATATCTACATCTGACTAAGCATATTAAAATCAGACATAGGTATCCCATTATGATGAGAGACAGTCATATGTTTTATCACCAATCTAATCTCTTGAAAAATCCATGAGAATACCTACATCTGACTAAGCATATTAAATCAAACATAGATATCCCATTATGATGAGAGACAACCATATGTTTTATCATTGATCTAATCTCTTGAAACAAATCCACGAGAATACCTAAATCTAACTAAGCATATTAAAATCGAACATAGATACCTCATTCTTAGCCTCCATAGGAACAAAAGACCTAAATCCTAGTTTAGAGACCAGGTTTCCTCAAAACCCTCATCCACCACCACATTAAAGAAGAGCATATCCATAATACATCTTCACATTGCACATCATCACCTCTAGTTTGTTGTGAAAGTCTTCCGATATAGAAGCATGTGTTTTGAGATTTCCTATATCCTATATCCCTTTCAAATCTAACACAACTTTGACTAGATTAAGAGCATGTACATTTTGACAACAAAATATTTTCTTTAACCAAAAACTTGATACTTTCCCTTTGTGCAAAGGATCTCTAAGAGACAAAAACCCAAAATCCATCATGAAATAGGATGCTAAGAAATAACAAACCCCACCTAATCAAAAATCAATGAACAGACACCTAAATACATCATATAATCATCAAACTAACATGAAGAGGCAACAATCTCCATCTTATTAAATATGTTCTACTCATTATGAAAAGCATCTCAGGAAAACCCTTCACACAAAATGATTCATGTAGAACACTTCCCATTAAAAACTATCACAAATACACATGGAGACTTTACTACCAAAGAGACCAATAACCGCCAAGGTACTTGGGATGATATTATAAAGAGGACATAATTTCTTGATCTATCAAATTATTAAGTGCATCCAATTCTTGAACATTCATGCTCTCTATAGCTAATAATATTTAATGTTCTCTACCCTTGTTGTCTAGGAGAACAACTATAGAGTTTCATTCCCTATAATAGTGGATATATTTGACCACCTTAAACTTACTAATCCACATACTTTCCTTTTCAAGATATGATCTTATCCTCTAGTTAGAACGGTTACCTTTCTTTAATGTAGTTATAACAACTTGCAAATCTCCTTCAATTTTTAAGTTGTGGTATCCTTCCTTGTAAGCCACTATTAGATTTGTAATAAAAGCCTCCCATTCAACTTCATTGTTTGATTTTGTTCGTAAAAACTAGGATCCACCATACAAAAATCTACCTTTGCCATCTCATAATAAGTATCCTAATCCCACTATACCTAGATTCCTCCTAGATGCCTCATCAAAGTTCAATTTCACGCTACCTTTGGAGTCATCCAAATTTTATTCCTTTCTTTTTTCTTATTATCTCTTAGCCCTTTAACATGTTATCTTAGCACTGTAGTAACTATTTAGATGGTTTTTATATTTTTTAATTAATCTCCATTGCTCATATTTTATGATCAGTGGTTTGAAAGAACTTATTTTATGAGTATGAATGGTCCACTTAGCACTTATTGCATTTAGGTGATATTCATAAGGGTGAAACATCAAGACTTTGTGAGATTTCATCCATCCCAATACTACTCCAACTCAAGCACATTTAACCATGGGTTTCCCCCAAGATCAAACCCACTTAGCTTGCTACCCCATTTTATTCACTCTTATGAGCATTACCTAGATGCAATGAGTGCTAAGTGATATTTTATTCTCATGAGAGATGAGATTTTGTGAATCACTACTTATGAAATATGGGCTGATAAGGATTGACTCAAAAATTATGAATTTGAATCTTGATAAAACATCACATGATTTGACACACTATGAAAAAACCACCTACTTTAAATTTTGCTATTGTTAACTTCTACAATATTAAGATTTATAAGTTTGAGTTGAAAGGAAATTAAAATAAATATTTTTTAAATAATTTAGGGTAAAGCAATACATTCAACACATGAAAATAATTAATTTTAGATTGAAGAGTTGAGACATAAATTAGATATACAAGCACACTTTTAAAAATGATAAAGAGCAACTAGGACTTAGTTCATGTCTTACTTGATATTTAAATATAGACTTGTACTTATAAAAAATTTCTCTACTATCATATTTAGTTTTGGAAACCTTTAACAAATGGCTAACTAACTTATGTTCTCTCAATTGAATCTACATGCACAAAACTGATATTTGTGCTCATAGAAGTGAACCATTCTTGCATATTTGAGGAATTTACTTCTAAAAGAAAACATCTCCTTTCTAATCAAACACTTATCATCTTATTTAATAGTTTGGGAACAAAGATCAAATACAATAATCAACCATGCAAGATGCCTAATATGTTGGTACTTGTGCAAATGGTGATGTGAGTCAATGATGTGATGATGCATTGTCATGCACTCTATATGAATACATAAGTTGTATATGAGCTCTCTAGATCTTGGATTAATAACAATGAATTAGGCTTTGTGCTTTTATATTGCACCCTAGCATATAATTTGAAATGTTTCACACTCAAATTGGTGATTGATGGCTAATTGGGAAGGGGTCAACTTGGGCCGCCCAATTTAAAATTTGAATTTAAATTTTTTAAGGTCATGAATGATCCTTGGGGATGCGTGCAAATAGATTTATTTAGGTTCAAACCACTTTCCAAGTCTTCTATAGATACACACAACTTATAATATATTCATTACATAAAGCATAAACTACTCAGAGTGAACCTAAAATGAATGGAAAATGTGTAAGGTATGTGGTTTTCACCATTACAATTTCTCCCCACTTTGACTTGCATGTGAACTATTATCAAGATGTATACATTTAAAAAATAGTTAACATGAAAGTAAATATTTAGACACTCATAAAATAATATAGATGGGGATGATGATTCAATACAATCTCCACACAATCAGTGTTCCATCTCAGAGATTATTTTATTGGCAAATCCTCACCAATTTGCAAATAGTTCATATCCGCGGATTGGGAATTGGAGAATACATTCCCACCGGCGGGGGGCCAATTCGCCTAGTTTTTTTAGATTTTTCGGTCCATTGCATTTCAATTTGCCACCCTATTATTTTTTGAGTCATTTATAGTTAGTATTTTCACCACGGTATTCTATGCAGTTCTAACGGTCATTCACCTGGAATTTTGGAGGCAGGTTTTAATTCACCTACATATTCGCCAATATCATTAAATGGTTGACACACATGAGGACCAATTTTTCCAGTATAATTAAATGGTTGACGCACATGAGGACCAATTTCACCAGTATAATTAAACGGTTCACATGTATGAGGACCAATTTCACCAATACCATTATAACTCCATGCTAATCCGAGGGCCTTATTCACCTAGAAAATTACAACATATGTGTTTGATGGAGGTCCATTTCACCTAACATTTACAAGTGTCCTATTAATAGTATGCGTGATTCACCAAATTATTACACTTCCATTTGAAAATCCCATGGTATTCGCCAAATATGCATTGATATAAATGCATTTGAAACTCTAATTAATCCTTTAAACATTTTGTTCATCTCTAAGCTCTCAAATCCTCGATTCATTTCGGATCATAGAGAAGTTACAGCTACAGGCATTGGCAAGTCACAGAAAAGGTATGTGATCATTTCTTTACTATGTAATAATATAAGATTCATGTTGATTATTTATGTCTTTGTTTGGTTTCATTGTAATTTATTATAGATGATATTGATTGAGTAGTAGTTAGGAGTCTAGGACTAGGGAGATATCTTAATCTAAGACCTAGGGAATCAGTGATCTATATTCTATCATCTATGATTCCTTCTTGAACAAAATGACATTTTTTCTATAGCTTTTAATTCGTCAGAGATGTCGAGCAAGAAGTTGTCTGGGGGTGGTGAAGGGAGGTCAAGGTCATTAAAATAGAGAAACATAAAGTTGTACTTTGGCAATGCTGGCGGTCCATCTGATGGAGCTACAATATCAAAACCTGTACCATCTATTGACTTGGATGACAATGCCACGGATGATATTCTAGGGAATACCTAAGGTAGCAGGAATGATGACAATGTTGGTAAGAGACACTGCTTCGCATAATAGGTGTTGTCATTGATGGCAACTAAGACCATTCCACTTATCTACATAACACAATTTGTTCATAGCGGAAGTCAGAATCAGAATTTGTCTAAGTTCAGAAAGTCAAGAATACAGTGTGTGACAGGGTTCGGTATCTTGGTCCGGATCTCTCTGGTGGAAAGTTATAATTTGCTGCGGATCTGAGGTAGTCATAAGCATTGTCAAGACAATCTAAATCTAAAGTTTTGGCCTCCAGTGATAAAGGATTCAAAATTTATTAGCTTCTAAGTATCAAGTTAATATTTTGATAGAGCAGTCTGAAGAAGAATAGGCCAAACTTGTAAATGATCTTGGTTTCAGATGTATGGAATTTGTTAATTGGGCAAGTAGTGATGACCAGTGATAGTGGCTGACCTAATTGATGATTTGTGAGTGCAAGTTTTGGTTTGCGTCTCAAGTTATGCATGGATCTAGCTGATAGAGCAGAGTATTTAATAAAGTCCCGAGTGTTCTTGAAGCTGACTGGAAAGTAATTAAAGATCAGGATGCAGATATATATAGCTGATGGATATGGATGATTTTGGTTTGTGTGTATGTTGTGAATATGGAGTAAATGCGAAAAGAGCAGAGATCTAAGATTCAGATGAAGGCAGAGCAGTAAACTAGGTAGAGTGAAGATGAAATGTGTAAGATCAGTGTTTTGTGCCTAACCGAAACTAAATTCGTGCATTAGTAGATGCTTCTTATCAGTTCAAATTTATTGTAATTCTCTTTCTGTAGGTAGTGAGCTTTCCTTTGAGTAGTGAGCCTAAATGCATGTGCATTCCTCATTGTAATACTTTTAACAAAGTATAATCTTTGTGGGTTAACCCCCACCATAGTTTTTCCCTTAACCGGGTTTCCACATCAAAAATTTTGGTGTCAAGTGTGTTATTTATGCTTTTGCTCATGTGTTATTGATTGATGCTAAAATGTTTATATCATTAATTTGATTATAAGTTGTAAAGGAAGATTAAAGGTAGAAAAAGTTTAAATTGTGGGACAACTGATTCACCCCCCCCCCGCTCTCAGTTGTCCAGACCTAATCCAACAATTGGTATCAGAGCAAGGTTCCTTTGACAAGCCTAATAGCTTGAGGAAAGATCTTGGAAGGAGTTTTAATGGGTTCACTTAAAGATCAACTTCAGTTGGCCCTAGAAGAACTTGTTCAATCTAAAGCAGAAATTAGTAATCTGAGAGGAGAACTTAAAGATGCTAATGATACCATTGAAATGTTAAAAGATAAATTAAAGAAATCCATGGGAAGGAAAAAGGAGCTAATTTTGTAGTTATCCAGTTTAACTGAAGAAAATGGCATGAATGAAGCCTTGGAAGAAAAGACAAAGGAATGTGAGAAGCTGTCAAAACAAGTTGCTATTTTGAAAATTAAGATGGAATCTGGGGTGATGAGGCAAACCAAAGAAATTGAAGACGAGAAGAAAATTGAAGAAGACTTGAATAAAAAACTAAAAGAAAGAACTGAAGAATGATACAAATTAGATAGAATACCTGGTCATTTAGAATCTGATCTACAAGAATGCAGAGACAATGAGAGAGAACTTGAAAGGCAAATTGTCATTCTCAGACATGACCTAGAAATTGCAAATGAATACAAGGAAAAATTTAAGATAAGCTCAGCTAAACTTGAAGCACTGCTTGAAGGACAGAAAAAGGATGATGACAAGCATGGTCTTGGATATGAAAAAGGTGAATGCTCCAAATTTGAACAAAAAAATTTTCAACCAAGGAATGGGAAAGACAGACCTAGAAGACCTCTGGTAAGACAACCCAATTCTCAAAGATATCCATCATTCAATGGAAATTGTTTCAATTGCAATAAATTTAGTCATAGAGCTACTCAGTACAGAAGCAAAGTAAATCAAAATGGTCCATCCTTCTCTGGTCAATGCTTCAAGTGTGAGAGGTATGGTCATAAATCAAAAGAATGCATAAATATGATAATGAATAATTCTAACGATAGAGGAATTGGTAATTCCTTCAATGGTTACTATTTTGCTTGCAATGGATTTGGACACATGGATAATCAGTCCAAATCAAGAGGAAATCAAGTTTATAAGCAAGAAAATGGTGTGTGCTTTAATTGCAATAAATCTAGTCATATTGCAAGATTTTGCAGAAGGAGGAACAATGGAAGAAGAGGTTCAGTAAACAGAAAATCGGATGAGCAGAGACAAAACAAAAGCAAAAAAAAAATTGATGTGAATGAGACTCAGAATGAAATGAGCAAGACATGGGTCAAGAAAACAATTGTGAACAATAGTAATGGGTCTACATTGGAATTCAGTGCTGCTAATTCCTCTGGGAATTGATTTAGGAGCTCTGGCTCAAGGGGAGCTACATCAAAAAATCAAATTCCCCCAACTAGAAAGTGGGTGCCTGGATATGGCACAATGAGAGAAGATATTTTAAACTGTCTCAGAAACTTTGGAAGGATCTTTGGAAGAAAAGATGTTGATATGGAAATTTGCAGAGTGATTCATCAAGAACTACTCAAGAAATAGAGTAACCGGATGAAGTTAGGCCAACTCATTTATTACAATGCTAAATTAGATCTTAAGGAGGATAAAAGGTCACTTGGTAATGCATTTGAATCACTTTGCATTTGAAGGAAACAAGAAGAAGAGCATCTAAGATGTAAATCCAAAGATTGAAGCACGAAGAGTGAATTCAATCGACAAATTGATCAACCCTAACCCCGCGGAAGAAAAAGGTACTTCTCTGAAAAACCTTGAATTTGAAATCTGTCGAGATGGCTACTCCTCATATTGTTGAAATTACTGAAAGACCTTGACCAGTATTTAAGAAGCACCCTTACAAATCTGTTGAAGTTGAGCTGCTAGGTGCTTTTTCAGGTGCTCTATATGGGGTTTTACATGTTGAAGACATTAGGGCATACATTCATTGGAATATAGAAGAATTTAGGAATCTGAAACTGTTGGATTTGTTTAAGAACCATCTAAAGGATGACAATTACCAACTGAAACCTAAATTTGAAGCCCTAGAAAGCAAACATTTTATGCAAATTATTGAATTTTTGTCATTTGATGAGAGTGAATGGGTTCGTTATGTGTTGAGCCGAATGCATGATGAATTTATATGGCTACTGAAACCATTTAAGATCACCAAAGATGTTATCAAAATTCTGACTGGGTTAAACTCAACGAGTGGATTACCCATGTTGAAAGCCATAAAAAACCAGATAGTGACTAATGCTATCGGTGCCAAGTTTGACATAAGGGCAATGACCATCAATGATATTATAGAACTGGATGTCAAATTTGCCTCCATGGTGATTGGGTACAAGATTTACCACTCGAGCAGAGAAAACTCTATCTCCAGAATAGCTATATATGCAGCATATAAAAATGTTGAAAGAGAATGTAGACTATGACCTCTGTGAGCTACTACGGGTCCAACTATTTGAAAATTTAAACAAGATCAAGAAAGATAATAAAAATTCCTTCAAGTATGGTTCCTTGACTATATGTTTATTTTTCTATTTTATGAATGAAGTGCCTGGAGTGCAAAGTGTGCATTGGATAAATGACAGGCCAGTGGCAATCCAGATAAGAGATCATTTATATAGCCTTGGAGATTTAGGTACACAAAAGACTGCAATTTGGGGGTATTTCAAAAAAACTTAGAGTCTGATGCATGCAAGGGAAAGCATCCCTAAGTCAGATGTAGAAAAGTATGAGAATGAGATATGTTTTATGGTTGACATAGATCAATGTCTGATAGAAGTTGTAGAACCAAGAACATTATGGAGAAAGCCAATGGGTTATGAGGTGGATGAGAGAGTTCTGGACATGTGTGCTCAGCATCTTCTGAGAAAACATAAAGACACCTCTGTGGAAAGGTTTGGAACTTACAAGGAACTAAGTATAAAGTTGCATGTGGAACTTAGTCAGCCAGAAACAAAAAAAAAAGTGCTGAAGCAAGTGGAGATGTATACAAAAAGCATTGGGATTACAAAAGAAGCAGTGAGAAAGAATAGAGAAAGGATTGAGGAGATAGAGAGAAGAGCTAAGCAAGCTTCAAAAGAAAGGATAGAAAGTGAGCCAGCAGCTGCTCCGAAAGTCCCACCTAGTTCTTTAAGGAAAACAAGAAGCTTTGCAACTGTCTCAGAACAATCCAAGTCTATTCTCATTAAGATACCGCAATCTACACCATCTGGTGAAGGCAAAAAGAGGAAGAAAACCAAGGTCACAAGAGCCTCCAAGAGCACAAAAGATGATGAGGAAATAAAAATAGATGAAGAAGTTAAAGAGATAAGATCAAAGAAAGCCAAGACTTCAAAGGCATCTGAGAACCAACCCTCCAGAAGCAAAAAGGCAAGTAAAAGGCAAGAGTCTGGTAAGGTTGCTATGACTGTTGAACAAATTATAAAATCAATTATGGTTCATGGGAATCTAAAGCCTATCAGAATATATTATGATAGTTTTGATGAAACAAATAAGAAAATCTTGGAGGATGCCACCATCCTATACTTGAATAAATTCAATAGAGCTCTATTGGAAATTTTGTAGGAAATTCCCAAAAGTTTAAGGAAGATACTAGAAATGAGGAAGGAAGCTGCCAAGGAAAAAGACATAGAACTCAAAGAATATGTTCTTTCGACCCTATATCCAGTAATGATGAGAAGAGAAGCTGATAAAATCCTCAAAAAAGTTATGGAGAAATTCAGAAGCAAGATCCAGATGACCAAGTTAATGCTTGTTGAAAGTAAGGAAGTTGTAAAAGAAACAGAAGAAATTTTGAGAAAAGCCCTTGACAAAAATAAATACTATATTATTTCAGAGGTACAAGAAGCTCCAGAAGAAGAGATTGAAAATGGAAATGATGATCAAGGTAATACTCTAGATCCTCCAGAGCAAACCTATGAGGAAACAGATGATGGAATTGATTCATCAATTCTAGTTGTTGGAGAAGTGAACATCAATGAGCAACAAACAGAGATTGATGACTCCTCTATTCCAGGAGAGGAGCAAATAAACAAAGTAGACACATTGATGGTGGACCAAATTAATGATGTAGGTGATACTCTAACTCCTCTTGACCAATTAGAAAAGGAAGATAATGTTGAGAATACTGCTGCCACACTAGATCCTTTGGAACAAATTTTAGGTGGTGAGGACAAAGGAGAGAATCTCGCTGCAGATGATATAGAGAAAGGTGAAGAAGAGAAAGAGAAAGAAGAGAGTAAGGATGAGAAAACAAAAGAAGATGGTGCAAATGTTGAAACACCCAAACAAGATAGTCTGGAGAAAATCCAAGAAGAGGAAAGTGTTCCAGAAATTATTGCAAGAGACACTGCAAATACAATGAAAAATCTTCTAGATAAAGAGATGCTTGAGTTTGATGAACTTGAATTACTCCAAGGAACATTTAATCTAGATGCTTTCTCTCTTATACAAGTGATGAAGATCGCATCCTTCACTCAAGCCAAGGTTAGAGAGAAGATGTTAAAATCTCACATGGAGGATAGTGAACTATTAGAGCTTGCAACTGAAGTCTTTGAGAAGTTATTGCCAACTTGCCAAAACTGTCTATCGGATTCCCCCTCCAGTGACTTGAAGAATCTTGTGAATGCTGTAAGTACACATTTTGAGTCCTTTCAAAAGTCTGCAGATGAAAAACTTCAAAAATAATTCTTGGATAAGAAATTTGGTGAAGTAAAGAACCTGATAGGAAATGATAGAAGAATACTTTGTATTAGCATAAAGACTATTCATATTGCTCTAAATGATGGAAGTGATATGTGCAAATTTTTTCTATCATGGCCCAAAGTTAGTGAGGATATTGAGAAAAAAGATAAACGAGAGAACAAAAATTGTCAAATCTTTCTCAAAATTTTGATCCTCTAATAGTTTTGCCTATAAGTCAGGAATGTCAAGTAATCAGCTTGACAGATGAGATAAAGAGGATTGTTAAAGAAAAAAGTAATATTGTGAAGAGAATGTGTGAGCTCCAAGGATTGATTGCCCCCATGTTAGAAGCCATGTTTAATGCCTTATCAGAAGCTCAGACTGTGCTTCAGACAAGTAATCCTCCAGATCTAACAAAGGCAGAAGCATATGCATTTTTGCTGAGTGGACACATCTCAATTTTGGATGGAATGAAAGGAACTTGGGCCTCTGAACTTGTGCAATTGAAAAATAGTTGTGTAGACATTCTCAAGTTATGTAAATAGAACTTAATGATTAGTTGTACATATGCGGCATCATACATAGAATTTTTGGAGAATTTTGGCTTACGGACCCCACCCTTTGCCATTGATGTCAAAGAGGGAGTGAAGAGTAGTGAAAAATGAGGAATCTAGCAAAGGGGGAGCTTTGGAAACAATGGAAAGCACAAGTGTACAGAGTAATGGGGAGCTACTTTTGACACTTAGTCATTTTTCATTAAATATTGTCATCAATGCCAAAGGGGGAGATTATTGGCAAGAGACATTGTGTCACATAATAGGTGTTTTCATTGATGGCAACTAAGACCATTCCACTCATCCGTATAACACAATTTGTTCATACCGGAAGTTAGAATCAAAATTTTTCTAAGTCCGAGAAGTCAAGAACAGAGTGTGTGACAGGGTCCAGTATCTTGGTTTGGATCTCTTTGGTGGAAGGTTTTAATTTGTTGTGGATTTGAGGTAGTCATAAGAATTTTCAAGACAATCTAAATCTTGAGTTTTGGTCTCCGATGATAAATGATTTGAAAGTTATTAGCTTCTGAGTATCAGGTTAATAGTTTGACAGAGCAGTCAGAAGAAGAACATGTTGACCTTGTAAATGATCTTGGTTCTAGATGTATGGAAGTTGTTAATTGGGCAAGTAGTGATGACCAGTGATAGTGGATGACCTAATTGATGATTTGTGAGTGCAAGTTTTGGTCCACATCTCAAGTTATGCATGGATCTAGCCGACAGAGTAGAGTATTTAATAAAGTCCCAAGTGTTCTTGAAGCCAACTTGAAAGTAATTAAAGATTAGGATGCAGATATATATAGCCGATGGATATGGATTATTTTGGTGTGTGTGTGTGTTGCAAATATGGAGTAAATGCAAAAGGAGCAGAGATCTAAGATTCGGATGAAGGAAGAGCAGTAAACCAGGCAAAGTGAAGATGAAATGTGTAAGATCAATGTTTTGTGCCTAACCAAAACTAAATTCATGCATTAGTAGATGCTTCTTATCAATTCAAATTTATTGTAATTCTCTTTCCGTAGACAGTGATCTTTCCTTTAAGTAGTGAGCTCTAGGCAGTGAGCCTGAATGCATGTGCATTACCCATTGTAATACTTTTGATAGAGTATAATCTTTGTGGGTTAACCCCCACCGTGGTTTTTCCCTTAACCAGGTTTCCACGTCAAAAATCTTGGTGTCAAGTGTGTTATTTATGTTTCTACTCATGTGTTATTGATTGATGTTGAAATATTTATATCATTAATTTGATTATAAGTTGTAAAGGAAGATTAAAGGTAGAAAAAGTTTAAATTGTGGGACAACTGATTCAAACCCCCTCTCAGTTGTCTAGAACTTATCCAATAGACAATGCCATAGATGATGTACTAGGGGCAGAGAATACGCAATGTACTAGGAATGATGAAAATGCCACAAATGATGTTCAAGGGAATACCCAAGGTAGCGGGAATGATGACAATGCCACAGATGATATTGATATTCCAGGGAATACCCAAGATAGCATGAATGATAATATGAATAAATCAAACTCAACAAATGGTAATGAATTTAATGAAGTTATAGAAATCAATGAAGATGAAGATCCTACAAGTGCATGCAAGGGGAAAAGAAAAGCCAAATCAAAAAGGGGCATGAGTGGGAAATGTCAAGGAGTTTTCAAATTGATTGGGTGTCAAAATTTTCATTCATTGAACCGGTGGAGGATGCAAACAAAGATGAACCTCCCACAAAATGCAAGTGTAAGATTTGTAGTTAGAAATATCGTAGGGACAAGAGGTTGCAGCTAAAACTCGACACCATAGAAAAACATATTGGCAAAGTTTATGAAAAACAAATCATAGATGGACAAGAAAAATTAGTGATAAGATGGAAATTGAAGGACAAATGTCTCCATGTAAAGAATGCCCTCAAATATGATGCACATATGCAAAGAAAGGTGAAGATTCATGCAGGTGGAGGTTCAATTGAAGCTTAATTTCGAAAGATGATGGGACAAGTACAAATGGCAAAAACTATTCAGTTGGGTGTTGTTTTTCATATTTTGACTAGAGGGTGTCCTATGATAGACTACCCAGAATATAATAGTTTAATATCTTTTATGGACATTCCTAATTATCCTAACACACATTGGTCAATAAATAGTGGATGGGAATGGGCAAGTTGTCTTGTTGATGTGGAAAAATCTGATTTACAGGAAAAAAAAGAGTCAACTTTTATTGCATTATCTCTAGATGAAGTTACAGCAATAGATAATACTTCTTAGGTATGTATGCATGTGTATACTATGGCAAATCATGTCCACCAACCTCATCTACTCCCTATTTATAAAATGAAGGAGAATGCAACATCACAAAATCTATTTGAGATAGTTAAGAAATCTTTGGTTGAAATTGGAGGTATGGATGACTGCACAATTGCCAGAAAGTTGGTGTGTGTAGGGTTGGATGGAGCTTCAGTAATGCAAGGTCACAGGAATGGTCTGTGTGTAAAGCTACAAACTTCTATTTCACCATATATGATTGGCATCCACTGCATGGCCCACAAAATGAATTTAGCATTTAAAATTGTGAGCAAGTTTCCTGCAGTATCAAAAGTTGAAGATCTAGTCCATGAGCTCTACTCATACTTCTGCCAAAGTCCCAAATGGTTTTTGGAATTTCAACATTTTATTGAGGGAGTAACTACAGGAAATAAGCTTCTTAAGGATGTTGATACCAGATGGATCTCCTTGCATGAATCAGCAAAAAGTGTTTTTGCAAAATATCAATCCTTGATTGGTGTAATGTATGACCATCACTTCTCAGTTGACAGGGCTCCTAACCTCTTACATAGGTTAAGTGACATAGAGACACTATTTTTTTTAGCTGGTATTCTTCCCATCCTGGAGGAATTGAATGTGCTTATGAAAAAAGCCCAAGAAAGAACTATGTATATTTCTAAATATACTAAATTGTGTCGAATGATGTGCATGACCCTCGATAATCTATATCTATTAGACAGGTCCTTCATAAGTCCAAAATTTTCCAGCTGGCACTTGATAACAAATGTGACAAATCCTACTAATTTTTTAGTGTTTAATGATAGCGGGGAGTTATGTGTCTCTATAAAGGGATTTGAGATACCAATGCACTATTTTAACAAGGTCAAGCGTACTATCAGAGAAGAACCTATTTCAAGGGAAACTTTTGACAAGATTGTTATTTCTGTAAGTACTACTTTAAAGAATAATGTGAAATCTCTTTCCTCAAAGATTAGAGATCGATTCCCTAATGATGAACTACTTGAAGCCATGTCTATAATGTATCCTCAATATTGGGTCAACTATGAGCCAAGTGATTATAAAAACAAGATAAAGACCTTAACAGATCATTTTTATAGAAGTACAGAACTCGATGGGCAACAAATAGAAGGAATTTTAAGTCAAACTAAGCTTACAAAGCAATCAGGTCAATTTGCAACTTTAATGATTAAACAGTTTAAACTCATGGAGGTTCCCCACCAAGAGGGATTGATAACAAAGCTTTGGGCAACCTTAAGTTAAAGCGAAATATTACTTGATGCATTATCAAAAAATTTCAAATTTGTTGATTTATGTCAAACCATGATATTGGGGTCGGTGGAGGATGAGAGAGTTTTCAATGCATTGGGGTTCTTGAAATCAAAGATAAGAAATAAACTTGACAAGAATTTGGAAAACTACTAGAGAATGTATACAACTAGACATGATATTTGAAGTTTTCCTTTTGATAGGGCACTCACAATCTGGAGGTCCTTATGTGAAAGAAGAGGGTTGTGCAACACTTCAAACAATAATAGCATAAATGATAGTGACAATGAATACTAGAACCAGACACTCTTAAGTGGAGATATGAAGATAGAATAAAATGAAGAACATGATCAGGATGACACTGGATATCATGGTCAAAGGGAGGAGAATGAGGATGATGAGATGATTTGGCAATTTGAAGGGAATTAGTAGTTATTAGGTATTTATACTGTATTTCATGTTCCAAACTCCAAAATGTTGTTGATGACATTTTATTTGTCTATTAGTGATGTACATTCTTCATTTTTGATATAAGAAATTAATATTTTCATATTATTATTCTATTATACTGATAAGTTTTACAAGCATTCAACTAAATGCAAAGTAATTTTTGTTCTCTATAACCACAGTAGTGTTTCATTTGTTTTCCTTTATTGCATTGCATAGTAATCAACAACAATAGTATATTAATATACATCATTAGCAAGTTTTTAATGTGTATGTAGAAACCAGAGTTTTCTTGAAGTAGGCAATTAAATAGTACAGATAATTTAAACAATGAACACATAAATGGATTCCAGTGTTATATAGATTTTCAAATGAAGGTTCGAATGAATACATTGAAGTATTACATTTACAATGTACAATAACTTGCTCAAAACCAACTCTGCATAATGCTCTATTGGAAACACATATTGCTAAATCATTTTATCAACTTTTGTAGAGTGCTCCACTCTTCATCTGATGGAAGTGTAACTTTTCTTAACCCAATTAGAGCGAGTTGTAAGTGTGATAAAAGTTTATAATTCATATTTTTACTTGACATCAATGTTTCACTAAAAGTTCCATTCAAGGTTATCAATGGTGAGATAGAATCCAAAATGTTTGCCTCATCAAGATTTGGAGGAAATTGGTCCTTATCCCACTTCATTTTATCCTCCATATTCTTTTTGAAAGCAACCTTTCCAATGTATCAGCCTGATAGGTCAAAAGTCCCCAGCAAACCAAGCTTTGTGAAGTATTCTTACTTTGTTTGCATCCTCTTTGTCAATACTGCAGCTTGTTCCAAAAGATGTCATGCTTCTTCCAGCTTCTCACATTTTTCAATGATAGATGAGACCTTTATTATGGCATCAATACAGTTCTGAATTCCTTTCGATTCCAATTCTTCACCAGTAGCATTGTAGATTGATTCCAAAATGTTGTTTGCATCTGATAGTTTTGAAGTTGCCATGTATCCATTTTCAGCAATGTATTTTTGGAATGTATCACTACATATTAGTAGATCATGAGTGAATTCAAACATTTTAGACATAAAATCAATCCTCTTCATAATTTTTTCCCACATGTTATGTTTTATATAAACCATTGTGTTTCCATAAAATTTAGATACTTTCTTTTTGGAGGATTTTATTTTATTTTTTGCATTCTTTAGTTTTATTTGCAAATTTTTAGAGCTCTCTCTCTCTCTCTCTCTCTCTCTCTCTCTCTCTCTCTCTCTCTCTCTCTCTCTCTCTCTCTCTCTCTACACATTTTCTTCCCACATATGTCCTACTTTTTCTGCTGCCTACAGTTTGTCTTTGGCTTGATTCAAGGATTGTTCTAATTTTTCTGAATTGGCTTTTTCAATATCATATTTTTTTTTACTTTCACTTAATATTTTCTGTAGTTTACTCACTTCCACCTCTATTTGTTTATTCACTTCACTTGTAGATGTAGAGTCAGAGATTTTTATCCTTTTCTCTAATTCTTTGATCTTGTTATTTGCTTCTTTCCTCTTGGCTTTTTCATTTGCTATGTCTCCCTACAAATTTTCTATGTGAGTCTGCAACTTGTTACGTAAATCACAGATTCAAATGAAAATGAGCAATTTGAATGGAATTAACATCACTGAATATATTTTTCTTCTGTTGTAACTCAATTACTGGAACCTGTGACCTATCTATATTACAACTCTGATTTTTAGATAATATATTCAACAAAGTTACCAGGAAATTAAAAAACAACCATAACTTTTTTGTTCTCTCTCTTACTTTAGCAATGATGTGTACACTACTTCGTTGTTCTTTTTTGATACATTAATTTTGTTAGAATTTTTCATTCCAGAAAAATCCACTTGGATGGTGCTCACCTAATAGTCAGAGCATTGCATCTAGTCTTCTGGTTTACTTTGAACTTTGGGCACAATAATCATGTAATCCATTTTTTCTATTTCCGGATCAAATGTAGTCAATACCATAGTTATTGCAGGCTCTAAAGTTCTAGTAGTCTTTATCTCTAGCACTTTTTTCTTGTGTGTTTTAGATATTTTGGCTTTCTTTTCAAACTCAGCTTTGTAATAAGAATCTGTGACACTTGACATAACTTTGAATGGCGAAGGAGTAGTTGTAGTGTTGGCAGCATCTTTAATTAATTGATGCTAAGAATTAGCCATTCCTATCGCAGTCACACTAACGATAGGAGGAGGTGCCTTCTGGAAACAATTTCTTTGATGTGGATGTGGAATCAAAACATGTCATAGTCTTTTGCTTCTTAGTATTCAAAAAGCCTTGTTCTCTAAGTTTGTCTATAGTATCATCTAATTTGATGGCCACTTGTGAGTTTGTTGTTGTGGCTCTTGTTGACCAGTACTACTACTATTACATGTACTATCATCAGATTTGCCACCAGTAGCACTAGAATATCCACCATCTCATGTAGGAAAAGAATGAGAAACATGCAAATTAGAAGACCCTTGTGGTACTATTACAGATTGGATCTCACTTTGAGGATTTAAAGCTAGAATAAATATAATCTCTTGATCTGTATGTGTATGCCCTTTGGCTTGTTCATCACCTCCAATGCCAAGTCTAAAATCATTAGGTTTTCTAGGGTATACATATGGTACAATCCAAATGCCTTATCATGTTGGCCCCAAACCACCACCTTCATAATCCAATTTTTGGTCTATTGATTCCTCTGTAGTATATGTTTCTCTTGTGGTCTCACTCATATGAGGTTTGAATGCAAAAGCACTAAGATAATTGGGTTTTCCTTCATCCTCATCATCACTTTCAACATTAGATGCTTCATCAACAATGGGATGCTCTATATCCCACAATTTGCTGAACTCTTCATCTTCTGAGTTTTCTTTAAATTCTATAGTAGCTTTTGGATCACCGAGATCCTTCCTCATAGACCAAAAGGCACTAATTTTTTATTGTGACCAGCCTTCATTTATACAATCCTCTTTTAGAGTCTATGGAATTTTTGTATACATAGATTTTATAGCACCTTTTCTATAGAAATTGTCATATCTCTTGTTTGCCAGTGCCACCTCTGCCTCTCTCTTTGTTTGTGGAATTGCATGCGATCCCATTATTTTTTATGACAATATTTCAAAAGAAATACCTCTTTGAGCAACAGTTTCTTCCATGGCTTTTCTGATCTCATCCCAAGAATTCTTGTTTCTCAACATTTCTAACAGGGGGTTAATTTCATGTTGAATTCTACTTAGAGCATTCTTATTGGCCACAAGCCTTTTTTTAATCACATCACATGGTTCATACTGCCAATGAGAATCAACATCAAATTTAAAAAGTTGTAAAATTTCATGTGGCACAGTGAATGCTTTTCTCTCGAATGTGAATCCTCCACATGAAAAAAGTAAGGAAGGAAATATGCTCTTCTTTTGTTGGCTAACAAAGTGTAGTATATCTGTACTCTCCATTTGCCGTATGTATTCCAGTGTAAAAATCCTCTCTGTCACATGTATTGGAAGTTTGTGGGGCTTTACTCCTGATCCATAAAATCTTAGGATAGTATATTCCTCCATGAAGTACCAGTAAACTAATAGTATTTCTTTTCCTAGTTGAATGTAATTTCTACAAGACTTGGGCAATCTAGACATGGGAGTATTTATTATGGTTTGATACAATGGAGACAAAAAGTAGTCCACAAAATGATTGTAGTTATTTTGATTATGATACATCTTTATCTTATGGGTCCAATCCAATAGTCTATTTTTATCTTGATGACACTGAATTTAAAGCTTATTATCTAGAAACATCCCAACAAACTGCACTAGAAAAAAAAAGCACAAGTAGGTTGTGAACCTAAATGTCTTTCTATTGGAACTGGGAGTGGGAGCTTCACTTTGACTCCATTTAATCATTAAAAATTGATCTTGCATGGATCTTGTAATGTGCTCAAGAAATATGTATTTAACAGGTGGATTGCATTGATGGATATTGTATACCATTTCAAGGATGCTTGCATCCACTTGACTATTACTATCCAATCCAAGGAAAAACACTAGCATGGAAACAATATCCTGAACCCATGGTTTAAAAATATCAATTTTATAAGGAGGATTATGGTTTTGATTGAGTAGGGCAGTATCCAATGTTAGAAATTTGATAAAATTGTTTTTATCATTTTCACTAACTTCTTCATAAGTACTAGCAAGTCTTTCTAGGTTTATGGTCATTGTTCTGCATTCTTCAATGTAAAACCCAACAATTTGCCAAAATATTCTCCATTAATGGGAAGCATTACTTCTTGGCTATCTTTTATAACTATTGCTTTCCTTTTTTCATCATAATTGTGGGCATAGACCATGATAAATTTAGGGCAAGGGAAAACCTCAGGGAACATCAGGTGTCCCTATCCAACCACCCATGGTGCAGTCAACCTAATATTTGGTATTGGTTTTTTGGGGTCAGTTTGTGCTTGGAATACCTTATTCTCCAATGAATATCTGAGTGTTGAGGTAAACCTTCCAAAGTTTACAAGGTCATAAATATCATGGTATTCATCTATAAAACCTAGGGTTTTAAGTAGTTTGGCGTAGTCTATTTTATCTCTTTCTTTGCTTTTCCCAATTTTTGGTTTGGTAGTGCTAGTAGACATGTTTGTAAACACTCAACCCTAATTTCTAAATCCTAGTCCCCAAGATTGAAAGACTGAAGTTTCTTTAGGAGAATAGTAATAGGAATGAAGTATTTCTGTAGTTCACTTACCTGGAAAAGATGAATACAAAGACTGGCACTGAGTGACTCTATGGCATCGCACAATCGATATTAAAATTTTTGGTGTACTGCAATCTCATTGAGTCCTTGATCCTTAGGCTTCCAAATAATATCAATTAAAATTGTTAAATGCTAAGTGCCAATAGTTAAGTAAAGCGAGTGAAATGTGTTACATTCTTTTATTAAAGTCATAAATTTTTTTGTATTCTCGAGGAAGTTAATTTTTTTTAAGTTATTATATTCTATTCTATTCTTCACTTTCAGTACAAGTTTGTAGTTGTAGTTGTACTACTACTAGGTACTCCCACTTTAAATAAATTAATAATTTAATACTTATACAGCACGTACATCGAGTTGTGGAATTGAAAACTATCATATAATCTCAACCGTTGATCTTTGTAAATCTAATGGCTCTTGATTGATTTCAGAGGTTTGAGTTCCCAAGTCTAGTGCTCTAGACTTTCATTCCAGAATTCAACTATAGTGATCCATCTGGCATCAAAACATTCATCAAATGGGTGATACACATCGCTAAAGTCTAAATATAATATAGGTTAGATATATTATTTAATAATTATAATTAATATTATATAAAATATTATAATATAGGTTAAAGGTTAGATATATTATATAATAATTAGAATTATATATTTTATTATATATTTTAAGAAGGCACGTCTGAGATGGAGTAATTTGATTAGCCACCTAGCCCATTTCTTTTCACGTAAAGGTCTATATTTCCAAATTTACCAGTTGATTCATGATCGTTGATCTCATAATATGAATTTTGCATCAATGTTTAGAATTAAAATTTTCTGTGTACACGTATCACAAATTTGCAGTGATGGTTGAAAAGATGCTTAGACATGCAATTGCATTTATGCACCGAGCCCTAATCTGTAAGCTTGATTAAAGTTGAAGGTGGTGGTGGCCTCTTAGTTTTAGGGTTTTTTGTTAAGAGTTTGCTTAGTTTCATCCTATTGAATCCCTAAAATTCTAAGCATTTATGCCTTGTGTTTCCCTCTGCGCTTTATCTCTTATTCCTCTATTGACCTCTGGTAGAGGGTTATATGTCACTTAAGTTACCACTTAATGTCTTTATACTCATGAAATGACCAGCCCCTTGTCCTAGCTTCACTCGATGTCGCTCGTAAAAATTGAATCTTAAGTCTTAAGTTAGGAAGCCTTAATGAAGTGCATTTCGTAGGCTCATAAGGCACCTTTAGTGACGTCACATACCCCCGTGATGCTGTGAAATTTTGCCACTTGTCTATCTATCATGGGCATTCTTCATCATTTTTGTGAGCATAGCTACATTCTCAGTGTAGAAAGCTTTGAAATGAGTAAGAAAAGGTGATCTTAGGCTTCTGTAAGCGTCAAAACCAGTAAGTAACCTCCATTTCCTGCACTTGGTTGGTTTAGTCGTTACTGTTAGTTTGTTTGAAGTGCTAAGTAAGAGGTAATTTGCAGAAGCCCTAGGTCAATTGTTATAGACAAAAATGAGCCAGACTAGCCAACCTTCCTCCTCAAAATGTAGTCTGGATGAGGATCTTATGATCTAGTGTCCTAGGTCAGTAAGGAAAGTTGAGACAATGCTAGGTCAATTAGGTAAAAATGATAAAATCTATGACTTATGCATAAGCTGTAGAGATGCCAGATTGCCTATATCAGCATGGACCCTCTTTGAACACTGGCATCATAGAATGGACTACAAAGCCCCTATTTTCCACACCTAGAATTTTGACCTAGCCAAATTGATTTTCCCTAATGTCTTTGTTAACCTAGACCTAGTTAGATCAATTACCAAGAGATATGACCTGCAAACTAGGTCAGTCCTATCTAGTAATGGCTTTGTTATAATTAGATTCACAAAAGATTACATTTCTACTATGTTCAATCTGAACCCCTCTGTCAACATGCCCATAGACTTTAATTCCTTCACAGAAAAATATGACTATCAGGTATGCATACAAAACATTCAACTTGCCCAAGCACAGATCGAGGGGCATAGACGGTAGTCTGGTAAAGATATCTGATAGGGAAGAGGAGCCTTTTGACTACTCAAAGTTCATGCACTACTTTGTCAAGACCTACCATAGTCTGTGTCATGTATTGGGTAGGGATGCAGCCAATAGGATGCCTGTCCTTGATGATGATGGTCATTTATATTCAGGACCTTGGGGCCAAACATCCTTATGATTATCTAAGCTACTTGGCAGAGAAAATACATAAATAGATGGTGGCTATAAAAGGCAAATTATACACTCTATGTCCCCATGTTGAATACCCTTGGTATTCTTTGATGTGCCACATAATCCTTTTCTTTTTGTCTGGCAAATGGCACAAGGACCTGCATGTGAAAACAATAGATGCTCAAGGAAACATGATGCCTGTACAAATGTGGACCTGCATGCTAGACATGCACTATAAGGATGCAAGTTATGTTATTTTTGAATAACACTTTGTAAGGAAAGTCCTTAGTTTCCTAGATCCTGAGGGGGAGAGAATACATGTAGATGTGAAAGATTTTTTGAGGCCCCTGGAAAGAGCCCCACATTTGAAAATAGATCACAATTGGGGAGGCTGGTTTCTACATTCTGATACAACTTGCATCAGAGTCTATGGATGTGTGGTGTTACCTTACACTCTGCCAAAATTTGTGCCAAAGAGAATTACCTTCATGGAGATTATAAGGAAACTAAATGAAGTTGATAAGGAGCATTTCAGGAAGTATAAGAAGGGGTCACTCATCGCCACTTCCTTGAAATTTAGTGACTTTATAACAGTAGATAAAAGTGCATTGGATCAAATTGGTTCTATTCTTCAATGCTATAAGATGGATATGGAGCAGTCAAGGTTTTTTGATCTAGAAGGATTCATAAACAAAACAAGGATAAATGTTAGCAAACCAAGGTACCCTCATTAGGTCTTCTTGGATGAAGACATAGTAAGAAACTGCCTCTCTATGCAAGAAGTCTATATTCTAAGAGATAAGTGGGAAGTAGTGATGGTAGGAGAAAAGATGAGAAGAAACATAAATGTTGCATATCCCAGAGCTTTTGCTGAGGTGTAGGATCCTATAAAGAGAATTGAGATGATATTTGATAAAGTAGATGATCTTATTGCCAATGCACCTACAAATGAAAAGAGGCCATCCTACCAACCTACCATCTCTAGGAGTGGAGGTGTAAGAAAGATAGAATCCCCTGACTCCCCTCCTCCAAAAAGAATGAAAATTATTGATCTTGAATTAGAGGTAGAAGTGGAGGTTGTTGACATAGAAGGAGAGGCAGCAGAGGAAGAAGTTCATGAGCCTACTCATTAGATCAGCTCACCAACAAGAGCTAGGCCATACACCTCACCAGACAATAGATTGACAAGGTCATCAATTGGCAATGAAGTTGACATAGAGGATGTGAGGGTATTGGCATGCAATAAATTTGTAGAGGATGATGAATTTGTTAATACCCCTAAGTTTAGGTCATTTGTTCTAAGGACCAAGAGTGAAGAATTTTGAAAGAGGATTGAAGAAGCAAAAGTTGGAGTTGACCCCTTAGAATATGAGGCAATTACTCAGAGAGTCTTGAGTGAAGTTAACAAAGACATCAATGGGATGACCCCAAAGGAGGGCAGAGCTCTTGCGGCCAAGAGCAACATCTTACTATTGCCACACTAGACTTTATCAAATGCAATTGCATTTGATACTATCACAAGGGATGAATCAGAGGTCACAAAGGAGCAGATTAGCAAAGCTCTAACAGGTGTTGTATTTGATCCAAGGTTTGAAACTTTGGCAATCTGGGCATTGGCCTCAAGTGACAAGAAACTAAGGATTGGTTTGGAGGATATAATTGGAAATGTGATAATTAAGAGGGTGTCAACCACCCCTACTCCTCAGGCTGCCAGTTTGAATGTGCAAACTACACAATATGTTGAGGTAGTAAGAAACAAACTACAGAAGGAACATAATGAATTATTGGAGAAACATGCACAGGCCATGATAGAATTGAGCAAATATGAAGGACAATTGCAACTAGAGCCTAGCACATCACAAACTCCTCGTATTATTCAGATTGTAGAATCTCTTCTAGTTGACATAGAGCCTCTCTTATATGAAATTAGAGAATTGAAAGAGGAGAACAAGAAATTGGAGAATGAGAAAAAGAATACAGTGAAGGATATAGTCACCAATTTGATAAATAACAAGGTGACTAAACTCTTGGCAAGGGTGGATGAAACCTAGAGGTTTTATTCACAAATGAGGATAGCCTATGAAAAGCATGAATCAGATAAAGAAAGGCTTTCGGTTGTCAAAGCAATATGGTTTCCAAGGACTCGAGAGATAAGGGATCTCCATAGATGTTCAAGATTTGATACACAGGTACCCCTTGAATTAAAATTGGTAATGGATATGTTGACACATTTTGAGGAGGTTGCCAATTTTTAGTTTAGGTTAGATAAGGTTTTGGTAGAGAAGAAATAGGCAATAGAAAAGATGGACAGAAGGTGGTTGCTGAGTATTTTAGAAGGTGATGGGAAAGTAAAAGGCCTAGACAAGTAGAAAGTAGAAATAGAAGAAAATGCCAACCAATTAATTCCTACCTATTGTACTGAGGTTGATCCAACTATGAAAATTTTGATCTTAACACTTGATAAACTGCAGATAGTTGAAATCAATTTTAAAATATTTTGTAAGGAAGCAAAGATTTTGTTGGATGCTCAATACACCAATCATAATGGGAAGATTGTAGACATAATCTGATTCAAATGGCCATCTAAAAAGACATATAATGATTGGACAAAAAAGTATGGGCCTGCATAATTGAAATGACAATGTAATTAATGATGAGTACACATTCTTAGTCTATAAAAGAACTGTGTTACTCATTCTTTTGGTGGTTGAATATTTTGGAAATTTTGAAGAGTAAATAAAATATAGGTTTTGTTGGGTTGCTTCATTTCTTGTCCTATAAGTCTACGAATTGTGTGTTGAATGTATTTTGCATAAGTTTTATTAGTTTCATGTTGATTATAAACATGATCAGCTAGAAAAACACTGACAGAAGGTAAGGGTTTTTCACAGTGTTTTCATAAGCATGAAGAGGATTTAAAATAAACATGAAAACAAAAGGAGCAATACACCAAGATTAAAATATATTATCCTTGAAGATTAAATTCAATAGTTAAAAAAATAATCTGCACACATCAATAGCAATGTAGGGAGTAATTAATTATCCAAAAGTAACAACAAAAATATGATAAAAACAAAATTCTACAACTTCATATGTTAATTGAATAATAACTAATAGAATAAAATAAACACATCAATAATAATGTAGAAAGTAATTAATCATCAAAAAATGATTATGATAATAGGATAGAAACACAGTTTTTGATTGGTGAACCACACCATGTGTAGGACATTATATTAATACATAAAGATTTACATTTAGTTTGAGCCTAGAGGGCTCTTCATAGATTAATACAAGAGCACTCATTGTGTCAAAAAAACAAATATACTGCCAAGAAAATTCCCAAAATTAGCCCTCTAATCTACCAGCCCAAGCTCCAAAAACACACAGCAATAGGCTCCAGCCACCAACTCAAAAACTTGCCACCTTACCACCCCAGTCCCCAGCGTAAAAATTACCAAAAAAGTGGTCCCGAGACTAGGAACCCGACCACTCCTATGGCTAGCAGAATTCCCCTACATGCACAGTGGCTGCGAAGTGATTAATCCATACTGGAGTCTCCTCTCTATCGATTCCAATTTCCCACCGAAGAAAGTCTCTCCCACAAGCTGCCCAAAGCCTGTGCCTTCCCAGTTGCTACTCATTCATGTTTAGTAGGAATGACTACCTAGCTACACCCTCCTCTTCCTACTCCAGCTTCTCTAGGTCCCTCGGCCACAGGATCTCGACCCCCAATTCTACAAAAACTGCCATATCTACATCATCCACAAGAATATCCAAAGTGAATACCTCCCATAGAGTCACCAATGCATCCACCTTTGCCTCTCCCATGTCAAACAAAGAAGCCAGAAAGCATGAGGAAATGCCTGTATCTGTCATCCGAGACTAGGAAGTCTTTACCCAGAACCATCTTCACTGCCTCAATGAAGAGTTCGTTCTACTGCTTACAAATGATCACCAGTCTGTAATTTGTGATACGGCCCAAAAAGGTGACCTAGCACTTACTACAGCAGAGCCTTATTGGAGTCTTCATCATATGTTTTGAACAAGCCAAATGAGTGTCATTTTGTTGGAGACCTCTAGGATTTAAAGGAAGTTTGTTAATGAACACACGTCTCAGGTGAAAGATGCATTTATTTGTTATCTAGATTTTTGTATCGTCAATCTTCGGTGTGTGTTGTCCCTAATAATTACAATTCTTAATTCCTCATGCTAGCAGGGTTATCAGAAGCTCTCGCGAGAGAGTCATTTAATGTCTAGGAAAAGTATTGCTGCTTTAATAATTATTAAAAATATCTAACTATTATTATATTAGATTGTAATATATAATATGATTAACATCATATCTTATTAATTTATATTATATATTGTATTAGTATTAGTATTAGTATTGATATTAATATAATATATGATATAATAACCACCACCAATAGGATAAAGTAACAACTTAAGTTGGGGAAACTAGCTACACATGTCAATGATCAATTAGAAGGATAAACCCTAAACGCCTTAGACAACACTAACTGTAGTGTTTTTACTTGGAGATTTTGTAGAGTGAATCGTGATAAAATAAAAACCATAAAATTTTGAATTGATATAACACATCCATTTATCTTTGCCCTTTTTATACATCGCTATACATTGCCATTGAACTCATTTCTTTTTTCCATGTGATGAATGTTATTTAAATTTTTAATATTGAAAATTTGAACCATCTATGATCTATATACATTGCAATTTACCATTAAACTCATCAATTTCAAACCGTAATTACTTCTATATTTTTTATTAAAATTTAACATCACCCTTCAAAAAAGATTGAGGAATTTTATCATATATGAACATCTAAGTTTCTAACCAACATCTAACAGTAATAGATGCAAAAAACACACATAGACTATTGAATCTAGAAGCTCTTCATGCAATATTGTCATGGACTGTGGAAAACTCATGTTTACCATCTAACCGACCTTAAAGTTTCAAACAAAACTCCTATCCTTCAACCTTCAAACCTTGCTTTGATCCTTCAAAATCTTTTTGGTTCCTCTTTTCGATGACGCTTAATGAATATTTCACTATAGTCCATAATTATCCTATTAACAAGCAATGGCTTTGTTACAAATTCAATTATGTCCTCATTCACAATGACAGTCAATGATTTACTATAGAACCTTGTTTTATATGTACAAGAAACCACTAGGTATGGGTAACAATAAGGCCAATAAAGGAGAAGTAAATTGATTTTCTCGAGGTCACTGGCAGTTGATGCAATGCCCCAACAAGAAACCCTAGAGAACAGCTCGACTATGCTAACCAAAAAGGGAATTTTTTTTAAAGGAAAGAAATAAAAAAGAAATGTAAATCATATTTATTCATAACATCAAGTTAAGCTTATCCTCTAGGGTTCCACGGTTGTATTACTAACAAACTATTAACAAGATCTAACCAACATTATGAATTAACTAACAACCATAGTTCATTCTAAATCTGATTGCATCAAATGAATAAACACATACATTTCCATATTATATCATCAAATAAGTAATCATCAAGATCCTGTAAATAGGATTACAAGTACATATACAATTTCCTTTACAAGAGAGTACACCATTACATTGTTCATAATATTGCTTTCTTGATCACATTGGAGTACATACATCGAGATAATAGTACATAATTCTACTAATATACAAGACGGGAACATGAACATAAGTATCTATCTCCTCAAGCTAGAACAAGATCCAAAATTTGATATAAGAGGTACATCCTTCTCACACATGAACAACAAGGGGAGCCAATGGAGATAAAAGCACAACCACCTGACCATATGGAACCCTAAGGTCCACACCCTGTGCTAGGAGATAACAATAAGGTCCCACTAAGCAAACCGCCAAGAAGACAATAGACTAACAAGTGCAAGGACTACACATGACTCAAATACAACATTGGTCAACAAAGACATCACAAGCAACTTAAACATCACTTACACACTTAACTATACTTCCAGAGGCACTCACACAACCAAAGGAGGAAATACAACTAGGGAGTGTTAGATTGCATTAGGGAGGAGTGTCATCACATAGCTTGTCATGGGTTGTCCTGGTAGGTCTTCCTAGGCCCTGACCCCCATCCTGGGTTGTCCTGGTAGCCTCTCCCGACCCCCGACCCCCATACAAACTCATGTGGAACCAACATACCTTTCATGAGGACAAGGTAGTTGATCTTGCCATTCTAGGCCTTCTCATCTCATCTCAAGCCTAAACGAGCACTTGAGCTATGAGTGAGGCATACTTTATCTTGATTAATGTGAATTCTACCCTTTCCTCCTAACTCATAATTAAGGTTATCACTGGATTAAGCAACCCTCCAATGGGTTGTCCTAGACACCTCTTTGGGTTCCGGCCCCCATTGAGAGCCACTCCCCCTACTTGCAACTAGTAAACACTATACAAGGCAAGACATGAACCATCTTGCATGATTATCATTAGCACATAAATTTGTAAACAAAGAAAGACATTACTCATCTTGCACATTTATCACAAGCACATAACACAGAGCAAGGCATTATCCATCTTGCATAGTCAACATAATCACATGAATAGGTACACTGAGCAAGGCATAAACCATCTTACACATACATCATACCAACATGAATAGGAGGCAATATTTCAAGAAAGCATTTCATTCAACTCACATGATGCACACATAGCCAACCCCCACACAATCACACCCTCCTAGGCCTCTGGAAACCATTTCCCCAAATGACACAAACACTTGACACCATTAAAACACAATGGTCACACATCACATTCACTTTCCTATGCACATCATAAACCAAGATCCCACAAATGCAACATATGATCTAGTGCACTAATAATGGGTCTTAAAGAATGCAACATTAATTTCAATCATGGTCAATCATCCAACAAATATAAAATGAATCTTTCTCTACAACGCAAAACAATATTATTCTAACTACTAGTAGCAGTTACTAATATGATCAAATGATATAAGTGCCATAAGTAACAATATTTAATCCATCCCTATGCTATTGGCAATAGATAATATTAAGATTCTTACTTAGACTAATTGCAAGGTTAACATTTAGTAGTTGAAAGTCATTGACTATTATCAATGACTCATCATTGAATGATTTCTAATTAAAACCCAAAATTGATACTTCTACCTTATATTAGAACTAGGTTGATTCTATTCCCTTTAAACACAATAAGTCTAAAAAATTATCATCCAATTTAATTCATTTTCCTTCTACCATAATCTAATTTTTAGATAAAAGATATAACTTGATAAACATTATGTTATTTATAATGCATTTAAGAGATTATAATTAAATTCCAACATAAACATTTTCATAATCACTACCCCATGTATGATTTCTAAAATATGTTAAGTTATGTTTCTATTATTAAATCCAGATTAGACTATATTGTTAATTTCAAATCCTAAGAAAAGAACTTAAAAACAAGAATCGGTCTTCAGATAACAAAATATAATGTTCAAATGCACTAAAATAAACCACTAAGAAAGAAACATACTAATATGATCGATTAAGATATTCAAGAATAGATACTATATTAGAAAGAATATAAATATAAAATATTTTGATAATGATAAGAGATCTCAAAAAGGAAATGTTCTAGTAGACATGTATGCAAAAGTGAGAGCACAAACAAAGTGCATTAACTGTTCAGCAAATTGCCTTAAAGAGATGTCAAATTATGGAATGCAATGATTAAAAGATATGCACATAATAAGTTTGTAGATTTAATAACAACAAAGATGGTACAGGGATGTCTGTCACTAATTGATACATATCTCTGAATTGACAAACTAGGTATTGCTAATTTTTGGATATGATTTTCATATATTAGAGTTGAATCTTATATAAAAATTTCAGAGAAATTTAGTTTGAAAATATAGAGCTATTGGTGACGCAACTAACTATTTTAACAGAGACAAAACGGGTGAGAGGTAGACAGTCACAAAATATTTATCTCCCCAAAATGACAAACTGGGTAAGGCTAATTTTCGGATATGATTTAGATAACTAGGTAGTGCACCATATATAAAATTCTAGAGGAATCTAGTTCATAAAAAAAATTTATGGCTAACGCAACAGACTGCTAAAACAGAGACGAAATGGATGAGAGATAGACAGTCACAAAATATTCATATCTCCAAAATGGCAAACTGGGTAAGGCTAATTTTTGGATATGATTTAGATAACGCGGTCATGTATCATATATAAAAATTCTAGAGGAACTCAGTTTGTACAAAAAAAGTTATGGCTAATGCAACAGACTGCTAAAATAGAGAAAAAATGGGTGAGAGATAGACAGTAACAAAATATTTATATCTCTAAAATGACAAATTGGGTACAACTAATTTTTGGATATGATTTAGCTAACTAGGTCATGCACCATATATAAAAATTGTAGAGGAACTCAGTTCATAAAAATAACGTTATGGCTAATGTAACAAGCTGCTAAAATAGAGACAAAATGGGTGAGAGATAGACAACCACACAATATTCATATCTCCAAATGATAAACTGGGTAAGGCTGATTTTAGGATATGATTTAGGTGACTAGGTCATTCACCATATATAAAAATTTTAGAGGAACCCAGTTCGTAAAAATAAAGTTATGGCTAACATAATAGACTACTAAAACAGAGATGAAATGGGAGAGAGATAGACAGACAAAATATTCATATCTCCAAAATGACAAACTGGGTAAGGCTAATTTTTAGATGTGACTTAGATAACTAGGTTGTACACCATATATAAAAATTCTAAAGGAATGCAGTTCATAAAAATAAAGTTATGACTAATGCAATAGACTGGGTTCAGAATATGTAGAAGAGAATTCATAGGATAATATAAAGCTTGCACATTACAAATTTATTACACTAAATCTAATGCAACAATAAATCAATTTCATATCTCAGTCCATACGTGGAATATTACTTCTATCACATCCTTGCTATTTTTTTTAGCTTGCATCCATTTCCCCCCAAGTCTTTTCTTCTCGAAGCTATGGTTTATGGTGACAAAAGAAAAAAATGAAAACTTCCTAAGAGAGAGAGAGATAATGAAAACATAAAACATATTCTGCTATTTGAAATGCACGCTCCTTCCCCAAATTATGTGTTGAGATTTCAAAATAAATTTGAGCATGCATAACCACCCCCATAATTTCTTCTAGAAGATTCTCCTTATTAAAGGCAATAAATTCCACCTTTATTACTTTCTTACAATTTGCTATTTTAACTAGACAATAAGATTTTTTTCTTTTTTTTTATTTATTTAGTATTTACTATATATGGCAACTCATAATTATTATAAATTTATTTTTATTGCCACTAACAAAACATTTACTTGTTTATAAAATATTTTCATTTTTATTTTATCAATTATATTTTTCATTTTAATAACACTTTATTTTCCTCATTATAATTATTATTATTTATTGACCTTAGATTACAATATAATATAATTTCTCATAAATTTAAATTTACATAAAAGCATCTATATTTATTTATCAAAGTGCCCTCCTGACTAATAATTTTATTTTAATGCAACAATTAATCAAAGCATTAATCAAACAATCCCAAACTAAATAACTCAAATGCTAAACAATACCTGATACTATGCACGATCAAAAAGCATGACCACAACAACAACGACTGACTATTATGCCCAAACAGACAACACTGACTGGGTGCAAAACTAGATACTCATCATTTTCAAGGATGATGGCTAACTAGGGGACCATATGTTATCTCCATTCAATAGTTCCATTGGTTTTAAGGCACCCTCAGACCTGTCAATTCAGGTGGAGTTGATGCCTGATACCTGCACCCTGCAGCAACCAAATAGTCAAACAAATAGATACATATATAATCATATAGTCAAATACACCATGGAAGGGAATCACAACGTAGCAGGGTACTCATGCATGAGTAATGCGACACTGTCCCTTTCACCAACACATCAAACATATAATCACCACACAAATAGCAATCAGTTACTGAATGACTAAATAAGAACCATCATCAGATAATCGTATGATACACATAATAAGATTGATCCACACAAAGCATCACAACATAACATCCTATGATATAGAATCAGTCGCATAAAAATCAACTCTAACATGACAATCATAGTAAGATCAACATCATATTTACCTGATTGTAAAACAATGTCAGAGCATATGAATTATCAGTGTTGCAACAAGGATTATCAATAAAACATACTAACTTCATCTTCATGCTCCTTAACCTGACCACCTGTACATCCAAGGTGAGAATGAAGGGGCACTATAGTTGAGTTACAATACCAATTTTATGTGTCAATTTGAATTTCTAGTTTCTCATACATGCATGCATGTGTGGGAGATTCAACCCAGCACCCAGAATAGAATGCATCATTTGCCAATGTTAAAAGTGTCGATTCTTGACATGATTTATTCCACTTGACAAATGCTCATATTTCTTCATTCTAAGACATGTAAAGGAATGACATCCTGCATAGCCACACACAAACAAAATTTTCCATCGGACCATCATTCTTATTACTATTCTACATCTATGAACTAAGAACTCTATCACATAATTAAATTCAAAATCATGAATGATCACAAAATAAGTACTTGGTAACTTACTTTATTTGCACAGCTGATGTAATGAAAGCCATTACTTTAAACATTTACAATTTATTGATTCTTCTACTATCTAAAACTTAGTAATGCAATATAAGGTTGAAATAATAAACACTATCATATATACATGACATGTATTGTTGTGACAAATAGGTAATAAATAACAAACAACTGCATTTAATTCACTCTGTCATACCCTAGAAATTCACATTGGCTAATCTATGCAGTATGTCACTTGCCATTAATGAACTCAATTGGCATTGGCTAATCTAGCTAGTTAAGTGGCACTTTCAATGAAATCAATAGTATGACTCTAATTAATGATGGAGCAGATTGCTCCACTTGTAGTCTTGTAAATTGTTCCACCGTTTGGTGAACCATTGAACAAATGATGAACGGTTGTAGTTGAATTCCTAAAGGTAGATCTCCAATGGTACACATTGCCAACAAAACCCTCCAGAAATTGGAATCAACTAGGAGCTGTTGGATATTAATAGATCAAAGGTTGAGATATATAAAATATATAATATATTTATATTGATTACTGTATAAAGGTCAAGGTGGCAGTAGATCTTGAGCCCTCAACTGTAGAAAATTAGAAATTTGGGTGTGTCATTACTTTGGCCTAAAATAGAACTTATTCCTCATTGACATGGGCGGTGGAAGTGACATCTGTCCTTTCATAATAAATAAGGAATGTATTAAACTCTTTTGTTTAATATAATATATCAATGTGGGTTATTGATATAGATTACAATTATTGACAACATTTTAATTCTTTTGTCTTATTATCTATTATTTTTAGATAATAATATAATTCTAGAACTTTTAAGTTTTATTATTTTATGGTTAGATCGATTGGTTGATTCTGGAAGTATTAAAATTTAGAATATATGTAAAAAATAAGTTTAATCAAAATCATTCCTTGAATCCTTCAAAAAAGAGATTAACAATGTGTGTAATTAATGAAATTAACAAATTAGAATTAGAACCATCTCTCATTTTATTAAGTCAAAAAACTTAAACAACTATTACAGAAAGATGACAACACAAAGATGACATCCCTTTATAATAAAGTTTATATGGTGAAAGAAGAAGCCCTCAGCCCCTCGTTGGATAAATATTTCCAGTTGACAAAGTACTGAACACTGTATATTTCCCTTGTATTTTCCTTACAACACAATGAAGAAGAAACCTTCACTTGAGCCTTGGTTGCTGGACTAGGAAGAATATGTGAATGAAATCAGGAATAAAATTGGGGCTTTCATCCAAATTTAAGAAGCAAAGCTAACATGGTGAAAGAAGAAGCCTTCTACAGTATGGACTATCTAGAAGGAACCTAGAAAAATCATCATACTAAGCTAGCTTCCAGACACATGAACCAATGGATTGGGAGAGACCACTATCCACAATCCATCACTAGGCTACCAGAAAGATGCATCAATGGATTGGGAGAGAACACTAACCACAACCCATCAGATAGATGCAAGACCATCTAGCATACAATGTTGGTAGATGCATTTATCTGCCAAGCCAAGGCACTTTCTAGATGCAGTGAAAGAAGAATGATGCTAGAAGGCACCATTCTCCTTCCTCTTTATGTCCCAAATAGCTAGTTGTTATCTTACCAGATCCTCCCATGTCATACATGGAGTTCCCATGACTCATTTGTTTTCATCTTACAAGAACTAGGTCCTTCAAGGTAAGGATAACAACCCAACTATGTAATCATTCTAACCCTTTTCTCTGCCAAAAAAGATTGCATTCTAACTGAATAATTCCCAAAATTATCTAACAAGGAACAACCAAAAGTTGAAATTGATTGTCAAAAGCAACTTTCTCTATCCCTTTATATCCATGATCGCTGGGAAATTGGGAATTCAAAAAATCATTACCTATCCGTTAGTCTATCTTACTAGCCCTATAAATAAATCTCTAGATGCCAAAATGTCACTTCAAAATCATATCATGCTCTAAGAGCATTTGAGCATTATGGACTTGTCATTTTACACGTATGGACTTGACATCTTGAAACAAAAAATACATTGGCTCCCTTTACAAACCTTGAATTTTGCATCTACTTGATTGTATTAGGTGACTAATGTGACCACCAAAACATCAACCATTAGAGCAAATTGTTTCTTGTAACTTGTTCCAACGTTTGATGAACAAATGATGAACGGTTGTAGTTCAATTCTGGAAGGTAGATCTCCAACGCTACACATTACCAACAAAATCCTCTAGAATCAACTAGGATCTGTTAGATATTATTAGATCCATGGTTGAGATATATATGAAAATAAAATATAAATATATTTATATTGATTATTGTATAAAGGTCAAGGTGGCAGCAGAGTGCAAGCCCTCCACTGTGAAGATGGGCCTACCTCTTAATTTTGCAATGTACATGAAACATCATGATGCAATCATGATGAGCCACATGGCATACAACATAGTCCACTTGTCTCTATTCTGGAGACTTTATGTAGAATTTTGGGTGTGTTAGTACTTTGGCCTGAAATAAAACTTGTGTCATCAATTTGTGATCATTTGACGATAAAAAACTATTAGAAATTTAGAATATTTTCCATTTATCGACATGTGTGGTAGAAGTGACATTTGTAATTTTGTAATAAATAAGGAATGTCGTGAGAAGTACAATTGCACATTTTTAAGAAGACAATTTACGCATCTCATTTATATATTTTACAATAGTACATGCTATCAAAATCAATGCAATTTATGGAAACATTTTATTATGTTTGCAACCCTTGCACCTACCTTACTCTACATTTTTCACTGGTGTACTCTTAAGGAACTATGGATTGCGTCTTCTATAGGTGTTGAACATGGGCATTCGCAACTAGGTTAGCTAATTGGTTCTCTTTCTTACCCATTTCTCATAGTGATAAATATGAATTCTTTAAGTCAACTATGTGGGAAGAACAATTATTTTTTCATGAGTCCAGACTGTTTGTTTACCCCAAATCTTCTAGAGATTTATTTGGCACCCGTAGCAGTTATAGAAGCTTTTCTTTACTATTTTCTCAAACAAGTAAAGATGAAGCTTTTGTTTATTGAGTTCATAGTTTAGCTAAGGTGAAGGATATCGAGCTAAGATATATAGATTTGGACTTGGAGGATTTATGGGCTCGATTAGAGCAAAACCCAACTCACCTATAGCTGAGAAAATCCTAACAAGTGGGTTAGCTCCTACCGGGGGGTTCCCACCCATTGTACCATGTCCAGACTTGGTTGTTGCATGTGCAAAGAACTATTATTCTAATATTAAGGTCCGATCATCCTTTGTTTTAGAGAAGACCAAGGGGTGGCTTAAGGGGAAATTTTGAGAGCACATTGGTTCATCTTTTGTGCATAAAGAATCAAGAACAAGGAGCAAGGAACCTCCCAGGCCTCTATAATTCATAAAACTTCAACTGGTGTGGAGAGAAGTCATCATAGAGTTGGTTCACAATCTGGTAGTGGTGGGGATGGAGACTAACTTGAAGATAATAGGAAACTAAAAGGTGTATGTGAAGAGGATGGTCAACCCGCATTCGTGAAACCACGAGAAAAAATGAAGTTGGATGCTTTACAACAATTGTAGGCAAATCACATGACTTCTCCTGTTTCTCCTTCACCTGGTAATGATTATTTCATTTTTCAACAGATTGCTAATGATAGTACTTTTCATTCCTTGTTTGAGATTCCAACCTCCCTCGTATCAAATGAAATTCATGTGCAAGATACTCCTAATTAGCCAGATAGAGTTGTCGTAGGTGCAAGTGAGTGTGGTACAGTTTTGTCTTCCCCTTCCTGGCTAAAGAAAGTTGAGCAAAAGAGGATTAGGAGACATGCCCCAATGGCAGACACAAACGTTGACATTGTAGCTAAATTATTGTATCTTACACCTAAGCCTAAGAAGGCTAAGAGGATGTCTCAGATGGTAACAGATTCTTCCTTACGGCATAGGATTTTGGAGATTGTAGACCCCATCAGGGATAAAAATGAAAATGAAGTCACGGAAGTGGATTTCACTATGACCAAGATTGACATGGGTCCTCCTATGATGGAAGGTGATTTATATCATGCAAAATTCTCTCAACACATGCTAGCAAAGAGAGTTAAAGCTCGGCAATAGGAGAACACAAAGTTGTAAGCCCAGGTGAAATCTCTAAAATCTTTCATTCAATCTATTTTCAATAGTACTTCTCAATCCTCCAATGTAGCTCCTAGTGTTTCTGTTGATGGAATGGATCCTAGCATGTTGCAACAAATCATGAGATATAAAACTCTAGGTAAGGCCATCAAGCAATGGGTAGAGCAACTCATTGTTGATGGTTTGTTGTACATCGATGAGGTCATGAAACTATATACCCTCATTTATGATAAAAGGAAAAGGTTAGTTGCAGAGTTATGAAATATAAAGAGGGAAGATAGTAATTTACTCACGGTGTCTAGAGAGATAAAAGATATGATGGAAATTGATGCAAATATTCTTATAGCTGAAAAAAAATTTAATGATCCAAATGAGAATGATTCTGTGTCCTGGCTAGATGCACTAGAGTGGAAGAGGTCTGTGCTAGGGGGTTTTAGTGGACAAAGAAGAAGAATTTTGAATCAATATCACACTGATATGGTTGATCTTAAAAATAATTGTAGTACAATAGATGTAGAGATTTCATATGAAAGTAGGGAGAACTTCAACTTGCTTGATGTCAAGGAAGTAAAGCAAAATTTTAAGAAGATGCTTACTGAAGAGCTTGTTGGTGCTGACGTAGTCAATGGTGAATCACTAGGGAAGCTTAGACATTAAGCATTGTATCTTAGACCTTTCAAGCATGAAATTGATGATGTCTATAAGAGACTAACATATGCAGACAAAATTATAAGTGGAAACTTCATACAAACATTACCTATGGACCAAGTGACAAGATTTTAAATCCCATCATTACCAGGTATAAGAGGTACAAGGCGAAACTAAGAGCATCAACTCAAGTGGGCTTGACTGCTACTTGGTATGAAGACCAAACTACTACCACGTGATGACATTTCTTATTTTTATGTTATTTCTTAAACATGCTTTGGATACTCTTGTGGCAAAAGACTTATTATTATTTTATGTTTTAAATCAGCTACCCCCAAGAAGCTATTATTATTTCAAAGACACTTATTTTATGACAAGGCTATATATACTAAGCTTGTCAATGCATTTAGGATCTTTTTGCAAACTTTGTGTTGTTGATAGGGTAATTTTGTGTTACTCTATATTTCAATTATTTTCAATATATGAATTGTTATTTTCAATTTTCATTAATCTAAATTGTTCCTTCATTGACACTTGTCTCTATTCTGGAGACTTTATGGAGAAAGATGGGTGTGTCATAACTGCAACCTGGAATAGAATGGATGTTGTTGATCTCTAATACTAACTATCCATCTATCTAAATGTAAATATTTTTTTAAGCTATAAATTCACCAAGTAAATTAGTCATTATAATTTGGCATTTGATATTTTCGCTAGCCACATGATGATTTTTCAAACAAATTGCCAACACATTCACTAAATAATTTATTTTACATTTTTAATATCTATATGATTCGCCACCTAATTTATTTTATTTTTTGGAATACAACTATAATTCACCACCTAATTTTTTTTTTGTGGGAATACGACTATAATTCGCCAAGGAATTTTTTTTCTTTTCAAATCTATATACAATTCACCAACAAAAAAACCATTGTCAACAAATTTGAAAAAATTTGCCAATGAAATTATTATTTTTTTCAAAAATAGGCATAGATTCATCAAAAAATTTATGGTCTCAGGCTAGGATTCACCAAGATTTTATAGGTATTTTTAGGGGGGGGGGGGCTCTTAAAGTTATCCCTACTTCATCTTGAAATCTACAAACTAGAAAAAGTTCCAATGAGTAGCATTTTATAAAAATTTGAAATAAACACTAACACAATTTATTAAAAATGTCAATGAACAAAACTTAGGTAAGTGCAAAAAGTAAAGGTAACATTCATTAGGAATAGTGATAGCCATGAAAAAACATGAAGCTAGAAGAACACAATGCCATTGATGGGCATGAATTTTATTAAAGCATGAAGTTGTTACTCATAAACATCAAGGAACATTAGTGATATTATTTTGACCCCCTCCATTTGGTAGCATACAAAGGATGTGAAGAATTAGAGGAGAGGCTAAAAATATATGATCATGTAAACAAATAAAAATGTAGTTAACAAGTGTCATAGAACTATTATTCATGATCAAACTACAACTCCATAATCTTAGATGATAAGCTCAAAACCTAGGCCCAAGGATGTGTATCAACCTAGAGGCTATAATTGTGAGTTAAGACTCAAGACAATCTACAATTAAGACTCATAATTAAATAAAGTTTGGCCTCCACTCAATTTTACATATTTTGAACATTTTCATAGTGTGAGATCAAAAAACTAGTATAATTTTGTATGACTTGAGTAATGTATGAATTAAACTAGTTTAGTTATGGGAAAGGGGCATAGAGGAATTAAAATATCCCATATGAAAATGTAGGATGATGAGTAGTAGGAATAGTACTTAAGGGTAGTTCAAATGGGAGGGAGTACTTAGAAGTCTATGAAAGTCGGCCCATTTTTAAGAGAGAAAACTTAGATATAAGAGAATTTATAAAAAGAGATGAATAAGGGGAAGAGTCAATAGCATAGTGTAAAAGATAGAGGAATAAGGGATAATGAGTGGAAAAGATAGTGTGATAATATGAAGATGAGGTGTTTCAAAAAAAGATATTTAGGTGTTGGGATGATGTAAATAATGTTGATGGGTGTTTTTACACACAATGACTTAGATAAAATACCAAGTATCTTATCTCTCCTGAAGGGAATCAAATCCCAAAGAAATGGAAAATGACTACCTTAAGGTCTATACTGCTAGGTATTGGCCTTGTGAGATAACTCAGTAGGCTAATGTTTTTTTGTTGTTCCATTCAAGGGGCTTACATGAATTTAGACAAAATTCAACAAAAATGGTTAAAATGCACATAAACCAGTCAATTTTGAGATTCATCAATGCATAAACAAACTAATCCAAACATATATTACTATAAAATTTATCATTTCAGCCCATAACCAACAATATATCAACTTGAATTCATAAAATATCAGCCTTACAACAGCAATATGCAAGTTGCAAAGTCCTATTCTAACTCTAAACTTACCAAATTTGATTAAAAAAAGTGCAAACGAAGGCAAGATAGAGAAAGGTTACTAAGAAATCTAACTATTTATCTTAAACCTTTTCAATCATTTCAGCTCCAACAATGGATAGATATGTTTGCAAACATATTTAACCATCCTTGATTTGATCATGAAAATCCATAAATCAAGATTCAAGGAGGTGCAATCATCAACGGTGAAATTAGGTGTTCAGGCTAACCACACAAAGCAATTTACAATCAACAAACCACCAGTGGTATGAACACTATGCAAACTCATCAAATATCCATGTATGTTCAACTAAAAATAAAAGAACAAACTCAACTTGGTGTTTAGAAATCATGAAACAAACTTTGTATGATGACAAGTTCAATGAATTTTAATAATTTTCATTCACAATATTGACTAGAAACCATGAATCAAACTTGTATTAAGTTCAAAAGATTGATAAACATCTATAATGTCCAAACTTGGTGTAGAGAAAACCATGAGAATAACATGAAAAATTAGAAAATATTATGTATTTTCTCTCAAATCCCAATAGTACAAATGTTTTCAATGTGTTTCCATTGAGTTTTCACAAGACACTAATAAGAAATCAATAGTTCTTCACCAATTCTAACTTCTTCTAACCTCTACTAACTTCTTACAATGAGTTTTCAGTTTTATACATATTCAAATCAGTTTTTCCAAACTAAGTTTTCACCCTAAAATCCAATGGCGATAAAGTCAACTTTGGTGGCAAGGAATATTCCACTTCATCCCCTTGTAGCTTCCTCAACAAGATTCCATTAGTAACAAAAAGTAATATTTTATTTACTTTTTGTTACTAAGTTTACCAAATATGACAAAAAGTAACTTTTGGAAGCCAAAAATATTAAATATTTGCAACTACATCTCCAAAGAGTTTAATATTTGCAACTACAACTCCAACAATTTGTTATAGTATGACAAATATTCATAAAAAAAGACATAAGAAACTATATAAAATCATTTTTCCATCATAGGTTGTTGTAGGCATCCATTATTCATATGCAAACATGAATATGTTGCTGTAGATGACTAATTTTGGCATTAAAAGTTCATTTCCAAGCCATATCCATCATGTTTCCACTATTTTTCCACCTCAAATCTTAATCTTAGACCTCGAACAATATGTTGGGCACTTGTATAAGGTTGTATCAGTCATGTATCAGTCTGCAAATGAGGCATAAGGTCATACAATTCATCTTACATCAGTTGTATGGCTTCAATCTCTTCATTTTCCACCGTTTTGGGCTCTAAATATGCATGTCCATCAATAGCTTAGGTTCAATTTTGTATTGCAACAGCTCCTAGGGTTTATATTCATCATCCTTGACATCACATTGGCTTCATTTTGCAGGTACAATAGTGGTTTGGGCAAGAAAATCACATTTCTCCATGGCTGGGACAACAAGGTGTCTCTATGTTTTCACTCCTCCAAGATGGCTCCAACTGATCATTCATGTTTCTAGTCTCTTATACCTGCAACCAACAATGCTAAGAATCAATTTCATCATAAAATTATTAATTTCAATCAATAAATGTCAAATCATATCCATTTTTAATCATGGATCAATCATGTGCAAGCTTGTTGGCAAATTTGTTGCGATGGGCAACTTCACAAATTTGATGTTTTCTCTTGATTCTTTTTGTTTCTTCATGTCTCCTCTTGACCTTTCCATCTTATTTGCCTTCCCAATCCTCCCATGACTTTATAAATGGTCTTTGAACTCATTATAGAGGTCAAATCAAAATCAGAAATAATAGTTATCATGGCTGCCCCAGGGTTTATGAGTTGTCAAAATGTTGTTGCAGCAGTGTTCATAATGATTTTA
This sequence comes from Cunninghamia lanceolata, assembly GCA_027924645.1. NCBI lineage: Eukaryota > Viridiplantae > Streptophyta > Pinopsida > Cupressales > Cupressaceae > Cunninghamia > Cunninghamia lanceolata. The sequence continues at coordinate 3,115,339 of BSBN01001135.1, read as the reverse complement.
TCACATTTTTAGGACTCCAAAGGCTTAATGAATGTTTATAAATTTTTTCTAATGCTTTCTTAGGTCTCTAAATGTTGTGGCTAAGTTTTCAAACAAGATTTGTTTGATTTCATCTACTAGGGCAACTTTAGGACAGTTTTGACAACTTTTTAGGACAACAATACAATCCTTTTTTGGCATGTTTAATCTCCTCTTAAATGCTATCAAAAGCTAATTTTTTTTTACTAGGTTTAGGACAGCATGCTGCTATAGTTCTTGCATCTGTTTTGTCAAATTTGTTGCAATGTTACAACTCCACAAATTTAGTGTCATTTTTATTATCATCCTTATTATTTCATCATCTCAAACCTTCAATCACCTTTCAAATGATCTCTAAGTTCACCATCCAAGTCTGATTAAATCAAAACAAAAAATGCTCATGGGTCAGTCAAGGACAACTCGTTGCCATAGGCAACTTCACAAATTTGTGGTTTTCTCTTATTTCCCTTAGTTTCTTTATGTATCCTCTTGGGATTTATATATTTAATACCTACTCAAGACTCCTATCATATTGTAAATTCCCTTTGAATGCATTGTATGGGTCAAAACAAAATCAGAAATGAAAGTTGTCATGGCTGCTTTAAGGTTTTTGAGTTTGTCAAAATTCAGTTTTAGGACTATTTTTTGACCATTTTAGGTGAAACAATGATTGTATTTTGAATTTATGATAGTTATAAGGATAAGTACAAGAAGATGGGGGGCCAAAAAGTGGCCAAAATAATTTCAAAAAAATTTAAGTCATAACGCGAGTGCATTATAACGCGCTCGCGTTATGGCTCGACAATGACAAGCCTTAGGCTTGTCATTGCCAAGCCATAACGCGAGCGCGTTATGGCGAAGTATAAATTAAAAAAAAAAAAAAACGAATTTCATTTCATTTTGATTTTCTCCTCTGCCTGTGGCTTCCAAACCCTCAAAAACATGTTCGCGTTCTGCAAAATGCCAATCAACACAAAAAGCTTATCGATTCGTCTCCAAAATGCCGCCGCGACGTCGAGCACGCCAAAGGGGTGAGTTATCTTTGTTTTTTTGTTTGAATTTCTTTCTAAATAGGTAGGTTTTTATTGATTTTTGATATATATTTCGTTAATTGTCAGGAAATGTTAATGCACCTCCTCCTCCTCCTCCTCCTCCTCCTCAAAATCCACAAAATCTTGAGGAGGAAATACCTGCAGAACAACAACCTCCTCCATTCATTCCTCGACATGCCCCTAGAACACAAGATAATATAATGGGGCAAATTGAAAACAACAAAAAACAGATTGAAGATATAATTGCAAGGTTGAAAGATCCTTCCACTTCAACCTTGCATAGGTCCACGCTTGCCGAATCTCTTGAGTCTATGTTATCAAATGTAAATTCAATTAGCAAGCAAATAACTAGTTGGACCGATAAAAAGAGAGAGTTTAGAGATTACTATGCAAACAAGTTGTCATACCAAGATGTCAAAAAATTACAAATTACAAAATTAGACTTGTGTTCAATTTTCACAAACCCACAAACAAATCAACCTCCACCCATTACATGCAAGAGGTTCCCTATCCATTGGTGCAACAACCAAGCGATAAGGGACAATTTCGGGCAGAGGTGGTGGATGGTTTTTGACCATCCTCCATGCAATAATAATGAGGTCCTGCAATACTTTTTGAGGAAACTCTACTGCGAGTTTGTCCTCAATAAAGTGCTAAACTATTTTGATATGCGGGACTTCTAGGGTAGAGGTGGGGGCTCAATACAGGATAGACCAGGGGCACGTCTTGACCCACAGCGGGTAGTGAGACAAGTAATCAGTAGACCAGCCCACAAGCATGTTTCTATCCCTTCCATTGTGAAGGAGAGTGTTGAGGTCGATACACTGAGGTCGATTAGTGCCTTGACCCAGAGCATCATAGAGCATGCCGGTCCTGCAACACAGAGTGGGTTGGGAGATAGTGCGAGGAGTAGGGTCCCACCGCATACTTGCCAGGCTTGCGGGTCAGCCTGTAGTTATGACCCCATGGACAGTCAGGATGCAGGTGCACAGGCTACATCTGCAGCTGAGTAGATGGTGATGACAGATACCCTCCTGAGTGAGACTTTCGGCCTTGATACTCAAGTAAATATTAGCAAGTTTATTGAATTTAATTTATTAAATTTCATTTTTGAAATACAAGATTAACTAATTTAAATTGATAATTTTAATGAAATTTCAGGGTCATAGCATCGATGCAGTTTTCAGTGGTTCTCCACCTGCATTTTTCACTAGATCATCTATTGTCAAGGTATGTAACTAGTAAACAATTATAAATATTACATGTGAATAGCATCGTTATATGAATGGTATTCTAATTTTTGATTTTGGATGTTGAATAGGTTAATATTGTAGATTTCATGGCAACACCTGCCAGTGGTGGTGGACTTCAAAGCTTTACGAAGGTAATAAAATAAATAGTTTAATGAATGAATTGTACTTACTAAATTTTTGTAGGTGATTTGTGTGTTTTATTGTGTGTACTTCCATGTTTAGATGAATGTGTGTGTATGTTAGGAGCCATGATTTGCTTCACTATTATAGTTTTTGTAATTGAATAATGTTGTTTTATTTCCAGATGATGTAGGCTACGGAGACACCTTCCCATGTTTATAGGGCAATGGAGCAGGGTGTGGCCTCTGTGATTCATAGCTCCATAGCATTGACAGGGGTATGAGGCAGATTAGTAAATTTCAATTTACATTCATTGTTATCGTTGTCTATTTTTGAAAAATCAAAAGATTATTGATTTGAAGTTTAATTTCTATCTGGATGGTTTCTATAGGACATGACATCACCAGGGCCTATTCTTGCTACTGAGGCAAGCGAGGAGATAGATTATATGTTAGCGGTAAGTGATTATTTTGTTAAATGTTTCATTTTTTTATAACATGTAATTTCTATATATTAATGTCTATACTTTTTATTGTAACAGGTAAAGGTGCAGGAAGAACTAAATAGGAGGAGTAGCCCTCGAGTTCATAGTAGACCACCCACATGCATGTCTCCATCCCCTAGAAGATCAAAGGCTACTCGTGATTTATTCTCTTCACCAGCTAGAGGGGAATGACTTTTTATTGTGTTCCTTTGTTGTATGCCTATATGGCATTTGTGGACATATATTTTGTATTGTACATAGTTGACATTGTATGCCTATATGGCATTCTTGTAAGCCTATATGGCTATTTTGTATATATGTTATACTTATATCGATAGATATTGATGTATGCCTATATGGATATTTAGTTAATACAAATCTTTTTATTGATGGCATCCATACTTGCATTATAAATCCACTTTTGAATGGATATTTGTAGATGGCTACTTCAAATATTTAAAGTCGGATTGTATTACATAGGATGTTTGCATTTTCTTTGATAGGCTTGATAGGCCATGGATTACATGATGGTGTTTGATGGAAAAGTATGGTACTAGAAGACTCTAGTTCATTCTTAATAGGCTTGTGATTGATAATATCTTTGCATGATTGCACTTGATCTTGGATCATGGGCATGTTGTTAGGATTTTGATTGCATTGTGGTGTTTGATGGATAGGCATGGTGTAAGATACCCAACTAGTTCTATGAAAATTTTTCCTTACTTAAACAATTTTACTTGCTATCAATTCATCGACTACTTCAACAACACAAAGATATACATCAAATATAACTACTTGAATGAATCAACCTTAGAGTTGGGTACTTGTCTAGTTATTTGACTCAATCAACTTGCAATGTCTTATTACATGGATAATGCTTTCAATAGCATGAAGTTATAACTTATTCAATGGAGATACAAAAGAAATGCCTTGAAGCCTTGATGTTTACAATGGCATCTACACTTGATCAACTCAATCAAACTCAATGATGTCAACTAAATGTCAACACCTCACAATATCACAAGGGAGCATCACCTTGCTTGTTGAGGGAGCATCACCCCAACACTTGAAACTCGCAGGCCTCAAGATCACAAGCTAAATAGCTTTGTAGAGAGAATTCTGTCAAAATGATTAGATAACAAATGAATGAGAGGGCTCCTCCTTTTATAGGCCTTCCAAAGGCAATGAAGGCACATTTTTCAATGTACAAAGAGGAACCAAGGCATGTTTCCCAAGAAGCATATACAAGGGAATATTCCATCTGATGACTCATTTTGAGTTGGCAAACTAATCTAGGGGCCCTGACATGGATCCAAATGCTATCCTTCTAACCAATGAGCATTTAGGTAATTGTAACAACCTTAACTCCTTCTAGAGATCCTTAGGCACAGATTTCTGACTTGGACGCCAAGTTGAGGTGGTCTCCTCCTGAAGTTGCGCCTTGCCAACATTAGGTGCCTATTAGAGTTTATGGATGCTCTGGATTGTTTCCAAGAGTAGGCGCCCAAATGAGTTCTCTAGAACCCAGGTGTTGATTTCATGCATCATGAGTTCTAGGCACTAATATGATGTCATAGTTGCAAGACTCTTAGGGTTAGGCGCCAACTGAAGGTAGTAGAGACCAGACTAGGTGCCATCCTAAGCTGGGCACTTCCTTGAGGTGGCAGAGACATGGATGAATGTCTAGTGGGGTTTGATGACTCTATATTGACACTCAAATTCACTTAGGCACAATATTAGTGTTCTTCTGACTAGGCGCCAGATAGGAGGATTCTCAGGGGTTTTGGCGCCTAGGTTACAACTTGTCAATTTCTCAAAGAATCTTTGAAACACTTGACTTCCAAGGATTATCATCTTACCCTCTGATGGAGCACCTTGTTCCAAAATTGGTCTTAGGGACTTGTATCTCTCTTAGGAACATGTTTGGAGTAATGTCAACTGGTATCAGTGCCTATTATCTCAATTCACACTTGACATCAAACTTTTGAAGCTCTTTTACCCTAGCGCCTTTATCTTCTATCAAGCATCTAACATTCTGGAGGTGAATTCCATCTTAATCCAAGTCTTCAAGGTACTTCCAAGCTTAAGCACCAAAACAGGGTTATGGAGGAGCAGAACCATGCCTTAGGAGGATGACTGAACCCTAAGCGCCAATTTGAGGTTGCAAGAGCATAGGTATGCACCAAGCAGAGTTTGATGCTCAAAACATTAACATTATTTAGTGAAATCCTTTTTTGACTCTAGGGGCCATTTGGAGGCTAGAAAGAGGGAAGTTGACACCAACTGCATTAGGCGCATTTCTGAGGTGATGGAGACCAATAAGTGCACCTTGTCCTCTAGCTCTATTCCTTGTTAACTTTACAACTTAGATTATCTGAACAACACTAAGAATGCTTCCCTTCTTCCTGATACAAGTTGAAAGATCCACTGGGTGCCATTTCAGGTGTCTGGAGAGATCATCAACCAAGGGCGCTAATAGAGCCTTTGGCAAATCGAAAGAGCGCCTTACTTAGATTTGATTTCTAGATGCCAGAATTGAGGAATTTTGTGCCTTAGCTAGGAGCTTCTCATTTCAATTTTGATTATTCATCTAAGTGACTTTCCTTAGCTCCCAAGCCTTCAATCTATCCATTACCCCCTGCTAGGCGCTCAAAATAGAGTGTTAACACCTTATGAAGGTTAGGTGCATTCTGAGGGTGGGGTAGGCAAGTGAGGGCACCAAACCAAGCCTTGAGACTTCTCTCCTCATTAAAGGCTTTCAATCCCAGGTGCCAGATCCAAGGAGTTCCAACCAACACATGCGCCTAGTGCTGTGAGTTCACCCAAAGGACATCTTTAACTTGAAAACTTTCAATCCTCATCCATCTATGCTAGGCGCTCAATTGGAGGATCCCTAGAAACATGTATAGGCACCTTGAGGTTCTTAGGCGCTTAATTTGGATGATCCTTGTGCTAGGTTCTTAGTAAGGAAAACTGGAGTGAAATGGGCACCTAGGCTCCCAAGCTTCCATACTTAGTCAAATTTTAGGGTTCTGACCATGTTCCTACAAAACAAACAGATAGAGTTAGTCTAAAACCAATTCATTCCCTCATCATTTGGAATTAGCCTCCGAGAATGAGGAATAGGCTAATCCATTATACACTTGATGATCAAGCCGGGAACGGGGACATGACACATGGTACTAGGCTAATCATTTTGGGTTTTGCATGAGCCTCGGACAAGGTAATAGGCATAAGGTTTTTATCTTGCATAATGATTTTTTCAAACCAAGGGTCCATGATGGAAATGATTAAGGATGATAGAATGTTTGGATTTTGGACTTTGAGATGTTTATGGTTGTAAATGTTTATTGTTTGGACTCAAATTTTGTTAAATGGTTGTTTGAAAGAGGACACATCAAACACAACAATAAGATTGGTTTAAGTATGGATGCAAATGATGTTTACTAGTTTACTAATGTGACGATGATTACTAATGTGATGATGATTTTGCATGTTTTCAATGGTTGGGATCTACAAGTTATGCATTTTTTGGGATGCACACCTCATTGATTGTAGTGGGATGACTTGAATGCATATTGCCTATATCCATGGGATGACTTTGTTATTTTTCCTTGTCTATGCTCATTTGCACATTAGTATGTTGCATTGGGATGAGAGGATGGATGTTGCTTTGATAGTGATGTGTATTCATCACCTAGTGATGGATGATCTTATATAGTGGTTGGGTGTAATGGACAAACTCTTGGATTATGATTATTATTTGTAGTGAGAGTGCTTTGACATCTTGGCTACTATTTTTAGGAGATGGTTATCTTCATGTGGTTGTAGATGTTGATCCTTGGTTTAGAGGTGTTTGGTAATGTGTCTTGGCGGACTCTTGATTCTAGATTAGAGTATTAGCATGATACAAGTTCTCTTGAGACTAGGATGTCTATATTGGTGCATGTGATCTTCTAGGAGGAGATGTTAGATCATGATGTCATGTTTGGATACCTAATTTTGTAGTTGAAGTTTTGACAGTGGTCTTGTTGGTTCTCTTGGTATTGAGTACATTGGTCATGTGCTTGGGAGCTTCATGATAATGTGGTGTTGCATTTGGAGCTTAACATGGATTGATTGGTTGTAGGTTCTCATACATACTTCGAGACTTGGGTGAGGCTAGAGTTCTCTTGGGATTAGAGACACTTGTTGAGATGGTTACCCTTTAGAGGTTTTAGCAGGAAGACACAAGTGCGCCTCCCTCAATGAAGTTCATTTTGTTAACTTAGTTCATCCTAGTGACTCAAGGGGTTGTTATATTCTTTAGGCGCAATCTTTCATAGACTAAAACATTCACTCCATGTTAAGGCGCTCAAAGGAGGCTCTGGAGATGGAAAATGGCGCCTTAACTCACTTATGTAAATTTTGGGCTTTTAGGCAATTGCAAGATGTCTTGGAGGGCTCAATTCTTCAAGGTGCCCATTTTGTTCACCACTTGTAGCATCACTTGTTCAAGGCGCATGTGTGATTTGGTGAAAAATAGGCACCTAGAGTGAATAGGCTTTCATCCTGACTTAATACACTACCTCCTTCTGACAATTTTTGGGGTAGCAGAAAACCTTTCACCATGGGCAAATGCCTCAGAGCTATAAAAAATTGAGAGAGGTTATTGTAGAGGAACTCTACACAATCGCATTGCCTCAGACAGAATGTTTCTAAGTGACACAGTTTTTGAGTAACATCTCATCAAAGATTGCTACCTTTTTGCACTTTGGACTCTTCAGGGATATCGTCGGTACAATGTAGCTCTGACTGTTTCGACATGTTTGGGTGAAAAACAGGACCATGCCTAGAGTAAATGTACCCATTCTGATGCGTTGGAATAGTTAGTTTGGTCGCATCAGGAGCAGGATGAAAGTTACACCCCTTTGCAACTTTACACTGCCTCCTTCTGACGATTTTTGGGGCAGCAGAAAACCTTTCACCACGGGCAAATGCCTTAGAGCTATAAAAAATTGAGAGAGGTTATTGTAGAGGCACTCTACGTGATCGCATTGCCTTAGACAGAATGTTTCTAAGTGACATGGTTTTTGAGTAACATCTCATCAAAGATTGCTGCCTTTTTGCACTTTGGACTCTTCAGGGATATCGTCAGTACAATGTAGCTCTGACTGTTTCGGCATGTTTGGGTGAAAAATAGGACCATGCCTAGCATAAATATACCCATTCAGACGTGTTGGAATAGTTAGTTTGGTCGCATCAGGAGCAGGACAAAAGTTACACCCCTTTGCAACTTTACACTGCCTCCTTCTGATGATTTTTGGGGCAGCAGAAAACCTTTCACCATGGGCAAATGCCTTAGAGCTATAAAAAATTGAGAGAGGTTATTGTAGAGGCACTCTACGTGATCGTGTTGCCTTAGATGGAATGTTTCTAAGTGACACAGTTTTTGAGTAACATCTCGTCAAAGATTGCTGCCTTTTTGCACTTTGGACTCTTCAGGGATATCGTCGGTACAATATAGCTCCGACTGTTTTGACATGTTTGGGTGAAAAATAGGACCATGCCTAGCGTAAATGTACCCATTCAGATGTGTTGGAATAGTTAGTTTGGTCGCATCAGGAGCAGGACAAAAGTTACACCCTTTTGCAACTTTACACTGCCTCCTTCTGACGATTTTTGGGGTAGCAGAAAACCTTTCACCACGGGCAAATGCCTTAGAGCTATAAAAAATTGAGAGAGGTTATTGTAGAGGCACTCTATGTGATCATGTTTCCTTAGACAGAATGTTTCTAAGTGACACAGTTTTCGAGTAACATCTCATCAAAAATTGTAGCCTTTTTGCACTTTGGACTCTTTAGGGATATCGTGGGTACAATGTAGCTCGGATTGTTTTGACATGTTTGGGTGAAAAACAGGACCATGCCTCGCATAAATGTACCCATTCAAACACGTTGGAATAGTTAGTTTGGTCGCATCAGGAGCAGGACAAAAGTTACACCCCTTTGCAACTTTACACTGCCTCCTTCTGATGATTTTTGGGGCAGCAGAAAACCTTTCACCACGGGCAAATGCCTCAGAGCTATAAAAAATTGAGAGAGGTTATTGTAGAGGCACTCTACGTGATCACGTTGCCTTAGACAAAATGTTTCTAAGTGACACGGTTTTCGAGTAACATCTCGTCAAAGATTGCAGCCTTTTTGCACTTTGGACTCTTTAGGGATATCGTGGGTACAATGTAGCTCAGACTGTTTCGACATGTTTGGGTGAAAAACAGGACCATGCCTAGCATAAATGTACCCATCCGGATGCATTGGAATAGTCAGTTTGGTCACATCAGGAGCAGGACAAAAGTTACACCCCTTTGCAACTTTACACTGCCTCCTTCTGACGATTTTTGGGCAGCAGAAAACTTTTCACCACGGGCAAATGCCTCAAAGCTATAAAAAACTGAGAGAGGTTATTGTAGAGGCACTCTACATGATCGCGTTGCCTTAGATGGAATGTTTCTAAGTGACATGGTTTTCAATTAACATCTTGTCAAAGATTGCTGCCTTTTTACACTTTGGACTCTTTAGGGATATCGTGGGTACAATGTAGCTCCGACTATTTCGACATGTTTGGGTGAAAAACATGACCATGCCCAGCGTAAATGTACCCATTCGGACACGTTGGAATAGTCAGTTTGGTCACATCAGGAGCAGGACAAAAGTTACACCCCTTTGCAACTTTACACTGCCTCCTTCTAACAATTTTTGGGGCAGCAGAAAACCTTTCACCACAGGCAAATGCCTCAGAGATATAAAAAACTGAGAGAGGTTATTGTAGAGGTACTTTACATGATCATGTTGCCTTAGATAGAATGTTTCTAAGTGACATGGTTTTTGAGTAACATCTTGTCAAAGATTGCAGCCTTTTTGCACTTTGGACTGTTCAGGGATATCGTCGGTACAATGTAGCTTAGACTATTTCGACATGTTTGGGTGAAAAACAGGACCATGCCTAGCGTAAATGTACCCATCTAGACACGTTGGAATAGTCAGTTTGGTCACATCACGAGCAGGACACCAAAAATGCAAAAGTTGCTTTGTGCAACTTGACAACATTAACACTTTTTTGCAACATGAGTCAAAGACTCAAACTGACCCCAAATGACTCAAAGTGACTTAAAATCACCTTGATTTTGGTGCCCAATATACATTATAGAGGTCGAGGTGCTCCTTATCATTCAAACATCTTAGATGAGCGCATAGGAAAGGAAAAAGCTCTAAGTTTCATCATCATGAGCGCCTAATATCAAGAGACTTTAATGGATCAAAGCTTAGCATGGAGTCCTAAGGCGCATTTCATGTCTCCTTTCATCCAGTTTGGTGCCCTTATGTAGATTTTTCAACTTGATTTGCCACCCTATATGTGAAGGAAGATCTAAAGGCATGAAAGTGGATATCATATTGCAAGAGTTTGGATCATCAAAATTGAAAGAAATAAGAAATGAGTTTGGTCGCATCAGGAGTAGGACACCAAAAATGCATAACATGATGATGTAAAAATGTGTACATATGTGTAAAAATGCAGGAGGAAATAGAAAAAGAAAAACCTTACAAATTAATGTGCATACTTACAACTCAATATAACATAACTTTACAAAATCAATGTGAATACTTACAAATTAATCCAATGAACCATCTAGGTCTACTCTACTCTTTATTGTGTCAAGTAATGCTTCATGGTCAGACTCACGCACCTTCCACAATATTTTGTTCAAAGGTCTACCTCGATACTTTATCAAATGAACATTGGATGCCACGACAAGGTTTGACTAATGAAGAATCTTCCAATGCATGTCAAAGTCCTAAAATAGCCAAATATTAACACTCTTATGTGGGTACCTTCTAAGCCATGTTCCAGTAATAACCACTGATCCTGTAGGGTATTCGATGTTTTCTCCATCTGTAACAGGGGCCTCCAATTTCTTTTTGGCCTCAACACAATGACATAAGTAATAATCTATTCCCTCTTCATTATCTTCATCTGCAATAACTACATATATGTGCCCTACATTGATATGTGTAGCAAATTAGATGAAATTAGTCAACATTACAAAAACACTACAAAGTAAGATGACATTACCTGGTTGAACTAGATGAAATTAAATGCATATACATGCCCTATATTACCTAGTTGAACTAAATCTGATATGTGGTCAAAGTCAATTGACGATTCCATCTGTGTTAGTTCTAGTGTCGTCGGGGGTTGATACGTGTCAAGTGGGCTAAGATAACTTAACTGCCATTCATCAACCCCACTCCTTTGACTCACACTCATCCTAGACTTGAATTGTATAGGAAGAACAAAAGCATGACATCTTTTGTGTATGGATACTCCATGAACCTGCAATTGAGCTTCTGAAAGAGTGCATCTCATTTGATCCTGTCAATGTACAACAATCCTCATATGGAGCAATGTTAGTATCATCTATCAACCAAAAAAATCTACGAACTAAAGACTTACCTTCATTACCTGCACCCATGGAAGCATTACACCACTCTTCAACCTCAACCCTATCCCTAAACCCTTGACCCTCGAACCTCAATCCTCAACCCTCGACGTTAAACCCTCCAACCCTATCCCTAATCCTTATACCCTCCACACTCTACTTTAACCCTAATTCCTCAACCCTTGACCCTATCCCTAAACCCTTGACCCTTGAACCTCAACCCTCAACCCTCAACGTCAAACCCTAATCCCTCAACCCTTAACTCTGATCCCTCGACCCTCAACCCTATCCCTAAACACTCAACCCTAAACCCTTAATCCTTAAACCTTCAACCCTAAACCCTGTCCCTAATCCCTCTACCCTCGACACTCTAACCCTAACCTCGACATTAAATTCTAATTTGTCAACCCTAAACCCTAATCCTAATCCCTCAACCCTCAACCCTCAACACTATACCTTAAACCCTAATCCCTCAACCCTCAACCCTAAACCTTATCCCTAAACCCTAATCCCTCAACCCTCAACCCTAATCCATCATCCCTCAACTATAATCCCTCATCCCTAAACCCTAAATGCTATCCCTATTCCTAAATCCTCAACAGACTCGATACTATACCTTAAACTCTAATCCCTTATCCCTAAACCCTTTAACCCTATCCCTAATCCTTACACCCTCCACACTCTACTTTAACCCTAATCCCTTGAACCTCAACCCTATCCCTAAACCCTTGACCCTCGAACCTCAACCCTCAACCCTCAATGTCAAACCCAAATCCCTCAACCCTTAACTCTAATCCATCAACCCTCAACACTATACCTTAAACCCTAATCCCTATCCCTCAACCCTTAACCCTTAAAATTTAAACCCTATCCCTACACCCTCAACACTTGACACTATATCTTAAGCCTTAAACCCTCATCTCTAAAGCCTCAACCCTCAATCCTATACCTTAAACCCTAATCCCTCAACCCTCAACCCTAAACCTTATCCCTGAACTCTAATCCCTCAACCACCAACCCTAATCCATCATCCTTCAACTCCAATCCCTCATCCCTAAACCCTAAATGCTATCCCTATTCCTAAACCCTCAACAGACTCAATACTATACCTTAAACTCTAATCCCTTATCCCTAAACCCTCCAACCCTACCCCTAATCCTTATACCCTCCACACTCTACTTTAACCCTAATTCCTCGACCCTCAACCCTATCCCTAAACCCTTGACCCTCGAACCTCAACCCTCAACCCTCAACATCAAACACTAATCCCCCAACCCTTAACTCTGATCCCTCGACCCTCAACCCTAACCCTAAACCCTCAACCCTCAATGTCAAATTATAATCCCTCAACCCTAAACCCTATCCCTAAACCCTCAACACTATACCTTAAACCCTAATCCCTCAACCCTCAACCCTAATCTGTTATCTATCATCCCTCAACTCTAATCCCTCATCCTTAAACCCTAAACGCTATCCCTATTCCTAGACCCTCAACAGGCTCGATACTATACCTTAAACCCTAATCCCTCTACCCTCGACACTCTTATTTAACCCTGACCATTAACCCTATCCCTCAACCTCAACCCTCAACCCTCAACCCTCAACTCTCAACATTAAACCCTAATCCATCAACCCTAAACCCTAATCCCTCAAACCTAAACCCTATCCCTAAACCATCAACCCCCAACACTATACCTTAAACCCTAATCCCTCAACCCTCAACCCTAAACCTTATCCCTAAACCCTAATCCCTCAACCCTCAACCCTAATCCCTCATCCCTCAACTCTAATCCCTCATCCCTAAACCCTAAATGCTATCCCTATTCCTAAACCCTCAACAGACTCGATACTATACCTTAAACTCTAATCCCTTATACCTAAACCCTCCAACCCTATCCCTAATCCTTATACCCTCCACACTCTACTTTAACCCTAATTCCTCAACCCTCAACCCTATCCCTAAACCCTTGACCCTCGAACCTCAATCCTCAACATCAAACCCTAATCCATCAACCCTTAACTCTGATCCCTCGACCTTCAACCCTATCCCTAAACCCTCAACCCTTAACGTCAAATTATAATCCTTCAACCCTTCACTCTAATCCCTCAACTCTAAACCCTATCCCTAAACCCTCAACACTATACCTTAAACCCTAATCCCTCAACCCTAACCCTAAACCTTGTCCCTAAACCCTAATCCCTCAACCCTCAACCCTAATCTGTCATCCGTCATCCCTCAACTCTAATCCCTCATTCCTAAACCCTAAATGCTATCCCTATTCCTATACCCTCAACAGGCTCGATACTATACCTTAAACCCTAATCCCTCTACCCTCGACACTCTAATTTAACCCTAATTCCTTGACCATTAACCCTATCCCTCAACCTCAACCCTCAACCCTCAACCCTCAACTCTCAACATTAAACCCTAATTCATCAACCCTAAACCCTAATCCCTCAAACCTAAACCCTATCCCTAAACCATCAACCCTCAACACTATACCTTAAACCCTAATCCCTCAACCCTCAACCCTAAACCTTATTCCTAAACCCTAATCCCTCAACCCTCAACCCTAATCCCTCATCCCTCAACTGTAATCCCTCATCCCTAAACCCTAAATGCTATCCCTATTCCTAAACCCTTAATAGACTCGATACTATACCTTAAACTCTAATCCCTTATCCCTAAACCCTCTAACCCTATCCCTAATCCTTATACCCTCCACACTCTACTTTAACCCTAATTCCTCGACCCTCAACCCTATTCCTAAACCCTTGACCCTCAAACCTCAACCATCAACCCTCAACATCAAACCCTAATCCCTCAACCCTTAACTCTGATCCCTCGACCTTCAACCCTATCCCTAAACCCTCAACCCTCAACATCAAATTCTAATCCCTCAACCCTTCACTCTAATCCCTCAACCCTAAACCCTATCCCTAAACCCTCAACACTATACCTGAAACCCTAATCCCTCAACCCTAACCCTAAACCTTGTCCCTAAACCCTAATCCCTCAACCCTCAACCCTAATCTGTCATCCGTCATCCCTCAACTCTAATCCCTCATTCCTAAACCCTAAACGCTATCCCTGTTCCTAGACCCTCAATAGGCTCGATACTATACCTTAAACCCTAATCCCTCTACCCTCGACACTCTTATTTAACCCTAATCCCTTGACCATTAACCCTATCCCTCAACCTCAACCTTCAACCCTCAACTCTCAACATTAAACCCTAATTCATCAACCCTAAACCCTAATCCCTCAAACCTAAACCCTATCCCTAAACCATCAACCCTCAACACTATACCTTAAACCCTAATGCCTCAACCCTCAACCCTAAACCTTATCCCTAAACCCTAATCCCTCAACCCTCAACCCTAATCCCTCATCCCTCAACTCTAATCCCTCATCCCTAAAACCTAAATGCTATCCCTATTCCTAAACCCTCAACAGACTTGATACTATACCTTAAACTCTAATCCCTTATCCCTAAACCCTCCAACCCTATCCCTAATCCTTACACCCTCCACACACTACTTTAACCCTAATCCCTTCAACCTCAACCCTATCCCTAAACCCTTGACCCTCGAACCTCAACCCTCAACCCTCAACATCAAACCCTAATCCCTCAACCCTTAACTCTAATCCCTCATCTCTCAACCCTAACCCTAAACCCTCAACCCTCAACGTCAAATCCTAATCCCTCAACCCTTCACTCTAATCCCTCAACCCTAAACCCTATCCCAAAACCCTCAACACTATACCTTAAACCCTAATCCCTCAGCCCTCAACCCTAAACCTTATCCCTAAACCCTAATCCCTCAACCCTCAACCCTAATCCATCATCCCTCAACTCTAATCCCTCATCCCTAAACCCTAAATGCTATCCCTATTCCTACACCCTCAACAGAATCGATAATATACCTTAAACCCTAAATCCCTTATCCCTAAACCCTCCAACCCTATCCCTAATCCTTATACCCTCCACACTCTACTTTAACCCTAATTCCTCAACCCTCAACCCTATCCCTAAACCCTTGACCCTCGAACCTCAACCCTCAACCCTCAACGTCAAACCCTAATCCCTCAACCCTTAACTCTGATCCCTCGACCCTCAACACTATACCTTAAACCCTAATCCCTATCCCTCAACCCTTAACCCTTAAAACTTAAACCCTATCCCTACACCCTCAACACTTGACACTATATCTTAAGCCTTAAACCCTCATCCCTAAAGCCTCAACCCTCAATCCTTAAACCTTCAACCCTAAACCCTATCCCTAATCCCTCTACCCTCGACACTCTAACCCTAACCTTGACATTAAATGCTAATCCGTCAACCCTAAACCCTAATCCTAAACCCTCAACCCTCAACCCTCAACACTATACCTTAAACCCTAATCCCTCAACCCTCAACACTAAACCTTATCCCTAAACCCTAATCCCTCAACCCTCAACCCTAATCCATCATCCCTCAACTTTAATCCCTCATCCCTAAACCCTAAATGCTATCCCTATTCCTACACCCTCAACAAACTCGATACTATACCTTAAACCCTAATCCCTTATCCCTAAACCCTCCAACCCTATCCCTAATCCTTATACCCTCCACACTCTACTTTAACCCTAATTCCTCGACCCTCAACCCTATCCCTAAACCATTGACCCTCAAACCTCAACCCTCAACCCTCAACGTCAAACCCTAATCCCTCAACCCTTAACTCTGATCCCTCGACCCTCAAAACTATACCTTAAACCCTAATCCCTATCCCTCAACCCTTAACCCTTAAAACTTAAACCCTATCCCTACACCCTCAACACTTGACACTATATCTTAAGCCTTAAACCCTCATCCCTAAAGCCTCAACCCTCAATCCTTAAACCTTCAACCCTAAACTCTATCCCTAATCCTCTACCCTCGACACTCTAACCCTAACCTTGACATTAAATGCTAATCTGTCAACCCTAAACCCTAATCCTAAACCCTTAACCCTCAACACTATACCTTAAACCCTAATCCCTCAACCCTCAACACTAAACCTTATCCCTAAACCCTAATCCCTCAACCCTCAACCCTAATCCATCATCCCTCAACTATAATCCCTCATCCCTAAACCCTAAATGCTATCCCTATTCCTAAACCCTCAACAGACTCAATACTATACCTTAAACCCTAATCCCTTATCCCTAAACCCTCCAACCCTATCCTTAATCCTTACACCCTCCACACTCTACTTTAACCCTAATCCCTCGACCCTAAACCCTATCCCTAAACCCTTGACCCTTGAACCTCAACCCTCAACCCTCAATGTCAAACCCTAATCCCTCAACCCTATCCTTAAACCCTAAACCCTCAACCCTATCCTTAAACCCTAAACCCTCAACCCTAATTTGTCATCCCTCATCCCTAAACCCTAAACGCTATCCATATTCCTAGACCCTCAATGGGCTAGATACTATACCTTAAATGCTAATCCCTTATCCCTAAACCCTCCAACTCTATCCCTTATCCCTTAACCCTCATGATTAATAGTGTTGACCATAAAAAAATTTGAGGGGAACATAACGTGAGCGCGTTATAACGCGCTCGCGTTATGCCAAACATGGCAAACAATAGAGTTGCGGGAAAGAAAAATGCAAGGCAAAACATAACGCGATCGCGTTATAACGTGCTTGCGTTATTTCTTGCTTTTGGAATCCCAAGCCTTGGGCTTGGGATTTGCTTTGGATTTCCAACCCAAAGGCTTGGAGTGCCTTATGAACAGTCACAGACGTGTTTTTCTATATTCTTCAAAATTTCACATAATTTCATTCGTGCTAACCCTTAGATTTGCACGTGTTTCAAGGTTGAACAAATCAAACACATGGGTAATGTTAGGCTTTCTCTTAGCTATTTGATGATGTGATTTTTTTCACATTTTAACAATGTTAAGCCTTTCATCTTTAATTTCTTTTGTTTGTGTGTCTATTTTTAGGCAAAAACCACTGTTTGGTCTTTTTTTCATTGTAAAATAACTATTCATTCAAATTTAAAAAAAATTACATATTTAGAAACTAGACTCCATTCTACAAATATTAAAAAAAGAAAAAAATAATTTTCAATTAGTTTTCAAAATTTATAGGGGTAACACGGCCAAAATTCTATTTTTTAGGATGTGTCCACTTTGAAAATTAGTAAAAAATCAAATATTCATCAAAAAATTATTAGAAAAATTGGGCATAAACTACATGCTATTAGCTAATTTCTCACTGAAGCAATTTTAAAAATACCAAAAAAAAGTTGACCTTTTGATGGAGCCACAAAACATGCTATGTTATGTTTTTTTGACAGAAACAACACCAATTTTTTGTGGCTCCCTCTTTTGAACACCTTAATCTATGCCATTTTCAAAACAAAATAGTAGTTTAGAAAGTAGACTCGGAGCACTATGAACATTGTTTTGGTTGCATCTCCAAATTTTGAGTGTAACTATGCTCAATTTCTCATCCAAGGCCAGTATTTCCTGATTTCAGAAAAAAAAGTGGCCACTTAAGACCCCTTTTTGGCCCCCCATCTTCTTGCACTTACCCATAACGAATTCTCCTTCAAGTCCTTTATAAAATTATAAGGTTTTTCTCAAGGTCTTATGGCTTTTATTACCATTTATACATTGTTGTTTGACTATGATAGTATTATGCAATTTTAGAACCTTCTATGAATTGTGTTCTTTTCGCCCTTGCATGGATTGTTTTCTTCAATTCTAACTAATGTTTTCACTTTATTATTATGTCATGTCACCAAGCCCTTGGTCTTCCAAGAAACACAAAACTAATTATAATGACATGATAAGATCTAAGCATACCACATAATGCATTCATACATTTAGTCATCTTTACACCTCCTAAGACTCTACAAATATGAAGGATTATGCTCTAAACTTTATATATGAAGATGAAGCAATAGATAAACTTTAATGTATCATCAAAATAAACCCCATCCTCTAAAACAATACATGTTCTTCCTTTTCAAGAGTCCACAAGGCCTCAAAAAGAAGTTACTCAACCATGAAGGACTTATCAATATGACTACGAGCATGATAAAATGAGACAAGACCATTCACCACAACTCCATGAAAACTAAAAACCAAATGAAACAATGAAGCACATACTTGAACAAGACTCATAACCATCCAATCAACTTAAATAAGACATGTGGTAAAAAACAAGTGCATCCAAAGAATACAAGCCAAGTAGGACTTCTAAGAGCATCCAAATTCATCTAAAACTAGGCGAGACAACCAAGACCCAAGAATCATCAAAATATTCCAACTTCATGCAATGGATCATAAAATTGTACAATCAAACCAAGCTACTCAATCAAGACTTAGAACACTCATAACAAGCTGAAACACCAAAAAGGGGCTGGGAAACTCACCAAAAGACTGGATAAAAAGAGGGGGTCCCCATTTTTCTCATGCAAAAAAGTGGGGCGTGTGTGTAGGGAACAACAAATAGATGATGTGGAAATTTTGAAGGTACATAAAAATAAAGTATAATTGGTGGATTTGATGGTTGTAATAATAAAGAGAGTGTTGAGAAATGCCAAGAGGGTATTGTGGAAGTTAAAGGAATAGGTGAGGGCTAGGAGCAAGAAGATGTGAAAGTGATCAAGTAGTGAAGGGTAGAAAAGGGATATAAATGTGTTGTAACAAAATAGAGGGGTCTTGTTAAAAGTTAAAGGAGAGTTATATATCAAATTGAATAGTTATAAAAGGTTAGGAAAGTGGATAAGATAAACAATTGAGATAAGAAAATAAGCATTTTAAAATTTTGGGAAATGGTTATAAGGATAAAGAGTGAAAATATAGTGTAAAGTACAAAAATTAGGTGTTTAGAAGAAACATATTTAGGTGTTGGGATGATATAAAGAGGTGTTTTACAAAAATAAAAAGGTACACAAAGGTACCTTATATGTAATGAAAAATGGCAAATCTTATGTAGATATTTAAAAAGCCCTAGCATAGGGTTTTTAGTTTTAAAATTAAAAACTACTTACAAGGGGAAAAATTAGGTAGATCTTGGGAAAGATATTTAGATATACTAATCAAAGAAGTATATGAAGCACAAACCATAGAAGGAGAGATGAAATTAACTACTTGATATATAAATTTAAAAATAAATTTGAGAACCTACCTTCTTTATTTTTCTAATATTTTTGAGTCCTTTCATCATTTATCTCCTTGTATTTTGTGTCAAATGCAAATACATAGAATTAACTTTTTTTAATTTTTATTTCCCATCTTCTCCATTGTGAAAATGTGGCCAAATAATCTTCTCCTTTATAAAAATGCAACTGAATAATATTCTTCTTTGAAAAAATATGACCAAATAATCCTCTCCTTCCTAAAATCCAACTAGATAAAATATTGTTTTGATGTACAAATAATTCCTAGATTTATATATTATTTTATATCATTTCACCTTTGATTGAAGTTGAGCTTCATTAGAAGTACCTTCAATTGAACATCCATTTGAAGGACCTTTAATAAAGGTGCCTAAATGGAACTTATGTGGCACCTATCCCATACATGCACCTTTTATTTGACAAAAATGTAAGATTTGGATATGGAGGTAACCACCCAAGATCTAGGAGCTTCAATGAAAGCACAAGAGAAACCCAGCATGAAAGAATAATTCTATTCTATCAAAGGATGAAATATATATACATGAATTGAATTAGGATACAATGAGAAAACCTTAGTTATATATGCCAAGATGAAACATAGGACAACATAAGATTTTGACAAGTGTCTTAATCTTATGACATGACACACATTGATAACTATCCTTAGTGTACCTTAAGTAAACTTAACTAGACAAGTGTGAAAAGGAGCCAATGTGGAACTAGTTAGGTAATATAACTTAGGGAGGACCAAAAAAATCCCTCACAACTAGAGAAAAGGAGAAAATTTTGTAGGAAGGAACCCCTCTCCAAAAGAGAGAAAACACAAGAAATATGCTCTCCAAAAGTATGAGAAGGAAAAACCCCATGTAAGTAAAATGTTGCCCCCATGAGAGAGAAGAAGAGAGACTATGTAGTCCCCCTCAATGCAGAATCTCTTGCACTAATGGTATATGCTCAACAATTAATGTTGAAGATGATCCAAGAATGTTAAACAACATTTCTCCCCTTAGGAAGAAACAAAGACAAGGATGTATACGAGATTTCTTCCAATTCATGAAAGGAATATGAAGAAATAAAATATAAGTTATATGATGTCTCTGAACTTTGGTCAAGTGTTTCCATGCTGGTGTTGAAAGGTGCCACAATCAAATTAGGAGTCCTAGGCCAAATTGAAGAAAGTGACAATGCAAAACCTAATGGAAACAAATGTAGAACATAATCTAAAGATAAAGATGAGTCCTTTGAATTTTGCTCAAGGATCTCCAAACCAATGCCAAACTATGACACATGATCATGTGGAGAAAGAAAAAGAGGGTCTAAAGGTTCCCTAATCACTTTCAAAGAAGATTATGCAACTCCATAAGAGCCAACATCAAAGAGGAGATGAATGTCCTCAATGGTGTCCTTTAAATCTACAAGATAGGACTCACAAAAAAAACTTGCAATGTCTATCAAGTACTCAATCCAAGTGGTTGTATCTAGAAGATTCTATATGTCTTGCTGCACTAAATCACTAGAAACCATGGATGTAGAAACACTGAACTCTGTAGATGAAATAGGAAATGATGAAGGAGATGTAATGTTAGCACATGTGTCTAGAACCTCTGTTGATGAAAGAACACCAAGATTCAAATGGCCATACTATATCTCCTCAAAAGTTTCCACACTAGATGTCTGAGTGTGTACATCACTTGAAGGAACAATAGGAGAAAATGTGAGAAGGTGTACACTCAATATTGATGATCTACCTCCCCAACTTCAATAATATATTTTGCTATCCAAATCATGAATATCCACATAATCTAGTGTGAACTCAACACTCTTCCCTGCTCCACAATGTGTGATTTAATAGATAGAAAGGATATTAGTTGACAATAAAGGCACACAAAGGACATCATTGAATGATCCTTTGTCCATGTCAATAAATACTTTCCCACAAACATGCATGTGTTGTTATCCATCAGGATGTGTGGTGATGAACAAGTATCAAATGAAGTGAACATACTCTATGATGTATCCATATGATGTGAAGCTATAGAATCAAGAATCCATATCTTTGACTTAGAATCTACAAAAAAAAACTAATTGCACCTTTTGTTTCTCTAACTTAGAAAATAAAAAAGAAGAAGATGAACCCCTTGACATAGTTGAAGGAAAATTGATCTGATTCTTTTTCACAAGATGCTTCAACTCGTCAATTTGTTTTAAATAACATTGGTGTTCATCATGCCCTAATTTCTTGCAATATACATATTTGGAAGAGGATTTTTTATGTTTTTCTATGGAATTGGAAGTGGATGTGACTTTTTGTTGCATTTTATTTTTAGACTTGTTATTTTTCTTTACTTTGACATTAGAAGCCTTCTCATCCTTTGCAATCAAGCCTTGTATTTTGAAGACTTCAAGGTGTCCATTTGAATAAGCTTATCTTGCTCCCTAGTAAGTGACAGAAAAATCCTCAAAGGAAGGCATCTTAAAATCACTCCCCAAAGCACTCTTTGCAGCATAAAAAGTAGACAAAAACATTGAATAATTGGGTCCTATCTTAGAAATAACACTTAATATCAACTGTGTATCTGATTTTTTAATTTTATGATCCTTCAATTGTTCTCTTAGTGACTTGAATTTGCTGATGAAGTCCTATATGTTATCAAACTTGAATGGATTGATACTTATTAGTTCATTTTCCAAAAAATATCCTTGGATTTCATCTATTCTCCCAAACAATTTTGACAATGTAGTCCACATAGCCATAGGTGTATCCAGGTGCTCAATGTGAAACAACTCAAGAGAGAAATACAAGCACAAATATCCAATAGCTTCTTCACAACTATTCAACCACTTATTATTTGTAAATTCATTGTTTGTTGTTTCACCATCAAGCCCATGAGCTATCCTATACAACCTCTTAACTCTTAATAATTTGTTCATTTTAGATTTCCATTAAGGATAGTTATAAGGTATTAGAAGTCAAACCAAAAATTGCTCCATGATGAAGCAAGAAGGAACACATATCAATAAGAATGCAAGCACAACCATAAGAAGAACCTCCCCCAAATTCACTCAATCATTGACCCCCCTTAGTAAATTATGATTATAGTTTCCACTAGTGAAAATAACAAAGTGGTCTTTTGACCTTAGTACAAGCAAATGCCAAATTAGGCTATAAACTAAAAGTATAATTTGGTGTAGAATGAGATCAATCTGATTATAGATTTGAGAAGTACATAAAACATTATGTACTTTAAAAAAATTCACCCAAAAATGTTATCATATGAGCCCAAACAGAGCCCCATAAGTTCCCAAAATGAGAACTGCTTAGCAACAAGTGTGAAAATATGTAATTTTAAAAAACCAAGCATTAAAATCAAAATCTTATTGCACCACTATGAAGCCTACAAAATTCTACCCCAAATAAAAAATTGCTCCAAAAATGGAGCTCGTATGACTAAGAAATAGGCCTTCAAAGTCTAATTGTGAAATCAAAAATACATTTTGGAGGGGGGTAGATTGGGAGGAGTAAAATGCTGACATTAGTAGTCACCTATCAGATTATTCTCCTAGGAAAATAGAATATTCTCCTTGAGCACAAAACTACTTGTGAATTTTTGAAAACTTCTCTCTGTACCTTAAAACAACTAATTTAGAGTCAAAACCACCTACTTTTGTCATGGGAAATCACTTATTATTGATTCAAAGTTGTTTCATGGTTTATATAGGTTGTGTTCATGTGATAAAGGTGGTTTTCTAACACTATCAGGTGGTAACAAGTGGCTCATGGTGGTTTTGGTTACCACTAGTAGGTGGGTGGCAGGAAGCACCACTACCACTTGTATACCAGTAGCTCTACCATGTGTAATGTCGTGTCATCCAGGCATGCAAGTACACTACACACATAACTTTGTAGCCTGCATACAGGGTACTTCATACCCTTTTTTTAAACATGAATTTTTTCATTTAGTTCTGAAAAATATTAATAATAAATAAAATGTTTATTTTTTATTTACCCATACCACTTGGACTAATGTTGATGACTATTTATTCTATTAAATAGTAACCTACATAGGGAATATTCCATGTGATTCATTCAACCGATGAGAAGAAACATTTTTCTAATGGCTTGGGACAAAAGTATCCAAATCTAATGATTTGATAGTCGATCTTTGGGTTCTTGGGCCTTTTGGACACAATGGTAGGGTTGGATTTGACTCAAAATGCTCCAAAATTATAGCTACCTTCTAGATCTAGAAACCACCTCCCAACTTCAAACCCTTGTAGATCTTGCCTTCAATGTCCAATTTGAAAAAATAAAAATTCTAAATTAACTTTCTTGGACAGCCTAGACTTAATGGTGAACTCAGATTTGCACCAACATGCTCTAAAATGAACTTGTAATACAAAGAAACAAAGAAGAAACCCTCTAGAATGTGGTATTTCTATCAATTTGTTCTGGTTCTCCAAGTCATCATATGATACAAGACAAGAGCATACTCAAATTTTTAAGATAAACCAAGATTTGCATCCTAGATTTCTCAAAAAAGGCTAACATAAAGTAATCCTACAAGCTCTGATACCATGTAAGAGTTGGTATAGAATGCTCTATACCATGTAAGATTTGGCTATGGAGGTAGGCACCCAAGATCTAGGAGATTTAATGAAAGCATAAGAGAGACCCAACATGAAAGAAAAATTTTATTCTATCAAAGGATGCAATATACATAATATGCATGAATTGAATTAGATCAAAATGATAAGCCCTTGGTTATATAGGCCAAGTTGAAATGTAGGAGAACATAATATTATGACAAGTGTCTTAATCTTATGACATGAGACACAAAGTGATAACTATCCGTAGTGTACCCTAAGTATGCCCTAAGTAAACTTAACTAAACAAGTGTGAAAGGACCTAATGTGGAACTACTTAGGTACTATACCTCATTCACACCAACAAAAATGCTAATTTGGGACACATTCTCCACAACCAAATGAGTTTTTAGGACATGAGATTTAGCATGTAAACATGGCCCTTAAAATAAGATTTCTAAAAAGTATAATTTTTAATATTTTTTGTTTAATTATTATATTTATTTTCTATCTTCTAATGATCATAGGTTTTTTCCAAGCATAAAAAGATTTGTTTGACACAGTAGAAAATAGAAAAAGGTAGAAAAAGAATAAAAAATATATGACCACCCTCTATATTGATTTCCTTGTTTCAACAAAAAAATAATAATTTGGGTATGTAAAAAATAATAGTCCCTTCATTATCATATCGCCTTGGTTATATACCCCAAGAAAAATAGTCTCAAGATGTTGGTACTTCCTCCATGCCTTTTAATTCCACTCCTTTCCATCATAAACCACATCATATCCCCAAAGCATATGTTGCCATTCCTCCTCCATTATCCTACAAATCCCAAAAGCATCTGACCATACACCTTCTTCCATCCACTTTACCTCCACTACTTCCAACTCCTACTATCCTTCCATCCACTCTACCTCCATTTATCACAATGCCTAATATCCCTATCATCCAATCTTCTTATCCATTTATCCATAAATCCACTTATAATCCATCTAACCATAAATCCCCTCACATTCTAAATCATTATCAACAAATGCACACATCAACCAAACATGAAGCTTCCACCAAGTCCATGGGATTCACAAATAAAATTTTGGATGCCTCTACCCATAAAGCAAAAAGTCCTAAAGATACTATACCTTAGGGCATCAATGCAAAGAGCCAAAGAAAAATCTATCCAAAAGGCTACTCAAGCCCATACTTTCACAAGAAAAGTCCAAAAATAAAATGGTTTGGGTCCCTAAGAAAATAGAAATCACGTCAAGTGAAGCATCCACATCCCAAAAATCCCAAAAATCTGACTTCATCCAAAAATCTCAAATTCCTTCATCCCATAAATTCCAATACAAAAATTATAAAAATCCCTAAGTCTATGTGGGTACCTAAATTGCTACATCGACCATCCCCTAAGCAAACAGGTCCATTACTTTCTTCACCTCCTTGTAATAAAAAGCTTCAATGTTTATCATGGTGTGCAACCGTTGGTCATGGTTCCTTTCCATTCCACAACATTTCCACATACCTCCATCTCCCCATCTTTAATCCATTATCCCACATATTTTACCCATCATATCCCTATGGTCCATGCTTTTGCATAATCCACATCATAATCCACTATCCTTCTATCCATAATCCACATCATAATCCACTATCTCCCATCCATCATTGCATAATCCATCCATACATAATCCATTATCAAACTATTCCATCAAGTATTCCAAAAAAATGAAAAAAATGAAAAAAATTTGGTTTATCAATATACGTATGGGTGGTTTTGCCACCTTTTTTGTTTAAAAAAAGAGAGAGAAATCCCTTTGTCTAATGGTGAAAACCTGGTAAACAAGCACCTTAGATAAGTATCATGATGAAAACCTGGCAAACAAGTGTCATGTGTAGGTTGACTATCTATGTGTCTTACACTTGGGGACGCATTGTCTCATCCAACATATCATATCCAACCTATCATTTCCTTCATATCTCCCTCATCATATCATATCCTATCCTACCATCCTTAGCCATTATACCCACATACCTATCCCATATATCCATCCATCCTCCCTTCCTCGTTTTGACCTCAATAAAGACATAGGGGGAAAATGTTGAAAAATGCTTTAGAAAAACTCTTGATATAGCTCATCCTTTCCAACCAATCCAATCATCCTCTCGTCCTAAGTTTTTTCATGTAAAATCCTAAACATACTACGTAGAATGGGGCATGTTGTTCCTATGTGACATAGCCTTTGGACATCACATCCTAGCTCACTTATGGTGCATACATCCATCCCACACACTATCACCTACCTTTTTATCCATCTTATTATCATGCATATTCCATCCCATTTATTTATCACCCATCCTTTTGTCCACTTATCTAATCCCATCTTCCTCCTTGCATCTAGACCTAGTTTTCCCTTGTCATTGGTATCTAGAAACAACTCTATCCAAATTCCAATACAATGCCATCTCATAAAACAAAAATATCTAAAAAAAATCAAAAAATCTCTCAAAAATATCTAAAAACAATCAAACAATCACAAAAATATCCAAAAAAATAACAATTAAAAAATCTCAAAAATACAAAAAAATCAAATATTCAAAAAATCCAAGCAATAAACTCAAATGCAAGTCATCCTTAATCCATACTAATCTAGTCAAACAGTGTATCCAAATCATCCAATCACATCCTTTGGTCTTGATCCTAATCTTGTCGTAAACCAAATCAATTAATCATCATCAATCAATCATCCATGGGATATATTGCTCCCACATCTTTGTGAACTGATCTAGGGATATATCATTCCACACAATGAGAACACTATCATGATCATCATCAAACCAATCATTTTATATCTTGATAGGGGCAATACCTTGTTTTTTTTGTATCATGTGTGCATGCAAGCTTACTTTCTTGTGTGTCATCTTTTTTATCTTCCATTCATCTCAAATCTATATCTTTCTACCTAATATTCATATCTTGTGTATGTTGGAATAGCTTTTTGAATTATCCTTTACATCTAATGTCATATCATACCTTCCATGCATTAGGACTTTAATGCTCTAAGTATCCTTCCTCATACGCCTAGACAAGGTTGTATTATGCTAGGTGCACAAGACACATCGTCACTATGGTCCTTATACATTGGTGCATAATGTCTAGTGCTATATCAAACTATAGGATTGCTCTACTCAAGTCAACATAACTACTCCCCATATTAAATCCATCATTCTATCATCCATCCTTTTATCTTCTTCATTTTTCTCTATTTTGTTCTCCATCTTCTATCTCCTTTTCTTCGTATCCATTAATTTTGAGAGCACACTCTTATTCTTCCAATTTTTCTATCCTCTCGAGGGGGTAGCATTGAACCTATTAATTAATCTACTAAGTACTTCTTCTACTCAACTGGGGCATCATCATTTCTAATCCAATCATAATGTTCTTCTAAGCCAAAATCTTCTTCTATCCAACATAGCACTATGTTTTGAACTTCTTTGAAATGATGTTACTTCACAACACCATCTCAAAGAGGGGCAAAATGTAGGCACCTAAAATTGTCTCATTCCTAGATCAAACATTCACCTACCATACTTCACATTAATTAAATAATTCTTAAAAAATTGATTAAATTCATCTATCGATCACCAACAATTTATCCTCCATATTAATTAAATAATTGTAATTATTTAATTAAATCAATTTATCCTCCATATTAATTAAATAATTCTAATTATTTAATTAAATCAATTTTCCTCCACATATTAATTAAATAAATTTAAATTATTTATTTAATTAAAGATAATATTCCATGTCCTTCAAAATAAATAAAATTCAATGTTTTATTTATTTATCCATGTGCATGGAATTCAATAATTTATTTATTTATTTTCCTATTATTCCCTCTCCTCCATAATTCACTCTTAATAGTTTAGATAACTAATCAATCAAATTAGTTAACTAAATCAATCAAATCAATTAACAAGTTAGTCAATCTAGCTAACTAATCAATCAATTTAGTTGACTAGTCAATCAATTTAGTTAACATGTCAACCAATTTAGTTAACTAAGTAATCAACTCAATCAACTCTCCAATCAAATCTATTAACTCCCATGATGCATGAGAGGACAAGGACACTTGTCACTCTCTCATTTTCTCACATCCTCTCAACCAATTCTATCCATTGATCTCTCTAATCACTCTCCACCATTGATCTTCACTGTTACAAGTCTATAAATTGAACCTCCTTCTCGACATCAGGCATCTCGGATCTTCATACAACATCACACTGCTAAAATCATTCTAGATCCTATCATCAAGGTTATACTAAAAAATTGAGCAATCCACATACTTAAAAAGCAAAGAGCAATCTATTGGAGGTGGGTGCACTCCAATACGCTCAATCGGTGAAATTGGATTTGTATGCAAGGGAAGGTAAATTATTATTTGATTTTCACTTGCTTTCATTTATTTTTTGCATGCAAATTTATCTATGTTTTAAACTTCTTTGAAATGATGTTACTTCTCAACACCAACTCAATGAGGGGCAAAATGTAGACACCTAAAATTGTCTTATTCCCAGATCAGGGATTCACCCAGGCCATACTTTACATTAATTAAATAATTCTTAATTATTTGATTAAATTCATCTATCATTCACCATCAATTTATCCTCAATATTAATTAAATAATTTTAATTATTTAATTAAATCAACTTTCCTCGACATATTAATTAAATAAATTTAAATTATTTATTTAATTAAAGCTAATATTCCATTTCCTTCAAAATAAATAAAATTCAATATTTTATTTATTTATCCATGTGCATGAAATTAAATAATCAATTTATTTAATTTCCTACTATTCTCTCTCCTCCATAATTCACTCTCAATCAATTTAGATAACTAATCAATCAAATTAGTTAACTAAATCAATCAAATCAGTTAACAAGTTAGTCAATCTAGATAACTAATCAATTAATTTAGTTGACTAGTCAATCAAATTAGTTAACAAGTTAATCAATTTAGTTAACTAAGTAATCAACTCAGTCAACTCTCTAATCAAATCTGTTAACTCCCATGATGCTTGAGAGGACAAGGACACTTGTCACTCTCTCATTTTCTCACATCCTCTCAACCAATTCTATCCATTGATCTTTCTAATCATTCTCCACCCTTGATCTTCAATGTTGGAAATCTATAAATAAAACATTCTCCAAGCTATCTAAAGACCTCAGATTTTCATACAAAATCACATTGTTGAAATCATTCTAGATCCTATCATCCTTATATCATAAGGTTATGCTGACAAATTAAGCAATCCACATACTTAAAAAACAAAAAGCAATCGATTGGAGTTGGGTGCACTCCAGTATGCTCAACCAGTGAAGTTATATTTTAATGCAAGGGAAGGTAAATTGTGTTGATAACTGAGAGGGGGGGGGGTGAATCAGTTATCCTAATTATTTCTCTATCTGAACTTCCTTATTAATTAATGCAGCATTGAATCAAACACAAAAAACATTACCATGAAATAAGAAACACATGACACAGTATTTTTGACGTGGAAACCCTGTTAAGGGAGAAAACCACGGGGTGATTAACCCAAAAATTATTCTCTGTTAGAAGAATAGGAAATTACAAAATGGCACTTGCCAATTAGGGCTCACTGCCCGAGCACACTGCTCACAAGAGGCTCACTGCCTACAAGAAGACACACTGTCTACAAAGTGATAAGAATCACAGTCTTGAACTGATTGGAAGCATCTGCATATGCTGGAGTTCAGTTCCGGTTAGGCTCAGTACACTGATCTGCTGCACTTCATCTTTCCCCTGTTCTTTATTCTACTATCCTTTCACATACCGGATCTTTTCCTGCTACTTCTGCTCTGTTCTTGACTTGTTCGCATATCCACTCACACATCCACACCTTTCACAACTAAATCCATCCTTTATATATATCCGCACAAGTAATTTCATCACCTTTCTAGTCGGCATCCGGAACAGTTTAGTTTCTTACAAACTTTGTTCTGTCGGCTGAATCCTTGCTCACCAAGCAATGCGGATCAAGCATATACTTGTAGATATCATCAATCATGTCGGCCAAACATGATTCATGCCTTCACAACCTTTGTCATCATCAGTAACACATCCGGAAAGTAGTCTGATACTCTTGTCAGTCAGTTCTTCCTCTGTTTTCACTGTCTCTCAGGAATCCGGTACTCAACTATTCATATCTTTTTCCTTGTCCATCACCGGAGGCTAAATCCTTGGAATATACCACTCAAGGTAGTCCTCTTGATTTCCCCAAATCCGCACTGCACCAAGACACTTCCTCTAAGAGATCCGGACCAATCTGTCGGACCTTGCCACATGCTCTGTTCTTGTTCACCGGACCACAACAATCTTTATTCTGACTTCCGGTAGAGACATATCATGACTTGCGGATATGTGGGATGACCTTTGTTGCCATCAATGACAACAACCATGAATCCATATAGTGTCTCTTGCCAACAATCTCCCCCTTTGGCATTGATGGCAACACTTAGTGAAAAATGACTAAGTGTTTACACTATGCTCCCCCTTTGCAGATGCTCTATCTTTATATACAATTTCCGGAACTCCCCCTTAGTTGGATTCCTCATTTTTCACTGCTCCTCACTCCCCCTTTGACATCAATGGCAAAGGGTCGGGTCCGCACACCAAAATTTTCAAAAATTTTCTATATATAGCCGCATATTTACATACTCACATATACTGAAGAATGTCTGCAAAGGATGTCTGCAGTTGAATCATTTCAGTAGCCCAACTTAGCTTCATTCTGTCCAAAATTGAAATGTGACCACTCAACAAAAATGCAAAAGCTTCTGCCCGCTTGAGATCTATCGGATCTTTTGTTTGGGCGGTGGTCTAGGCATCACTGATGGCCTCATGCATAGTTTCCAACTTAGGGATTATAATCCTTCTAAGTTCTCCCATCCGGTTGGTGATATTCTTCCTTTCCTTCTCAAGATTCTTTATTTCATTCAAGACTGCAATAGTCTGACATTCTTGATTTATTATAGAGGAAGAGAGAGGATCAAAACTTTGAGATAAGCTTTGAAGCTTATCCTGTTCCTCTTTTATTTTCTTGTCAATTGCTGCTGTTGCCTTTGACCAGGATATACAAAATTTGTAGATGTCACCGCCATCCTTAAGAGCATTCTCTAAGCTCTTTATTCCAATGCCCACAATCTTCCTATCTTTAGAGATTAATTCTAATATTTCTGAAAATCTCTTATCCAAAAATTCCTTCCGGACCTTTTCTTCAGCTGATTTTTCTAGAGAATCAAAATGTGTATCAACACTGCTGACTAAGGTTTTTAGATTACCGGAAGAGGAGGCTGTCGGATCTATCTGGATTGATGGCATAATCTTTACAAGTACTCCGGAAGCAGCCTCTATCAACTCACAGTCTTCCATATGAGACTTCAGGAGTTTTTCATTTGCCTTGGCATTTGCAAATGAAGCTATCTTCATTGTTTGTACCAGAGAGAGAGAGTCAAAATCGAATGGGCCTTTTAGAAGCTCCGGTTCATCAATCTCTAAAGTTTCTTTGCTCAAAAATTGTTGAACAGTTTGTGTAGTGTCTCTTGCCGGAGACAGATGTTTCTTTTCTTCTGCAGTCTTGGAACTGTCAACCTCTTTGTCTTTCACCCCTGCTTCCTTCTCCTGTAATTCCTCTTCTTCTTTGGATCCGGAGACTGTAGGGGAAACCGGAGGAGAGATGTTTGTCTGTTCGGGGCCCACTTCTTCCGGAACAGATGATTCTGGATCTGCAGCTGTTTCTGTACCTAAGTCCTCTACAACAGGAAGATTGAACCTTTTGAAGGCCTTCCGGAGGATCTCTTCTGTCTCTTGTGCCACTTTGTCAGTCTCACCAAGCATGAGCTGATTCATCCTGGCTTTACTTCTGAACTCATCTTTGCAGTCCTTGAAGATCATGTTCATTGTCTTGGGATCAATTTGAGGATATAGCTGAATAGCTATCTGCTCCCGGATCTCAAGATCTTTTGCATGAGCATTGTTCTTTCTTACTTCCAATTCCTTTTCAAGACTTTTAGGAATAAGAGATATGATCTCAATGAAAGCCTTATTATATATGTTCAGATATTTGATGGTGGCTTCCTGCAGAGTCTTTTGGTCAGCCTCACTGAAGTCATCATAAGATTCAGTCATTGGTTGAAGGTTTCCATCCACCGTGACCGACTTGATTACATTCTCTAGAGACAGAGAGGGCTTTTCAACAGATACCTCTGCCATTTCATCCTTGTCTTGGCCTGTGGAGGGTTTACCGGATCCTTTCTTCTTCTGCTTCTTTATTTCTTTTACACCCTCATCTGACTCTGTTTCCTCTTCATCCTTTTGGCTTTCATAAGCCCTTGTGGCTTTTGTCTTGGATCTTTTACCGGATGCCTGGACTTCCGGTTTTGAGCTTTTGGTTGTGGGAGGTGCAGATCTCTTTGATGATCTGGTCCGGGTGGGAGTTTCAACCGGAGCACTTTCTTTGCTTTTCTCTTCTTCTTCAGCCTTTCTCCTCTTTTCCCGGCTGGCATCAAGTGCCTCTTTTGAGATGCCTAGGCCTTGAGCAATGTGCTCTACTTCTTTTCTCACTTTTCTCTTAATCTCAGGTTCCCTGAGTTCTACATGTATTTTTACACTCAGCTCCTCAAAGGTTCCAAACCTTTCTGCCTTGGGATCTTTGGGCTGACTTAGCATGTGTTGAACATGCAGCTCCACTATTTGTTCATCCACTTCATACCCCATGGGCATGATCCAGACAATCCTTGGCTCCACTGCCTCCATTAGGCACTGATCAGTGTCAACCATGAAACACACTGAGTCTTTGTATTTTTCAACAAGAGACGGGAATTCTCTCTCTTGCTTGCATCATGCTCTGAAAGTTTTTGAAGTATCCCCATAGAGCTGTATTTCTTGCTTTTGCATCCCCAAGTCCATGCAAATAGTCTCTTATCTGGACTGCAACAGGTTTGTCACTCTGCCATACC
The DNA here is from genome assembly GCA_027924645.1 of Cunninghamia lanceolata. NCBI lineage: Eukaryota > Viridiplantae > Streptophyta > Pinopsida > Cupressales > Cupressaceae > Cunninghamia > Cunninghamia lanceolata. Next base: position 3,082,138 of record BSBN01001135.1, on the reverse strand, counting down.
CATCCACTTGATCCGGGTAGCTCATTCATGAAGTAGAAGAATAGACATACAATAAGAGTACCATACTTAAAGGAGTTCTTCTTGTCCTTCTTGATTTTCTGTATATTTTCCATTAATTGGCTTAGCAGTAGTTCACAGAGATCATATTCTGCATTCTTTCTTAGCATTTCATAGGCTGTGTATACTGCAGTTCCGGATACAGAATTCTCCCTGCTGGAGTGATAGATCTTGTATCCTATTATCATGGATGCATACTTGATATCCGGATCCGAAATATCTTCAATGGTCATTGCCCTCTTATCAAACTTTGATCCGGTGGCCTCAGTTACAATGTTGTTCTTGACAGATTTGAGGATAGGTATCCCTCCGGAAGAGTATAGACCAGTTACTGCCCTAATTGCCTCTTTTGTGATTTTGCAGGGTCTATCTAGCCATAGAAAGTTGTCATGCATCCTACTCAGTACATACCGGACCCATTCATCTTCTTCAAAGCTAGGGAAATGAATAAATTGCTCAAATTGTTTCTTCTGGATACCCTTATACTCTGGTTTAAGCTCAAAAGCATTGTCTATCAGTTGCTTGTGATAGAGGTCTCTTAATTTGAATTCCCCAAATTCCTCAATGCTTGCGTGTATGTAAACCCTAATGTCTTCAGTATGTAAAACTCCGTGAGGAACACTAGAGAAGGCTCCTAGTGGATCTACCTCCAATGATTTGTAAGGATGTTTCTTGAATGTGGGGCGAGGTCTATCAGAGATCTTAACTATATTTGGAGTAGCCATTCTTCAAGGATTTACAGTGAGATAGTGAAAAACGAAGAATACCTTATGCGTCTTCGGTTGGCACGGAGTGGTTGGATTGATTTCCTTATGCAATGACTTCGGCAGGAGATCCTTGGTGTGCTTGATGAATTTTGTTGCAGAGCTCCACTTTTCGCTTCTTCTTGAGTGTAGAATGAGCAAATGACTTTTGAGAAATCCCTTATATTGCTCTGCAAACCCTAATATCTGTCTGCAATAAATGCTTCACCTGCATTATTCCGGTTTGCCCTGTCTGGACAGCTTGGAGTATCCCGGATTAGTCCTGATCACTGAATATCATCCGGATCTTTAAATCATGAATAAATCGAGGTAACACATTACAAGAACATCCCAAACACTCTGTCCAATCCGCAGAACAAGATCGTCCACTTCCGGATCTCTCCGGACCTTTTTGTAATCCTTTGTCATACCGGAGCGTCTCCCTGAACAGGTCTTACTTGATCGATCACAGATTCTTCATAATTCCATGCGGACCTCTGAAAACTTGACTGAAGCATCTCAAGACTCATATCTGCAAACCCTTTAATCCGCATCTTGTGCCACATCCGGCACCACTTGTTTGGCTGGGGGAACAGAATTTTCTTTGAGTCTCCCCCTGAGCCTGAGCTCACTTTTTAATTTCCGGAAGAAATATCAGCACCAGAGTCTGGTGCGGATCCAACCTCTACATTCTCTGAACTTTTCTTCACCCAAATCTTGCTCATCTAATTCCTAACTTCATCCGCATTCATCTTTTGTTTACCCTTGTCTTGATTCTGATTATACACCGGACCTCTTTTGTCCTGATTCTTGTTTCTGCAGACTTTAGCATTATGACCGGACCTATTGCAGATTTGGCAAATAACATTTCTTTGCATATTTGACTGATATCCCCTTGATCTGCATTGATTAGCCATATGACCTACTCTATTGCATGTAAAGCATCTACCTTTGAATGATTTGTTTTCTTGCATAATTCTGCATTCATGGGATTTGTGTCCATACCTTTTGCAGTTGAAGCACTGTCCGGAGAAGGATGAATTAATCTGATTCATTCTCTTTCTGCACTGATTAGCTTTGTGACCAAAGTGGTTGCAGCTGTGGCAGTATCCATTGAAGGATGGATATCTTTGAGCATTTGGTTGTCTTACCGGAGGTCTTCTAGGCCTGCTCCTTGGATTTTCTGATCCAAGATTCTTTTGACCGGATCCGGAGCTTTCTCCTTTCTCATATCCCAAACCATACTTGTCATCTGTCCTCTTTTGACTTCCAAGAAGAACTTCAAGTTGAGCAGAACTTATCTTGAATTTCTCTTTATATTCATTTGCTGTTTGAAGGTCTCTTTTGAGAGAGGTAATTTGATCCTCAAGTTTTTCTTCATTATCTTTGGCATCTTCAAGATCAGATTCAAGATGTCTGATAATCCTGTCCATCTGGTGGCATTCTTCTGATTTTTCCTTAAGAGATTGTCTTAGATTGTCTTCAGCCTTTCTTTTTTCTTCAATCTCTTGAGTGAACTTTATAGTTCCTGATTCCATTTCATGTCTTAACATAATGACTTCTTTTGATAACTTTTCACATAACTTGGTTTGCTCAGTCAATTCTTCATTTGTATTGCTTTCTTCACTTTGTCTTGCCAACTGTTGGAGCAGCTCCTTTCTCTTTTTCATAGAGAGACTTAATTTGTCTTTTAATTCCCTCATGAATTCATCAGCCTGTTTGAGTCTTTCTTTTAATTCACTGACTTCAGAATTTGACTGTTCAAGATCCTCAAGGGCAGTCTTGAGTTGCTCCCTTAAACCATATGCATCCATTTGAATTCCCAGATCTTCCTCAAGCTGTTAAGCTCTATTTAGGAGGAACCTTGCTCTGATACCAATTGTTGATAACTGAGAGGGGGGGGGGGGGTGAATCAGTTATCCTAATTATTTCTCTATCTGAACTTCCTTATTAATTAATGCAGCATTGAATCAAACACAAAAAACATTACCATGAAATAAGAAACACATGACACAGTATTTTTGATGTGGAAACCCTGTTAAGGGAGAAAACCACGGGGTGATTAACCCAAAAATTATTCTCTGTTAGAAGAATAGGAAATTACAAAATGGCACTTGCCAATTAGGGCTCACTGCCCGAGCACACTGCTCACAAGAGGCTCACTGCCTACAAGAAGACACACTGTCTACAAAGTGATAAGAATCACAGTCTTGAACTGATTGGAAGCATCTGCATATGCTGGAGTTCAGTTCCGGTTAGGCTCAGTACACTGATCTGCTGCACTTCATCTTTCCCCTGTTCTTTATTCTGCTATCCTTTCACATACCGGATCTTTTCCTGCTACTTCTGCTCTGTTCTTGACTTGTTCGCATATCCACTCACACATCCACACCTTTCACAACTAAATCCATCCTTTATATATATCCGCACAAGTAATTTCATCACCTTTCTAGTCGGCATCCGGAACAGTTTAGTTTCTTACAAACTTTGTTCTGTCGGCTGAATCCTTGCTCACCAAGCAATGCGGATCAAGCATATACTTGTAGATATCATCAATCATGTCGGCCAAACATGATTCATGCCTTCACAACCTTTATCATCATCAGTAACACATCCGGAAAGTAGTCTGATACTCTTGTCAGTCAGTTCTTCCTCTGTTTTCACTGTCTCTCAGGAATCCGGTACTCAACTATTCATATCTTTTTCCTTGTCCATCACCGGAGGCTAAATCCTTGGAATATACCACTCAAGGTAGTCCTCTTGATTTCCCCAAATCCGCACTGCACCAAGACACTTCCTCTGAGAGATCCGGACCAATCTGTCGGACCTTGCCAAATGCTCTGTTCTTGTTCACCGGACCACAACAATCTTTATTCTGACTTCCGGTAGAGACATATCATGACTTGCGGATATGTGGGATGACCTTTGTTGCCATCAATGACAACAACCATGAATCCATATAGTGTCTCTTGCCAACAAATTGTTATTTGATTTTCACTTGCTTTCATTTATTCTTTGCATGCAAATTTATCTATCATAGATGGATCAAATTTAACTTAGTGTTTTCCTTAAACCCTAGGTTAACAATGCATGAAAACCTTAGTTTTATAATCATTTTCTTTTAATAGAGAAAATATGACAGAAACCCAAAAGCTAATCACACGGGGATAATCAAGGGGGTGATAAAACCGGTCTCCAAAAAAGTAGAGGTGTCAGAGGACCTCGATGGTACTGCCCAAGTCCCAACTAAAATAATCAGCTGAAGCTGTACACTAAAAGGTTGCTCCAAATGTTGTCCTTCAATGCCAGATCTAAACCCAAAAAAGGTAGAAGGAAATGGGTGGTACTGCCGAAGTCCTTGGTGAGGGAATACTCTGAGATTGTCTTTAGATCTCAAAACACTTATCTATACCCAATCTTCCTATAGCTTTGTATTATCCATATCTTGCTCCTATAACCTGCACATAAGACGACAAGAGAGGGTTTGGGGGGTTATGGTGTTTAGGGACTTGCCTCAGTCAAATCTCGGGATAGCATTCAAGCTTCCCAACACTGTTTATTGATAAAGAGTGTGTGCCCCCATGGGGTGGAGGCTAAACAATGATAATATAATGATCCCAATGATGATAAACAGACAATGATATCACCTATGTGATGAACCCTTAGAATGATGAAGATCCTTCAACTCCTAAGGAGGATAGATGATAGCTCCATATCTGTGACAACACACAATAACAATAAATAAATCTACTCTAGAATCACAATGAATGCTCTTTCTTGCTTCACTTCAAGATCTCAAGTTAGCTATTTCCATCATAGTTAAAAATAAACTCAAAAACACACTTATATATGCTTTCCCGCTTACAATCGACAATTCAAACCAAAAGAGCTAACAAGGAGAAACCTCTAGAGAGGTAAAGAGCTGACATATACTTAAATTAGCCCCGACCTCAAAGGAGGGACCTGGCTGATACCGTCCAAGTCCTTTACCCTTGTTTGGGTCTAGGGTAAGCTAAATAAAGGGGCCCATATTCTAATTTCATCTTGGTGTCAGGTAATTTTGCATCGGGAGAAACATTTTGATGATATAATGCAATTAAGGGACCTAGGAGCTAAATAAGGTGGTAAAAAGACATATGGATGTACTTTTTACTCCTTAACATTTAACCCCCACTTTAATGTGTGTATGATCTTATGATCAGTGCACAAATTAAAGTATGGTTAAAAACACACCAAGCACATCAGACACTAGAGCCAACAACACATCCCAAGTTTGGAAGACTATCTCTAGCCCCCAAGCTCAGGAAAACATAAGAAGACACTTAACAATCACGTAAAACTTGAAGAAAATAGTAAAGAAGCATGCAATACATAGATAAGACATAAACGTAATCATGCAATACAAGAAGCATACACAAAGAGAAGACATGATTAAACAATTTCTCAACACTAATAGGCAATGGGGGAAGCTCATTGCTATGTGTCACCATCAAAGCATGCAAAATAAACAATGTGGGGGGAGATCATCGCTACGCTCCACCACAAAACATGCGAGACACACAGTGTGGGGGGAGCTCATTGTTATGCGCCACCACAAAACATGCAGAAAACACACAGAATACACGAGCATTGTAGACTATGTCATCGACCCACTATACATATTATACACAACAAACACGAGTTATGGGGAGGATCTCATCACTACACTCCACCAACTAAGATACACCAAACACACCTTATGGTCGAGAATCTCATCACCATGCTACGACAACCACCAAAACAAGTTTAAGGATGAGTAACTCAAGACCCAACCCCACCTCCCATGAGAGGACTTTTTCAAAAGGATGTGCAACCACTCAAGGGAATACACAACCCCGCCTTCTATGAAAGGGCTTTCAAAAATGAGTCATGCAATCTCCTCAAAGATATACACAACTCCACCTACATCACAGAGACACTTTACAGTGAAAAAAATCATACAACCCCACCTACATCATAGAGATGCCTTATAGTGAAAAGGAAGCATATACAACACAACATTCAAAGTATACAACCCCACCTCCATCACAAAGATGCCTTACAATGAAAAGGTAGTATACAACACATTTTATCACAATATCTAAGATATCCAAGAATTTACCACAGTATATGCTCCTCGTTGATCTCGCTTTCTAGTAGCAATCACATTTAAGGTAAGGTTGAAAACATGCGAGGGAACAAGAGCTTTCACAAATCCCATGCCCCAAAGTGACATGTGCTTACAATTGTCAAATTGTTCCCAACAATTACAATAGAAACACATCAATATCATTTACTAGCAACCGTTGATCTACAATATGCATGAATGAAAGATAATCAAAACAATCTTAGGTTAGAAAATATAAGCTAAGATAACAACTAAATCATTTCATGAAATTGATAGAGAAATAAGGTACCAAGCCACTAGAACAAACCAATGCAATACTTATGGGTTTGGAACTGAGTATATCTACAAGGTTATACTTTAGGTATCTCAGAATTGAGTGTAGCTACAAGGTGAGACAAAAACATTTCAATGTGCATAGAAGCATATTTAGAGTATTGCAAAGGCTTGTTACAACAATTTTACAATACAATACAAGATCACATCACGACATAAAAGTGATTCTACTAGTCAAACATTAATAAAAAATTACCCTCATCTTCATATATGGACTAGGTCCATTTTTATTTTCTTGTTTTAGGGACGCATGATCCTTATCAGAAGTATATATTTATTTTCATTATTCGTCGACTAGTAGAGTGACAAGTATAATAGAAGAATGAAATCATGAAAAATGAGAGAGGAGACAAAAGTGACTTAGGGCCCCAACATGGAAGGATGCTCCCAAATCACCCTTCACAACATTATTCCCCCAAGGCACCACAAACAACAATTGCAACAAGAGAACTATAGAAGAATAGAGAAATAAATAGAAGGAATGTCACAATGGAGGTGGCCTCCTTGTATCCTTGATCTTACAAGAGTACCAAGGGTCATCCAAGGAGACCTAAACAAAAATTTAACATTACATGGTGAACACAAAATATATTTAAGAGGAGGCCACCCTTGAGAGAAACTCAAAGAGGTGATATGTCAAGTGTGGCTAAGTGGTGAAATACTTACCTAATTTATTGTCAGGGATGTGGTACTCAAAAATGCAACCATGCTAGTGGTTGTCCCTGATCAAATCATCTTCTTCCCAATCTTGATCTTTATATGAAATAGGTGGCACATAGGCACTATAGCCCAACTTGAAACTTCTTCCTTTAGTTCTTCTTTTGATTCCATTTCTCTCGGTAGGATATTTTCTTCTTGTGGTGACATTTTTTGAGCTAAGGCTTGGCACTTTATTCTTCTTTCCCTTGTATTTCTACTTCTTCTAGTCTTGTTTGTTATGTTTCTCAAGGGAGTATCTTTGTCTACCATCAAGGGTTCATGATTTTTAGCATTTTGTGAAGAGGAAGGCGATACAAAAGTGATTTTATGATTTTACGATGGATAGATTTTCTCTTGAAGGTTTTCTCTTGATCCTTGTAAGGATGACAAAGAAGGAACCTTGGCAAAAATTCCCTTTCCTCTTGATCAAGGTGAATTCTTCATCTTGGGTTCCTTTTCAATTTATATTTGGTCAATAGAAGGAATTGTAACCTTAGAGCACCGAGAGGGTCCAAGAGTATTCTTGCCATATGATAGTTTAGCTATTTTCTTTGCCTTATACTTTTGATATGCCAAGAAGAATTGACCTTGTCTTGGTTGATTTGCATCAATAGGTTGTGGAAAAAATTAATCCAAATTGAAATTTGTCATGACTGGCTAATGGTTTAAAACCACTATGATGAATAATATGCACTCGACCTTTATGAGGGAACTTTAAGCACTTGTGAATAGTAGAGGGACTTGCTTTCATGGATTTTAGCCAAGGATGTCCTAACTTCACTTAAAAGAGATCCGAGGTGGGAATGATGACAAATGGTGCTTCTAGGGATTTTTCAACCAACTTAATACAAAGTGTTATCATTCCAATTGCTAGAAGAAAATAACCATTATGTGCTTTTATCATTATGTCCATTGGTTCATAAGTATCTTGTGCTATATTGTGCATATATAAAAATTCTTCTCTGATAACATTTTTCATGTAATTGGGATCAATGAAAACTCCTCTTGTAGGGTTTCCATTTACTCTTGTTGTTATATATAAAGATGATCTTGAATAGTGACCTCATGTGGTGTGAGAGATATGACAGGTTTGGGATCCTTCCTTTTCTTGTTAGATCGGGAAGGAGCCACATCACCCTTCATATGATTGGATACCATATATGTGAGACTTTTGTATACCACATTGTAGTTGGGTTGTTGCAATGCATTTTGATACATTTGATTTTGAATTCTTATTTTCTTAGCATAGTTATAAATGTAACTAAGAGGTTGAGAAGAATTCAAAAGACCTCTTACAGTGAGCACCGGTTTTGTTTGTGTTTGAGGCACATTCGAATGTCGGTGGACAACTATTTTTGGTTTCATGGGTTCTTCTTGAGATCTTGGAACATAAATTGTGTTTACTAATCTTTGAAGGAATGATGGTTTAGGAGTCATAGTGGAATGTTCAATAGAGATAAATTCATCAAGGGTTTCACTAACATAACAAAGTCATCCCTACTAAACGTCTCATCATATGCATGAAAGTCTTGTAAAATCACCTATTTTTTATCCAAGGCTTGAAATTCACAATGTGCAGTTGCAAAAAGTATGAATTTCCCAAATCAAGGATGTGAAATGATGTAGGATTACTATGCAAAATCAAATTTGATGAATGTTTGATGCAACTAATATGATTATGCAGGAGAATTTTTAAAACCCTAATGCAAAACCTTACCAAAATACAAGCTTTTGAAGGCCTAAATATGCACATTTTTCCAAATTATGCAAGATTTTCAAATGAATAATGAGAAATATGCAATAAATCAATGCAAGACCTAATTGGAATAGTTAGTAAGATGCAAATGCTTGAAGCTATAGGTTCACCAAAATGTTTCATATGAAAAAGGAGAATGACAATAACTAGAATGTGAACTATATCAAACCCTTTTCCATATAACATTCAAGGACAAGGCCGAGCCAAATCACTACCAAATGAAGGACTCAACTACCAACCTTGTGCTCCTATATGCTATAGATGGATTAGATTTAACTTAGTCTTTTTCTTAAACCCTAGGTTAACAATGCATGAAAACCTTAGTTTTATAATGATTTGCTTATAACAGATAAAATACAACAGAAACCCAAAAACTAATCACACGGGGATAATCAGGGGGATGATAAAACATGTCTCTAAAAAGTAGAGGTGTTAGAGGACCTTAGTGGTACTGCCCAGGTCCTGACTGAAATAATTAGTTGAAGGTGTAAACTAAAAGGTTGCTCCAAATGCTATCCTGATTCCAAATCTAAACCCAAAAAAGGTAGAAGGACATGGGTAGTACTGCCCAAGTCCTTGGTGAGGGAATACTCTGAAATTGTCTTCAGATCCCAAAACCTTAATCTGTACCCAATCTTCATGTAGCTTTGTATTTTCTAGATCTCACTCCTATAACATGCACATAAGATGACAAGAGAGGGTTTGGGGGGTTATGGTGTTTAGGGACTTGCCTCAATCAAATTATGGGATAGAATTCAAGCTTCCCATCACCATTGATTGATAAAGAGTGTGTGTCCTTGTGGGGGTAGAGGCTAAAAACAATGATAATATAATAATCCAAATGATTATAAATAAATAATGATATCACCTATGTGATGAACCCTTAGAGTGATGAAGATCCTTCAACTCCTAAGGAGGATAGATGATAGCTCCATATTTGTGACAACACACAATAAAAATACACAAATCTACTCTAGAATCATAATGAATGCTCTTTCTTGCTTTACTTCAAGATCTCAAGTTATTTATTTCCATCCTAGAGGATGAACTCAAAAGCACACTTATATATGCTTTTCTGCTTTCAATGAACAATTCAAACCAAAAGAGCAGGCAAGGATAAACCTCTAGAGAGGTAGAGAGCTGAAATATACTTAAATTAGTCCTGACCTAAAAGGAGGGACCTGGGTGGTACTACCGAGGTCCTTCAACCTTGTTTGGGTCTAGGATAAGCTAAATAAAGGGGCTCATATATCAATTTCATCTTGGTGTCGGGCAATTTTGCATCGGGATAACTATTTTGATGATATAATACAATTAAGGGACCTAAGAGCTAGATAAGGAGGTAAAAAGATATGTAGACACTCTTTACTCCTTAACACAACCACTATACCTTCATGGTAACTTTTATCTTAACTATTTATGGCCTACAGCTTCTAGCCCTTTTCAACCTATATAGACTTTCTTTTCAAATTTTATCAAACATATGAGGTGATTTGGATGCCTTCACCCACTCCTTCATCTTTACCTATTCTACCTATAGTCTCCCAACCTTAGTCAATTGCTTCAGTTCCTTCTATTCCTCTAATAGGAGAAGGACATCAAACTATGTTAGCAGACCCTCTTTCTCTAGAGTCTCTAGCACACACTAGACATAACCAACTTTTTATATCATGTAAGCATCAATGACATGCTATGCTAGAGCTCACTTTTCCTATCCTCTTGATTCTCAGCCTCCCTTTGATTCTCATCCTCCTTCCAATCCTTTGCCTCCTCCTAGACTTGCCCCTCCTCTTTATTCCTAGGAGCCAAATGAAAGGAACCAAATAAGAGTCCAAGTTGTCCTAGATCCTTCTAGCAAGCTTTCCTTGATCTCAATCATTCCTAACCAACCACCTTTCTCCCAACCTCTAGATTTTCTGAATGTGAGTGTCATCTTTAGCACCACCCTCTCTTGTCCATTTCACACAAACCCACCATCAAATATTCTCATAGATTTGACTCTCCACCTTAGGCATCGACATTCCCCATCCACCACCCAAAAGGAAACCTAAACATTATCCTACTCCACCTTTTAGAAGGCCAAAACCCAACACACAACCACCACCTCTAAGCCCCTCTACATCACTACCCACTAGTGTGGAGGTCCTGTCTCCACCCTAGTCTATTATTCTTGCTGTTGGGTTGAATTATTGACTTCCTTTTATAATGTTTTTATATGCTCTTAAGACCTTTTTCATATCATCCTGCACATTACCATTATTATATGTTGTTTCCCATATACTTTTCAAAGACTTTAAACCTATGCTAATAAAATGGAATATGGTGATAGTGGATGACTTAAATTACAAATATGCATGTAATATAGATAGAATTCCATAGTTTAATATGAAATCTATTTTGTGTGCATATGTTTGGATAATTAACCTTGTGCAGCAAAGACATGGCATCTAAGAAGAAGTGATTGTAACAAGTTGCAGAATAGGGGAATTAAGTAAAGTTCATCTCAAATGCTAGAAGTGGAGACCAATGAGGATGAACGTGATCATCATGGAAAAATAATTACAAGGGAAGAAGAAGACTTGTTCTAGAATTCTAATCGCAGCTTATGTGTTTTCATTCATGGGCCGTTGAATATGAATTACTATTTGAATGGAACTCTGCTTCCTTTGTTTCAGTTAGATAAATAAACTAATCTCGAACCTATACCCTAATATCTAAGGATGAATTGATGATCAAGTTAGCTGGTAGTTACATCATACTCTCCTATTTCTATATAAGTTAGGAGGGATGAGTTCCATGGTAAGTTAGTTCTTTTTCCAAGATACTTTATTTTTACAGTTGCTCAATAGTTACTCTATTTTTTATGTTGGAAGATCCAGACATGTTTTATTAAATAAAATTTGAAAAGATCCTGTTTCTGATATGAAGTGAGTACAACTATTTGTTATGAGAATCTGAAGTAGATTTAGTTTCCATATTAAGTGAGATAGGTCCCTAAGCTAGCCACTCAAGGTACTAACCCTCACTTTGTATCTTTCCTTATTTATTCATGCATTTCTAGTTAAAACTATTTCATGTTATTTTATAAAGTTGTATTGTGGAATGAGTAAGATATTTTGATTACTAATTCTAGTAGTTATGATTCATGAATAGATTGTATAATTTAAGTCCTCTAGAGGTTAGTGTCAATTCTCTTATCATTCTGTGTATTTTGAGTTAATTTTGTAATTCTCTGTTGAATATAGCTATCTTCGGCTTATGCTGAGGGTACCTATAGCAACTAGATTTTTATTTGTTTTTGTTGTCCTTAAATTTCTATGAACTTCAGTAAATTAGGATAATTAGAATAAGTCCATATGAGTTAGTTTAGGATAGAAATGAGTCTTGAAGACATATATAATGCAGGCAGATCATCATAAGCTTACCCTCCTTGGTCGATAATTCAATGTAGGAATGAAATGATAGAGTGGACTATTCAGATAGGTTTATCCCTAAATTTTGTTTAAGTCTACAACGCATTAGTTTTCCTCCACATTTTTGGCGCCATTGTCGGGGATGGTGCTACCTTCATAGTCTCATTAGTTTTTATATGCTTTCATAGTTTAAATTATACTTTCAGCATTAGACTTATTAAATTCACTTTTTGGAAACACCAGATATCCTACTAACATTGTGCAGGACCATGGAAATATCAAGCTTAAACTACTGTATGCAGAGGTAGAAAGATCACCAAGGTAGATTCCTCCCTTCAACTTCTCAAGATAACAAGGACACAGCTGATTTTATCAACTACATAGTAGAAAGTGCTGAAGAAGAGATTCCTCTTACATCTTCATCAACACCTCCTACATCTCCATCAACTTCCTCCACATCCACATAAGGGACTTTTAGAACCATGGTAGATGCTATAGTAGAGGATCCTCCAAGACAAATGACGTTTGAATTCCCTATCCCAGACCAAGCACGGGCTGCTACTATGAAAAATATACCACCTTCTGCATTGCTTGTTTTCTACAGCTTGGTGACTAAAGACCTTAACACTTTCCTATTTGAGTTTGATGTCTTGTGTAGGAGTTATGACTACACCACTAATCCTTATAGACTCAAGCTCCCTGCCACACTAAAAAATGCTTCTTTAAGGTGGTTTATGGGGTTGGGGAAAGATGTCATCTCAGGCTAGGATACCATGAAGACAAAGTTCCTAGAAAAATATAAAGACTATTGTAGAGGCCATGATAGGAGGAGAGATGACATCTTCCGGATGTCACAGAAAGAGGATGAACCACTAGAAGACTATGTTGAATGATTCAAGTTTGCCTTGAAGAAAAACCCTCAAAATAGATTGTCTGAAGAATCATTAAAGCTGGTCTTTTTTAGGGGAGTTAATGATGAATGCATGGACACCCTCAATCTCATTGGAATGGGGGATATATCTCAACTTCCCTTTGAAGATGTCTGCAGAGCTTACAGAAATTATTCTAGAACCTTTTCTAGAAAACCAAGGGGAGAACGGGTAGCCATCACAGGCAAGGCAACTAATGGAGTTTCAAGAGTGGAAATTAGTAACCTGCTGACCAACATGAAGGAAGACATTATTAGCCATATGGCTACATAGCTAGACACTCTTCATATCAAGAAGAAATGGGAAGAGGTAGATGAAATGCTTACTGAATACTGTCCCAGCTGTAGACAGAGGAAGGCCAATTGTAAATGAAAAAGGGTGGCCAATATCCAGCAAGAAAAGATAGAAAGGCTAGAATTACAACCATTTGAAGGAGAGGATGTGAAACTATTCTTCATAGCTCAGAGGAGACCTTGGCAGCAAAGGCAAGGTATTCCCTCTAATCCACTTAAATTTAATTCTTTCTTTCCTACTGCAAATCAAAACTTCTCTGCTTGGAATACTCAGCAGTGGCCTGGTAATCCAAATGCATGGAAAAACCCACAATGGCCTACCCCACAAACTGGTTGGAATCAACAACAACCAAATCCATGGCCTCAACAAAATTTCTAAGGTCCCAACTATAACCCCCAGTGGCCTACTCAGCAGTAACAATGGCAATCTCAATGGAACAAGGGCCAACAATGGCAGCAAAATGCATAATTTTAGCAACCAATGATTCCATCTCAGCCATAGTAGCCAGCTATAATGCCACCATCAACACCTCAAAATCCACCTCCTATACCTACCCAAATCCTTGCCCAACCTACACCTAACCCTAACAACAAGCCTATCTAGCAAGCTTATACTAACGAGTTAATGCAATATCCCACCTATGGAATGGAAGTGAGTAATGTTCATCTTAGATCAGGGAAGCAATTTGCAGGGCCTTATCTCCCCAAATCACAGAGCTTGAAGATGAAGAACCCACCGAAGCAGCCTCAAATACACCACCTTTGGAACCTGCATTATCCCAAGATGCCCAAACTGCCTTACATCAGAAGCCTCCTCCTTTCCTTGAGCACTTGGCCATGCAAAAGCAAACATCCCAAACTAATACTATCCTTCTCAGCTAGCTAAAAGATATAAGCATCAACATTCCCTTAATCCAAGCAATCAAGGATATTCCTATCTACACCAAAACTATTAGGGATCTTTGCATAAAGAAGCCAGGAAGGAAGAGAATAGATCCCCAGACAGTGTATGTTTTAAGTAATCTTGTTGATATCATGTTAGGTAATATAACTATTCCCAAATATACACATCTAGGTAGTCCAGTGGTGGATGTCAAGATCAATGGGACTTTGATTAAGAATACTTTGATAGATTTAGGTATTGCAATTAATGTCAGGACCAAGGAGACAATGCAAACACTCCAATTGGACAACCTTAGGCCTACTTAGACAGTCTTACAATTAGCTGATAGGTCTACAGTCAAACCTGAAGGAGTCATAGAAGATTTGGTCATTGCATTAGATTCATGGGAATACCCTATTGATTTCATAATTTTGTAGCCAAAGGTTAATCTTGCTGGTTATCCTCTTATACTAGGAAGACCATGGCTTGCCACTGTTGATGCATTTATAGGTTGTAGGTCTAGTAACATGATCATATCCAATGGGACGGTGACCAAGAAATTGGTTTTATATCCACCAGCCCAGCCATACCATGAGCTTGAACAAACCATTTGGCCTATCCTGGAAGATGAAGACACCTATTCCTTACAAACCCTGATGACTATTGAATTTAGCCCCTTATTGGATATCCCAGATGAAGATGAGTTAATTGCTCACATCATACAAAATGACTATGTGAGGCATCCACAGTAGAAAGACTACCTATCTTGCTTACAAGACCCTTTAAGCAACATAATACCTAGCAGTTCATTAGAAGAAGTCTCCCAGATATTCCATGTGTTATTACCTCAGCAATGCTTACCTGTATTACCCATCCTTGATCTGTCTTCTATGCAAGAACTATCCAAACAATTAGAAATTAAACTAGGTAAGATGTTTAATATTAACAATACATTAACTGATGAACAACAACAATCCTTGCATGACATATTGCATACACACTCAGCAGCATTCACCTGGGATTACAATGACATGAAAGGCATTGATCCCGCCTTATGCATGCACAAAATATATATTGATGATGGCTATAGACCCATCAAGTAGCAACAGAGATGCGTGAACCCTACCCTCAGAGAAATTGTGAAAGTTGAGCTTCAAAAGCTTCTGGATGTAGGCTTTATATACCCCATTTTAGACAGTGAATGGGTTTCACCATTGGTCGTAGTGGCCAAGAAAGGTGGCAAATGGAGAGTTTGTGGTGATTACAGGGAACTGAATATTGCTACAAGAAAGGATCACTTTCCATTGCCATTTATTGACCAAGTTCTTGACTCTTTAGCAGGCAAGAAATATTTTTCTTTTCTTGATAGTTTTAGTGGTTATAACCAAATTAAGATTGCTCTAGAGGATCAAGATAAGACAACATTACTTGCCCTTGGGGGACATATACATATTCTATCTTACCCTTTGGTTTGTGCAATGCTCTAGCAACATTTCAATGAGCACTCCTCAGTATTTTCTCTGATTTTGCCCATGACAGAATGGAGATTTATATAGATGACTTCACCACATATGGTGACACATATGATGAAGCCTTACACAATTTGGAGAAAGTGTTGAAAAGATGCACAAAGCACAACCTCTCTTTGTGTAATGAAAAGTGTTTTCTAATGATGACACAAGGAGTAGTCTTGGGACATTTCATCTCTAGTGCAGGAATACAAGTAGACCCAAAGAAGATTGAAGTTATTTCCATCTTGCCTATTCCACATAAACAAAAGGATGTAAGGAGCCTCCTCGGACATGCAGGATACTACAGGAGGTTCTTTCAGGATTTTCACAAGATTATTGTACCTCTGTTTACTTTTTTGACCAAGGATAGTAAATGTGCATGGACACCAGATTGTTAGATTTCCTTTAAAAATCTAAAACATCATTGACACAAGCCCCTGTTCTTAGAGGTCCAAATTGGACACTACCTTTTCACATCCATACTGATGCATCCAATTTTGCCATTGGGGCAATCCTAGGCCAATAAGAAGGAAACAAGGAATATGTCATATACTATGTGAGTAAAAATCTGCAAGAAGCTGAGTTAAACTACATAGTGATAGAGAAAGAGATGTTGGTAGTTGTTTATGCAATTAACAAATTCAGGCACTACATAACTGGTTACAAGGTTTTCATACATACAAATCATGTCACCATTAGATATTTGATGAATAAGCCAATAGTGGGTAGAAGACTTGTACGATGGTTATTGTTGTTATAGGAGTTTGATATTACAATTGTTGATAAGCCAAGTGATGTAGAGGCCAATGGAGATACACACAACTTCAATGGAAGTATTGTTTCACAAGCTTCAAGGTCCATAAACCTACAACAAGGACTCACATGTCATATGGCTTAAACCTCTCAATCTCTTCAAGACAAATGTGTTGGGGTCCATTGACACCTAGGACAACCTATGCAAACCAACGAAGGAGTTCCTACACCTACCCAAGCAACACTTCACAACGCTGTCCTAAACCTTATAGCCCTACTTTTAGGTCTGACAGAGGTTTTCTTGGATTCCAAATACTTACATGACCAGATCAATGATGTTTAAGATACCCTTTAGGAAGCCTGATAACATACTAAAAACTTGACATGGGTTATTTAAGAACATGTGTCACTGTCAATAGGGTTGTCTTAGTGCCAAAAGCCCTAATTAGGCCTACTTAACAAAGCAAGTACCCTATGGTGGAGTCATAGAACCTTATTCATCATTTGGAAACTTCAAGGACAAGGTAAAAACACAATTTCCAAGATTGTTTTGCTCCCACAATCAATTGTGACAAAATTCACTATGATGTTCCTCTTCTAGTTGCACCTAACACATGGTGATGTTAGGTTTCTTCAACAAAACTTCCTCCAATCCACTGCAGGTGACTGGGCACTCCTTTATGATTCAAGATACAAGTACTTCAAGGGAAAGCTTCAGTTTTGTTGGTTAGGCCCATATGAGATTAAATAGGTCTTTCCTAATGGAGCAGTTCAATTGCAGACTATTGATGAAGTTCGATTTTCACAGTTAGTCAATGGGCACACGCTTAAACTGTATAAAAAGCCACTTCAAAAAGATGAATTTCTTGTTTCTTTAGTTGCTTAGTATGGTCCTCTTGACATTCCTGATGATGATGATGCTAGCACACTAATTGATACACCTTCAGATGTTGATCAACCAACACTGTCCAGTGATGTGGAGGTTGAGTTACAATACTCAACTCTGGTCACTGACAATTAAATTTCTTTGCTTTAAAATCACATGCACACATAGCACAATTTCCATGGTTACAACAAGTTATTTCCACTAGGACCTATTTTTCACTCATATAGTAGGGACCTGACTCAGCTACGCCCTGATATATTGTATTCACAATTACATAGTCGAGACCTATGTTGGAGGCACCCATAGCAACTTTTGTATGCAGCTCTCTTCCATAGCTTGGTGAACAATACCTAATTTTTCTTGCCCATTCCACATGCCCACATTCATTTCTAATCGCTATGTTCTATTGTTTCAAGTGTCAATTCATATTTATGAGTTGGTACTTTTCTTCGCCATATTGCACCATCACATTATATATCTATCATCGTACTTGCCAACTTACCATTCGTCGCATGCATATCATATCAAATCATCAGCATTTGTTCACAAATTCCAAGGTATGTTAATTATCCATTTCCAATTCATATGTACATTTGATAACTTTCAATTATTACAACTAGATTTCTTTTTATATTCATGATTACTCGTAGTTTATTGCATGCATGCAAGAATATTACCCACCATTTATTTTAATCACTACTCCTCATTCTGTAATACCTGCCATATGAAGTGAGGTCACTTCAAAATTAAGTTGGGGGGAGGGGTTTATTTTTTTATTTTCACCATTTGAATATCTCTTGCCTTTCAAGAAAACCAGATAAACGTCATGCGCCATGAACCTACTTTGTTCTGCCAACAAGTGAATTTTTTACCCTGAGGAAGTCACAGTGGAGAGGAAAGAAGAGGCAGATTATAAGATTGGTTCTTTTGGGGTGGCAAGCTGAAACTACATATATTGACATTGTCCAGTAGAATTGACACTGTAAAGTTTGTAATTTATAGAAATAATGGGAGGGGATGTAATCAAAAGAGAGCCCTCAGCACATAAAGAAATACTGGAGGATGTGATTGTTCTCCCACTCTTTACAAGAATGGGTTGGTTAGATTACTTCCTAAAACTGATAGAGTATGATGATGAGATGGTGAAGGAATTTGCATTCACACTATAGTATGATGAAGCAATGGTGAAAGGGTTGACTGTAGATGCTTCCGAGTTAGCTATTACTCAGGTCATAGGGTTGCCACGAACAGGGTCCGAGTACCCAACTAGAGCTGATGTAGCCATGACAAGGGAGGAATTTTGTGAGAGAGGTGAACACCTAGAATCCACCACACAAGGTACGAAGAGATTATATCTTCCCTTCTTTTGGGGGAAATGTGTCTTATACATCATCAAGTATATTACCTGTGATGGTTGATACAATATGTTATATACTGTACATCTCAAATTGCTCAATCATTTACAGCATGAAAAATTTTCCATTGTTCCAAATTTTCTGTATAGTATTTTGAAAAGGATGTCTTCAGAATATCAGAAACAACAGACAGACACCACTCTTTCCCACCATTGTTTAATAGTTCTGTTAATAAAGAGGATTTTGAGAATTCAGTACACACAAGTTGAGTGGGAGCCTTTCAAACAATGTGTGGATATTTCAACACTATTAGAGGCACCAGAACCAGAAGATGAGATTCCATATGAGCCTAAGCCTCCAATCAAAACTGAGCATGAAGAGCCACAAGATGAAAATCCTACATAATCTAGGCTAGTAGTAGCTGAAGAACCCTCAACATCCACCCCTAAAGCTAAAAGAAGCACTCCTTCAACATCTGGTAAAGAAAAGAAGAGTAGGAAGGGTGTGAGGAAGCATAAGAGTACAATAAAAGAAGAAAATATAGGGGAAAGGAGGAAGAATAGAGACAATAAGAGGAGGAAAAAGGGAGATAATCAAGAGATTGTCACTCCTAGACGATCAAGTAGGCTAAAGAGGCAAAGTGCTAAAGAAAAAGTTGTTGAGAAATAGAAAAGAGAAGACAAAAGTAAAGGCCAACAGGACAGTGATCCAATTCCACTGAATCTAGATTCAAATAGAGGGGAAAACCCTCCTGATGATGTCTCTGCTGATGCATGTGGAAATGTTAACATGTCTACAAAGAAAAGAAGGTATATTTCTTCTTCTAATTCTGAGTCAGAAGATTTGTTTACTGCAATAAAGATGGGTAAGTTTGTGCCTGATGATTCTGCTAAAGAAATTTTTGATGTTCCTGAAGAAGGAGATGATGAAAGTTTAAATGTTGAAAAAGAAAAGGAATTATTGGAAGATAGAGATATTAGGAAGGAACTTCAAGAATCCTTGGATAGAATAGGATAGTTGGAAGAGCAGGTAAAGAGGTATGAAGAAAAAGATAAAGAAAAAGAGAAAAGGATTCAAGAGTTGGAAGAGGAAATTCAGACTTATGGCCATGGTTCTAACTTAGATTTATTGGCACAATTGACTGAAAGTAAAATAAAAATTGAAGAGGAAGAAGTACTCACTCTCAAACCTCATGTGACAAAAACCCCAGAGTACCATACCACTCTACCTCTAGGCTTTGAACTAATGAAATTAACTGATGAAACCAAGTAGGAAAAAGAGAATTGGGAAAAAGAGAAACACAGTCCCAATGCATCAGTTGAAGAAAATGATTTGATATTAAAAAGGTTGGAGAATCGTCTAACATAGGTTATTAATAGAGCTAAACAAATCATTGGGACTGTGTTTCTCTTTTTCCCAATGCATCAGTTGAAGAAAATGAAAAAGAGAAACATAGTCCCAATGCATTAGTTGAAGAAAATGATTTGATATTAAAAAGGTTGGAGAATCATCTGACATAGGTTATTAATAGAGCTGAGCAAATCATTGGATGCAAACCTCCACCAAGAATTTATGCATTGTTTTTAAAAGAGAAGTTTCTTAGTTTTCAGTTCAATAGATTTATTAATAATCAAATTGACTTGTATTCAAGGTACAGCTTTTGTAATTATTTCAAAGAGGTTAGTTTAGAAGAATAAGATCAATTGTGTGAATACTATATACATAATTACCTAGTGGATGAGGACACAAAATGGAACCCTTGCATCTATGTTGGGGATCTATAGATCAGAGCACTAATGTCATACTTTAGAAATGAACAACTTAGGGGAGAACTGATGGATCAATATGAGGAATAGGAAAAGAAAGTGCCACTGGAGATTAGGAAAGAAGCCTTAAACCCTGAAGTGATCCTAACCCAATGGCTAATAAGGGTCTAGGTAAGGTGATCATGGATTTAAGACTCAGGGATTATAGAAGGATAAAGAGATTAGCAGTGTCCATCATTCAGAATTGCTAGAGGTATGTATAGAGTAGGTGGGATAGCCTAACTCTAGAATTGCAAAAGAAGGAACCACACTCTTTCCACAACTTTATGAATAGGTTTGAGAGGTTACGCAGGTATAACCAGATCTTAGAGAAAAAAGGAGTAGTATGGTTACCTCTTACTTATGAACCTCCTATCTTTCTTTATCCAGTACCACACTGGGAAAGAGGGAGAGGTGATAAGTGTAGGCGTGCTAAGCTAATCAGGATGGAGAGACTTGCATGCTACAATGGATTTTATCTCAAATAAGGAGGAGTCAAAGAAAACATGGACCTTAGAAAAATCAATTTGCATTATAATCTTCTGCACTAGATGTTTAGTTCCTTGATTTTGCTTGGGGACAAGCAAAAGTCTAAGTTGGGGGGAGATGTTGGGTTGAATTATTGACTTCCTTTTATAATGTTTTTATATGCTTTTAAGGCCTTTTTCATATAATCCTACAAATAGTTTACAGACATTACCATTATTATATGTTGTTTCCCATATACTTTTCAAAGACTTTAAACCTATGTTGATAAAATGTAATATGGTGGTTGTATTATCAAGTGGATGACTTAAATTACAATTATGCATGTAATATAGATAGAATTCCATAGTTTAATATGAAAGCTATTTTGTGTCCATATGTTTGGATAACTAACCCTATGCAGCAAAGACGTGGCATCTAGGAAGGAGTGATTGTAGCAAGTTGCAGAACAGGGCAATTAAGTAAAGTGTAGTTCAAATGCCAGAAGTGGAGACTGATGGGGATGAACATGATCATCATGGAAAAATAAATACAAGGGAAGAAGAAGACTGGTTCTAGAATTCTAATTGCAGCTTATGTGTTTTCATTCATGAGCCATTGAATAGGAATTACTATTTGAATGGAACTCTGCTCCCTTTGTTTCAGTTAGATTAATAAATTGATCTCAAACATATACCCTGATATCTATGGATGAACTGATGATCAAGTTAGTTGGTAGTTACATCGTACTCTCTCATTTCTGCATAAGTTAGGAGGGATGAGTTCGATGGTAAGTTAGTTCTTTTTCCAAGATACTTTATTTTTACAATTGCTCAACAGTTACTCTATTTTTTATGTTGGAAGATACAGACATGTTTTATTAAATAAAATTTGAAAAGATCATGTTTCTGATATGAAATGAATACAACTGTGTTATGAGAATCTGAAGTAGATTTAGTTTCTAGATTAAGTGAGATAGTTCCTTGAGCTAGCCACTCAAGGTACTAACCCTCACTTTGTATCTTTCCTTATTTATTCATGCATTCCTAGTTAAAACTATTTCATGTTATTTTATAAAGTTGCATTGTGGAATGAGTAAGATATTTTTATTACTATTTCTAGTAGTTGTGATTCATGAATAGATTGCATAATTTAAGTCCTCCAGAGGTTAGTGTCAATTATCTTATCATTCTGTGTATTTTGAGTTAATTTTGTAATTCTCTATTGAATATAGTTATCTTCAGCTTATGCTGAGGGTACCTGTAGCAACTAGATTTTTAACTATTTTTGTTCTTACATTTTTGTGAACTTCAGTAAATTAGGATAATTAGAATAAGTCTGTATGAGTTAGTTTAGGATAGAAGTGAGTCTTGAAGACATATATAATGCAGGCATCATCATAAGCTTATGCTCCTTGGTCGATAATTCAATGTAGGAATGTAATGATAGAGTGGACTGTTTAGATAGGTTTATCCCTAAATTTTGTTTAAGTCTACAACACATTAGATTTCCTCTACACTTGCTACTCAAATACTTGTTCCTAGCAGCCAGGAATAGTCATTAGTGTCATATTATAACCCTAATTCATTTGTCTCTTCTCATGAAAAGTACATGTTTGAGTGTCATGCCCACATTTTACACGTGGACATGAAAACCAAACTAACAAACATTTTCTAACCTAATGCTAAAAACCCCTCATGTGCAACATTCACGCTCGACGGTACACACACTTAACATTGTTGCATGAGCATCTAACATTGAGCATGCCGCAAGAAAGCGAAGCAAAAACATTGAAGTCATGGAACTGTGAAACTCTTTTTGCCTCCCTTAGATACATGGGTTAACTTACAAGGTTAAGGTGTCACAACAAGCATCACCATGATGGGGTAATCTCCATCAAGAACCATCCCTAGGGTTCCTAGGAGAAAATGAGAAAATGGTTTTGACCTAAGTTGAAACCCTAACCCTAGAAATTAAATAACCAATTAAATTTATCTATAGTTTGGAAGCAAATAAAGCTATAATCTACTCTAATCCAACATCATTAGTTCAACTAAGTATTCACATCAACTAACCGATCTCTCCAAATTTTAGTAGCATATCATTATAAAGGTAACTAGGGGGTTTGATTAGAAACATGTGTAATAAATTAAAATCTAAACTATAGAACCTTACCAAATAATCTAAATTTCACTTAAGTGGGTTTATAAAAGCACAAAAGTTTAAAATTTGTTTAACAATCCTTAATCATTAGAGCAACTTTCTCCAACCCTAAAATAGGCTTATAAAAACACTAAAATCCTTATTTCCACTCACAAATGTTTGATGTTTAAGTGCAGGTTGAAATTGAAGGAACTAGGGAAATCTCTTCCCTAATGGGAAGATTATTTTCCAACTAAGTTTAATTTGATTTCAAAAAGTTTCATTTCTATGTTTTCAAAATTAGTTTACTAACCCTTTTTTTACTTTAAAAAGGAAATGATACTTAAAATAAAAAATAGTGCTTTGGATGATTATATCATTGTGTGTGTGTATATGTATGTATATATGTATGTATATATGTATGTATATATATGTATATATATATGTATATATATATATATGTACATATATATAGATATGTATATGTACATATATATATAGATATATATATGTATACATATACATATACATATACGTATACATACATATATACATATACGTATACATACATACATATATATATATACAACAATGCAACCAAACTATGTGCATATTTAGTGCTTTGGATGATTATATCATTATTTGTGTGTGTGTGTGTGTGTGTATATAATTTTTTCAATAATGTAACTGTGCAAGAAATTATAATAAAATTATATATATAAGAGTATATATATAAGAAATGTGTATATATACATTCATAGACTATATATATAAATACTTACATAGATTGTGTATATATATTTATATACACAAACTATATATATTTAAATATATACGCAAAGTGTATATTGCAAAAGTAGCAAACACTAAAAATTAAATCTTTGTTCTAAAAAATAGATTGGGGTTTATTTATTTGTTTTCCAGGGGTTGGGGGCAGGGCCCGCGGACCTATGTGTCCATAGCCTTAATAGGCTCGCGGCACATAGGCTACAACCTGTGGTAGGGGATGGAGCCCCCACACCAGAGCATCGCTAGTGGCACTGTGGGGTGGGATCTCCCCCACTCGGCATAGTTCCTATGGGAGGCACCTTACACTAGACCCCACAACGCCACTACACCAAACAGCAAAAGTTTTTATTTTTTTATTTTTTTAAAACTCTTTCATTATCAATGCCCTAAAATGAATATTCAAGTTGTTGTTTATATATTAAAAAATGAAACTTTAACTTGACATTAAAATCTACTCAATAATATATATATACTCTTTGTTGTTCCTTTTATCTGGAAAATGTATGGGGCTCTTAATTAATTCAAAAGCTTCTTTAATTCGAAAGCTTGAAACTCAAATTACAATAAATTGTAATTGATAACATAGAAACCAATGCTCATGCAAAAACCAAGCACTCCAAATAACTAAAGTCAAACAAAGTCAAACCTTCTATTAACTACCTGTCCTTGATGTGGGTGCCCAAGTTTTCCCAAGTTAACTTTGCCAACATCAAATACATTTCCAAGTAAAAGCAACAATAGAAAGTCCTAAAATTTGGGCGTCCAAGTTTGCATAATCTCTTTTTGTTGACTAAAGTGATCAACACACATCAATCTCATGCAAACAACATGCAAGATTGATGTCCCCAAAGTTATTCTGAATTACCTTGTTCTGTACATGCAAGTGACATGCAAACACCTAATTCAACATGCAACTTATACCCATTATCTGAAACACTGAGATATACCATCCTGAAAGTTTCTAGAGTTGGAGTGTTCTACAAGTAATCTCTCAAAATTGACATGTAATAACATGCAAGATCATATAACTGACATGCAACAACATGCAAGCACATGCAAGTAACATGCAAGCAACATGCAAGTCCATAGAAGCAACATGCAAGCACATGCAAGTAACATGCAAAAAGATACAATGACATGCAAGTACATGCAAGTGACATGCAAAAATATGCAAATCCATGCAAGCTTTTATGAACACATGCAAGCAATATCCAATTCATGCATCTCTAACACTTTAGTTAACTCCAACATTATATCCATGCAAGGTGTCTTAATATTATCCACTCATGTACATAAAAAAGCATGACTCTAAGTATAAATATAAATCCCCATCAAAAGGGGACGCCCAAATTTAACTCCCACTTACTAGGAGTTATCAAACTCTCAAAATAGACTTAGGAGAAGTCAACAAAGTCTTCATGGCCCCCACTCTAAATGTGGATGCCCAAGTTTGATCCTATTAATTAGGAATTTATTGTAATAAGTCAAAGTGATATAATTAATAAATAATTAATCTCTCAAAGTCCTATGTGTTGGGGAATACATTCCAAGAACTTTGCAGACTGATGAATTGGTTAGGATTGCAAGTTAATGGCAACTTATCCCAACATTCTCCCACTTGACATTATACATTGTGTTAGTTTCAAGACAGACAACTAAGAGGGGGGTGAATTAGTTGTCCCAAAGGTTTCCTTTTATTAACCACTTAAATCCTTTAGCATAATAATAAATCATCATGGAAACACAATGCAATAATTCAAGAGTAAAAACACATTAACACATATGACAATGAGATTTTAACGTGGAAAACCTAGTTAAGGGAAAAACCATGAGGTGACTAACCCAAGATTGCATTCTCTATTAAAAGAATAAGAGGAACAAAATGGCACATGCCAATTAGGGCTCACTGCCTGAGCACACTGTTCACAAGAGGCCCACTGCCTACAAGAGACACAATGTCTACAGAATAATAAATATTGCATACTTAAACTGAAGAATACCATCTTCACCATGCTTGAGTCAGTTCCATTTAAGCTCAATACTTTTGCTCTGCCTTTCACTCTTCTCCTCTCTACCACACTCTCATCTTCACCTCCTTACTTTGAAATGACTTTACAACTCTTATTTGTACAAGACCTTGACTTTGGGATAATCATCAAAGTTGGCACAATACATACTTTATTTTATTTTAGAGTAAAATACACAAATACAACTTGTCTTATTACAAAAGACTTCATGCAAATCACCACACAGTCGGCCACATATATCCAGGACTTCAATCTTCTTTGAGGAACACTCCATGCTTCACCAAACACCTTCAAGACCATCCACAAGATGTGCAAACCATCCAGTCGGCCATGATTATGAAGAACTTCATCATCTGAAAGTAAATCTTCAATTACGAGCTCATTCTTTAATGCGGATCACCAACACAAACTAGACACAATCTAGAGACCCCCACAAGCTTGTCTGAATCACCAAGAACATCCTTACCACTTATGTCTACTGAAATCATGCTCATCTTCATCTGGGACCTCAAGAACACATTCTATCATCACTGTCACATTAGAATGAATGCTTGCGGACCTCTAGACCATGAACCAATTGAGTTGTCAATTCACATTGGCTTCCTAAACACTCCATCAAATCTGTAGAACATGATATTGCATTTCTAGATCTTATCGGACCTATTTGTGTCACTCTATCACCTTTGAACACCTCCTAGATCCAGTTTCACTCAAGTGGCCATAACTTCTTGACTGATCATCTTTAGACACATATCTACAAACCCTTTGATGCGCATTCCCTAATCTCCATCTTAGCTAGGATCTTCACTTCATAGAGCTTCACTGTCTTTACTGTTCTTCTCTATTTCTGATAGGACTAATTTTCTCAATATCCTCAGCACATAGCTCATCCAATCCTTGACATCAATGCAATAGGAGTATGTTGACATCAATGACAACAGGAGTGTGTTGACATTAATGACAACACTGATTAGGCCCATACTTGCAACAATCTCCCCCTTTGTCATTGATGGAAACATATGATGTGAAAAACTATTTTAACCATCAAGACAAGAACTCCTCCTCACTTACTGACATAGCTTCTATTAACAGCAGTCATTCATATGTCTTCTCTTCCTTTACTGCTCCCCCTTTGATCAACAACCATTTTTATTTTTCACATGTCTTCTCTCCCCCTTTGACATCAATGGAAAAGGGCACATACTTGCAGTAATCAGAATCATACAGACTGCTCCCCCTGAGTAGCAAATTCCTATTATCAATCCGGATCACAAGATATGACTGTGAGATCCACCAGATTGATGCACATCAGTGCACCTTAATTAAGAACTGGAGGGGTAATAACCCCTAACTTCTCCCTGAGATACTCAAAAGAGTCCTTAGGTAGAGGTTTAGTAAAGATATCTACAATTTGATCCTTAGAGGGTACAAACTCCAATATGACTTCATTCTTGTTCACATGCTCTCTTAAAAAGTGAAACTTGATGGATATATGTTTTTTCTTTGAATGCAACACCAGATTTTTTGAAATGTTTATTGCACTTAAGTTATCACATAAGATTGTGATAGGTTCCTCATACTTCACTTTTATGTCTTTTAGCATTTGCTTCATCTACAATACTTGAGTGTAACTACCTGCTACTGTAATTTATTTTGCTTCTGCAGTGGATAGAGATATTGCCTCTTATTTCTTGCTCAGCCAAGAAACCAATCTTCTCCCCAAAAAGAATGCACTACCACTGGTACTCTTCCGGTCATCCACATCTCCTGCACAATCCACATCTGTATATGCATGAAGAGAGAAATCATGATCCCTAGGATACCATAAACCATACTCAATCATTCCTTTTAAATATCTGAGAATCCTCTTAACTGCCATGACATGAGATTCTCTAGGATCAGCTTGGAATCTAGAAATAAGACTAACAACATTCATAATGTCAGGTCTAGTTTGAGTAAGATACAATAGTCCTTCAATCATTAACGTATACTTTTTCTGATCAGCCTTAGGAGAGTCAACATCTTTGCTCAGTTTGCATTCGGTTGCCATGGGAGTATTGATTGGTTTTAAGTCTTCCATCCCAAATTTCTTCAACAATTATTTCACATACTTGGTATGAGAAATGAAGATTCCTTTATTTGTTTGAGTGATTTGCAAACCCAAGAAGAAATTCATTTCCCCAAACATAGACATCTCAAATTCACTTTTCATTTGATTTGCAAAAGTCTTGCACATACTATCTCTTCCTCCAAAAATGATATCATCAACAAACACTTCAACAATTAAGATATTTTCATGATCAATTTTGAAGTACAAGTTACTGTCAGTAGTACCTTTGTTGAAACCAATCTTCAAAAGATGTTTATCCAATCTTTCATACCAATCTCTTGGGGCTTGTTTGAGTCCATACAGTGCTTTCTTCAACTTGCAGACCATATCACTATGATTAGACAATTGAAATCCATCCGATTGCTCAATATATACTTCTTCTTCCAAGTCACCATTCAGGAAGGCAGACTTGACATCCATCTGATATACTTTGAAATCCTTGAAGGAAGCAAAGGCAAGAAATAATCTAACTGCTTCAATCCTTGCCACGGGAGCAAAAGTTTCTTCAAAATCAACTCCTTGAACTTGAGAATAACCCTTGTAAACTAATCTGGCTTTATTTTTTACTACATCACCATCTTCATTCAGTTTATTCTGGAAGACATATTTGGTTCCAATCACATTTTTGTTTCTAGGTCTGGGAACAAGATCCCAAGTGTGATTTCTCTCAATCTACATCAACTCTTCCTTCATTGCTTTAGTCCAGCTTTCATCATTGCATGCCTCACTTACTATTTTTGGTTCAATCTTTCAAATCAGACAATACTTTTTTGAGTCTTGAGCAATCTTTCTTCTTGTTTGAACACCTTTGCTTTTATCACCTATGATTTGGTCTTTAGAATGATTCAATCTTACATACCTGGGAGTTTTGGGAGCTTCTTGCACATCTATGTCTTGGATAGGTTCATTCAAACTTGTCTCTTCTTCCTGTATTTCAGGATTGTTCGGATCAGTCTGGGTCTAAATTTCAGAAGGGCTTTGAACCAAAACATCATTTTGATCATCTTCTTCATATTCATAAAACCTTGAAGGTTTTTCAATGCCTTCATCAACTTTCACATTTATGCTTTCTACAATCTTTCTCAATCTCTTGTTATAACACTGGTATGCTTTGCTTTGAGTAGAATAACCCAAGAATATTCCTTCATCACTTCTAGCATCAAATTTTCCAATGTCTTCATCTCTTTTAATGCAACATTTGCTACCAAAGACTCTGAAATACTTCACAGTAGGAGTGATACCAAACCAGAGTTCATAGGGAGTCTTACTAGTATTGCTTCTAATTTGTACTCTATTAAGAGTATAGATAGCAGTGCTTACAGCTTCTCTCCAGTAGATCTAAGGAACATTTGCTTCTATCATCATGGTTCTAGATGCTTCCTGGATGGTCTGGTTCTTTCTCTCTACTACTCCATTCTGCTAAGGAGTCCTTGGAGCATATAACTGTCTTTTTATCCCATCTTTCTCATAGAATTTTATGAACTCTCCAGATGTGAATTCTCCACCTCTATTAGACCTGAGACATTTTATGTTTAATCCAGTTTCATTCTCCACCATCACCTTGAATATTTTGAATTTCTCAAGAGCCTCATATTTTTCTTTCAAAAAAGTCACCCACATCATTTGAGAGTGGTCATCAATTAATAACATGAAGTATCTATCACCTTGCAAACTCCTAATTCTTGCCGGTCCACATAGATCAGTATGTACTAAGTCCAACAATCTGGTAGAAGATTGTTCCTTACTTTTGAATGTGACTCTGCTCTGCTTACCCAACTGACACTCTTTGCACAAACTATTAGTAGGTTTCACCAGTCTTGGAAGACCTCTTACATCCTGAGTGTTGCTTATCTTGATGATATTATCAAAATTCACATGACACATTCTCCTATGCCACAACCAACTCTAATCAATTTGAACAAATAAACAACATTTGCCAGTACCAACCAAGTGGAAGATGTTACCTTTTGTTTGAGTACCAGATGCAATCTTTGTTCTAGAACTTTCAAAGATCTTACATTTTCCATTTTTCAATCGGAGATGATAGCCTTTGTCCACCAACTGTCCAACACTGAGAAGATTGTGCTTCAGACCTTCAACATACAATACATCACTGGTTTTGTTCTTTTCATCAAAAGAAATAGTTCCTTTACCTCTGATTCTTCTAGTAGAATTATCACCAAATTTTACAACTCCTCCTTCATATCTTTCCAAATTTATGAACTTATTTTTGTCACCAGTCATATGGTGGGAGCATCCACTGTCAATGACCCTATCATCCTTTTCTTCAACTTGGGCAGCCAGAGCTCTTTCTATCATTTTATGATTGATAGATTCAGAGGGTATTGGATCTTCCTCCTTGATGGCAATAAACACCCAGTCACTTCTAGATTTATTTCCTATCTCTGATTCATCATCTGTTACTCCTTCATCATCATCATCTTCATGAACATAGTAACATTTCTTTTGGAATCTTGATCTATTTGGATTTTCCCTTGAAAATCTTTTTGGACACCTTGAGGCAAAATGACCAATCTTGTTACAGTTGAAACATATGAAGGGCAATTTTCCTTCATACTTATCAAATCCTCTTGGCAGTCTTTTTGCAATAAGGGCTTCAAGTTGAGCAGCTTCTACTTCATCTTCTTCTAGATCTTTTCTTGCTTTTTCATACCATGATAGTTTCTTTGAGGAGTTCTCTCCTGGATCAAACTTTTGTTTATCTTTTACAGAGGCACTAGCTTTGAATGCAGACTCAGTCTTGGAGGGTGCATCTCCAAACTTGGCCAATTCAAATGCAGCTAATTTTCCAACCAATTGATCTCTTGTGATGTTTGAAAAAGATATGAATTCTTCAATAGCAACAACCTTGTATTTGTAACCAGGAGGTAGGGATCTGAGAACTTTGGCAATAATCTCATCTTCATCCAAGATTCCACCAACACACCTAATGCCACAAACAAGCTCATTAACTTTTGGCATAAATGTAGTGATATTCTCATCTTTAGGTTTTTGAATTTTCCTTTCAGACTCTATAGCTTGGCACATTTAACATATTGGTCTCCATGCAGAAGTTGCAGTTTTTCCCAAATCTCATATGCAGTTTTTAGATCTATAACATTTTTCAGCTCTGAATCAGATAAGGCACTTAATAAAGCTTCTTTAGCCCAAAGATTGTCTTCAACATCTTTGATTTCATCTACAGTTGTCAGACCATTCTTTAGAGGAACATACTTCTTTGAAGTTATGGTCCAATATTGCATTCCCATACATTGCAAGTAACATTCCATGCAGCTTTTCCAAAGAGTGTAATTAGTTCCATCAAACTTTGGACTATCCTTCTTGTAGGAAGACATCCTAGATCTCCTCAAGTAGTTAAGCTCTTTTAGAGGAACTTATCTCTTATACCAATTGTTAGTTTCAAGACAGACAACTGAGAGGGGGGGTGAATCAGTTGTCCCAAAAGTTTCCTTTTATTAACCACTTAAATCCTTCAGCATAATAATAAATCAATCATGGAAACATAATGCAATAATTCAAGAGCAAAAACACATTAACACATATGACACTGAGATTTTAACATGGAAAACCTAGTTAAGGGAAAAACCACGGGGTGACTAACCCAAGATTGTATTCTCTATTAAAAGAATAAGAGGAACAATATGGCACATAACAATTAGGAAAGAGAATATAATAGGAAAGAGAGAAACTACAAAATCATACTATGTCTTTATACCACACTAACCTGTGCCAAACTGTGTAAAGTAAGATTTCTTTCAACACTCCCAAACTGAAAGGGTATCAACATTTAACATCCAAAATATGATGAAAATATGGCAGCAATAGATGTTAACCTCTTACTGAGAGTAGATCAAACTAGCCAAACATTCCCACAACAAAGGGAATTAGCCCAAAAACCACAAACCATTTCTGTACCTCTCCAAAGCAAATCCTCAGAACTAGTTCCATAGCTCAAGATCAAATAATAATTAGAACAATAGAAATTCATAAACCCATGCATCTAGCTCTCAACAATCATTTTCAAGACTAGTGTAAAAGAGAAGACAAGATACATATAAAGAATGCATCTAATAATTAGGTGGGCAACACCTATTAGATCATTTACCTACCAAGTAGACCAAGAGTGGGATACAAGATTGTCCTTGCATATAACACCAAGCAATAAAAGCTTATAATAAAAATAACCTTCTCATAAGGTCTATAATGGATGCACATCCATTTCCAAGTGTAGGCTTCTCGATCCTTTGGTTGACATGTCATAATGAGAAATATTTCCAACACATATCTCTAAGTTCAAGAGATATCAAGCCTCACCTAAGTCTCTCTAGTATCCATGAGTTTTCAACAATCAATCCATGCCAACTTCAAATGAAATTTGCACAATCCTGAAACTCCAAGCAAATGATTAATACTTTAAAAATCAAAGAGAACTAACCAAACCATTGTCAAAATTCCAACTCTAGAATTAGGAATATATCATGACATCATGATCTAACATCTTCTCAAAAGAATATCATATGCTCCAATGAACATATTCTTCTCCCAATAGCACCTATATCATGCCAAAAACTCTAACTCATGATCAAGAGTGCATCATGACATTATACTATACATCCTCTAAAATAAGGATCATATATCAAAAATTGATAAGTTATAAAATCAACACCTCACAAAAAACTCCAAGAGTCCTCCATGGAAAACCAAGATGTCAACACCTCTTCAAAAAATATGAAGATCTAACATCCTCTATCAATAGAACCAAAAATGTCAATAACCCTTACTGCAAACTAAAGGCATAGTCCAAGAGCTTCTTACATCACCAACAACCATTGTAAAAGATTATCCATCTTCTAAAAGGATTATGTATGGCTCACAACACTACACCAATGACAGTTCAAATACAATATCTTGAAATAAAGAAGATAGGATACTTTATGAAATTGCAAAAAACTCCCACTGAAAGTGATACCAATTTATGCATGGTATCATGATCAACATCATTACCAAAACTCCACTGAAAGTGAAAAAAGCTTCTCATGCAACATAACTATACTGCTATAGATTCCAATAAATAACTTAGGTAATCCAAACTACCCTTTTGTCTCAATACAAAAAATACCAATGTAATTAAGGTGACCAAGAAGAGGCCTACCAAATAGAACCCACATCAGTAACATGTAGAACAAATGTAACAAGGTATAATGTGTAGACTTATAAGACTTAGACACCAAAATCAACTCTAGATCTGATTTATCAAATAAATCCACATAGGAGAAACCCTAGATCATAAGAACCCAACAAGTAGCCTTGCAAATCTAAAATTGTTTCCATGCAGAATGTATCTAAACACAATTTTCCATAGATCTACAAACCAAAGATTTTGGTTAATATGTAAAACCTACAAAACCATATCTCTATAAATCTGAAATCACTTAAACATCCAAACATTCACACCAATGAACACCATCAAATATGTCATCTAAAATAATGGAATATCATAGATCTACAATCCCCCAATCTTTTGAAATAGGAAAACTTTGATAACCTACATATTCAAGATAGCATGAATATGAGAAAGGAGAAACCAGGTTCTTCAAGAGTGTCCATATCATAAAAATATCAACTCCACAACCTCCATACAACCAATGATAAATCATCCAATGCTTTCATGTAACCATGGATTGAAACCATGAACCCAACATAGTACTCCAAATTGTAGTCCAAGAAATGAGTGTTTTTCCATGTGATTCAGTGCCAAAAGTAACCATCCAACATAAACACTCTTTCACTGCACATGGCCACAAGGTAAAGGAATAAAAAAACCAAACAAGAGAATATACACATATTGTCAAAATGGAGCTCCAAGTCACCACCACAAGATAAACTCCATAAAGATCCATAACCTTGAGCCTAAAGATCCCGACAAAGATTCTTTTGATAATACCCATCTAAGAAGTAAATACCATGGCTTCCAAACTCATAGATCTGCAAAACAATGTTAACACATAGAACTTCCTTTGCAACTAAAATTCCTTCAATATTTTAGAAGAAAGCATCCTTCTCTCACTACAACCATTGGCACTGATACCACGTGTTGGAAAAAGGGAGAGAGAACAAGGTAAAGTTGCAACTATGTATCTTTAAATGTTTTCAAATATGAAATTAATAGTATGTGTAAATCTGAAAATTACTTTGAATTTAGATGTTAGAGTATTTCTCCAATTTAATCAGTGTAGTAGAAGAAAATAGCTTGCAAGAAGAAGACAAGTATTTACGTGGAGAAACCCTTTCGAGAAAAAATTCCACACCAAAGGTGTTTATTCTTGTATAAAATCTCTTGTGAAATATTACATTCAATACTGAAATCCTTTGATTCCTTGATGCACTTCAAAAGCTTCTTCAATCTTCAAACCTATAAAAACTTCAAAAAAAAACCTCTTGCTTTTTTCTTCCAAGTCAAAAAAGCTTCTTGGTTTTTTTCTTCTAAGTCTTTTACAAAAAAAAATTTGCTTTTTTGTTCTAAGTCTTTTTCACAATTCAACTCTCTAGAAAATGTATGGGGCTCTTAATTAATTCAAAAACTTATTTAATTGAAGAGCTTCTTAATTCGAAAGCTTGAAACTGAAATTACAATAAATTGTAATTGATAACATAGAAACTAATGCTCATGCAAAAACCAAGCACTCCAAATAGAGAAGAATGAAGTCAAACAAGTCAAACCTTTTGTTAACTACCTGTCCTTGACATGGGCACCCAAGTTTGCCCAAGTTAACTTTGTCAATATCAAATACATTTCCAAATAAAAGAAACAACAAAAAGTCCTCAAATTTGGGCGTCCAATTTTGCTCAATCTCTTTTTGTTAACTGAAGTGATCAACACACATCAATCTCATGCAAACAACATGCAAGATTGATGCCCCCAAAGTAATTTTGAATTACCTTGTTTTGTACATGTAAGTGACATGCAAACACCTGATTCAACATGCAACTAATACCCATTATCTGAAACACTGAGATATACCATCCTGCAAGTTTCTAAAGTTGGAGTGTTCTGCAAGTAATCTCTCAAAACTAACATGCAACAACATGCAAGATCATATAATTGGCATGCAACAACATGCAAGCACATGCAAGTGTTGGCAGTGAGCCTCCTGTGGATCTAGGTTAAGTTTGGCATTTGTAGCGAGCATTGACAACTCGAGATTTTGGTGCAATGGCAAATGATTCCAACAATTGGTATCAGAGCCATGGGTCACGGGTTTGAATCCCTGGGTTTGCGTTGAGGGGGGGTTGTTGGCAATGAGTTGCCCCCTTGTCAGTGAGGCGTTCAACATTGACCTCGAGATTTATGACATGGCAGTGAGCCTCCCATGGATCTAGGTTAAGTTTGGCATTTGTAGTGAGCGTTGACATCTTGAGCTTTTGGAGCAATGGAAAATGATTCCAATAGAAAGTCCATAGGAGTGGCATGCAACAACATGAAAGCACATGCAAGTCCATAGGAACAACATGCAAACACATGCAAGTAACATGCAATAACATGCAAGTACATGCAAGTCCATACAAGCAACATGCAACAACATGCAAGTAACATGCAAGTAACATGCAAGTACATGCAAGTGACAAGCAAAAATATGTAAGTCCATACAAGCTTTTATGAACCCATGCAAGCAATATCCAATTCATGCATCTCTAACACTTTAGTTAACTCCAACATTATATCCATGCAAGGTGTCTCAACATTATCCACTCATGTATATAAAAAAGACGCAACTTTCTAAATATAAGTCTCCATCAAAAGGGGACGCCCAAGTTTAACTCCCACTTACTAGGAGTTATCAAACTCTCAAAATAGACTTAGGAGAAGTCAACAAAGTCTTCATGGCCCCCACTCTAAAAGTGGATGCCTAAGTTTGACCCTATTAATTAGGAATTGATTGTAATAAGTCAAAGTGATATAATTAATAAATAATTAATCTCTCAAAGTCCTTATGTATTGGGGAACACATTTCAAGAACTTTGGAGACACGTGAATTGGTTAGGATTGCAAGTTAATGGCAACTTATCCCAACACTATTTATATTTATACACACACACACACAAATATATATATATATATATATATATATTATTGAGTATCTTTTATTGTCAAGTTAAAGTTTCATTTTTTTAATATATAAATGACAACTTGAATATTCATTTTAGGGCATTGATAATGAAAGAGTTTTAAAAAGAATAAAAAATAAAAAACTTTTGTTGTTCAACGTCGTGGTGCCGTGGGCTTTGGCATAGGGCGCCCCCACAGGCACTGTGGTGGGTGGGGGAGACCCCACCCGACAACACCGCTAGCAGCGTTGTGGTGTGTGGGCTCTGCCCCCCTTCATGGGTTATGGCATATGTGTCACGGATGGTGTTGTGGGGTGGGGTCTCCACCCCCCTCCACAGGTTGTGGCCTGTGTACTGCGGATCTATTAAGGCTGTGGACACAAAGGTCTGTAGGCCCTGGCCCCAGCCCCTGAAAAAAAACCTTGATCTATTTTTCAGAACACAGATTTCATTTTTAGTGTTTGCTACTTCTGCAATATACACTCTGTGTATATATTTAAATATATGCAGTCTGTGTATATAAATATATATACACAAAGCATGTGTATATATTTATATATACAATCTATGAATGTATATATACACATTTCTCATATATGTATACTGCTTTGTATATACAATTTTATTATAATTTCTTACACAATTACATTATTTAAAAAACTATATATATAATGCACTTAGTTTGGTTGCATTGTTGTGTAAAATATATATAGATAAATATATATTTACACACAAGTAATGATAGAATCATCCAAAGCATTATTTTTTTATTTTAAGCATCATTGCCTTTTTTAATTAAAAAAAGGGGTTAGTAAACTATTTTTGAAAACTTAGAAATGAAACATTTTGAAATCAAATTAAACTTAGTTGGAAAATAATCTTCCCATTAGGGAAGAGATTTCCCTAGTTCCTTCAATTCCAACCTACACTCAAACATCAAACATTTGTGAGTGGAAATGAGGATTTTAGTGTTTTTATAAGTCTATTTTAGGGTTGGAGAAAGTTGCCCTAATGATGAAGGATTGTTAAACAACTTTTAAACTTTTGTACTTTTATAAACCCACTTAAGTGAAATTTAGATTATTTGGCAAGGTTCTATAGTTCAGATTTTAATTTATTACCCTTGTTTCTAATCAAACCCCCTAGTTACCTTTGTAATGTTATGCTACCAAAATTTGGAGAGATTAGTTAGTTGACGTGAATACTTAGTTGGACTAATGATGTTGGATTAAAGTAGATTATAGCTTTATTTACTTCTGCACTATTGATAAATTTAATTGGTTATTTAATTTCTAGGGTTAGGGTTTTGACTTAGATCAAAACCATTTTCTCACTTTCTCCTACAAACCCTAGGGATGGTTCTCAATGGAGACTACCCCATCATGGTGACACTTGTTACGATGCCTTAACCTTGTAAGGTAACCCCCATATCTAAGGGAGGTGAAAAGAGTTTCGCACTTCCCTGACTTAAATGTTTCTACCTCACTTTCTTGTGGTGTGCTCAATGTTAGTTGCTCATGAAATAATGTTAAGTGCATATACCATCGAGCATGCATGTTGCACGCAAGGGGGTTTTAGCATCAAGTTAGAAATTTTTTGTTAGTTTGGTTTTCATGTCCACGTGTAAAATGTGGGCATGACACTTGGTATCAAATCCTAAGTTTTAAACATTGGGAACTCTAGGTGTGTACAAGTGTTTGTGTTAGGCCACTTGATGGTCATGTGTACCTGAATCATGTGTCAAACTCTAGCTTGGTTAGGGATGAGTTCATAAGACACCTTGCACGGGAACAACTAGTTTCCCTCAATTTTGCTTTCTGCTAACCCCCATATATGACTTAGTGTCATAGGTACTTGGGGAGTGTAACCAGAACAAATAGAGTAATTGAAGGACCATGCAAGTCCTAAATTTGAGAGTTAACCAATTTTTTGGAAATGTTATCCTAAAGGGAGGTTAATTGTTGAGTATTTCTATGTTTTATTCTAGTAAATCCTTGCTCCTTGTCCCAGTTTAATGGTGTAATTTGATACTTCGCTAGAGATTGTTGACAACCTTTTATACCACACCCTTGGAAAGGTGTTGTTGTGGTAAATTTTTTATTTTATAGCAACCTTGAAGGTTTTCCCTTGTGCAAGTTGTGTGTGCTATCATGTCGTATGAGACTTACTTATTTTATTTTGAGTTGTGTTTACCCTACCATGTAGGAAGAAAGAAATGTATTAAAGTGGTACAATAACATTGGAAAAAAACTCTTGTATCCTATTACATTATCCCCCACCTTGTTTTGATTAGATAACCTATTTAGTGTGGGATAAGTTTTTATCTTATTTAGTATACTCATGTTTGAGATGTGAAGAAGTTGAAGATCTATAGTTATCCTTTGAATTAAGATCTAGGGTTAAGTTACCCTAATGGAAAATTGTCACTTGAAGAGTGAAAAGAGGATAAAGATGGTATATTCTCCTGAAGAGTTGTTTCAGTACCCTCATCTTGGGGATGGGGTAGTAGACATTGAAAGAGTATGGTGTGTAAGGCCTTTTATGGGTACCTTCTTATGTATGCCTTTTGGTTAAGTATAAGGATAGTAGCAGCTTTGAGAACCACCTCCTTGTTGTGAATCTTGTGACACTTGTGCCACATCAAGATAATATCCTTGTAACATATTGGTGTCTAGTGTTATTAAAGGATATGCACTGCTCTTAGTATTAATTTGTAATGTAGTATGATCACTTAAAAGATGGCACCTCATTTAGTTGATGGTATAAAGGTGGTTTATTACACGATGTTTGAACCATGTTAGGATAGTCAAGGAGTAAGAGCTAGTGGTGTGTATTATCCTAGTTGCTTATTAAATAAGAACTTAAGAGAAACTTGATCCCTACCTTGCCATCCTTGTTTCATTGGTTTTTGTATACCTTGATGTCTTGATAGGGTAACAAATCATACTTGGGAGGAACTTATATTTATGTGCATAGAAGACTATAGTGAAGCCTTGTGATGGTGAGATGGGTTATAGTAAAGAAAGTTAAGGTTTAGTTATGCTTGTCCTTATGGGTTGTTGAGAAAACCCTTTAGTAGTACTTCCTTGTCCTTTAGTATGGAAGAATGCATGAGATGCTTAAGGTGTTTGAGTAGTTGATGTGACAAGATAGTTGTAATGTCAACCCTTCTATTTTGAACCTTTAGGTTTGTTGTCATTTGAAAGGTTACAGGATGAGTCCCTTGTACAACGGGTAGCACGATTCCACGAAGGTGTTCATAATTAAAAAAATTGAAAGATATCAAGTTTT
Source organism: Cunninghamia lanceolata (assembly GCA_027924645.1). Taxonomy (NCBI): domain Eukaryota; kingdom Viridiplantae; phylum Streptophyta; class Pinopsida; order Cupressales; family Cupressaceae; genus Cunninghamia; species Cunninghamia lanceolata. The sequence goes on along the minus strand of BSBN01001135.1, from coordinate 3,042,625 downwards.
GGAATGTAGTAATTCTAGGTGTTGAATCAAACAAGGATTCACACACCTTGCTTTAGGGTAATGAATGTGATTAATCACTTGAATTGTTATCTTGGAAGTGTTTGTTATGGAAAGTATGTGTTGGGGAGTTGGATTTGATTTGTACGTAATGGTAATCTTGGTAATTATACCAATTGGTATTTAGTGGATAAGTGTTGTGGATGACACGTGTGCTTGGCATAGATGCTCCCTTTGAAATGTTGTTTGGGAGTAGTATTGGAGGATAACATATTGAGATCCCTACATGCCTTTAAATTCTTATTTGTGTACCTAATTCTTCATGGGTACTAGGCATGTACTTCTATCCTTATTTGATCCTTAGCAATGCTTGAGGCTATGAGAATTATTAAGGCAATGGTCCTGAACTTGAGTTTAAATTATGGGCACTTTGGTTGGGTGTTTCCCAACCTTATCACATGGAAATTGTGCTAGGATAGTTGACATGATGTTAGTCATGACTAGGGTTGGTATGGAATGGTTTCCACTCTAGTATCTTGGTTTCTTGAGTGTGATTAGCTGATGTATTTATGAACTACATTGTGTAAATGTGAGTTATGGAAGTAAGTTAGAGAATTTATGATGGATTCGGTAGTATCCATGAAGATGTTGGTATGTGTTCCTTGCTAGGAAGAATGAAAGGCTATTTTACAAAGGTAACTCTTAGGATACATGACTTTTGGAAATCATATCCAACCATGTCCTAGGCTGCATAGAGTATGTGGGTGTTCATTTGAATGAGATGTTTATTGATCTTGGTTTAGAGTGTGACCACTAATCCTCTTCTCCCTCTTGTGACTATGTTATATATGTATGATGTTGTAATGTGTAATTTTGGTAAAATTGTTGAAGATAATCATTTACTTGTTGATGAAATTTTATTGATTGCAAAATCAGCAGTATTGGGCTTCTTTTCTTGGGCTACTTATCCAATTTACTTTCTTATAGTCCTCTTGCCTCGAGGACTTGTTTAATCATATTTTGATTCAAATTTTGAATGTTGAATTTTGGCACCACTTTTAAATTTGATTTAACTTTGGAATTTAATTTATCTTTTGAATTTTATTCGTTAAATTTTGATTTGAAAGTTTATCTTTTTTGCAAGCTTGTTATTTTGAGAATTTTCTCATCATTGATACTGCTAGTACATGTGTAGTGATGTGACTTATATAATCTACCCTACCCATAAGAGGTATTTGGTGAGAGAAAAATGGGAATAGTTGGTCTTGGTTAGGATATCGTAAGGTTGAGGATTGTAGATCAAGTTGGTAAAGGTTGGTCAGAATTCCTTGTTGACCTTGAGCCTTGTCGAGTAATACTTTGGTGCTTTCCCTTTTGGGAGTTTAAATCTTTAAGCTAACAAGAGAAGAATGCTATAAAGGTTTGAAGGAGTAGTTAGGTTGGGAAACCTTGAGATACTCCTATTGTTGTGTATACCTATTATCCTCATGATATTGGCACCCCTGTGTTTAAGGATTTTTGAAATTTATAAATCAATTAGAAGTTGACCCTTGAGTTTTGTAGTGACACAGGTGGTTATTTTTTTATTCATTGATGCTAGGAATGCATGGACATGTTATGGTTCTTATCTATTCTACAAGTTTGAGCTTGGTAGTCTAGTGAAGACCTATTAATAGAAGAGGCAGTCGAGACTTGTGAGTCTTGTGTGTATTGCATGGAATTCAAAGTGTTATAACTTAGCATTGGTGGTATGGTGAGTTAGATGCATGTTTGGGGTTATGACCGGTATGATAATTGTGACTAGTTGGATTTCCCAAACTTCCTATTGGTTTTTTATTTTAGTTTAAATTAATTTGGATGCCTTAGAGAGGACATGAGTTTGGTTAAGTTAGTTAGCGAGGTCCAAAAAGGCCTCTAGTGGTGCTAACCTTCTTGGTGTGACTTCATCTTTTATGACCTTGAGATACTTGGTGGTTTATGTTAGGGCATCTAATGTCCCTTGTGTTTTGTAATGCTAGTAAAGTTTTTGGTGATGTGTTGATTTTGGATTCTTGACTTCTCCTATTCAAAGGAGGGTATCATCTAGATTAATTGTTAAGTAATTACCTTATTAGATTCCTTATTGCATTTCTTACCATTGATTTAAAAATCATTTTGAGTTCACCACCATGTTGGCATGGTTTGAAGGTGGGTTGCACTACCTTACCTCTGTGTTAACTTCTAGGAGGAAGTTTAGCTCTAGGGGAGGATGTGAGGCCCACCCTTGTGTGACAGGTTTAGTTGCACTATTAGACCTAATTGTATTGATTCACCCAAGCTAAGGATTTGGTATTAAGGTTGAATTAAAATAGTTGATCCCACTACATATACGGATGAGGATTGTATTTTGAGTTAGTTGTGTTGACTCAATTGTGTATGAGAGATACATGTCTTGACTTGATAAATCATATATTGTTCGACTATGATGAATTAGTTAGAAGTGATTATGTTAATTCTCAATTTTTAAATGAAATATGATTTGTCTTATCATTGATTGTTTCAATTATGAATGTGAATGGATTTTAGTGATATAGGAAAATTGGAAAGGATTATATCTATGAACATAGGGATAAGTTTGTATTGTGGTCGATTATGTTACTTCTTGATTATTACAAAATGAATTATAATTGAATTATAATATTCTAAGTGAGATTGAATTGTTCCAATGTTTATTAGAACACCTGATTTTGATGATTAGAAAAGGAATTGTGGAAAGGTCAAAATAGGGCTATGCATTAATATTTGTTCAAGTGACTGTATTCTATCTAAAACACTTAGTTATTGAGTGACTCTCTATGTGTTTAATTCTTGTCACTTCGGCTATATATATATGTGGACATATGAATGTGTCTGTTGAAGTGTGCAAGCATTTCCATAGCCAATGGAATTTCAGAGGTCTACTAAGTAACTCTTGTGTTTAACTAGTAATGCCAACCTAATCCCTAAGGTGGATTAAGTTTATTGTTGAGATTGGAATGGTTGTAATGTGTTTTATTTGTACACTTTGATTTATGAGTTTTTTAAGGTTGTCAAGTAGTGAGGTGGATGATGAGTTGTCATCCACATGTCCATTTTCGTTCATGGGGTTTTTGGGAATTTTAAAATATGTTTTTAAGGCATTTTATTGATGTTTGTGTGGGTTTAGGGACCCTAGGTCAAGTACCTATGGTATAGGTATCCTTTGAGCTTCAAATCTTGGGCCTAGACCAAGATATGACCCCTCAAATTGACCTTGGAAGAAGGGGGACGAGATTAGGTTTTGGGAAGAGGGATGGAGACTTGTCCCCATCCCAATCCCAATCTCCTATGCTCTTGATTTGATTTGGATGGCTCCCAAGGCTCTCACATCTGTGAGCACACAATGTAAGAGCTCATGGGAAGAGAGCCCAAGGACATTCCTTTCCCCAATGTCTCACACATGTGAGAGCACTTGTGGGAAGGAGTGCTTGTGAGAGTGAATGAGAAGGTGACAACTATCACCTCCCCATTCAAGGGAATTGGTTTTTCATCCCCATTTATCTCTTCCTATGGAGAGGAGAAAGGGCTTTTTGTCTTTGTGGATTTTGGAAGAACCTTGGTTTTGGAGAGGATTCTTGAAGTGTTGGAGAACTCTTGTGTAGATCTTCTTCAACTCTGTCATACTTGGAGAGCTTGAGAGGTAGGCTCTAAAGAGTCTTCAAGCTTTTAGTAGTGTCTATATTTGCTTATGTTATGCATGTATTTGTATGTTCTTGTTTGGTTGTGTCATTGTTTTGGGATGGGTTGTTTAAGCAAATGCTCACCACTTGTGTGGAAGAGCTTGCCTTGTATTTTGGGTTTGGAGAGAGGTTAGAACCTCCTCGGGGAAAGCTCACTCTTGAGAGGAGTTGTTTGTCTTGAGGCCTTATTTGACATTGTGGTTGTGTTTGAGAGGCAAGAGTTCCCTCCTTTTAATTATTGGAATAATGAGATGGTTAGGTTGTTATAGGAGATGATATTGAGGAGAAAATGGTTAAGTTGAAATATGAGAAGGTAGTGTTGAAGAAATGAGAAGTTGGTATCGATGTCTTTCCCCTTGAATAGAGTAGTCCACTCTCTCCCCCTTGTTTCAAATCCATGGTATGTGGATTTTGTGTTGTGAATATCCTTGGTTGGGAATGTGTTTCTTTGCTTGTGTGTGTGGTTGCCTCCCTTATGTAAGCATGTATTTCAGGGTTACTTGTAGGCCTCCTAGCTTGGGGGACGCTTGTCTCAAGCCAATGGTTGGGTGGTGAACTCCATTGGCCTTGTTTTTCCTTTATGTTGTCTTATTTGAAAGATCTATGTCTAAGGAAAAAGAGAAGGAGAAGAGTCTCCTTGAGAATTTTTGAGTTGTAAAAGAAGTTTGACATCTATGTAAAGGCTATGTAAAAGCCTTAGCTCAATGAGCTTGTAAATGGGTAGAGATAGGTTTTGAGTTTAAGTATCTTCTTGTATTTCATTGTATATCATCTTACTTTGACATAAAAATGTATCTACTTGCATAGTAATACCAATGAAGAAAGGTTTCTTTTACTACTTGTGATTGTATTATGAATAAATTGATTTACGAAGCTATATTCTAAATGGTCTTTCTTTCTTTCTCATTTACTTTTAAATAGATAAAAATAAAAGCAAGAAAAGAAAAATCCTCTTCCTTATCTCTCCTAGTTTTAGAGAAGCTACATTAAAAAAAAATAGATGTGTTGTATTTAAAAAAAGAAAATAATTTTGCTCATTGCATTTCTATTTGGCAAAGAAAAAAAATACTACCCCTCTTGAAAAGTCTAATAGTTAAATGAGTTTATTCTTGAGAGGTGTTTATTTAGTTTTTTTTAGTTTTAAAAGAAAATATAGATACATTTATAAATTTCCATTTACCTCTCCTTGCATTATTGCATTAAAAAATAAATAAATAAATAATGTGTTTTTCAAAAAAAAAATTTAGATTAAAGTGTATATATATGTGTATGTGTGTCAATATATAAATAGTTTAACTCCCCTAAAAGTATATTTTTCATCCCTATATTTAAAAAAATAGACTATATATATATATATATATATATATATATATAATTGAGTAGCTTTTAATGTCAAGTTAATGTTTCATTTTTTTAATATATAAATGACAACTTGAATATTCTTTTTAGGGCATTCATTTGTCTCTTCTCATGAAAAATGCATGTTTGAGTCATTGTCCAATATTTTGACATTATCATTGATCTTTATATGATCCTTGAAAATTGTTGAGGATTGTGTCACTCTTCCTACCACTTCTCCTCTCATTTCTATCACTTCTACAAATGTTATTCTTGTGCCAGTTCCACCACCTATTCATCCCCCTTCTCCCTTGATCTAGATTGGGAACATGATGACTTGATTGCCTAATCCCCTTGAGTAGCATCTTCATTTCATGTTTTTATATGTGTTTGTCTTTGTAGTTATATTAATCTATCTAATATATGTTTTTTAGTTCCTTCTAGAGGACCCATGCTACCCTTGTAGGTACATGGATATAGGAGGAACAAAATGTTGTGATATTCTAAACTCTTTGTATCTATCTTCTATCTATTTTTCATCTAATTTTCTTTCTTAACATTTTGGGGATGATAAAAAACATTAAGACATTTAGGTCTCTTCCATGTTGACCACAAATTTTATTTATTTTATTGTTATGTGTCATTCATGTTAGATGCATAGGACAACTGAGACGGGGGGAGGGGGGTGAATCAGTTGTACATTAAATCATTAAACCCTTAATACTATTCCAACCCTTATTAGCCTTCAAACTCTTATTATGTATTAGCATATTGTAAACATATAAGTCATCAATGCAAACACATCCAAACACATAAGAACACTAGATTTACATGGAAAACCCAAGAAGGGAAATACCATGGTGAGGATTAGCTCACATATATATGAATAGCAACATTGAATACAATAGGCTCACTGCCAGAGGGCTCACTTCCCAAAAGAGAAGAAAGGCCCACTTCCAGAAGGACTTACTATCTAGAAGAAGGAAGAATAGAGGAAGACTGTTACAGAGAGATCCACTATCTCACAGCAATAGGAGAATTCCACCACCGCAACCTTATGCCATCCGCAACCTTTGACTCACTGCCTCTAGTAACTTCAAGCAAATAGAAATGTAGACACCTGCTACTCATTGAATCTAAAATTCATAAGCTTTTATGCTCGCACTCAAATCACCACACTTGATTATGTTTGTATCTTCCACTCTATATTTTTCTAATCAAACTTCACCTTGCATTTATATCATTTGCAACTTGAAAAACATCTTCAAATCTACCACAAAGAGACATATGCAGTTCAAATGTGCAAAAACCAAAAAGGTTAGTGTCAAACACCTTCGTGGTGGAAAGAAGTGAATGCAAACAACACCAAGGGTTAATCAGGACCCAAATCTACATCAACACGCTACACTGCGCTACCACAAATAATCAAGCACATCCACAATTAGCGCTGACACGTCAGGTTGGCCAAACCTACATTAGTGCTCTTAACCAGTTAAGTTCCTACTTCATGAGGTCTGGAAGCAACTTACAGACCACATAAGAGCATCATACAATATTCTTAAATATTCAACTTCATCAGACTCTTCTGCAATACTGCCTTAACCATCTGAAACAGAGAATGCCTTCATCCTGTGTATCAAGATACACTAGCACTTGAATTGCAACACAAGAACTAAACTTGTAGAGTGATCCAACACTAGAAACTATAAGGGAAAGTAGATATAGGCAATATAAGTACATTCCCAGATCTGCAAGTCAAGAAACCTCAACGCGGAGAAATGTGGAGCAATCTCATTTCTCTCAGACAACCTTCTTCATAGGCAAACACTATGTCAAACACATCTTTCACTACCACATGATCTAGAACCTAAAACTCTGGATATAACACCTCTAAACACCTTTGATCATCACTTCCAAAGCTCATAGGCATATCTTTACCCATTAATAAATGTGGATCACAACACTGAACACACCTTTGTCACACTACACACTTTCATTCAAATTTTCTCAAAAGCACTTGGAAACCAAGTGAACCATTTGCATTAGCAATACTAAAAACACCTTCTCAGCATCCCCAAAAACTTATCATCATGAATACACTAAAGGTTGACATTATGCCATGATATAGATGACAACATAGTGCAACATTCTTCAGTAGTACCAACATTCTTCAATAGTACCAACATTTTTCACACTATGGTTGATATCAATATGACATCAAACATAACACATCAAATAACTCCAATGCTAGGGGTTGATATCAATGACAACACTAGCAAGATTCTAACACTATCCCCCTTTTTCATTGATGACAACACCAACTCTCTCAGTAAAACCATGAACAACAAAATCAAACAACTCTACAACCAACAACACTCCCCCTAACTGGGGCATCTCTTATTCTTCTGCTTTACAGACTTCTTTTTCCCCCTACCTGAGGATTTCTTCATTCTCTTATGAACACACTCTCTCACCTTGTGTTTTCCAGACCAACTTTCCTGCACTATGGTTTTTCACCCACTCTAACTCTCTCCCCCTCTGACATGAATGGAAAAGGCCAACAAACTCAACCAACTCTCTTTCCTGCATACTCTAGACTTTCCTCTTCTACATTGAATTCTTTTGTTCTCCCCCTTTGAAAATACTTCAAAGGGAAACACTTTGCATCTTTCTCACATCTCTCTGGCATCTGCATACACTACTTTAGACAACACTTGCAACACCAGCACACACCTTCTCTCTCTACTGCTCTCACTTTTCTACACTCTCCCCCTTAGGGGTTGCCTTCAACATCAGTCCAGGACTAAGAATGTATCTTGAAATGCTTCCTAGACAGATGCACACACTTATGCATCTAATTAAAAGGAGGGGCAATAACCCCTAACTTTTTCCAAAGATACTCAAAAGTATCTTTAGGAAGAACCTTTGTAAAAATATCTCTAACTTGATCCTAGTGCTACCACAATAATGGGTTACACTTTCTGGGACATCCTGATTTTTGTTTAAATCACATATTTTTAAAAAATATAATGATTTAAGCCTTGAAAGGTTCAATTTAAAGGATTTTAATTGAAGAGGGTTTGATTAAACCCCCTTAGATTCAAACCCCCTTGGATAGAACCCCACTAGTTTTAAACCATACCTATAATGGAGTCTCCTCTACACCTATCAAAATGTTGATAAAAACCACTTTTGATTTACCTTTTGGGGGATCAAATGAATTCATTTAAAAATTATCTTTTGTAAGTATGTAGTCCTTATTATAAGCTTCCCAAAAAGTATAATTTTAAATATATTTAATTTGATTATTATATTTATTTTTTAATTCTTGTGAATGTAGGTTTTTCGCCGAACATCAAGTTCTCTATTCTACACACATGGAAAAATAGTAAATTAGTGAAAAAAAAAATTCAAAAATACCTATGCCCTAAGTATCAATGTGCTTGTTTCAACAAAAAAAGAAAAATTGAATTTTGATACATATAGAAAAATTTATGTTTTACAGAATACGCCTATGTCTAAATTATAATTGGTTTGACTTCAAAACTTAATTAAAAAAATATTCAACAAAACATTATAAAACCAAATGCATGCCCTATATATCTGTATTACCAATCTAAATTCAAAAGAATTAGGATTTTATTTTTTTAGAAAAAAAGTTATGTGCTACAGAATACACATCACTTTAAAAAAATGTTGTTTACTATTAAAAACTAGTTATCAAAGGAGACACAAAAAACTTTACAATTTAACTCCAATTTTTTAAAAATATATATATATAGAATCTACAAAAAAAATCTCATAAATCACTAGTTCGCATCATCTTCAAATTTCTAACAGTTTAACAGTTATAAGTATCAGAAAGTGAAGATTTAGTTCAAAATGTTGATTTCAATGTCAAGTTTGGCCAAAAAGTGTAACCCATAATTGTGGAATGACATTAGATACTCTAATTTCAACTCATTTTCTACAACCTTCTCTCTTAGAAAGTGATACTAGATAGAGATATGTTTTGTTCTTGAATGCACTACAGGGTTCTTTGAGATATTGATAGCACTTGTATTATCACACAAAATAGGAATAGGTTCACCATATGATACTTTGATATCCTTCAATGTCTGCTTCATCCACAACACCTATGTGCAACAAGATAATACTATAATGTACTCTGTCTCTACAGTATATAATGACACTAAATCCTTCTTTGACCATGAAACCAATTTGTTTCCAAGAAAGAAAACACCACCACTTGTACTTCTTCTACCATATGTAGATCTTGTCCAATCTACATCTATATATGCACTCAAAGAGAAATCAGTATCCTTAGGATACCATAAGCCATAATCTAGAGTTTCCTTCAAGTATCTAAATATCATTTTTATTGTCGTAACATGTGATTCTCTAGGATCTTCTTGAAATCTAGCCACAAGACAAACTGAATGCATGATATTTGGTCTAGTAGCAGTTAGGTATAATAGTCCACCAATCATTGATATGTACTTTCTCTGATCAGCCTTAGGAGATTCATCAGTCTTTCTTAGCTTACATCTAGTAACCATAGGAGTACATACTAGTTTAGAATCCTCCATCCTAAACTTCTTCAAAGTTTCCTTAATATACTTTGACTGTGAAATGAAAATACCTTTTTCTAATTGACTGATTTGTAACCCAAGGACAAAATTCATTTCCCCACACATTGACATTTCAAACAATTTTTGCATCTCCTCTGAAAATCTCTTGCACATACCAAGTCATTTCCTCCAAAGATTATATCATCAACAAATACCACCACAATCAGGATTTTTGATCTTCTTCAACTTTGAAGTACAAATTGCTATCTGCAATACCCTTTTTGAATCCTTGATGTAGCAAGTATCTATCCAATATTGCATACCAAGCTCTAGGAGCCTATTTGAGTCCATACAATGCCTTCTTGAATTTGCACACCATATTTGGATCATCTGATAACTGAAATACTTCTAGTTGTTGAAACTATACATCTTCTTCCAACTCTCCATTCAAGAATGTACATTTCACATCCATTTGATAAACTTTGAAGTCCTTATGAGCTGCAAAGGCCAAAAACATTCTAATGGCCTCCATTCTTGTCACCGAAGCAAATGTTTCCTCAAAGTCTATTCCTTCCACTTGTGAGTAGCCTTTACACACAAGCCTAGCCTTGTTTTTGATTACTTCTCCATTCTCACTCAATTTGTTCTCGAACATCCATTTGGTTCCTATCACATTTTTGTTTGTTGGTCTTGGGACAATTTCCCAAGTCTGATTCTTCTCAATCTGCATCAATTCTTCTTCCATAGCTTTGATCCAGTCTTAATCCTTACATGCTTCAATCACTGTTTTAGGTTCTATTTTAGACAATAAGCACAAATTTACTTTTTCATCTATCATAGCAATTTTTCTTCTTGTCAGTACACCTTTGTTCTTATCTCCAATGATCTAATCCTTAGAATGATTCTTCTGCACATACCTGGGAGTCTTAGGAATCCTTACTGAAAGGAAGCTAGGTGTGCAAAAATTGCTTCCTACACTAATCTAATGAGGGGAGGAGAGTGCAAATTCAATTTTATCCTTACTATTATAGTAATGTTAAATAACTAACAGAGATATTGCAGCAAACACATAAACAAGAAAGTGAGATAGAAGAAGAGAGACACAAGATATACATGGGGAAAACCCTTATTGGATGAAAAAACCCACACTCCAAAACCTGCACAATGTATTATCAAAATTGAAATGGTTTACAATACACTTATAATGCAATCTCTCAGGAGTCTTCGACACTCATATCTAGAGACAAACTAGTAGCATAATAGTACCTGTCAAACCTATAATACATCTCCTCTCAAAAGCACATGTTTATATAACAAATACAAGACAAATATGGCTCCACATAGGGATGGGTGTCCAACATGGACTCATGGCTCAAAACCCATGCCTATGGACACTTGTCCAACTCTGTAGGATGCTCCTGACACTTGTCAAGTAACCCCATCCCAAAGAGATCACCTATTTCCAAAATGGGCTATTGCAGATGCTCTTACGACTCTTACAACTATCATAGAATCTGTCATAGCAGTTACAATTTACTGCTTTAAGAGAATCTGTCATACACAGGTAATAAATAGCATATTCTCTTACAACATGTCATAGTCCACCTTGGGGTGCCCAAAGATGTCTTTTTCAAAGATGCTCTTCGACACATGTCTTCACCTGTCATAGAATCTCCTATTTCTGACTCTTACATGTCATAACTTCGTCATAGGAATCTGTCACATGACCATTACAGTCAATATTACCTTACATAACATCTAAGATGCTGACACATGGAAAAATATTCCTACCACTAAGTGGGACACTTATCTTCTCATGTGAGGACAAAAATACAGGTGGTCATATGCCATGTAGGATGACACATTACCGTACCAACTCCCACAATATGACAACATAGGATTTGCATCCAATTAATACAATAGGCAATTAATAAATAAATGCAATGTAAAAATACAAGGAATTACCAAGGTTGAGACACCTTAATTCCTAACATTATCCCACTTGTCAAACAACTTGTAATAGACAATAGAATCAATAGGATTTAATTGCTATAAACTGAGAGGCCCATAGACTCTGAACACAATCTAAACTTCTTTGTGCCCACTAGTTTCATCAATGCATCTGCAAATTTACCTTCCCATCCTCTACCATGTCTCACATGAAGTGAAACTATACATCAATATGCTTTATTCTAGCATGGAAAGTTAGATTTTTCGCAAGGCAAATCACACTCTGACTGTCACAACTGATTGTAACTTGTCCTGCATCAACACCAATATCAGAACATAATCTCTTAATCCAAATGGCTTCCTTACAAGCATGAGTTGCATCCATGTACTCAGCTTCTATAGTGGACAAAGCAACCACAAGTTGTCACTTACTCATCCAACTAATTGCACCACCAAACATAGTGAACACATAGGCACTGGTGCATCTCCTGCTATCAATGTCTCCCGCCCAATCAGAATCCACAAATCCATGAATACAAACTGAATGCAGAGGTCTTGTAGCATTGCCATGATAGTAAATTGAATACTTGGAAGTACCCCACACATATCTGAACACTCTCTTAACTGCATCCCAATGTACCTGTCTAGGATTAGCCATAAATCGACTAAGGACTCCCACTACTTGAGCAATGTCTGGTCTTGTGCAGACCATAGCATACATCAAACTACTAGCAACACTAGCATAAGGTACTCTTCTTATGTCCTCCACCTCACTAGGAGATTTTGGATAATCACTAACAGACAACTTTGTCCCCAACGAAAAAGGAACACATAATGGTCTACAATCTGCCATGCTGAACCTATCCAACACGATCTTCACATACTTACTCTGGCTTAACCAAAGTTTTTTGTTAGCTCTATCTCTTCTGATTTCCATTCCCAGAATGTACCTAGCTGCCCCTAAATCTTTCATTTCAAACTATACTGACAACTGAGACTAAAAATCAGAAATCATATTCTTACCCTTCCCAATCAACAACATATCATCAACATATAATGCAAGAATGAGAATACGGTCATTATCTAACTTGTAGTACACACAATGATCCGATTTTGATCTCAGAAATTCAATTGACAACACAAAGGCATCAAACTTCAAGTACCACACCCTAGGAGACTGCTTCAAACCATACAAAGACTTCTTTAACTTGCAAATCAATTTTTCTTTACCTTTCTCTATGTAATGCTCTAGCTGTGACATGTAAATCTCTTCCTCTAAATCACCATGAAGGAAAGTTGTCTTTGTTAGGGTAAAATGTGGATTAATCAAATGAACAATAATAAACCCAAACATCAACAGAATAATGAAAACAAGAAAGATTGAATGAAAAGAGCAATGAACAACACAATGCAAACCTTCCTTGTTTCAAAGCTTCTGTTGTTCACCTATTACAACCGTCCTTTGCTGATGAAGTAGGCCCTCAGTGAGTGCACTCTTTTAGCTGTGTTGTAGGATGTCGATAGTAAATGGTTGTGTTGATAGATATTACTATGAAGTAGAGCTTCAAAGCAAAGGGTGATCTCAAGTAGATTGTATTGGGGGTGCCAAAGGCGCACGGGTAGAATTCTACAGAGTAACGATACAAATAACCTGGATGATTAGAATGGGAGGATGAGGTTTCATTTATAGACTCAGAAGAATGACAATCAACAGTTGAGAAGAAGTGTGATGATCAATGGCTGAGGATGGTTGAGGAATGTGCAACCAGTAGAAATATGACAAGTGTCTCAGCTCCATCATGAAAGAGGGGACTTGACAACATTGATTGGAGAGTTAACTCTTTTAATTGATCAGTTAACAAACTTGATTAGTCAGTTGGAAGAATGAATTATGGAATTGACTGAATTGATTGAGGGATTAACTCAATTGACTGGTTAGTTAACACTTTTGATTGATTAGTTAACTAACTTTTGATTTGAGAAGAAATAGGACATGTGGGTGAGGGAAAAATAAGTAATTAAATATTTAATATATTTAATTACATGTGCAACCTGATGAGGTGGACAAGGTGAGGTGAAAAAAGTGAGGTGTAAGTGTGAGGTGGATTTTTGGAATTAGAACTTAGGATAGAGAAATTTGGATTAATTAAATAATTTAGGATTATTTAATTGTGTAGGACATTAGAAGAACTTAGAAATTTTAATTAAATAAATTGAATTTATTTAATTATGGAATAGTGAACTGCTTAAATAAATTTAGAATATTTATTTAATTGTTAGAAGAACGGAATAAATATTTATAATATTTATTTAGTTGAATCGTGTAATTTTTAGGCGTATACATTTTGCCCCTCTTTGATGCAATGTTGTTTACAGCATTGCTTTAAAGAAATCGATAGTCTGATAATGATACATGCCCCAATTTGCCCCTGGTACAAGTTTAATGATGATAGGATGCCCCCTCAGGAGATTGGACGAGAAAAGAGCGAAAGATTTGGAGACGTACAATCTCACGAAGATGAAGGGGTTAGGTTAGGTTGGAGGAAAAGGGACTCGTTTCAAGGAAACGACAAGGAAAACTAGAGGAAAAACGGACGTGGGAAGTAGTCACAGTCATCACCTAGCCAGAATTAGGGTTTGTAGGCTATAAATAGGAGATGGGTCCACAAGATTAGTCATTTGTACACTTGTTTGATCTGGATTGGATAGAGAGCTTAGAGCAAACTTGGAGCAGTATGGCCGCCAGAGCAGCTGATATTCCACGCAAGGAGCATCGATTCGAGCGAGTCTGTCAGTTCAGGCGACTAGCAAAGGTAGGACCCCCGGTATGTGCTTCAAAAAATTTCCCCTAGGGTCAAATTAGGGTGTCATAAATGCAAGTAGAAAATAGGTCAAACAGATGCGCCGAAGTGCAGAATGGTGCATATGCAGCGCGAAACGGCACATCTGTAGTTTCGCAGCGCATATGCCTAGTTTGGCTGCACATCTATGAAAGTTGCACATTTATCAATTTTGGCAGCGCTTTTGTAGTTTGGCGGCACATCTGTTGAATGTAGCGGCGCATATGTTGATCTTGCGCATATGTGCAATGTAACAGCGCATATGTTATTTGGCGGTGCTTTTATCGATTGTAGCGGCGCATTTGTAAAGAAACGGCACTTTTACCACCTGTAGTGGTGCATTTGCTTTGGATAGCAAATTACTTAGCAAAATTGACTCGATCAGCATCATGTTTGATGCAGCAATCGATGAGCTATCTCTGAGATTGCAGGAATCTAGTCAAGAGATGTAGTGTGTTATTTTGATCAATTTGAAATGCTAAGTTTAGTTGATATAGTTCAGTAGATATGTCGAGTATGGTATATGCGGCTTTAGATTGACGCCTTGCTTTGTGTGATTGCAAGAGGAGATACGAGACACATTGCAGTCTAGGGAGACATTCCTCATGCCCCTATTGCAGAGATATATGATGACAAAGATTGACAGGGAGGCGCTTGGTGCCATGGGTTTGGATTATGTTTGCTTCATGCCCGAGGTGTGGGCGAACCGTGGATTGTTGACAGCTGTCATGGAGAGATTCCACAGTGAGGATGGGACCTTCCATTTTCTGACTGACGAGATGACTGTGACATTAGAGGACGTATACAGGATACTGCACTTACCCGTTCAGGGTGAGTTGGTAGAGTATGACGCGCAGCGGGATACGGGGCTCACCGAGTGCAGGCAAGTGTTCGATGACCCTGAGCTGGTTGGACAGGTCATCCCGTGGCATGATATACATGACTTTTATGACTACTTCCCTAGGATCATGGCCGGATTGATCGGAGGCGTTGTATGCCCCGACAGGAGATCGCATGGGTTCCCCATTAGATGGGGGTAGATTATGGAGCAGATGCTGACTGAGGGCACCCGATATGCATGGGGGGTCTGTGTACTGGCTCACCTATACCATGACATGCACCAGGTGGTGTACCACCATAGCACGAGTCTATCGGCTAGGGTACTACTACTACAGTTTTGGCTGTGGGAGCACATAGCAGTGATGAGGCCGATATGTGTGTTTGCGAGGCAATGAGGGGAGCCATACAGTTATGGCTATGCAGGAGTGATTTCCTAGCATAGGCTAGGGAAGCTAGAGTACTGGATGGCGTAGATGTGGTCGTCTGGTGACCATATCTGGATTGCGAGCCCTGGGATGACGAGGGAGATGAGCTACCGTATTGTTTTCAAACGAGGTGGCTGATAGGTCATACACGACACATATTAGAGAGACAAATGGTGGGCCGGGTATTGAGACAGTTTGGTAGGAGGCAGGGCATGCCACAGGGACAGGCGCTATTTACATAGACACATGCAGAGAGGGTCCGATGGGGGCCGATGGCTTCGTATGAGGAGGCCCTGGCAGAGTTCTGGCAAACTCCTTATGTGGCATGGGACATGAGGACAAAGATAGTTGACGCTGAGGTTACATAGGACTATGAGGATTGGTTGACGGCACATCCCTTCCCGAGGTACTCAAGACCTGGCATGCTAGTGCCTCGTATTGACGAGGCAGACTCAGAGGAGGAGGGACAAGTTGGCCCGGGTCGAAGGGGAGGTAGAGGAGGACAGGTTCGAGGAGGATGGGGTGGTGGAGATGGAGAGAGGTAAAGATAGTGGAGGAGGGTAGCTCAAGCTAAGCAGGCAGTGCCAGGACAGGCTACACAGCAGCAGATACCTCAGCAGGTGCAGATGCCACCACCCCAGCAGGTACCACAACAGCAGGTGCCCCAGCCACAGGGACCAGGACTGGCAGAGGCATCACAGGGGCCAGTGCAGGTAGAGGTGCATGAGAGGGCCATAGCCAACCTAAGGGGACAGGTGCGAGAGCTGCAGGCACAACTTAGGAGGGCAGACGATCGACGAGAGACAGATGCAGCGGTGATCACTGGGCTAACCCGCGAGAGGGATATGGCAGACGCACAGGTACGTGTCATCCGTGTAGAGTGGGATACTGTAGTGGCAACTATGGGGATAGACGCAGCTAGCTCCTTTTTGGTTGGGCAGGTGCAGCAGGCACATGCACAGGTAGGCCAATTGTAGACACAGTTGGCACAGGTGCAGGTAGAGCTTGCTAGAGCACAGTCACAGGCACAGTATTACCGAGGTCTATACCATGGGGCAGTGCCAGTAAGTCAGAGGGCTTTGAGTTTCAGGAGTCAGTCTGGGGCTACTCAGAGAGCAGGTCCATCACAGTCAAGGGCATCCATGATGGGTCCCCAACAATCAAGGGCTAGCAGTGGTGGCCCATAGCAGCAGGGGTAGGCTTGTATCAGATTTTGTACTATTTTGGGACATGTATCACCATCCTTTTGGATGCCCATTGTACATGACATTTTGATTCAGAGATAGAGATGATGATTATTGTACATTTAGACTTCTTTTTATGATTGTATATATGATGATGCAGCCTTATGATCTATTGCATATGTTATGAGATGATGATTTACTTCTATTGTATGATGCGATGCATGTGTATACTGAGATGTTCTATATGATGCTATATGAGATGCTTTTGATATGATGCTATGTGATGTCCATATGATCTACTGTTTCGAATGTATGCAAATGCAACATGATTTCTATGTGATTACGCAGCTTTTTGTATGTGATGTACTTAGCTATGTTTTTTATTTCTTTGCTTTATGATGCGATATGATGATGATGTATGGATGACCTAATGCATTGTGTTATGTATGCAATTGATTTAATCATGTTCATGACTAACTCAAAATGTGATATGATATGCACCTATATGTTCTATATTTTTGTGATGTCCAAATGTACTCCATCGACACAAGAATGACAAGATGATAGATAGAAAGACTAGATGTAGAAAGACTTAGAAAATTCGTTTGATATTGTTATTCTGCATAGTTTGGGTACTGTTGGTTATAATGGATATAGATGTATGGATGTGTATATGGATATAGGATGGATGTTTTTCTTTTAGAGTTCTTTATTTCATCATTGGGCAATTTATTTTTGGTACTTTTTCTAAAATGTTGTAAGTAATACAAGCATCTAGGTATAATTGAACCGAGATGACTTGAGTACTACTTACATGGGTGTTGATTTAGCAAGCTAATACAAGCATCTAGTCAAAATTGAATCTAGATGACCGGAGTACTTCTTGCATTTCAACAAACAAGGATTGCCCTCATTCATGTTAGACCTTTAATGTCCTCAATGATGTTTTGCCGATCATGTCCTTAGACAAGGTGTCACATTACTAAAGCGGAATCCACAGATAGAAAACAAAGAAAATGATCATGCCCCCATCATAGCATCTCTAGCTTTTGGCATCCTTGAGTAGCATAGAAAGACATGATAAGAAAAATCAAGACTCTATAACTTAACCATGATTTCAATCCACAAAACATTCTTGCCATTAGATGTGTTTATTTCTTGCTGTAATTTGAATAAAATCATTTAGAAGACCTTGGGTATTTGTTTTGTGTTTGAATAGGTTAAGCTGTTCATAGTCAAGATTTATGCTTGAAGCACGGGTTTTGCTTGCACCTGCTTGCTTGGTGAAAAGATTTAACAATCCTTATTGGCGAGATGGACCCTAAGGGACTAACCTAGTGCCTCGGGGGCTCATTGCTAAATGGCCTTGCCTATGTGATGACACAGAGGCAACGTAGTTTGGGGTAAATCCTAACGGACCTAAGACCTAGGTGAGAGAAAGTGGAGACAGACTCAGATTGATAGAGGGACTAGATATGGGATAGATGGGACAAATGGAAGCTGCAGGGGCACATTAGAATAATGGCCTTACCTATGTGACAGCGCAGAGGCAACGTAGTTCACGGACTTGGATCATAGACCCTGACGAGAGACACTTTGCCAGGCTCACACTGAAGGGACGGTATGGGACAAAACCTTGGTTGACAAGGCCACAAGGAGAGTATCAAGCCATGATAGGTAACTGTCAAGTGTTTATTGTGGGACAGATATGGGTCAAATGGGAAATGAGTGAAGGAAGAATGGACTCAAGGTGATTGGATTCTCAAAGATGGAGAAGGTGGTTTATCACAAGTAACGCCTGTTTACCAGGTTTTCATCACTTGCTTTTATTTGCACGAGAAGCTAGAAAGTAAACATGACACCTGTTTTCTAGGTTTTCATCATTATACCTATCCAAGGTGCCTGTTTGCCAAGTTTTCACCAAAGGATGACTTTTTTGTATGCTTTCTATTTTTTTTTCTGATTTTTTTTTGTATTTTCTCTTTTCAACTTTTTTGATTTTTTTGTATTTTTGTGCCCCCTTGCATTGGGGTTCTCCTAGGTATAGAACCGATGAAGGTGCATGCTGTTGATTGGATCATCAAACAACTCACCCTCTAATGTTTCCAACTGATATGCCCCCAATCCGTAAGCAGCTACAATCACATAGGGCCCAAGCCAATTAGGTTCAAACTTGCCTTTCTTTTCTTTGTCTTGTTGATTGCGAGGATTCTCTTTGAGAACTAGGTCCCCAACCTTAAAGCATCTTGGGCGAACCTTGTGGTTATAGCTTCTTAACATCATCTGTTGATATGCTTTGAGATGATCAAAGGCTTTCTAGTACCTTTCTTCTAGCAGTTCTAGTTCTTGCAACCTGGAGACCCTGTAGTCTTCATCTGATATGAGACCTTTCAACGACACCCTGAGAGATGGTAGTTCAACCTCAATGGGGAGGATGGCTTCTGAACCATAGACAAGGGCGTAGGGTGTAGCACCTATGGGAGTGCGTATACTAGTTCTGTAGGCCCACAGAGCGGGATTGAGTTGGACATGGTAATCACAACCAGCATCATTGACAGTCTTCTTTAGGATTTTCAGAATGGTTTTATTCGATGCCTCAGCTTGGTCATTACCTTGGGGGTAGTATGGAGTGGAGAAATGATGTTGGATTTTGAAACACTCACAGAGTTCTTGGATATCCTAATTTTTGAATGGTCTTCCATTATCCATGATAATAGATGAAGGAAAGCCATATCTGCAGATAATGTAATTCAGAATGAAAGATGAAATTTGCTTACCTGTGACGGTGGTTAGGGGAACGGCCTCAATCCACTTTGTGAAATACTCAGTGGTGGTTATGATGAATTTGTGGCCGTTGGAAGAGGGTGGATGAATCTTTCCCACAAGGTCAAGTCCCCACTGGCAAAAGGGCTAGGGTGTCGTTAAAGGTCCCAACTCTTGAGCAGGTGCATGGATCAGGTTCTCGTGTATTTGGCACTGTTTACACTTTTTGACAAACTGGTATGAATCCATTTCCATGTTTGGCCAATAATAACCCAAACGCATGAGTTTCTTGGCTAAGGAAGGACCGCTAGAGTGTGTTCCGCGGATCCCTTCGTGTACATCTCGCAAGGTAGTTATGTATTCTTCTTGTTCTAAACAACGGAGAAAAGTACCATCCAAACCACGTCGATAAAGGGTATCAACTATGATGGTGTAGCGAGAGGTTTGTCGTATGAAAGTTCACTTTTGTTTGGAAGAGAGGTCAGGTGGGAGAACATTGTCCTTGAGGTAAGTGTAAGTCTTACCATACCAAGGTGAATCAGATCCAACTAGGAGGCATATGGAATGGGTCTCAAGAAGATCATAACCTGGTTGCCAGATAGTTTCCACTAAGAACTCATACCGTGATTCATTTTCAGGTATTTCTAGAAGAGAGGCAATGGTTGCCATTACATCTGCTGCTTTGTTCTCGATCTTGGGTATTTGCTCAAAGGAGATGGTCCCAAAGTGCTCTTTGAAGTCATCGACCATCCATTTGTATGGGATGAGCTTTTCATCTTTGGTTTGATACTCATCGTTGACCTGATTGATTATAAGCTGAGAATCACCATAGACATGTAGTTCTTGGATTTTCCACTCAATTGCCATCTTGAGACCAATTACCAAGGCTTCATACTCCGCTATGTTATTGGTGCATGGAAATAACAAACGGTAAGACTTCAGAATTGTGTCACCTTGAGGAGTTATAAATAGGATACCTGCCCCCGATCCATGGTTTGTGTAAGACCCGTCGAAGTAGAGTTTCCAAGAAGATGTTGATATAGTGAATAAGGACTCATCGGGAAACTCAAACTGCATGGGTTTGTTGTCTTGTAACGGTGTATCTGCTAGTTGGTCAGCTATGATTTGTCCCTTGATGGCTTTTCTGTCCACATATTCGATGTCATACTCACTAAGAAGCATTACCCACTTTACTAGGCGACTTGTGAGAGCTGCTTTGCTGAGGAGGGACTTCAGCGGGTTGATTTTTGCAATGAGTTTTACTAGATGTGCAAGCATGTAGTGTCAGAGTTTTTGTCAAGAAAAAACTACCACAAGACAGAATCTTTCTACTTGTGAGTATTGCAACTCGTAGCCCACTAAGGTTTTGATGATGTAGTATATAGCTCTTTCCTTGTTCTCATAATCTTGTTGTGCTAGAAGAGCTCCAAGAGTAGTAGGTGTAGCAGATATGTAGAGAATTAGAGGTTTTCCTTGGATCAGAGGCATGAGAATGGGTGGATTCATAAGGTACTCCTTTAGCTTGTTGAATGCCTCTTCACACTACTCATCCCACCTAAATGGAATGTTCTTATGCAGGAGATGACTGAAAGGTTGGCACCTATCTGCCAGCTGTGATATGAATCTACGGATGGCTTGCAGCTTGCCCTGTAAGGATCTCAACTGAGTTAGATTCTTGGGTGGTGGCATGTCCATTATAGCTTTGACCTTAGCAGGGTCTACCTCTATTCCATTTGCCGACACGATGAAGCCTAGTAGCTTGCCTAAAGTTACCCCAAACACACATTTCTTTGGGTTTAGCTTGACTTGGAATTGGTCCAATCTTTGAAAGACTTTTTCTAGTACATCCAGGTGTGAATCCCTTGTGAGAGACTTTGCTGGGATATCGTCGACATAGTCTTCCATAGTTACATGCATCATGTCATGAAATATAGTAGTCATAGCTCTTTGATATGTGGCGCCTACATTTTTCAGCCCAAATGGCATGACATTCCAGCAAAAGGTACCCCATGGGCAAGTAAAAGTTGTCTTGTGTTGGTCCTCTGGTGCTATTTTGATTTGATTATACCCTGAGAATCCGTCCATGAGTGATAGCATTGTATGTCCTGCAGTTAGGTTGACTATGATGTCGATGTTTGGCAATGGAAAATCATCCTTGTGGCATGCTTTGTTTAAGTCTCGAAAATCATTGCATAGTCAAACTCAGCCATCTGGTTTAGACACTAGCACAATGTTAGATATCCATTCTAGGTAATCTATGGCTTTGATGAACCCCACATCCAGCAATTTCTTGAGTTCTTCTTTGACCAAAAGTGTTATGTGAGGATGCATCTTTCTCAGCTTTTGCTTTACTGGTTTTACTCCTGGATCCAATGGTAGGTGATGTAGAATTAAGTTTGGGTCTAGACCTGGCATGTCCGCATATGACCAAGCAAAGTTGCCTTTCTTCTTCTTAAAGAACAGTACAAACCTGGTTTTCTCTGGTGGTGTGAGAGATTTGGCAAAGTGGATATCTTGGGCTATTCTTCTGTTCCAATATTCATGGGCTCTTTCGGTTCCACAACAATCTGTGACCTTTCCTGGTACATATCACTAGGGAGAGTGTCAATCTTTCCATCATCAGGTGCCACAGCTGGGTTTTCACCTTTGGATACGTCCTTTCTTTTTACTATTTTGGGATCTGACACTACCGCAAGGTGGTTTTCACTATCAGATCCATTTTTTATCTTGATATTTTTGCGATTGGAAGGCTTGGCACCCTCCCCCAAGTAAGCCACGGTATTCAGTTCAATAGAAAAACTAGCTTTATGATCTCCTTTGGGTAAGTGGTCCCTAAGTTCCATATAATCAATGTAAGCATCATCGTTTTGGAACATATCTAGTTGGGGAGTTCCTTGCAAATCCCAGTCAATAAGCTCAGGGTGCAAGAGGGGAAGGGAGTCAGATGATAGACCTGATTCATTGATGGTGTGAATGGAAATGTTAGGAGAATTGGCGGGGGTAGTGTTTAGGATGGTACTTTCCTCCAAGTTGTTTATTGCAATGGAATTTAAACTTTCCTCGAAAGCCATAATCTCAAGGATGGGCAAATCAAACTCCAGTGGTCTGTTCCATTGCATTTGTCCCTCACGGTAGGGGCTAAGAGTTTGAATGGTGTCGACCTCTTTGTCGTCGTAGGAGTGCTCTGTTAGCTTGTCCCACTCATACTCATTTGAATCTATGTCGCTGTCTACTTGGAGTGTTTGGATTTTTTCTACAAGGCAAGCATTTTCCTTAGCTTTCCCCTTGCCTTTGTATCCTAGGCCACTTGTGTTTCTAGCCAATGAGGATGAAGAAGGTTGAATAGGTTCAATGATTCCTTCTTTTCTGAGGCCGATGGGGCCTTATCCTTTGTACCCCATCCTATGAAGAATAGTCTCACCTCGCCCATAGAGTTCTGTTGGGAGTCTAGCCAGATCTTGGGGTGTGTTTTCTTCTTCAGCATAAAGCCATTATAGGAGATCTCTCTCCTCTGTTTCATCGAATAAGGTCCCCCATTTTACAAAGGGAGTTGCGGGAGCTACAGGAGGAGCAGATGGCTTTGGAAAATGCCTGGGTTGGCCAAAAGATCTAGGGGATAAGGGCAATTTGGCAAGATTGAGACTATGCTCAATTGAGTACTCTCCCACTCCAGTTTCTTTTATGGTAATCTTATGCTCTTTGGGCCTTGATGAGGAGGCTTCAGCGGTATGGTCCTATTGCGGGGTAGGGGAAATGTATGCCCTGTTGTTGGGTATGATACACTCAGGTTTTGCATGAAAAGAATTACAGTGTTGGTAGGGGTCAGGTTCGCCTAGAATGGTGATTTGCTTGCCATTGTGCGGGAACTTAATGCATTGATGATAGGTTGAGGGGACAGCCTTCATGGCGTGAATCCATGGTCTCCCGAGTAGGATATTATAAGCGAGCTCCCGATCAAGGACTTGACATACCACATCTTTTATTACTAGTCCCACTTGAATGGGTAGGACAACTGTTCCCTTTGTTGTTCTTTCTTCCTCGTCATGCTTTGATGGTAATTTTCCTTCTTGGATCAACTGCCTGTTCGGAGAAACCTAGTGCAAGGACTAGCTTTAATGTGCAAATAATTAAACCAGCACCTCCATCAATGAGAACCCTCTTGATGTGGTGCTTGTGTATGAAGGAGACAATGTGTAGAGGGGTGTTATGAGGTTGGGATACAGAGAGGTCATCTTGCTCAGTAAATGATATGGAGTTAGAGGATGTCAGATTGCCTACCATGGTCTGGAACTTCTCTTAGGCCAAGTTAGTGGGGACAATGGTTTCCACTAAGGCTTTCTCAAGAATCTCCTTATGAGAAGGAGATAGATGCAATAGCTCTAATATAGAAACGTGAACCAGAGTTTTCTGTAACTGGTCGATGACATTGTACTGACAGAAGTTGGATGGGGACTGTGACGACCTTGGAGGGGTGGTATTAAATGTGACTTTACCACTACGGGTAATATACTACAACCAGTTTTCTTAGGTCTTGGTTGTTGGTTGGGTGAGATGACATTGACTTGTGGGATTTGCTCGGAAATGCAGTTTATGGTGTAGTCAAATGGCATACTTACATAGTTGGCATTACTAGTCCCGTTATTCTGATTTGGCCGGTTGCAATTATTGTTGTTGTTGTCATTGTTGTTGTAGTTGTTGTTGTTGTTGTTGTGGCCATTGTTGTTGTTGTTGTTATATAGCCTGTTGTGATTCAGAAGTGGATCCCTGTAGGCCACATGAGATTCATTGGAGGTATGCTATTGTGTCCCTCCCTGGTCTTGATCTAGTACATCTTGTATGACATTTTTGAGGTGGATGCAGTTGTTATTTGTATGTCCCCTTCCTCGATGATATTCACAATAGTCTGTGTCCTTCTAGTAGGGAGGTTTGACTATAGGCTTGTAATCACTTGTTGGCGGTAGAGAAATTTCATTGTTAGCCAACAACTTCCTTAGTGTAGACTCTTGAGACTCACCCAATGGTGTGAATTTTCTACTTAGATTTGAACTAAACCAAGGTCTGGGCTCCCGAGAGGGTAGTTTGTTGAGTGTACCATTGTTTGTTTCTCCCTTGAGAGTGAATACGGGTTGTTGCTTGGGAGCTGCCGTCTTGGCATCCACTACCCCATCGTTGACCACATTCTTGTTCTTGGTCCAAAACTTTGATTTAGCCGTTGTGTAATTGGAGGTAGGTGTGTCCTTGTATAGCTTGATAGCTCCTTTAGTGATCATAGCCTTTTCGATGAATAAGCCCATTTCAATGACTTTTGAGAATGATGTAGGGCATTGTATCTGTATTTGATAGCTAAGATCAGTGTTCAGGTTATGGACAAACATCTCCAATAGCTGCTTCTCAGGCATATCATAAGAACACTTACTAGCTAGTTGTCTCCATCATTGTAAGAAGGTGGCAAATGACTCACCACTCTTTTGTTTGGTGTTGCATAGATCTAGCATAGATACCTCGTGTTCGATGTTGTAAAAGAAGTGCGTTATAAATTTATTGACAAGTTCATCAAAAGTTCTGATTCCTGGTGGGAGACGCGAGAACCACTCCATAGCTTGACCACCTAAAGATCTTGGGAATAGTCTCATCAAGTAGGTCTCGTTGTGAGTTACTTCTAAACATGTTGCATTAAATTCCCTAATATGATCTCTAGGGTCCCCTTTTCCTTTGTATTTGTCAAACTTTGGAACCTCGAACCTATAGGGGAATGGTCTCATGTCCAGACTTTTGTCAAAGGGGTATGGAGCTATATCTTCCAAGGAGTAGTTCGTGGTACTTGTACTGGTCTTAAGGTCAGATATTTGTTGTGTGAGGCTCTCAAGTTGCTTCCTCATTTCTTCCATGGGCACATTTCGATCCATGGGTCCCTTTCCTCTCTCATTTGCATGCGGGATTGTGTCATTTGTACCCCTCTCATGATCATTGTCTACATTTTCCATTATTGTACTTATATCAAAGTCTGCGGGGAGTTTAATTCCGAGACTAGCAAGATGATGGAAGTATTTATGGGGGTCTTCAAGGAGCACCTTCTTTATTAGGCGTTGGAATTTTCTATCTTGGATGTGCACTTCATATTCTTCATGAGAAATTTCTTCGTCACTCTCATGTGGTGTGACGATGCGATTGGATGAGCCAGCCATTTCTATTTGCTTTTTGTACTAGGATCGAGTAAGAACCATGCAAGGTGACGTGGGATGGAGTGGACTAGGATTAGAAATTTTGGCAAGGTGCCAACTGAGACTGTTGTGAATGGGATACCTAAAACAAGGTTTGGACAAAGGATTCTCTTGCTCAATGACTTCAAGTAAGATGGTTGACACAAGACGGTAGCCACTAGTAAGGGTAGTTGATACCTGTCTTACTGTGTAGGGACTAGTCATTCAACATGACTACTAGCAAAGGTACTGTGACCTACTAGGCTTACATGAATTCACTAATGATGCGAAGAAGGGACCTATGTCGAACCGGTATGGAATAGACTGACTTACACTTTTGACAGGAGGTGAATGGGTGATTGACGGAAGAGAGACACTTTGGGTGAAACAGAGGAAGACTAACTACAAGGCTGAATTGGATCTCAGAATGTGAAACTAAGCTGAAATGGGTGTTTCAAATAGGAAAAAATATTTCCTCAAAAATAGTGCAGGTGCTCACTGTCGTGTATGCGTAGAAACAAATGCGCAGTAGAAATGAATATATGCGCAGGAAGTCCAGTATATGTGCCATACTGGTGGAAGTATAAATGCGCAATAACAGTCTGTATATGCACAACAAGTCTACATGTATGCACAACAAGTCAACACAAATGCGCAACAGAAATGGGTATATGTGCAGCTTTGTTTTTTGGCAAAATTTTAGATTTTTCTGTTGTTTTTGGTTTTTTTTTTGCTGGAAAAAGGCCTTCTTGATCTGATTTTATGAATTAATAGCAAGAAAACACAGCAAGCACAAACAATATTTTATAGTTTTTCATTATTTTTGTGGTTTTTTCGACTCTATTTTAGACTAAAAGCAAGCACAAAGATCCTAGGCTAGAAATGGATTACAAGGGTTTTTGGCCACTAGAACAAGGGGTTTTTTTTAATGTAGACAACCATTCAAGTGGTTACACATGCGGCGGCACTACTCTCTGTTGTGGAGTCTCCCAGCCTCAAAGGGTTGTGCCTTAGAGGGTTTTGGGGGAGGTTGGCCGTCGGTGTAACATAGCAGCACTTGTTGCAGGAAGTTCTCACCTCAAGCACTTTTATTTTAAGTGGATTGGTAGGGCTTGGCTTCTATCCTGTTTCCACTTAGGGTCGTTCCCACTTGGACAAGCGTGCATCCAAGGGTAGGCCCCTCTTAAAGGTTAAACAAATGGAATGACAAGTCTGGCACTCTGATCACCCAGTAAATGGGAGAGCATAAGCCTATTGTCATTTGTCAAGCACAGAAGACACCGATTAATCCAACCTAGTTAAAAGTAGAAAAACTAAATGGGCTAATCTACTTGGGCAAGCACAGAACTTTGAAGTGATTTTAGCAAGATAGCATTGGTTTAGTTTTAACCCCAGAAATCAATGGTGAGTTCAGTTTTAATCCTCGTAGCACGAAATAGTTAACTTTGAAGTTTTGGTCCAACGAGATAGCAGTAGTTCAATTTTAACCCAGAAATCAATGGTGAGTTCAGTTTTAATCCTTATAGCATGAAATAGTTAACTTTGAAGTTTTGGTCCAACGAGATAGCAGTAGTTCAATTTTAACCCAGAAATCAATGGTGAGTTCAGTTTTAATCCCAGATAGCAATAACTTGGAAAATGTTGCAATGCAAGAAACAAATGATCTAGTTACTTCTTTCCTAATTAGAGCTAGGTGAGGATTTGAATGAATATCAATTTTACTATCCTTTAGAAAGTGAAGTGTGAACTATTTAAATGCAACTATATGGAACTAAACCCGAACCTATCCTACAAAACAGCTCCAGAGAACACCTGCGAAAAGGTTAGTGTTAGCAAGTTTACCTAGAAGAGTACTAAAACCATTGCTTATTACAGATGCACAGCTTCGGTGACTAAATGCGCAAAGATAGTCAACAGAAGCACAGCAAAAACAAATGCGTCATAAGAGTGCGTAAAAGCGTAGCAGGAATACACAGAAGCGCAGAAGGGACAAATGCGCAGTAACAGTGCTCAAATGCACCGTAAAAATGAACAGATGCGTAGGAATTACAAATGCACAGTAACAGTGGACACATGCATAGCAAGAATGAACATATGCGCAAGAATAACATAAGCGTTGTAACAGTGCGCAAAAGCGCAGCTAGAAAGCACAGATGCGCAGAAATAATAGAAGCGCCGCAGAAATGGGTATATGCACCATAGAAACGTTCAAATGTGCCGAAGTAGCCTGTGCGTGACCTATGCGTGACCTGTATGGAACCTGCCTTCAAAAAAGCTCAGATTTTGATGACATAAATGGGCAAAGTCCCCACGGTGGGCACCAAAAATGTTAGGGTAAAATGTGGATTGATCAAATGAACAATAATAAACCCAAACATCAATAGAATAATGAAAACAAGAAAGATTGAATGAAAAGAGCAATAAACAACACAATGCAAACCTTCCTTGTTTCAAAGCTTCTGTCGTTCGCCTATTACAACTGTCCTTTGCTAATGAAGTAGGCCCTCAGTGAGTGCACTCTTTTAGTTGTGTTATAGGATGTCGATAGTAAATGGCTGTGTTGATAGATATTACTGTGAAGTAGAGCTTCAAAGCAAAGGGTGATCTCAAGTAGATTGTATTGGGGGTGCCAAAGGCGCGTGGGTAGAATTCTGCAGAGTAACGATACAAATAACCTGGATGATTAGAATGGGAGGATGAGGTTTCATTTATAGACTCAGAAGAATGACAATCAACGGTTGAGAAGAAGTGTGATGATCAATGACTGAGGATGGTTGAGGAATGTGCAACCAGTAGAAATATGACAAGTGTCTTAGCTCCATCATGAAAAAGGGGACTTGACAACATTGATTGGAGAGTTAACTCTTTTAATTGATCAGTTAACAAACTTGATTAGTCAGTTGGAAGAATGAATTATGGAATTGACTGAATTGATTGAGGGATTAACTCAATTGACTGGTTAGTTAACACTTCTGATTGATTAGTTAACTAACTTCTGATTTGAGAAGAAATAGGACATGTGGGTGAGGGAAAAATAAGTAATTAAATATTTAATATATTTAATTATATGTGCAACCCGAGGAGGTGGACAAGGTGAGGTGGAAAAAGTGAGGTGTAAGTGTGAGGTGGATTTTTGGAATTAGAACTTAGGATAGAGAAATTTGGATTAATTAAATAATTTAGGATTATTTAATTGTGTAGGACATTAGAAGAATTTAGGGATTTTAATTAAATAAATTGAATTTATTTAATTATGGAATAGTAAACTGCTTAAATAAATTTAGAATATTTATTTAATTGGTAGAAGAACGGAATAAATATTTATAATATTTATTTAGTTGAATCATGTCATTTTTAGGCGTATACAATCTTCACATCCATCTGTTCTACCTCTAAGTCATAAGTAGCTGCAAGAGATAACAAAAATCAAATGGATGTCAGCTTTGCAATGGGAGAGAAAATTTTACCATAATCAATTCCCTCCACTTGTGAATACCCTTTCGCAACCAATCTAGCCTTGTACTTTTCAACACTGCCATCTGCATAGAATTTCTTCTTGAACACCCATTTGCATCCAACGAGTTCCATCCTTCAGGAAAAGGCACCAAGTCCCAAGTTTTATTCTTTTCCAAAGAAGCCATCTCATCCTCCCTGACCTCCTTCCAAGAACCTACATCTTTCATACCCATAGCCTCTTTCATAGTTCTAGACTCATCAGTGTTAGTAAGTAAAGCAAAAGCACAAGTAGAATCAAGTAATGAATAACCAAACCTATCAGGTTATTTTTTTGTTCGTGTAGACCTCCTCAATGGCTGAGGTTGAGGTTCTGCTTCTTCTGAGCTTTCAGAGCTGCTAGAGCTCTCCTCATCATCAGGTCTCACAGGGTCTATCTGTTCAGTCTTCTCAGGAGTAGAAGGAAACTGAACCGCATCCTCTTTCTTTTCTATCTGTTCTAGTTGTAGAACAACAGAAGAAGGTGTTAGCTCTCTAAAGATAACACTTCTTCTATACAACACTTTTTCAACCACGGGATCCCAAAGCTTGTATCTTTTCATACCAACACCATAGCCAATGAAAATACATTTAGCATCTTTGTTCTCCAACTTAGACCATTTATCCCTATGCACATGTGCATATGCCTCACAACCAAAAACATGAAGATATCTAAATGAAGGCTTCTTACTAGACCACACCTCCATAGGTGTCTTACCAACAAGAGCTGATGTAGGAGATCTGTTTATCAGATAGAAAGCAGTGGCAATAGCTTCAACCCAAAACTTTTGTTCGAGGCTTGCTCCACTAAGCATACTCCTAGCCTTCTCCATCAGTGTCCCGTTCATCCTCTCTGCAACTCCATTTTGCTGCGGGGTATATGGAGTTGTGTTATGCCTTTCAATCCCTTGTTCTTTACAGAACTTATCAAATTTTGCCAAACAAAACTCACCACCATTGTCAGTTCTCAAAAACTTAATCTTTTTACTAGTCTAATTTTCAACAAAGGCTTTAAACTCTTTAAACCACCTAAAGACTTTAGTCTTGCTTCTAATAAAATAAACCCATGTCTTTCTACTATAATCATCTATGAAAGATACAAAATATATAGATTTTGAAATCGAAGGAACATTAACAGGACCAAACACATCAAAATGAGTAAGATCCAATACACCAGAAGACTTGTGAGGACTAGAGTAAAACTGAACACAGTTTTTCTTTCCATAAATGCAATGTTCGTAAAAGTCAAACTTGAGATTACAATCATTTAACCCCTCAACGAGGTTTTTATTTTTTAGGGTACGCAGACCCTTCTCACCAATGTGGCCATATCTCAAATTCCATAACATAGTCTTTTCAACAGGAAGCTTGGCTTCCAAAGCATGTGCACTACCATCAGAACTAGTTACAATAGATTTCTTCACTGCTCATTCAGATGGTGGGGATGAATTGAATGCAGCTCTTTTATTTGAGTCAGAAGAACTATTGCACTGTGAAGTGCATGCCTCTAGCTGAAACAAAGTACCCCTCCAAGTACCCTTCACAAGCACCATAGATCCTCTAGTCATCTTGCATCCATCCTTCAAAAATACAACCTGCACATCTGCATCATTCAACATACATACAGAAAGCAGGTTCCGTGCAAGGCCTGGGATGTGCATAACTCCAGTGATCCCCTTCACTCGTCCATCAGGGAATTGGAGTGAGACTCTTCCATGACCAACAATCTTCAGATGAGAGTCGTCACCCAGGTACACTCTTCCACCATTGAACTCTTCATACTTCATGAACTAGTCTCGATGTGAGTTCATGTGGAATGATGCACCAGAATCAATCAATCACACATCATCAGATGCATGGGTGGCCAGGGCTGCGATGAAGGCATCACCATCATCTTGTGACTTGTCAGAATCTAAATCAGGAGCTTTCTTCTTTTTCTTCTCCTCTTTGCATTCCTTTCGGAAGTGCTCGGTTTTACCATAGTTCCAATAGAGAGCCTTGGACTTTCCAAGAGATTTGGATCTACCCTTTTCACCTTTCTTGTCCTTCTTCTTCCCTTTCTCTTTGGGTCTTCCACAAACCGTAAGAGTCTCTTTGGCTGCCTCTGAAGACTTTCTCTGCATCTCTTCAAATAACAGTGAAGATACCACATCTTCCATCTTTAAGGTCGTAGTGGTGCTTATGATAGCCACGACAAGATGATCCCATGAATCTGGCAAAGAACAAAGAAGGGTCATACATCGATCCTCCTCCTCCATTTTCACACCCATAGATGTCAACTGTACAATGATCATGTTGAATGCATTCATATGGTCCGCAACAGATCCTCCATCTTCCATCTTTAAAGCAAACAACTTCTTTTTCATAAAAAGTTTGTTTACCAAGGACTTGGCCTAATAAACATCACCCAACTTCTTCCAAAGATCTTTCATTGTCTTCTCCTCATGGACATTCAATAGGACAGAGTCAGTTAAACAGAGTCTTATGAGACCCTTAGCCTTCTGATCTTTGAGATCCCAATCAACTTGTTGCATTGCTGTGGGTTTTACACCGGATACCATTTCCCATAGGTCACAGTCAACAAGTAGGTCATCCATCTTCAATTTCCACAACTCAAAATTAGTGCCATTGAATTTCTCAACCTCTAACCTTTCAGATGTGGTTGCCATCTCCTTGTTGCAACAAGATACAAAATACTCTGCACAACACTCCCACTCAACCTAAGATTAGCTTAAAAAACCCCTACCCTATAGCTAGGACCAAAACTAGCCAGGCTCTAATACCAACTGAAAAGAAGCTAGGTGTGCGGAAATCACTTCCTACACTAATCTAATGAGGGGAGGAGAGTGCAAATTCAATTTTATCCTTACTATTACAGCAATTTTAAACAACTAACAGAGATATTGCAGCAAACACATAAACAATAAAGTGAGACAGATGAAGAGAGATATAAGATATATGTGGGGAAAACCCTTATCGGGTGAAAAACCCCACACTCCAAAACCTACACAATGTATTATCAAAATTGAAATGATTTACAATACACTTGCAATCCAAGCTCTCAAGAGTCTTCAACATTCGTATCTAGAGATAAACTGGCAGCATAATAGTACCTATCAAACCTGTAATGCATCTCCTCTCAAAAGCACCTGTTTATATACCAAATACAAGGCAAATATGGCTCCACATAGGGATGGGTGTCCAACATGGCCTCATGGCCCAAAACCCATGCCTATGGACACTTGTCCAACTCTGTAGGATGCTCCTGACACTTGTCAAGTCACCCCATCCCAAGGAGGTCACCTATTTCCAAAATGGGCTATGATAGATGCTCTTATGACTCTTACAACCATCATAGAATCTGTCATAGCAATTACTGTTAGATTCAGGACAAACAACTAAGAGGGGGGGTGAATCAGTTGTCCAAAACTTTCTTCCAATTAAACACTTAAATCCACTTTGTAATTCATCAGTATAATAATAAATCAATCATGGAAATATAATGCATTAAATCAAGAGCAGAAACACATTAACACATGAGACACCAAGATTTTGACATGGAAAACCCAGTTAAGGGAAAAACCACGGGGTGACTAACCCAAGAATGTATTCTCTATTAGAAGAATAGAAAGAACCAAATGGCACATGTCAATTAGGGCTCACTGCTCGAGCACACTGCTCAAAAGAGACTCACTACCTATAGGAGACACATTGTCTACAAAATAATAAGTATTACATACTTGAACTAAAGAATAGCATCTTCATCATACTTGAGTCAGTTCCATTTAAGCCTAATACTTTTGCTCTGCCTTTTGCTCTCCTCCTCAATAGCACACTCTCATCTCCACAAGATGCTTTTGAAATGACTTAACAACTCCTTATTTATACAAGACATCAACTTGGGGATAATCATCCAAGTCGGCATACATTATAGAGCAAATACATAAATACAACATGACTAATTACAAAAAGACTTCACGCAGATCAATACACTATCGGCCACATAGATCTGAGACTTCAATCTATATTTAAGAACACGCCAATCCTCACATAACATCTTCAAAATCATCCGCAAGATGTGTAACTTATCCGGTCGGCCAGAGTTAGGAAGAACATACTCATTTGAAAGTTATTCTTCAATTGTGAGTTCAAACTCCAATGCGGACCACCAACACGAACTGGACATGATCAAAAGACCTCCACAAGCTTGCATCAATCACCAAGAACATCCACACTACATCTGCTTACTGAAATCCTTCTCCTTCATCCAGAACCTCAAGAACACAGTCTGCCATCACTGTCATAATGGAATAGATGCTTGCAGACCTCCAGACCACGAACCAATTGAGTTGTCAATTCACATTGACTTCCTAAACACTTCACTAAATCTACAGAATAGGATATTGCATTTCCGGATCTCACCGGACCTATCTGTATCACTTTGTCACCTCTGAACACCTACTAGAGCCAATTTTACTTAAGTGGCCATAACTTCTTCAGATCTTCATGTGGACCTCTGAAATCTTTTCTAGATCATCCCAAGACACATATCTACAAACCCTTTGAGGCACATCCTCTGATCTTCATTTTATCTTAGATATTTACCTTACTATCTTCATTGTTCTCTATTCCTGATATGACTAATTTTCTCAATATCCTTAGCAAATAATTCATCCAATCCTTATCATTAATGCAACAGGAGTATGTTGACATCAATGACAACACCAGTTAGGGAAATACTTGCAACAATCTCCCCCTTTGTTATTGATGGCAACATATGATGTGAAAAACTATTTTAACCATCAAGACAAGAGCTTCTCCTTACTATCACAACTCCCCCTATCAGCAACAACCATTCACATGTCTTCTCTTCCTTTACTGCTCCCCCTTTTGCTCAGTAACCACTTGTTTTTCACATGTCCTCTCTTCCCCTTTGACATCAATGGCAAAGGGCACATACTTGCAACTCCAACACTTCATAATCATACCAGCTGCTCCCCCTGAGTAGCAGCTCCCCATCATCAATTCAGACCACAAGATATGACTATGATATCCACCAGACTGATGCACATTAGTACACCTTAGTTTATCACCGGAGCGGTAATAACCCATAACTTCTCCCTGAGATACTCAAAAGAGTCCTTAGGTAGAGGTTTAGTAAAGATGTCTGTAATCTGATCCTTGGAAGGCACAAACTCCAATCTGACTTCATTCTTGTTCACTTGCTCTCTCAAAAAGTGAAACTTGATGGATATATGTTTAGTCTTTGAATGAAACACTAGATTCTTAGATATATTTATTACACTTGAATTATCACAGAAGATTGTGATAGGTTCCTAATACTCCACTCTGATGTCTCTTAGCATCTGCTTTATCCACAAAACTTGAGTGCAACTACCTGCTGCTGCAATATATTCTACTTCAACTGTGGACAGAGATATTGCCTCTTATTTCTTGCTTAGCCAAGAAACCAATCTCTTCCCCAAAAAGAATGCTCCACCATTAGTACTCTTCCGGTCATCCACATCTCCTACCCAATCTGCATCTGTATATGCATGAAGAGAGATACCACAGACCATACTCAACTGTCCCTTTTAGATACCTAAAAATCCTCTTGATTGCCATGACATGAGATTCTCTAGGATCAGCTTGGAATCTAGCAACAAGACCAACAGTATTCATAATATCAGGTCTAGTTTGAGTGAGATACAACAATCCTCCAATCATTGACCTATACTTTTTCTGATCAGCCTTAGGAGAGTCATCATCTTTGCTCAATTTACATCCATTTGCCATGGGAGTACTCATTGGTTTTGATTCTTCCATCCAAACTTTCTTCAACAATTCTTTCACATATTTGGTCTGAGAAATGAATATTCCTTTCTTAGTTTTAATGATTCATCATTGACCTATACTTTTTCTAATCAGCCTTAGGAGAGTCATCATCTTTGCTCAATTTACATATGTTTGCCATGTGAGTACTCATTGGTTTTGATTCTTCCATCCAAAATTTCTTCAACAATTCTTTCACATATTTGGTCTGAGAAATGAAGATTCCTTTCTTAGTTTACAAACCCAAGAAGAAATTCATTTCCCCAAGCATGGACATCTCAAATTCACTTTTCATTTAATTTGCATATTTTCATAATCAATTTTGAATTACAAATTACTGTCAGCAATACCTTTGTTGAAACCAATCTTCAAAAGATGCTTATCCAATCTTTAATACCATGCTCTTGGGGCTTGCTTGAGTCTATACAGTGCTTTCTTCAACTTGCAGACCATATCACCATTATCAGACGATTGAAATACATCCAGTTGCTCAATGTATACTTCTTCTTCCAAGTCACCATTCAGGAAGGTAGAGTTGGCATCCATTTGATATACTTTGAAATCCTTAAAGGAAACAAAAGCAAGAAATAATCTGACTGCTTCAATTCTTTCCATCGAAGCAAAAGTTTCTTCAAAATCAACTCCTTCTATTTGAGAGTAACCTTTGCAGACCAATCTGGCTTTATTTCTAATTACTTCACCAACTTCATTCAGTTTGTTTTGGAAGACCCATTTGGTTCCAATCACATTCTTGTTTTTAGGTCTGGGAACAAGATCTCATGTGTGATTCTTCTCAATTTGCATTAGCTCTTCCTCCATTGCTTTAGTCCAGTTTTCATCATTACAAGCTTCATTCACTATCTTAGGTTCAACTTTTAAAATCAGACAATACTCTTCTGAATCTTGAGCAATCCTTCTTCTAGTTTGTACCCCTTTGTTGTTATCACCTATGATCTAATCCTCAGAGTAATTCATTCTTACATACCTAGGAACTTTGGGAGTTTCTTGCACTTCTGATTCTTGAACAGGCTCATTCAAACTCATCTCTTCTACCTAATTTACCAGATCGGTCTGAATCTAAATTTTAGAAGGGGCTTGGACTCCTTGAATCAGAACATCATTATGATCATCTTCATCATATTCATAAAACCTTGAGGGTTTTTTAATTCCTTCATCAACCTTCACATTTGTACTTTCTATGATCTTTCTCAGTCTCTTGTTATAACACCGGTATGCTTTGCTTTGAGTAGAATAACCCAAGAATATTTCTTCATCAATTCTAACATCAAATTTGCCTAGATCTTCATCTCTTTTAATGTAACATTTTCTACCAAAGACTCTGAAATACTTCACAGTAAGAGTGATGCCAAACCAGAGTTCATAAGGAGTCTTACCGATATTGCTTCTAATTTGAACTTGATTAAGAGTGTAGACTGCAATGCTCACAGCTTCTCTCTAGTAGATCTGAGGAACATTTGCTTCCATCATGATAGTTCTAGATGCTTCTTGGATGGTCCGGTTCTTTCTTTCCACTACTCCATTCTACTGTGGAGTCCTAGGAGCAGAAAATTGTCTTCTTATTCCATGCTTCTCATAGAATTCTATGAACTCACCGAATGTGAATTCTCCACCTCTATCAAACCTTAGACATTTTATGTTCAATTCGGTTTCATTCTCCACCATAGCCTTGAATATTTTGAATTTCTCAAGAGCCTCTAATTTCTCCTTCAGAAAAGTTACCCACATCATCCGGGAGTAGTCATCAATTAATAGCATGAAGTATCTATCACCTTGTACACTTTTGATTCTTGTCGAACCACATAAATCAGTATGAACTAAGTCCAATAATTTGGTAGAAGACTGTTCCTTACTTTTGAATGTGACTCTGCTCTACTTACCTAACTAACATTCTTTGCACAAGCTATTAGTAGGTTTCACAAGTCTTGGAAGATCTCTTACAGCCTGAGTGTTGCTTATCTTGATAATATTATCAAAATTTACATGACACATTCTCCTATGCCAAAACCAACTCTGATCAATTTGAATAAAGAAACTTTTGCCAGTACCAACTAAGTGGAAGATATTACCTTTAGTTTGAGTACCGGATGCAATCTATGTTCTAGAACTTTCAAAGATCTTGCATTTTTCATTTTTGAATCGGAGATCATAGCCTTTGTCCACCAACTGTCCAACACTGAGAAGATTGTGCTTCAATCCTTAAACATATAGTACATTACCAGTTTTGTTCTTTTCATCAAAAGAAATAGTTCCTCTACCTCTGATTCTACCAGCAGAATTATCACCAAATTTTACCACTCCTCCTTCATACCTTTCTAAATCTATGAACTTATTTTTGTCACCTGTCCTATGGTGGGAGCATCCACTATCAATGACCCAATCATCCTTTTCTTCAACTTGAGCAGCCAAAACTCTTTCTATAGCTTTATCATTGACAGATTCAGAGGGCATCAGATCTTCTTCCTTGATGACAATAAACACCTAGTCACTTCCAGATTTGTTTCCTGTTTTTGATTCATCATCTGTTACTCCTTCATTATCATCATCTTCATGAACATAGTAACAATTCTCTTGGAACCTTGATCTATTAGGGTTTGGCCTTGAAAATCTTTCCACACACCTTGAGGCAAAATGACCAATCTTATTGTAGTTAAAACACTTAAAAGGCAATTTTCCTTCATACTTAC
This sequence comes from Cunninghamia lanceolata, assembly GCA_027924645.1. Taxonomy (NCBI): domain Eukaryota; kingdom Viridiplantae; phylum Streptophyta; class Pinopsida; order Cupressales; family Cupressaceae; genus Cunninghamia; species Cunninghamia lanceolata. The sequence goes on along the minus strand of BSBN01001135.1, from coordinate 3,004,751 downwards.
TGGATCCTCTTGGCAATCTTTTTGCAATAAGGGCTTCGAGTTGAGCAGCTTCTACTTCATCTTCTTCCAGGTCTTTTCTTGCTTTTTCATACCATGATAGTTTCCTTGAAGAGTTCTCTCCCAAATCAAACCTTTGTTTACCTTTTACAGAGGCACTAGCTTTGAATGCAGATTCAGTCTTGGGGGGGGGGGCATCTCCAAACTCAGTTAATTCAAGTGCAGCCAATTTACCAACCAATTGATCTCTTATGACACCTGAATGGGCTCTAAATTCTTCAATGTAGCAACCTTGTATTTGTAAGAATCAGGAAGAGATCTGAGAACTTTGCCAACAATCTCATCTTCATCCAAGACTCCACCAACACATCTAATGCCACAAACAAGCTCATTTACTCTGGGCATAGATGTAGTGATATTTTCATCTTCTCTCATTTTTAGGTTTTCAAATTTTCCTTTCAGACTCTGTAGCTTGGCACATTTCACATACTTGTCTCCTTCATGCAGAGGTTCCAACTTTTGCCAAATCTCATATGCAATTTTTAGATCAACAACATTTGTCAATTCTGAATCAGATAAGGCACTTAGAAGAGCTTCTTTAGCCCATAGATTGTTTTCAACATCTCTGAGTTCATCTACAGTTGTCGGACCATTGTGTGGAGGAGTATACTTCTTTGAAGCCATGATCCAATACTGCATTCCCATACATTGCAAGTGGCATTCCATGCGACTTTTCTAAAGAGTGTAATTTGTTCCATCAAAGCTCAGACTATCCTTCTTGTATGACGACATCCTAGATTTCCTCAAGTGTTTAAGCTCTCTAAGAGGAACTTGGCTCTGATACCAATTGTTAGATTGAGGACATACAACTGAGAGGGGGGGTGAATTAGTTGTCAAAAACTTTCTTCCAATTAAACACTTAAATCCACTTTGTAATTTAGCAGTATAATAATAAATCAATTATGGAAATATAATGCATTAAATCAAGAGTAGAAACACATTAACACATGAGACACCAAGATTTTGACATGGAAAACCTAGTTAAGGGAAAAACCATGGGGTGACTAACCCAAGAATGTATTCTCTGTTAGAAGAATAGAAAGAACCAAATAGCACATACCAATTAGGGCTCACTGCCTGAGCACACTGCTCACAAGAGGCTCACTGCCTATAGGAGACACACTGTCTACAGAATAATAAGTATTACATACTTGAACTGAAGAATAGCATCTTCACCATGCTTGAGTCAATTTCATTTAAGCCCAATACTTCTGCTCTGCCTTTTGCTCTCCTCCTCACTACCACACTCTCATCTCCACAAGATGCTTTTGAAATGACTTAACAACTTATTTATACAAGACATCAACTTAGGGATAATCATCCAAGTCAGCATACATTACAGAGCAAATACATAAATACAACATGACTAATTACAAAAAGACTTCACGCGGATCAATACACTGTCGGCCACATAGATCTAAGACTTTAATCTTCATTTAGGAACATGCCAATCCTCACATAACATCTTCAAAATCATCCACAGGATGTGTAACTTATCCGGTCGGCTAGAGTGAGGAAGTACATCATCATCCAGAAGTTATTCTTCAATTGCGAGCTCAAACTCCAATGCGGACCACTAACACAAACTAGACACGATCAAAAGACCTCCACAAGCTTGCCTAAATCACCAAAAACATCCACACTACATCTACTTACTGAAATCCTTATCTCCTTCATCCGAAACCTCAAGAACACAGTCTGCCATCACTGTCACAATGGAATAGATAATTGCAGACCTCTAGACCATGAACCAATTGAGTTGTCAATTCACATTGACTTCCTAAACACTTCACCAAATTTGCAGAACAAGATATTGCATTTCTGGTTCTCACCAAACCTATCTATATCACTCTGTCACCTCTGAACACCTACCAAAACTGGTTTTACTTAAGTGGCCATAACTTCTTTAGATCTTCATGCAGACCTCTGAAATCTTTTCTAGATCATCTCAAGACACATATCTACAAACCCTTTGAAGCGCATCCTCTAATCTTCATTTTATCTTGGATTTTTACCTTACTGTCTTCACTGTTCTTCTCTATTCCTGATATGACTAATTTTCTCAATATCCTCAGCAAACGGTTCATCCAATCCTTATCATTAATGCAATAGGAGTATGTTGACATCAATGAAAACACCAGTTAGGCCCATACTTGCAATAGTTACAACTTACAGCTGTAAGAGAATATGTCATACACAGGCTATAAATAGCATATTCTCTTACAACATGTCATAGTCCACCTTGGGGTGCCCAAAGATGCCTTTTTCAAAGATGCTCTTCAACACATGTCTTCACCTGTCATAGAATCTCCTATTTTTGACTCTTACATGTCATAACTTCATTATAAGAATCTGTCATGACTGTTATGGTCAATATTCCCTTACGCAACATCCAAGATGCTAACACATGGCAAAATATTCCTACCACTAAGTGGGACACCTATCTCCTCATGTGAGGACAAAAATACATGTGGTCATATGCCATGTAGGATGACACATCACTGTGCCAACTCCCACAATATAACATAGGATTTGCATCCAATTAATACAATAGGTAATTAATAAATAAATACAGTGTAAAAATACAAGGAATTACCAAGGTTGAGACACCTTAATTCCCAACACTTTCTGAAGCATATTCTTCATCAACTTTATCTCCTTTTCTTTTTCTTCTTCTCTTTCTTCTTCTCTTGCATGAAAAGTAGTTTTATAGCTCATTACCTTCACTAATTCTGAATCAAAAAGACTATTCATAAGAGCACTTCTAGCCTTGCCATTGTTCTCATAGTCTTTAATCTCATCATCATCCTTTGGACCATCAATAGGTATAGTATATTCTTTTTCAACTAACTTCCATACACCATACCCTAATGAGACAAGAAATCTTTCCATCTTGATCTTCTAGAAAGCATAATTAGTTCCATCAAACAAAGGAATCTCAATACCTTTCCTATGCGCCATCCAAATCTACCCCAAGCAGTTAAGCATCTTCAAGGAACCTAGATCCGACACCAATTGTTAGATGCATAAGACAACTGAGAGGGGGGATGAATCCATTGTACATTAAAATATTAAACCCTCAATACTATTCCAACCCTTATTATCCTTCAAACTCTTATTATGTATTAGCAGAATGTAAACATATGAGTCATCAATGCAAACACATAAGAACACTAGATTTACGTGGAAAACCTAAGAAGGGAAAAACCATTGTGAGGATTAGATCACATATATATGAATAGCAACATTGAATACAACATGCTCACTACCAGTACTGCCCAAAAGAGAAGAAAGGCTCACTACTAGAAGGACTCACTATCCAAAAGAAGGAAGAATAGAGGAAGATTGTTACAGAAAGATCCACTATCTCATAGCAATAGGAGAATTCCACCACCACAACCTTATGCCATCCACAACCTTTGGCTCACTGTATCTAGTAACTTCAAGCAAACTGAAATGTAGACGCCTTATGTTCACTACATCTAAAAGTCATAAGCTTTTATGCTCGCACTCAAATCACCACACTTGGTTGTGTTTGCATCTTGCACTATGCATTTTTTCTAATCAAACTTCACCTTGCATTTATATCATTTGCAACTTGAAAAACATCTTTAGATTGGCCACAAAGAGACATGCACTTCAAACATGCAAACACCAAATAGGTTGGCACCAAACACCTCCGTCGTGGAAAGAAGTGAATGCAGACTACACCAAGGGTTAATTAGGACCCAAATCTACATCAACACGCTACACCATGCTACCACAAGCAATGAAGCACATTTGCAATTAGCACTAACATGCTAGGTTGGCCAAACTTGCATTAATGCCCTTAAGCAATTAAGTTCCTACTTCATCAGGTCTAGAAACAACTTGCAAACCACATAACAACATCATACAATATTCCTAAATAGTCAACTTCATCAAACTCTTCTGCAATACTACCTTAACCATCTGAAACAAAAAATGCATTCATCTTGCGTATCAAGATGCACTACCACTTGAATTCCAACACAAGAATTAAACTTGTAGAGCAACCCAACACTAGAAACTCCAAGGGAAAGTAGATACAGACAATATAAGCACATTCATAGATTTTCAAGTCAAGAAACCTCAACACAAAGATATGCGGAGCAATCTCATTTTTCTCAAACAACCTTATTCACAGGCAAACACTCTGTCAAACACATCTTCCACTGATGCACAATCCAGATCTTAAAACTCTAGATATAACACCTCTGATCATCACTTCCAAACCACACAAGCATATCTTCACCCATGAAGAAATGCTGAGCACAACACTAAACACACCTATGTCACACTACATACTCTTTCATTCAAATTTTTTGCAAAAGTACTTGGAAACCAAGTGAACCATCTACATCATCAATATTGAAAACATCTTCTCAGCATCCTAAAATACTTCTCATCATGACTAGACTAGAGGTTGACATTAGGCCATGATATAGATGACAATATAGTGCACCATTCTTCAACAATACCAACATTCTTCACACTATGGTTGATATCAATATGACATCAAACCATAACACATCCAATAACTCCAATGCTAGGGGTTGACATCAATGACAACACCGGCAAGCTTCCAACAATTCCTCCTTTGTACTTTTAGTTCTACATGCTTAGGGGATGATGACAATTATATCCTTGTCCCCACATTATTATTCATATATACACATACTAATCCCAAGCATGTAGATTCCTTTATGTATCTTCATGTGGTGTTGTTTTTTTTCTATTAATGATAACTTTAAGGAACCACCCCTTAAAAAAGCCTATAAAATCTCGGTGAGTTCTAGATAAGTACTATAATTTTCCTGGCGAATCTTTCCTTTTTTGAAAAATATTAATTTTACTGGTGAATCTATGCACATTATTAGAAATTTTTATAAAATTCTGGTGAATCCTAATGAATCATTGGTAAAAAAATAATTACAATGGTGAATCTTTCCTTTAAAAATTTGCATAGTTGGTCAATGCAGTGCCCCATATTTTTTTTATCTTTTGTAATGTTGAAGTAGGGGCCCAAGGGTGGAAGCCACCAGCAAGGTCAAGAGGCAACACCCCCTTGTAGGGTCTAGGGATGGTGGCCCTAGTGCGTTCTTGTCACGATATAGGTGGGGTCGATGGGGCAAAGCCTCATGCCACCAAGTACAAATACACTATTAGGAATACATTTAAAAACATAGAAATTAAACATTTTAAAAATTTCACAGGCGATAAGGGTGTGGTTCGGTGTTAAGTCACTCAGTTGTAGTGGCGGCCACTAGAGTTCAAACCCTAGCTAGGCCAATGAGCTCACAGGCTTTACACCTTTGTTGGGCCAACGAGCTCGCGGGTTTGAAGTGTTCTTGCTAGGGGATGAGGTCCCCCTGTGTTGTGGCCTCACCGGTTCATTGCTCCGAGCAAAAAGCATTCATGTGGAGCTAGAGGGCACGTTGCACCAGTGTCGTCGATCACACTAAAAAGTTTACCAAGCATATTTTTAAAAAATCACATTAAAAATAGAACTTAAAAAAGAGTACAAGCAAATGTCTTTTAAAAGGCTTGCTGAGCCCCAAAATTGCTTTTGGGATGCACGATTAAATCTTGATCTCACAACTATTGTTGAATTCTACGAGACTATGAGCACATGCCTTTTAAAAGGCTTTCTGAGCCCCAAAATTGCTTTTGGGCCACACGATTAGATTTAATCGTGTGGCCCAAAAGCAATTTTGGGGCCCAACAAGCCTTTTAAAAGGCATGTGCTCATAGTCTCGCAAAATTCAACAATAGCCTAGATATCAATGGTAATGAGTAAAATTCATATTGAAAATGAAAATAACCCTTTAAGTACATGATAATTTAATAGTAATGGTGATATTACCCCTAAATTAATGGGAGAAATATAATATTAATGGTGAATATGATTAAGATTTTTATTTATATTATAAACTATTGGTGAATCTGCTATAATCACACATCATTTACTTGGTGAACTAATTAAACTTATTAGTTCAAAAAAATAATGCTTAGGAGAATTAACTAAGATTGAATTAAATTTTCATAAAAATCTAGCAATTCAGTCCCCTTTATAGCTTGAACTATTTGCCATTTTTGGAGGCCTTGATTTTAACTATTCGCCAATTGGTGAAGATTCACCACTAAAAAAATCTATGGTTTCCATGTTACACGACTTCTCTCCTTGTCATTCCATGAACACAATCTCACATGTATCATTCTTGCAACATCATCTTTTGTGCCTCTCCTTCAAAGCATTTCCCTTTTGTACATTGGTGATTTTGAGGACATATCTACTCATATATGTTTCCTAGAGACCTATTACCTTCTCCCCTTTTCTACCTTAAAATCAATTGCATACTCGTAATTTATGCAAGTATTTAAGGGGGGCATACTTTGGACCTTCACATATGTATCCACACACATTGTTGGCATGCTCTATGCAGCGCTAGTAGATTGTGGTCCTAATTTCAGATAATTGCTTGGATCATCCACCCTTAATAGGATTACCTAGCAATAGCACATGCTAGTTCATACATAATATTTGATATTATTCTTACATGTGATCAACCTAGTGACACATTAGACTAGATTATGTGCTCAATATGAGCTACTTTTCATACTTTTCATGAGTCACCTAGCAATGCAATTTGATAACGCTTGTGATTCATGAAAGTATTATATAGTTCCTAGCAACATGATGCTAGATCTTGAACTATACCTGACATCCTTTCTAGCAACATAATGCTAGAAAATGCCCCTTTTTCTCTTCATCTCTCTTTCTCTTCTTGTGTGTTCTTCTTGTATGTTTCTTAGTTTTTTCTCTTATGTATCCTTTCTTTCATATAGGTCTAGTGTGCATTAGATTATATGATTTGCTAACATTCTTTTTTTACAGATTGCATTGGTCTAATCCTTCTCTCTTGTAGGTTTTATATGTTGTTTTTGCATTTCTTGTTGTGTAGGATTTTGTTGTTTAATGTATTTGTTTTGTAGGTTGTTATCTTGGGGGTGTGATTCCTCTTCTTGAAGAATTTTTTTCATCCTCCATAACATCCTTTTGTTTATCCTTTTGTGATATTATTGCATATATGTACTTTAACGTAGCATATCACCTAGCATCATCAACCTACTAAAGTGAGAAAAATGTAACATAGAAATTTGCATACCCTTGCAATTTCAAGCTAACTTTTGGAGCTACTTTAGTGTTTGTATCCCCTAACATATTTTTAGGTTCATTTGTCCCTTGCCTTAACCTTGTCTATCCATTGTGCCAAGGTTGTGTTTATTTTTTTGCTTTCCTATGGTCTCTTTTGTACAAAGTTATTTTTTTGCTACATTATTCTTTCTTTTTCCTAGTGTTTATAACTTCTAAAAGATATAGTTGCATAGATGCTAGTACAACACACTAGCATACCATGACAAAACATCATATGATTATTGTATTTGGGCATTTTTCCACCTTGTTGCATGTCCAAGTCTTTTGTAGTGCCTCTGACTTGAATCCAAATGGCTCCTTAAGACCTTGGACCTTTTCTTCCCTCCCAACTCTATTTTTGAATCCATCTTTTGAAAATTTTAGAAATCTCTTGATCATTCAAGAAATCTCTAGCACTCTTGCACTCTTTAGCACACAACAATCTCTCTTATTCTTTGGCATTAAAATATCTCATGTGATTCGACACGGTGATATTACTACTATTCTTCAAAGATATAAAAAGCACTCTACAATTGGCTAGATTCTCCTTAGGTTATCTACATTTGATGATGTGATCTTATTCTTAAGTTTTTGTAGATAGTACTTTAATATTCTCTTTTATTTGTTATTGTTGTAAAATCTTTTGTAGTTTCCTTGGCACTATTAGTTTCTCAAGTCCTCTTGTCTACTCAAACACATACACACTATTGTATTGCTCTTTGTAGACATTAGATTAATATTGTCACATCCTAATTATTTCACTTAGAACCAAATAGTTTATTAATGTATTTAATTATAGATTAGTGAACAATCTTAAAAATGATAATTATATAATTTGATTTTGTTTATTATCTTAATGAAATTAGAAATTACTAGAAAATTCTCTCAATATTGAAGAGAGATAGAGGTCTAGCCATTTGCAAGCTACATGTTATGATGGGATCGATTCACTTTCTTAAACACATGTAGCTAGGTTGCATGGGTGTGTGATTTCAATATTAAAATAATGACTTAATGTAATAAGTTTGGAGATTTGAGACCCAATTTTAGTGTTTATTGTCCATGTAGACTAAGACATACTAGGACATATTTGAACACTTTGAATATCCTCATGGTTCTAGGTAACTTGCAATTCACAGAGCTTGGGGTGGCAATGGTATTTTTTTCTTATTTATTGATTTAGTCAATAATTTTATTATATAATACATTATCGATATATAAATTAAATTTATTTTAATGTACATGTTTAACCCTTTGTGTTTGGTATTAATTTCCATCCATTTTATTAATGTACACCATAGCAAGGCTCATGTAAATTTATAAATCATTTGTTTATGTGTTGAGGAATGCTATTTAGATTATTATTTATAAATTTTATCCTTATGGGTTAAACAGGGCCAATAGTGATTATTTTACATGATTTGGCTAAAATTAAAGTCCTAAGTCATAGGACTCCCACTTAGGGCCAAGTTGGAATATTAAATTTGAGGATAAACAATAATTTGAACCCTTATTTTTGGCAGTTTCCAAGTTGAACGAAAATTAGGAAGTAGATATTACTGAGTTGGTTGGAGGTTTCCATGACTCACCATAGGAGAGGAGACTTAGAGACCTCTCCATTCCTAGAATCTTCCAAAAAGGACACTTGGGGATTTTTCCATATGGCTAGGTGTCTCTAGAGGGGAAGCGCTTGTTTTAATTCTTCTTTTCAAAAACAATAAGGAGGCTGGATGACTGGTTTTTTTTTTGGGGTGTAGATAGGGAGGATCAGTTTGGAATAATTATGGCAAGAAGAAAACTGGTTGGGTTGTGATTGCGTTAACTTGTAAGTTTCTGAAGCTTTTTCCAAGGAATCCATTTTGAATTATGCTTGTTGGCAGATTATGTAGATAAGTTGATTCATATTTAAATCAAGTAGATGGCATAGATAAGTTTTTTCATATTAAATTTTAGTTAGATTTACATAGCTCAGTCAATTCCATTGTTCCTCTGTTGAGTACTGTTATTCTCCATTATAAGGCCAAATTTATAAGGACATTTCATATTTCCTTCCTATGCTATCATATTTTGCGTACATGCCTACTGGTGTTGAAGCGGCTATAACATCTGACAAACTGTCTCTACCTTTTACATTTTGAAATTGGTGTATATAACTTGTTCCAAACTCCCGTTCGGCTCACACATGGAAGATGTTAAAGGTTGTAGAATTTGGATTTTCACCTATCAATTGTTGATTTTTGTGTAGTTTAAAAGGTGGAGTTGCTTTAAAGCAAGTTGAGTTGGATTTTCAGCAACAACAGATTTTTTATTTACTTGAATAGAATGTTTCTGAGTTTGTAAGGTTGAGATAAAACCAAGAGCTATTTTATGTGTGATTTAAAGCTGAATAAAGTAAGAAAAGTTTCTTTTCTTACGTTGGGCTCTATATATGTAAGATTGTTGTAGCAAATTTTTATTGTATTTTAAAAGAGAAAGTTTGTTGTTAGGTTGAATCAGGGTTTAAATTTGACAGTCAACCTTGCCTGTCAAGCAATTTTTTTATGACAGTTATCTATTCAATATTGCCTTAAAAATACTATGACATACATTAGTATAAATAAATTATATAAAGACCAAATATATATATCATCATAATCCTATATAAATTTTGACAGTTTGTCCAAAATCTCTCCTTTCATATGATACAGTCTTTTCAAAATTTCAGTTGTATTTTACAGCTAAAATGCCTAAATATAGCTATACAACTGTCAAATTTAAGCCCTGGGTTGAAGAGAAGATCCAACATTTCCAGGTTTTTCCCCACACTGGGGTTACCTGGGTATATCTGTGTTATTGTCTATTTGTGATTGGCTTCTTGTTATTGTTGCTTCCTTTGTTATTAGCTATTAATTAACCCAGAGTATTGATTGTTATAAATTAGATAGAGGTTCTATTCTATAAATTTATTGTGCAATCAATCTAGAGCTGGGTTATGAGAAATTGACATGGTATCAGAGTTCTAAACTCTGAATACAAAGCCAAGATTTGTGATGCAAATTTCAAGAGAAAAAAAAATCAAAATTTCATCTCTAATTTCTTCTATGACTATGGCAACTAGTGTTTGATATGAGGATAGGCTTGAGGGTGCGTCCAACTTCTTATAGTAGAAGGTTCAGATTACATATGTTCTCAAGGAGAACAGGTTGTGGATCTATGCTAGTACAAAGGTGACACCACCAACAAATGATCCTATTGCCCTAGATTCTCATGAAGTCAAGGAGGCCAAGGCTCAGAGAATTATCCTTGATGTGGTAAGAGATCATCTAATTCCTCATCTATTAAGGAAAGACACTGCCAAGGAGATGTGGGATACGCTCACAAAACTTTATCAGAGCAACTATTAGAGTCATAAGATGATGTTGAAGGACAAATTGCATAACACCAAGATGTCCAAAGGCGAGAGTGTGACCTCTTACTTGTCTAAGTTGACATAGGTCAAGGATGAACTGGTTGTTGGAGAGACAATTGCTGAAGATGAGTTGGTGCGTATAACCTTGAGCAGTTTTTGAAGCACTGGGAAGTGTTTGTCAAGTGTGTTGTCAGAAGAGATCGGCTCCCTGATTGGGCAAGGCTTTAGGATGATTTCATTTAGGAGGAGATCCATGAAGGTGCTTATTGAGGAGATCAAACAAAGAAGGGTCAAGACAAAAATATTGCTCTTGAAAGAAAGGGCAAGCAAAAGTCCAATAAAGGGCAAACAAAAGGTTCTTCCAAGAGTGGGAAGAAGAAAGATCTAAGAAAGATAAAAAAATTTTGCTGCCATTAGATGAGTCACTATGCCATTTAATGTCTGAATAAGAAAAATAAGGACAAGCAAAAGAAGCAAGTTGCTGCCACAACAGAGGTGGACAAGTTTGCATCACGATTTGTGAATGAGTTTTCACTCATTGCCTCTCTCAAGTTCAATTGCCAACACAATACGGTATATTGATAGTGAGGCTTCTTGCCACATGATGGGAGTCAGAAAATGTTTCACCAAGTTGGAGGAGAAGAAGTTGGATTTCTATATTGAGCTTGGAGACAATGCCAAGTACCATGCAACTGGTGTTCGCATGGTCAAGTTTCAGAGCGAGTCTGGCAAACCTCTATTGGTGGAGGACGTGTTGTATGTCCCTGGCATGACAAAGAATTTAATCTCTATTTCTACTTTGGAGGACAAGGGTTACATTGTAACCTTTGAAAGGAGCAAAGTCTATATTCGTCCCAAGGATTCCAAGGTTGCAAAAGTGATTGGAGTCAGACACGGCATCTTGTTTCAATTACAGTTTGAGCCAACACATGTGTTGGTAAGCATCTGTAGAGGGCTAGGAGAATTGTGGCACAGAACGATGGCTCATCTTCACTATGGAGCACTTAATGTGCTCAAGGAAATAGTGATGGGGCTGCATGAGATGAAGATAGAAAAGTATGAGGTGTGCAAGGGTTGTGCTCTTGGGAAATATGTCAAGACCAATTTTCCAAGCAGCGACACTAGATCCAAAGGGATTTTGGATCTCGTACACTCAGATGTGTGTGGGGCCATGACAAAAGTATCGTTGAATGGGTACGAATATTATGTTACTTTCATTGATGACTTCTCCAAGAAGACATGGATATATTTTCTAAAGAACAAAGATGAGGCCTTCAATGGGTTCAAAGAGTTTAAGGCTCTCGTGGAGAACCAAATAGGGAGGAAGATCAAGATATTGAGGTCTGATAATGGAGGCGAGTATACCTCGAATGCCTTCAAAGATTTATGTGCTTAGGAAGGTATCAAGAAAGAGTTGACAGTTCTGTACAACCCTCAATAGAATGGGGTTGCTAAATGGAAAAATAGGGCTATAGTTGTAGTAGCCAAGGCCATGCTTCATGATCACAATCTGCCTTGGTTCTTATGGGCAAAAGCTTGCAATATAGTTGTGTATTTGCTGAATAGGAGCCCACACAAAGTGTTGGGCAAATTGACTCCAGAAGAGGCATTCACCAGTAAGAAACTAGATTTGGAGCACATTTGCATCTTTAGATGCCTTGTGTATTGTCACATTCCTATGGAGAAGAGAACTAAGTTGGAACCAACTGCAAAGAAGGGTATCCTTGTTGGGTATAGTGAAACCTTTGAGGCCTATCAGGTTTACATTCATGCCCTTAGGAAAATAGTTGTTCGCAGAGATGTGAAGTTTGAGGAAGAGAGGGCTCTTCAGAAGTCTAGCAACTTGATGAATGAGGAGAAGCAATCACCCATGATTGAGGTAGAATAAATTCCTCAAAATTCAGTCCCGCAAGCCGGAGAGTAGAGCAAGCAGGCTGAGCAGGTTGATCAGAAGGAGGAACAAATAATTCCTCAGCCTCATATTCCTATTATTGAGAAGAAGAGAAATAGGGCGGTTGAGCAAACCCTAAGAGAGGCCCAGGAATATGTTGGTGATCCACATGATTCAGTCAAATAGAGAAAAAGCTCCCAAACATTATTTTGAATATGTGGCACTTATGAGTGAATTAACTGAAGAGGAGCCTTCCATCTTTCAGGAGGCATCCATGCACCAAGTATGGAGGGATGCCATGGTGGAAGAGTATTCTTCCATCATGAAGAATAGTGTGTGGGAGGTAGTACCATGACCAAAAGGTAAGTCTGTGGTGGGTTTGAGATGGTTGTATAAGATCAAGCATGTTGTAGATGGTAGTGTGAAAAAGTTCAAAGCTCGGTTTGTGGCTAAGGGGTTTTCTCAGAAGGAAGAGATTAACTATGACGAGACTTTCGCTCTGGTAGCCAGGTACTCATCCATAAGAGCTATCATTTTATAGCAGCACAAATGGGTTGGAGGATTCACCAGATGGATGTAAAGACAGTCTTCCTCAATAGAGAGATTGAGGAAGAGATTTACATAGAACAAGCAGAAGGATTTGAAGCACATGGGAGGGATTCTCATGTATGCAAGTTGAGAAGAGCACAGCATGGGCTCAAGTAGGATCCCAGGGCATGGTATTCACATATTGACAGTTACTTGCAAAGTGTGGGCTTCATCAAGAGTGAGGTGGATCCAAACCTGTACTATGTTCAGGTGAAGGATGAACTTCTCATATTGGTGTTGTATGTTGATGACCTATTTCTCACAGGGTCAGAGGAGCTCATATCCCACTGCAAGCGGGATCTTGTAGGAGAGTTTGAGATGAAGGACTTAGGGTTGATGCACTTCTTTCTAGGGTTGATGCACTGCTTTCTAAGATTGGAGTTGTGTCAGAAAGAGGGAGAGATCTTCCTTGGATAAGGGAAGTACATAATTTATATCCTAAAGCAATTCAGGATGGAGGACTGTAAGCCCATGTCCATGCCACTTGTGACCAACTAGAAGAAGATTGATGCTTCTAGATCAGAGGCAGTGGACTTGACTTTATATAGACAGTTGATAGGCTCTCTTATGTATCTAGTCAACACCAGGCTAGACATTTATTTTGCAGTGAACTCACTTAGTCAGTTTATGGTGGAACCTAAACGTGTGCACTGGATAGATGAGAAGCATGTTTTGAGGTATATCTGAGGAATAGTTGATTATGGGTTGAAGTATACTCAACAGGATGGAGTGAAGCTTGAGGGGTTCACTGATGCAGATTGGGTAGGCAGTATAACTGACCAGAAGAGCACTTCAGGGTGCAATTTTAGTTTGGGATCAGGAGCCGTCTCTTGGTACAATAAGAAAAAGAAGTCAGTTGCACTAAGTTTTGAGGAGGCTAAGTATATGGCAGCCAATATGGCTACATGTGAGGTTATCTAGCTTCGAAAACTTCTAGCTGGGCTCTTTGATTAGGAGCTAGATCCTATAGTCATTTACTATGATAATTAGAGTTGTATCAAACTCTCTGAGAATCCAGTGTTTCATGACAAGTCAAAGCACATTAAGATCAAGTACCACTTCATTAGAGATTGTGTGGAGAAGGGGACAGTGAAGCTGCAATACATTCCTACGGATGAAAAGATAGCAGATATCCTAACTAAGCCATTGATGAAGAGTAAGTTTGTATTCTTCAGGGATAAGTTGGGTGTTGTGCAGAACACCTTCCCCACTAAGAGGGAGTGTTCATTTTTGTGTAGCTTGAAAGGTGAGTTGCTTTAAAGCAACTCGAGTTGGATTTTTAGCAACAATAGATTTTTTATTTAAGAATAGAATGTTTCTAAGTTTGTGAGGTTGAGATAAAACCAAGAGCAATTTTATGTGTGGTTTAAAGCTAAATAAAGCAAGGAAAGTTTCTTTTCTTGCACGTTAAGTAAAGCAGTTGGGCTCTATATATGTAAGATTGTTGTAGCAAATTTTTTGTATTGTATTTTCGAAGAGAAAGTTTGTTGCTAGTCTGAATAGAAGATCCAACATTTGTAAGTTTTTCCCCACACTGGGGTTTCCTGGGTATATCTGTATTATTGTCTATTTGTGATTGACTTCTTGTTATTTTTTCTTCTGCTATTATTAGTTGTTAATTAACCCAGAGTATTGATTGTTATAAATCAGATAGAGGTTCTATTCTTTGAATTTATTGTGCAATTAATTTATAGCTTGGTTATGAGAAATTAACATCAATTGCATTTGCCTGAAAGTTTCTAAAGCCTTCTCTACAAATCCATTTTGTGCAATCCTACAATCATTACATTCCATGAGATGACGCCTCTTGGAGGCATTCTTTCAAACAGTTGGTGTGCCTCTTCTATCATCTATGTGTCCTCTATTATTTGAGGCATTGTATCAAACAGTTCACGTGTCTTTCATAAGCTTCCACTTTTTGCATCAATGTCTACCAGCGCATTTGCAACTCCATCTTATGACAAAAATTCCCTTTGCACATTATCATAGTGCAAGTCTATTTTTTAGATTGCTTCATTTGGCATCACCAATAATCTCCATAAGAAAGTTGCCCCTGTTAAATGATGGAAATGTTTCACATCTCTCACAACAATTTTATCTTACAACAATCTTGGAGATAAATTTTGTTACAGTATGACAATCATCCCATACTTGAAAGTTCTTAAAAAATTCTACAAGGCATGTTTAACAAACCAAATACAAATGCCAACTCTTCACTATGATGGTAGAGAAATAATTATTTTTCCTCCTTTTGCACAACATTAAGTAAATGTCTTGAATCTTAATATAACCCTATTGCTTCATCTTTTAATCCCATTTCACCAACTTTACATAGAGTTCTTGTGTCAATGGATGAGATCTAACTCCTTTAGGGAAAGCATGTACCATCTTATGGATGTTAATACAACCACATTTAAAACACAAAGAGAAATAAAGAATCCATACATGGCCACTATTGCTGGCATTGTTATTTGATTGGGCAATAGAATGTTGGATGGTCAACCTGTCTGTTGTAGTTCAATCTAACTGAAACATAAACATTTTATTTTTCTCTTAAACCCATGCCTAATATTCAACATACCTAGATACGATTCTAATCCACTATTGATTTAATTTAGATGTGGATCCTTAAATTGTCCAAATTGTAATCTCAGGGAAGTAAAGTGAAATGTTTCATTTGGACTTCTTTGGTTTTCTCTCCATATCATAAGACCATAGTTATTGTTCTAGCTCAGTTAATTGCAACAACTGGAATTATGCTAGTCTATAAATTATCCTCAATAAGAATCTTGATTACGTGTTAACACAGTTGATTAGCCTCTACAATGGAATTATTTTGGGACTTTCAAGGATGTGGAAACATGGTTTCACATTGCTTGGCACACAAATTTTGGGAGGGCTTGAATAAATAGATGCCAATACTTATCAAAATATGAAATTGTAGATAAAACATGTATAGATTATTTGTTTCATAATCAATTGTGCTAGTGTAGGTTTTTATTTCCTAGTTGGGTTATTTATTTTTTCCCTTTATTCCTAGATTTTTCCTACACTTTTATTAATCTCTCTTAGGTTAATAAAGCATGTCTTATTAGGTGAGAGGATTATGAGGTGTCACCTTCCTACATGTGAACATCCATTAGCTATCTTGGGAAGATACTTTTCTATCTTTAGTCCAATAGATGTTTGCTCCTGATTGGTCGGTGTTGCCACCTCCTCCCTCTCCCTGGTCTATATAAGAATGCTACTTGGCTTGTATTTTGTATCTCTTGTTTTTGCATCCTCTTAATACTATTTTGCTTCTAGCATTTGCATTACTCTCGTGGAGACTAACTCTATGTTGCTATTTTGATTTCATATCATTTACATTCATAGTTTAATATCTATTTATTTGCACTAGTTTTATGGGTTATTAATCTTTTCAGATTCTAACAAATTGTAGTATTAAATCATATTTAATTCTTTTAAGGACTATCTTTGTTTGTCATTAATATTTGGAAATAAATTAGACAAGAGTAATTACGCTTGATCCAAGGACTTGAATGGGGATTTAAACCTAAGTTGGAGGTGGTGTGTTTTTAGGTTATAAGTCTTCCTTCTGAATTATGTAAGACATAGAGAGGGCTATTTCATGATTTTTTAGAATAGTATGATGGTGTGTTACCACATGCGATGTATATTATTGTGTAAAGACTCTTGAATAGTGAGATAAAATTTATGTTTTGGTATGTCTCAAAGTCATTATAAAACCTATGCTTGGTAGTGATTTTCATCACAATAATATGCCA
Source organism: Cunninghamia lanceolata (assembly GCA_027924645.1). Taxonomy (NCBI): domain Eukaryota; kingdom Viridiplantae; phylum Streptophyta; class Pinopsida; order Cupressales; family Cupressaceae; genus Cunninghamia; species Cunninghamia lanceolata. Next base: position 2,987,823 of record BSBN01001135.1, on the reverse strand, counting down.
AGGAGTTGGATTTTGGATTTGTCTTTCTGAAATATTTACTCAAATTGTTGAGTGTCATGATATCGTTGTAATGTGATAGGACACTCTTAAACTTGTTTTATAATAAAATATCATGGTGAGTTGATAGATTTTTCTTATTGCGATGGACATCATTTTGTCGTTGTTTTCTATAGCAGAACCATGTGTTGTTACAATTGCATGTATTGAGATCTACCTACATAGTGCATAGATTTCTTCATGCATGTTGGTCACTTTTTGCTAGATCCTTCGTGATGGGTCGGGCTTCCCAATAGGGTAGCGCATGGAAGCTTAATGCTTCATGGTAGGGTGGATATCACCCTGATGATGCACTCTCTCTCCTTCCCTCTCTACTTTCTTGATTTGTGTATAGTTGTCAAGATGTGTGAACCTAAAGTAATTAATGTAAGTATAAATGTTGATCAGATCTTGCATAAGGAAAATGATGTGAGATAACAATTTAAATGTGTAGACATGGTTAGAATATATGTGTATGTGTGTGTTTTATTTGTAAATGATTGTGGAATCTATTTTTATGATTAAATTAAAAAAAATTAGTCAAATGTCTGACTCTTGAAAATGGATACAATATATATTTGTATTAATTACACAATGATTATTAACTTGATTATTTCTTTATTTGATTTTGGGCTTGGATCTTACAAATATTCTTAGCTTCTTGTTACTGTGTTTAGTTCTATGTATGCTTAGGCTAAGAGCACACACTTCTTTACCTTTCTTGATTGCTTGTGGAGGTTGAAAGACTGAAATAGGGGTTTGACCATTCATACTAAGATTTGAAGTAGCCCCAACCTTTCCTTTTATTTTATCTATAGATTTATTAGAGCTATCAATTGCACAAGGGCTTGCATTTTCTCTCTTCCTCTTCTTTGTTCACTTTATTTCTTGAAATACATAGATTGATCCATTCTTTTGTGTTTCTAGTTTCCTCTGGATTGCTACTTTCTTGTCTGTGTTTCCTTGTTGTGAAATTGGGCACAAATTTTGAGGAAAAGACACATTTTTCTAGAGTTTCTATGCAATGTTCCATATAGATGACAACATGACACACTAGCATCCTTGACAAACACTTCAAAACTTCATCTCTAGGTTCCTTTCTACTTGTTTTTTATATCTCTACACTTAATCTTTTATTTATGTGTTTTAGATTTCTATAGATCAGCAGTTTATCATTGAGCATTTATATTTTATCTTGGTAAAGAACATCATTTTGCAAGTTTAAACATATTAGGATCTACTAGTTGAATTTGTTCTTTCTAATTAAAATAATAACTTTTTTGGTCATGCCCACACTTGCTCATGAGCATAAACACTGACGCCAATTTTTTTCTTCTTAAAATAATGACTCTACTATGACTTCACCACACTACACATTGTAGCACAATACACACTCTCAATGTCATAACATATATAGACAATGATGTGTATGTTGTATCACATGAGAGAAGGACCCACATATTTTAGGGTGATGGGGAATCCACTTTATTCACAAGCCAATGAATATCTTTCTTAATCTTGTTAAAACTACTATATAAATTTACTAAAATATTCCCTAACCAAACTTTTTAAAATAATTAACAACTAGTTCATCTATTCAAATGATGATTAATAAATTAGAGTTATCAAGTTCTCACAAGAACATTTGTCACCTTGCATGCATCAATCATTCACCCTAGTTAATATACAAGGAACTCCATTATCTAAAAATAAATTTATGACTAAATAAATATGAGATGACATCATTTAATTATTTTATTAATTAAACTGTAATAAATTTCAATCTCTTACAATAAAAAATAAATAAATCTCAATCTCTTCTTCACCTCCAACATTTCAATCTGAAAATAATTTTTTTAATTAATTGGGAAGTTTCAAAAAGAAAATTAAATTTGCAAGAGCATAATTGGAGCTTATTTAAATATGTTCTCACTTAAACTCATTTAATTATTTATTTATCATCTTGTCTATTTAATTATCATATAATAAAATCATAAAATAAATATGAATTAATTCATTAGTTATTAAAAATGTGACAAAATTTTAACTACCTTATATCCAAATTATTTCTCTTAAGTTAGACACTTCATTTGGGTTAAATTGAATTAAATTAAAAACACTAATTCATTTTAATTGTTAAAATTTGCTATAAAAATTTTAACAACAAAGACATAGAAGATATTAATTGACCTACATTTTAAAAAAATATTTGTTTAATTATATTATTTATTTCCATTTAACTATTTATCAACAAAGTGATATTACAAATGCAATTTAATTTGATTTGATTAATTAAATTATCAACACATTTATTAAATTCTACCAACCCTATGTGCCACAATTTAAGCATACTTCTTAAAAGAATAATTTTAATTTTTTTAATAACTTAACATTCAACTAATTTTTTTTAAAACCATTAATTAGATTAAATTATATTAAAACCCACAAAACTTAATTTGATTTAATCCTAGAGTTAATATAATTAAAATCTAATTTATATGTAATAGAAATTAAATCACTCAACTATCTTAATTAAATTCTAAATAATAAGTAGATATTAACAATTAGAGCATCCAATATAGTATGATATAAAATATTAATTATAATAACCCACCATACAACTAAATTTTAAACCCATCCATAAATAATTAAATTTAAAAAGTCACATGACTAACTAAAAATAAATAAAAGTCAAAGATCTAATTTGATCTCCACATCTATTTCCCTACATATTTTAATCCTAGTCATTCACATAATAATAGCCTTAAAAGTGTCCTAATTCTCATCATTCAATCCTAACCATCTATTTTAATTAAATCTCAACTCTCTATCCTATCATCTACACATCTATAAATCAATGTCCATTTTTTTTTAATTTCAAAAGAGAAGAATTTGTAGTACATACTGTTGAATCTTGAATAACCCATGAGAAACCACATTGATTTCATCCAAAGCACATTTACAACAACAAAAAATGACGAATTTCTTGTAGAGAGTCATGCATCTCACATAGATATTCAAACAAAGATATTTTGGATTAATTAGGAATATCACATCCAAAGCTTTATGAAAAGTCTTTACATTAAAGAATTAGATTAGTACTAAGGGAGATATAATGATTTGAAGTTGACTTAGAAATATTATTTTTCAGAAAATTTTTAGCGTGTTCTTTAATATATATATATATATATATATATATATATATATAGAGAGAGAGAGAGAGAGAGAGAGAGAGGAAATTGCAATCTCTTTTTTGCCAATAGATAAAAATAGTTAAATCTATTTTTTCTATAATATTTTGTTTTCAAATCTACAATAAAAATAATTAAGAGAAAATATTTGTTTTTTGCAATGTTTTAAATCAATTCACACATATAATTATATGTAAATATGATATATATTCATATACATTATACATATATTTTTAAAATCTTTTTTTTAAGACTTGAAAATGTAGATACATGTAATATTTTTTTTAATACCTAAAATAACATTTCAATTATAAACATGATATTTCCACAGTCCATGATTTGTGAGTATGAGCTTCTGGCAAAGACTGTGTGTTGCTTTTTTTTTGAATCAACGTTTCGAATCACACTCTGTGATTCATCATCAGGATGAGAAGAGGAGAATGATGATGAATCACGGAGTGTGATTCGAAACGTTGATCCAAAAAAAAGCAACACGCAATCTTTGGCAAAAGCTCATACTCACATAACATTTCAAATCAACAAAATTTTCATTTCCCTTAACAATGAATGTATCTATAATAAATAAACCCCTTTGCTGACTACTAGAATACACTTCTATTTTTTTATGTACTTACAATTATGTCGAACAAAAGTTTAAATGCAATGTATTTCTCTTTTGTAAAGATTTATACAAAGAAATCTCTTTTCCATACAATAGACATATAAGTGGATCTTTTATTTCATAAGTCCCACATACATAAAGAAAAATAAATATTTTTTTAAATAAATCTAGAGTGTCAATATGGATAAATAGATAAAATGCTACACATCCTCACAATGAAGATTTTACAATAGCCTTTTAGTTTCAAGAGAGGGCTTCAAAGATCCATGCAAGGTTTTCATAAAAACACAAGTTTGTCATCTTTGAAAATTTCACAAGCCTACAAAACAAAGCTTCATATTCAAGCTAGTGGAGGTTTGCTCACCTCCTAATCATAAGGTTTGCTCACAAGCCCACCCTTGAGCTAGGAGGTTCTCATAGAAACCAGTTTTCACAACACAACAAAAGAATACACATGCAAAACATAATAACACCCATAGGCTTAAATATCATATATGAATCTTGGTAAGATTCATAGAAAAGGGGGAGTCAAGGGAACACACTAAACTCTTAGAAAAAATAGAAATGGCATCAAATTTCCTTTCTTTTTAAACACACATACACCAAAATACATAATAATACTCTATCACCAATTCACACCTCCCACAACATTATAGCCATAAATCCACTAAGTATTTTTCTCACATTCCATGATACCACACATCAAATACGAAGGCACTCCATGCCTTGAAAACACTACAACCCCCACATGGATCCTTTTTATATTACCAAGAAACATAGTTCACACAAATATTTTAAGGCACTCATGCCTTAAAATTAATGTAGATTGAGTATGCTTTTTCTCAAGAGAGGGTCCACACCTCTCTCAACCCCATCATGTGGGTGGTTTTTAACCCAACTAGGAAGGTCCACACTCAAAACACATATCACCCATTCCAAATCAATTTCAACACATAATACTAGCACAACAAGAGGGGTTTCATGCAATAACAAGAATATTCATAGAAAAACCAACAAGATTTCAAGCATTATTTCAACAACAAACAACAACAATATACACTCTAAAGTGGCTTAAGAGCCTACCATAATACTTCAACAAAATTTGAGTATCTCTTGATCTAGTCTCTTCAATCCCTCCTCTTCTCCAAAACTCTCTATCTCTTTATCCTTATCTTCTCTAAGAAACTTGAAAATAAAATGTGATAAATGTAAAAATAGAAAATCTAACCCTATACAAAGCTTCAAGAAAAAATTAAATAAAGAGTAATTGTCTAGATACAATGAATCTAGAGAAAATTTTGACTTTGTCACCCAAATTAGATTTGACTCCAAATATCGTCACTTATATTTTAAAACACTTTTCAAGGCTCTATACTTTTCTAAAACACATTTCAAACACTCCAACATGGACTCATCTCATAGGTCATCACTTTCAAGGTTTAATTTGACTCAAATAATAAGAAAAATAACATTAAAAGATATCTAAAATTCCCTCTTAACTTCAAATCCAAGATTTGACACTTAATGGGACTTAACCAAACCCTAACTAAACAATAATAGAAATAATCATAAATTAAAAATTAATTAACAATATTTCACACACAATACATTTACACAAGAACACTAATCTCTTCTTAGGATAAGGCCAAGTTATACTAGGGAGTTACAACAATGGTTTCTCGAGAACCTCCACAATTTTCCATTGATCATGAAAATTAACATGCACACTTGCACCCAAACATCAATATATCCAAGATAATAGCCAAAGTAAAATTTATAATTAAATCAATATACACACCATAGATAAATCATGATTAACTAACACTATCATGATTCAATTAAAATCTAATGATAAGTTTAATCCACTATCAAAATCATATTTACAAATAATTGTATAAACACATAGCATTTAACCAATCACATTAGGATTCATCATTACATGATTAAGTTCATTCTAAAATCAATCCATAGCAACAAGATAAATGTAAATTGTAAACTCTAATATAGATAATGCAAACAAGTCCATAATCATGTTAGTTAAGCAAGTCTTCATCAAATAGATAATAAACTACTATTCTAAACATACTATCAGTGTCATCATATTCTATAACCTTCATAAAGTATAATAACATGTCTATGAGTGTCATCAGCATAAAAAGTCTTATCAAAATAAGATGTGATCATGAGGAGGAGAAGTGGGTCTCACATGTTTTTTCAAAAGAACATTTGGAAAGAACACAACAAATGTATAAAGAAAGACATGATCAACACAAAAAGGAGCACAAAATCAAAGTGAGACAAAGATTGGCCTTCCTTGGGTAAGAAAATACTTCAAGGACAAGCAAACAAAATTAAGACATTAAGACATGGATCATTCACAATTTTGGAGGTCATAGGTGAAAATGCATTTAAACTTGATCTTCCTCCTTTCATGAAGATACATTTAGTTGTAAATTGTGACTGTTTGTAATTTTATGAGCCCTCTATGCTATATGAAGATGAATAACAAGAACTATGCTCTTTGGAAGACTTAAATGTGTAAGGAAGGGCCCTACTTCATAAGAATAAGGTACTAGAAAGTAAAACAATGTAATCAAGGAATTGAGTTAAAGAAGCTTGGAAGATTAGACTCAAGGATGAAAAGGTAACCCAAGCCTAGTGGTACTCCAAGGAAAGAATAGGAGGACTATTTCCTCATCTTATGTCTCATTAAGATTTTGTGGGAAGAAAATCTTTCCTAAGAAGGGAGGAGTGATCCAAAAGGATCCAAAAAATATGTCATAGGAAAAATAGGAACAAAGAATAATTTTCAGGTGTAAGGACAAATGTTTCACAATGCTACAAACTATATCAAGCATGGATGACAACATGACTAGGAAGACAATAGTGCAAGCATGTTGGTGTTAAGACTCAAAATTTGAATTATATAGGAATATATTCAACATCCAATGATCGTTTCACCTAGGGCCTAGGAAAACTCAATTGAGCATTGTAAAATCTATAAATAGGCTTGTATGAGGGCATTTAACCGTTTGATATTTAGAGAAGTTTTGAATTATTGTATATTATGTTCTTATATGTAACAACCAAAACCAAAATGACAAGAAGTAACTAAATTTTCACTACGGTAATTTTTTTTTGTTTAATCATAGTAATCAAATACAAAAGTTTCTCATCTCTAAACCATTACAACATTTTTCAGTTTATCATAAACATGAATGCATTCTCATAAAGACTGAAAGAAATGATATTCATAAAATACTTTGTTTTCCAAACAAATAGAAATTTTCTTGAAATAACAATTATCGGAAACATACCATTATCATGCATCTCGATTGTCAACCTTTCACGTTCAAGACTCGGCAATTCCTCAGTATTTGGAAGAGAAAGAATCTTCAAGGAGCTTAACCTCCAACCACAGACCGTCGGTCTCCCGCACTCCTTCCTAACCGGAAGTGGCCCTACCCTACTCAAGAGGATAGACTCAGGATAACCTTAGGTGTTTGCCATCTGAGCTCTGGTGTTGTAACCTACGTGTCTTGTTATCGTGCAGATCCCTAGATACCCTCTAGTCATGCACGACCCTCCACAAGAAACGCCATCCAGTTACGGTGAACGTTCGATGTACTTGAGGATAGTACACCACCTTGGCCAAAGGATTCGTATTTAATTAGCGTTTTATAAATGCATGAACTTGGTTCACCCACCCTACTTGACTTGAACTTGGTCGAAATCCTACAGTTTCCTATTTGTATAGTTTGAACTCATTTTGCCGACCTTGATGACCTCAAGGCTTAGGATATCCCCCTATAATAGCGCATTGCGCAATATTATTCTAATCTCGAATTCAGACTTTCACAATCCCATTATCCTGAAAAATATTATTTAGACACGTTCACTCCTAAGTGGTTTCAAATCTGTTTACTTGGTTCCCATGTTAACACAACATACACAAGTATCTACATCATTTTCTGTTATCCCGAAATTCTAGGGTTCTAGACTCAAATGGTCTACAAGGTTAAGTGATTCTAACATCTTCGCAAACTTGACTCACATGCAGGTTTTCAGCTCAAATTGATCATTTCGGAATCCAAGACAGTTTCCTAAACATTACCAACACTTTTATCTTCCTACTCCTCTTTCCGAGTCATTAGTTTCACAAGATTAAAATAGCTGAGAGTCGTAAATAAATTTAAAAGGTTTGGGAATCTTTCTAATGTAGATAAAGATATTAAACGGATAAGACAACGGTTGTTTACAAATGCATTTTCTGGCTATACGTCGAACATGCTTACTAACTTCGGTTTGACTCCTGCATAGCATGCACGTGGAACATCGTTCAAAACCTCTAAGGCAGTTTTATGTTCATAACACAGACCTAAAGGCAATTCTTCTATCTTACGTCATTGTTTATCGTTCACAGAAGGTAAAATTACGTCTTGCATCCAGACAAATTCATTCCTAAATGCGTATACTTTAGTGAGCAGCGTTCTTTTGCTATACATCGTCATTTATGACGAGAACAACTACAGTTTCAGAGTTTACATTTCCTAGAAAATAGTATCACTTCCTTTTTCAGAGGTTTCTAATCTTAAAATGCAGTAATGTGACAGCATACATTAGTTTCTGAGTTTTTCACATGTTCTACACAACAATAAAGCTATTTCAAGATTTTAACCGCACACTGCAATCGTATTTAACTTGCGTTATGATTCTATTCTACTCATCTTTAAACGTAATAATCTTCCATAACTATGAAACTCTCTTCCTTACTGTTTTAAAAAAAAACTGAGACAATTGGTAAAGAAATAAAGAACCTGTTATTAAAAATGAAGGTTGCTGGAGTGCTCTTTCACACCGAGGGCTCTCTGCCTCTCGTTTCTTCACTGCACAGTTCTAAACCCTTACTGCCTTTTACTCCTCACTACACAGTCTCAACTCTTACTCCTTTTCGCTCCTCACAGCACAGTTAAAACTCTCACTACTCTTTCCGTTCCTCACAGCACAGTTAAAACTCTCACTACACAGTTCTATCTCTTCCTCGCTTCCTTCTCAACGCTTACTCCTTTTCCAAAAGAACGACCTTCCACATCACTTCGCAAATTACCATCTCACGCTGCCTTCCTACTCGATTTCTGTCCCGTGCTCCTCTCTACACAGTATCTACCAAGCGACCAAAATACAAGCCTTCCACAAAATCATGAACTCTCTCCCCCGGGTTCTATTCGCAAAACCTCAGATAATAATCCCGACCACGCGAGCCTCTGCCCGCTCCTATTTCCTTACTCTTCCCCCTTCACTTCCTAAACTCTACTAACTACCTTCCATCACAACAAACTTCCCTCGACTCCTAGATTCCCTCCACCAACTTCCGCGACGGCTTACACACCACAGTCCATAACCGTAGCAATCAATTTCCTTAACCGTCGACAGAGCAGCTGGAATAACTCTCCCTTAACCTTGCGGAAAAAAAATACACTCTTCACTAACTGACGCTCCACGCTGTCCTCACTGCCCACAAAGGAAGTTACAACCACTTCCCTTACTGCGCAGAGATATAGGGAACGTTTTCTCTCCAATCTCAACCGACTTTTTCAAACGTATACTATCACTAATTAATACTTTCAAATCAAAGTTCCTTGTGTATAAACGCCGTCGGTGGTAATCAAACCCACGACCCCCGATGCTTCTCCACACTTCAAGGTGATGGGAGATCGGCATTAGCAATGGTTACACCCTCTCAAATTCGCGAGCTGCCTTCTCGCGTCTTGGTTAAAAGAATCCCACCAAAGAATTTTCGGTTGACGTAAATCTAAACACATGGGTTGACATAATTAAACTTGAACCTGACTTCTCACGTAACATGACCATACAAAAAGGTGGTGGCTCCTTGGCGACGTGGTCCGCTAGAAGACACAACAATTCCGCCTTTACTCGATAACCATGGCATCAAAATCAATCCAAAACCACTACAAGATGTATTACGGAGTTTAAGTTCGGCATGGCGGTGATAAGGCAACGACTAAAGCATCGTGTTGATCGAAAATGAAAAGGAGACAAAAACCCACTTATTAAGAGATCTTCAAGGTTAAATTGACAACAAGTCACGGTCTAAACTAGAAGGAAGAACTCACGCTACACGACGACTAAAATAAATTACCTCACACAATGGCTTCAAATCAACATTCGTCGATCTACGCGGAAAGAAAATATTCGCAACATAAATTCGACGCGATTTACGACAATCACGACGGATTGATCGTATCGCAAATGAATTCTCACAACGTTTGATGCTTAAGGTCGACTTCTCACAATTACGACTTCGAGACAAGATTTGCAATCTCGCCACAAGAGGACTCAATAAATACTTCTAGACGTAAATATTAAACATCTCAAATACGTTGACTTACTATTAGGAACTTACGACGCCATAGACGACTCCAAGATTCTACAAGATGACTTTCGACTAGGATGTTTACTTTATCCTTTGTCGACGACATCCATTAAACTACCCAAACCGACAAACAAGACTTACTTGCTGGTTCACAGATTTATCTATCTGTTTGGCGATCTCAGTGGCAAACACCCGTGGGTTAATTTCCAGAGTCTATACTCCCTCTCGAAGATACTTTCTCTTCCGTCGAACACGGTCCACCTGTTCCTGCATCAACAAAACTCGCATACAATTTTTGTGGTCAAAGCATCTATGATCTAAATATAACATATTCGAACATCATTGCATTTAATATAAAGACTTTTAGTCTACATATCACTTGATTGTAATCAATAGATTCCGCAATTTCATAAAACAACTTTGTAAAATAAATTTTCAGTTTTCAAGTCGTTTACAACATAGTAATTTACTGAAATTTGAAAGAAAGTAATTAGCATCATTGTTTTCAAAAGGAGGGATGTAACATATCCTTCCCCTTTTAAAAATCATTGTCCCCGATGATTAAGTTTATCAAGCAAAAATTAAACTTAAAACAAACTTTCTATAAAGCAACATTAATGTCTTTAAATAGTTTTGGAAATCTTTGAAAAATGTCTTTGTAGTCTTCCCAAGTGGCGCTATCCTCGCCATATTGGTCCCACTGTATTTTGCATTGCAAAACTTCTCGATTACGTAAACGAAGTTTACGCATTTCGAGCACCTTGAGTGGCTCGATCACAACCACCCTGGGTTCTTGCATCTGTAAGGAATTCCAGTTAAGGATGTGATTATTACCTACAAAATATTTCTTTAAATATGAAACATGAAAAACATTATGCATCTTATACAAGGCTGGAGGTAGAGCAACTTTGTAGGCAACCAGATTAATGATTTCAAGAACCTCGAAAGGTCTGACATAACGAGGAGCCAATTTCGAAGATTTACCAAACTTAATAGAACTCTTTTGGGGTTTCACCCACAAAAGCACCTTCTCGCCAACAGAGAAGTGTCTAGGCACTCGCTTGCGATCAGCATAACTCTTTTGCCTATCATTGGCTTCTGCCAACCTCTTTCTAATCACTTTAACTTTTTCTTCCATATCAGCAAGCATTTCAGGTCCAATGCTTATCCTATCTTCCAGCTTATCCCAGCTTATAGGAGTTTTGCATTTCCTTCCGTATAATGCTTCAAATGGCGCCATCTTAATGGCAGAATGATAGGAGTTGTTATAAGCAAATTCGACAAGAGGTAGATATTCCTCCCATCTGTATTGCTGATCCATGCAATACATTCTCAAAAGGTCTTCTAATACCTGGTTCACTCTTTCTGTCTGACCATCTGGGATGATAAGCAGTACTTACATTCAGTTTAGTCCCTAATGCAAAAAATAAGGTTTGCCAAAACCGTGAAGTTATCCGAGCATCTCTATCAGATATAATCTTTTCAGGTACCCCATGCAATCTAAAAATTTCTTGCACAAATTTTCGAGCCAACAGGTGTGCTCCATCTGTCAAATTTCCCGGTATGAAATGTGCAACCTTGGTTAGTTTATCCACAACAACCAGTATTGCATCATGTCTATTCTTAGACGTTGGCAACCCTTGGACAAAATCCATACTAATAACTTGCCATTTCCATTCCGGAATATCGTGTGGGTACAACAACCCAGCAGGATGTTGGTGTTCTGCCTTCACTCTCTGACACTCCAAACAACTAGCTACAAACCTTGCAGCATCGCTTTTCATTCCTTTCCAGAAATATAACTGCTTGACATCAGCTATCAGTTTTGTTACACCAGGGTGTCTAGAGTAAGGAGCACAGTGAACTTCCTTCCACACAAGGTTTCTAAGTTCCTCTGAATCAGGGACATAAATTCTTCCCTTGAATCTCAGCAATCCATCGGATTCAAAACTGAATCCGTCATATCTTGGGTCCTTAGGGTTTAGGTGCAGAGCCTGTTTCACTTGTTCATAATACTCATCCCCAGATAAGTTTTGCAAAACTAAGTCTTTAAAGTTAGCATGTATGGAGATTATAGAGGCTATGTGCTTTCTTCTACTTAAGGCATCTGCTACTCGGTTCTCCTTGCCCTTGATATAAGAAATTTCAAAGTCATAATCTGATATGAGTTCCAGCCATCTCCTTTGCCTTGCATTGAGATTAGGTTGTGTGAATATGTAGCGAAGGCTTTGGTGATCAGATTTTAAAATAAAAGTCCTTCCCAACAAGTAATGTCGCCACATCTGAAGGGCGTGAACCACTGCTGCCATCTCTAGGTCATGAGGAGCGTAGTTCTGCTCATAATTTTTCAGCTTCCTTGACTCATAGGCTACCACCCTGCCATCTTGCATAAGCACACCTCCCAATCCTTCACCCGAGGCATCAGTGACAACCTCAAACTCACCCTCTGGATCAGGAACTTTCAAAATTGGAGCGGTTGTTAATTTTTCTTTTAACAAATCAAATGCCAAGTGTTACATTCAACCGTCCAAACAAACCTTTTTCCTTTTCTCTGCAAAGAGGTGATAGGACTAGCAATGCTTGAGAAGTTTAGCACAAATTTCCTGTAATACCCTGCCAATCCCATGAAACTTCGTACCTCTGACACATTGGTAGGTTCAGGCCATTCCATAATGGCTTTTATTTTGGCCGGATCAACTGATATCCCATCGGCTGATATAATGTGCCCTAAATACTGTACCTCTTTCTGAAAGAAAGTGCACTTGGAAAGTTTCGCATACAGCTTATGCTCTCTTAATCGTTGCAACACTATTTGAAGATGTCGTGCATGCTCCTCTTCATCCTTGGAATAGATCAGAATATCGTCAATGAAGACTAGTACAAACTTATCGAGACAATCTCTGAATACACTATTCATGAGATTCATGAAAGCAGCAGGTGCGTTGGTCAATCCAAATGGTAACACCGTGAACTCATAATGACCATACCTTGTTCTAAAAGCTGTTTTGGGGATGTCTTCCTCTTTTAACCTTAACTGATGGTATCCGGATCTCAGATCTATCTTGGAAAAGATCGATGCGCCACGCATTTGGTCAAATAGATCATCAATTCGTGGCAAGGGATACTTGTTCTTTATGGTTGCCTTATTAAGCATCCTATAGTCTATGCACAGCCTGAGAGTTCCATCTTTCTTTTTGACAAAGATAACCAACACTCCCCACGGTGATACGCTTGGCCTAATCAAATTCTTAGACAAAAGCTCCTGCAACTGAGCTTTTAATTCCATAAGCTCAGTGGTAGTCATACGATACGGAGCTTTAGAGATTGGCTCCGATCCTGGTTTAAGATCTATACCAAAGTCAAATGTTCTCTTCAGAGGCAAGCTAGGTAACTCCTCGGGAAATACGTCTCTGAAGTTGCACAGAAATGGATATCTTTCTTCAAAAGATTGCTTCTCCGGGGTTTCCTCTACTAGGTCCATCTTAACTGCAAAAAGTTGACACCCCTTTCGTCTAGCCCGCTTTAACTGTTTTGAAGAAATGGATCTAACCTTTATTTCCCGCTGAATTCCTTGAAGATTTACAGTTTTGCCCGTCTCATCCAGACACTCGATGGTTTTATGAAAACAATCTACTTTGGCTCGATGTTTCCACAACCAGTTCATTCCTAGGATGACATCGTAGGACCCTAAAGGCGCTACGTACAGGTTTGCCTTAGTGGTGAAGTTAGAAACATCAATCCTAGCTTCGAACAAACATTGCTCTACCTGAGCCTTTGAATTATTGGCATACTCTACTGTCCAAGGTTTTGACATAAAGCCAGCTTTTCTAGAAAACTTACTTAGAACTCTAGGTGACACAAAATTTTCTGTTGCACCCGTATTAAATAAAATAGAAACAGGAACTCCAAATAAGGTACCTGTCATCTCAATAGGAGTGATCTGATACTCTGCTTGCCGATTGTCGAGAGCGGCATGAATCCTTTGCTGAAAGGCTTCCTGTTGTGAAGGAAGCTCTGTGTTCCTGGGCCTTCCATTCGGCTTCTTGTTGGGGCAACGGTTGGCATAATGATCTCCTCCACAAGAGAAACATCCTCCTATAGGTCCTCGCTTCTCAGATGGCCTACTTGCAGAATCACCATTCTTCTTAAAATTTGCATTTCTCTTAAAATCTTCACCCCTGCGGTCATTACCAAATCCTCCTTGATTCTTTCGACTTCCCCTATCAAACCTCCTGTTTCCAAATCCCTTATTGTTTTTCCTTTTAAAAGATTGATCATTGTAGTTCTTGTCAAACTTCTTGCGTTTCTTATCACGGTAAGCGGAGATAGACTTAATCTTCTGCTCCTGTTTTATTGCCTTTTCATAAACTTGATCCATTGTGCTTGGACCATGCACCTCCACTTCACCACCGATCTGAGGGTTGAGTCCCATGATGAACTTTCTGATTCGGAACCTTTCGTCCTTTTGGTATTGGGGAACATACTTCAGTAACCTAGTGAATTTTTCTGCATACTCAATCACAGATAGTTCACCTTGCCTGAAGTTCTGGAAGTCCGTTAACTTCTGATCAAAATACAACTGTGGTAACCACCGTTTACGGAATAGTTCTACGAACTCGTCCCATGTCACCTTCAAAGGACTAAGTTCCAACTCCATTTTCTTATTCATCCACCAAGTGGATGCTTCCCCAGACAGCTGATAGGCTCCCCACACGGCTTTAGTAACCTCAGAGTAGCTTCTTATCTCAAAATATTTCTCCATCTCCGTCAACCATGCTTCAGATGCATCTCCAGTTTTTGTTCCATCGAACTTTGGAGGATTAACCTTCTTCATATCCTTTGATAACTCTAAAGCAAGTTTATCCTTGGTTCTTCTTTGGGCTTCACTGTCATCATGATGTTCACTTGACGTGCCATTTTCCCAATGTTTACTCTTGCTTGTGAAGTGTGAGTTCTCGTTTCCATCCTCTGTGTTACCAGTTTCATCTATTTTCCTCTCTAATTTGTTCAATCTTTCCTTGGTTTCAGTGAGCATGTTGAGGATCCTATCCAACTTGTCAGTGGAATTTTCCCGAGAGTTACGACCTTCCCGATCCTCCCCCTCATTAAACCCTAATTGGTCCATGCTAGATTAGTTTCACACCTGTTTAAACATATACTAATCAGTTTTTTGCTTATTAATTTAAACACCATCAAAAGAACACAACATTTGATCATATTCATAATTGATCTCAAACCAAAATTTTGTCTTTATTTATTTTGCAAAATTGTTTCAACATCATTAGAGATAGACAAATCTCATGTTTCTACATAATGTTATCTAGTGGAGTGTATCCTTCGGATTCATTGTCCGACACATAATCACGAGGTGTATACCCCTCAGACTCACTCTCAGAAGATATCTCAATAATCTCAGCTCTAGGCACTACACGAGGATCTCTAGTAATCATGGGTATAGTACTAGGTACAATCTCAGGTACACTAACAGGTACACTATCAGTTTCAATCCAGGAGCAACGATCGATCATGGTTCGAACCGCCATCTCTGCTCCCTCTAAGAGTTCTCTCCTAACTCGCTTAAGTCATGACATTGCATTGGCTAATGTTTCCACATCATCAAGCCAAATGTCATTCTCGTCATTGGTTTTCTCTATGGTCTTGACCATCGCAAGTCGTTTCTGCTTTGCTTGCAGATAACGCTTCTTACCCGCGAAGGATTTTCTTGCAGTTCTCTTGGTGTATGCCATCCTGGCACAATAAACCAAATCATTAGCTACCCGCATAATGATGATTTCCTAATTAGGTTAGTGGACTCATCAGCCCTAGTGTTGAACCTGGTTGGCTCTGATACCATATGTAACAACCAAAACCAAAATGACAAGAAGTAACTAAATTTTCACTACGATAATTTTTTTTTGTTTAATCATAGTAATCAAATACAAAAGTTTCTCATCTCTAAACCATTACAACATTTTTCAATTTATCATAAACATGAATGCATTCTCATAAAGACTGAAAGAAATGATATTCATAAAATACTTTGTTTTCCAAACAAATAGAAATTTTCTTGAAATAACAATTATCGGAAACATACCATTATCATGCATCTCGATTGTCAACCTTTCACGTTCAAGACTCAGCAATTCCTCAGTATTTGGAACAGAAAGTATCTTCAAGGAGCTTAACCTCCAACCACAGACCATCGATCTCCCGCACTCCTTCCTAACCGGAAGTGGCCCTACCCTACTCAAGAGGATAGACTCAGGATAACCTTAGGTGTTTGCCATCTGAGCTCTGGTGTTGTAACCTACGTGTCTTGTTATCGTGCAGATCCCTAGATACCCTCTAGTCATGCACGACCCTCCACAAGAAACGCCATCCAGTTACGGTGAACGTTCGATGTACTTGAGGATAGTACACCACCTTGGCCAAAGGATTCGTATTTAATTAGCGTTTTATAAACGCATGAACTTGGTTCACCCACCCTACTCGACTTGAACTTGGTCGAAATCCTACAGTTTCCTATTTGTATAGTTTGAACTCATTTTGCCGACCTTGATGACCTCAAGGCTTAGGATATCCCCCTATAATAGCGCATTTCGCAATATTATTCTAATCTCAAATTCAGACTTTCACAATCCCATTATCCTGAAAAATATTATTTAGACACGTTCACTCCTAAGTGGTTTCAAATCTGTTTACTTGGTTCCCATGTTAACACAACATACACAAGTATCTACATCATTTTCCGTTATCCCGAAATTCTAGGGTTCTAGACTCAAATGGTCTACAAGGTTAAGTGATTCTAACATCTTCGCAAACTCAACTCACATGCAGGTTTTCAGCTCAAATTGATCATTTCGGAATCCAAGACGGTTTCCTAAACATTACCAACACTTTTATCTTCCTACTCCTCTTTCCGAGTCATTAGTTTCACAAGATTAAAATAGCTGAGAGTCGTAAATAAATTTAAAAGGTTTGGGAATCTTTCTAATGTAGATAAAGATATTAAACGGATAAGACAACGATTGTTTACAAATGCATTTTCTGGCTATACGTCGAACATGCTTACTAACTTCGGTTTGACTCCTGCATAGCATGCACGTGGAACATCGTTCAAAACCTCTAAGGCAGTTTTATGTTCATAACACAGACCTAAAGGCAATTCTTCTATCTTACGTCATTGTTTATCGTTCACAGAAGGTAAAATTACGTCTTGCATCCAGACAAATTCATTCCTAAATGCGTATACTTTAGTGAGCAGCGTTCTTTTGCTATACATCGTCATTTATGACGAGAACAACTATAGTTTCAGAGTTTACATTTCCTAGAAAACAGTATCACTTCCTTTTTCAGAGGTTTCTAATCTTAAAATGCAGTAATGTGACAGCATACATTAGTTTCTGAGTTTTTCACATGTTCTACACAGCAATAAAGCTATTTCAAGATTTTAACCGCACACTGCAATCGTATTTAACTTGCGTTATGATTCTATTCTACTCATCTTTAAACGTAATAATCTTCCATAACTATGAAACTCTCTTCCTTACTGTTTTAAAAAAAAACTGAGACAATTGGTAAAGAAATAAAGAACCTGTTATTAAAAACGAAGGTTGTTGGAGTGCTCTTTCACACCGAGGGCTCTCTGCCTCTCATTTCTTCACTGCACAGTTCTAAACCCTTACTGCCTTTTACTCCTCACTACACAGTCTCAACTCTTACTCCTTTTCGCTCCTCACAGCACAGTTAAAACTCTCACTACTCTTTCCGTTCCTCACAGCACAGTTAAAACTCTCACTACACAGTTCTATCTCTTCCTCGCTTCCTTCTCAACTCTTACTCCTTTTCCAAAAGAACGACCTTCCACATCACTTCGCAAATTACCATCTCACGCTGCCTTCCTACTCGATTTCTATCCCGTGCTCCTCTCTACACAGTATCTACCAAGCGACCAAAATACAAGCCTTCCACAAAATCATGAACTCTCTCCCCCGGGTTCTATTCGCAAAACCTCAGATAATAATCCCGGCCACGCGAGCCTCTGCCCGCTCCTATTTCCTTACTCTTCCCCCTTCACTTCCTAAACTCTACTAACTACCTTCCATCACAACAAACTTCCCTCGACTCCTAGATTCCCTCCACCAACTTCCGCGACGGCTTACACACCACAGTCCATAACCGTAGCAATCAATTTCCTTAACCGTCGACAGAGCAGCTGGAATAACTCTCCCTTAACCTTGCGGAAAAAAAATACACTCTTCACTAACTGACGCTCCACGCTGTCCTCACTGCCCACAAAGGAAGTTACAACCACTTCCCTTGCTGCGCAGAGATATAGGGAACGTTTTCTCTCCAATCTCAACCGACTTTTTCAAACGTATACTATCACTAATTAATACTTTCAAATCAAAGTTCGTTGTGTATAAACGCCGTCGGTGGTAATCAAACCCACGACCCCCGATGCTTCTCCACACTCCAAGGTGATGGGAGATCGGCATTAGCAATGGTTACACCCTCTCAAATTTGCGAGCTGCCTTCTTGCGTCTTGGTTAAAAGAATCCCACCAAAGAATTTTCGGTTGACGTAAATCTAAACACATGGGTTGACATAATTAAACTTGAACCCAACTTCTCACGTAACATGACCATACAAAAAGGTGGTGGCTCCTTGGCGACGTGGTCCGCTAGAAGACACAACAATTCCGCCTTTACTCGATAACCATGGCATCAAAATCAATCCAAAACCACTACAAGATGTATTACGGAGTTTAAGTTCGGCATGGCGGTGATAAGGCAACGACTAAAGCATCGTGTTGATCAAAAATGAAAAGGAGACAAAAACCCACTTATTAAGAGATCTTCAAGGTTAAATTGACAACAAGTCACGGTCTAAACTAGAAGGAAGAACTCACGCTACACGACGACTAAAATAAATTACCTCACACAATGGCTTCAAATTGACATTCGTCGATCTACGCGGAAAGAAAATATTCGCAACATAAATTCGACGCGATTTACGACAATCACGACGGATTGATCGTATCGCAAATGAATTCTCACAACGTTTGACGCTTAAGGTCGACTTCTCGCAATTACGACTTCGAGACAAGATTTGCAATCTTGCCACAAGAGGACTCAATAAATACTTCTAGACGTAAATATTAAACATCTCAAATACGTTGACTTACTATTAGGAACTTACGACGCCATAGACGACTCCAAGATTCTACAAGACGACTTTCGACTAGGATGTTTACTTTATCCTTTGTCGACGACATCCATTAAACTACCCAAACCGACAAACAAGACTTACTTGCTAGTTCACAGATTTATCTATCTGTTTGGCGATCTCAGTGGCAAACACCCGTGGGTTAATTTCCAGAGTCTATACTCCCTCTCGAAGATACTTTCTCTTCCGTCGAACACGGTCCACCTGTTCCTGCATCAACAAAACTCGCATACAATTTTTGTGGTCAAAGCATCTATGATCTAAATATAACATATTCGAACATCATTGCATTTAATATAAAGACTTTTAGTCTACATATCACTTGATCGTAATCAATAGATTCCGCAATTTCATAAAACAACTTTGTAAAATAAATTTTCAGTTTTCAAGTCGTTTACAACATAGTAATTTACTGAAATTTGAAAGAAAGTAATTAGCATCATTGTTTTCAAAAGGAGGGATGTAACATTATAGGAGAAATAAGCAAAAGTAGAAGGAAAGATTGCCCTCTTGCTTAATCATCTCTTTGCAAA
The DNA here is from genome assembly GCA_027924645.1 of Cunninghamia lanceolata. NCBI lineage: Eukaryota > Viridiplantae > Streptophyta > Pinopsida > Cupressales > Cupressaceae > Cunninghamia > Cunninghamia lanceolata. Next base: position 2,967,819 of record BSBN01001135.1, on the reverse strand, counting down.
GTAATAAAGGAGAGTAGCAAGGCACATTACCACTACCAAAACTAGTTTTTCCTCCACATTTGAGGTTTTCCAAGATAATTTTTGTGTTGTGATTGTTTTTACATGTTTGAGTATGCTTGAGCACAATAATTTCTTCTCCTAACAATCTAAATTTCCCATTGCAAATAAAATAGGAAATCATTAAGTATTTCAATTGGTTTCTAAATTCTAAAGTAGAATTTATAGATCATTATGCATGATTAGTTAATTAACATAGAGATTGCAAAACCTTTGTGAGGCCTTCATAAAGGGCCTTTTCATCATAATACAAAAGATATTTTTGTTTGTTCATGGATATTTCAAGTATGCTCCATCTTTGATGTTGTATACTATCATGGTGATGTGTTTGGCAAATGTAGAGCCCAACTTGTGTGTGTGAATGGAAACCCAAGTCATTTTCTATCCTCATCTACATTGTGTTGTGGGACTTTTGGATTCCATATACACTTGTTCTCTTGGATTTGAAACTTAACTCCATCACCCTATCAAGATCAAGACACCAAGAATGAAAAACTATAGCTTCCATCATATCAACATGTACAAAAACAAAACATAAAATCATTCACACTAGATTTATGATTATTTATCCCACCAACTTTCCAATTTGACTACACTCACAAGAGCATATCATAAGAGAGTTTTAGGCATAAAGTCATCAAATGGATTTGCAATTTTGTTTCTATTGCAAGTGTGCATCAAGTAAATTCTTATTTGCAAACATCATAGGGGATACAAGTCTACACATCTCAAGTTGCATGCACACTTTGCATGTATGTTTCTAAGTGAGGTTATGATATGAACTAGCACGGAGGCTTCATGATAATCATAGGAGTCTCTGAATGCATTAGGAAATGGTTTGTGTTTCAATGGTAGTTGCACAATGTTATTCCTCTTTTCTTTCTCCTCCATTGAACCTTAGGGAATACCCCCTTGGCCTAGCAAAACCTAAAGAATAAGAAGATACTTGCCCTATCTTATGTATTGGCTCATTGTTACCATTGTTTGATCATAAGTCCAACCCATCACCCTAAGTTAACTTTCCTTGGGCTTAGGTCTTAGTGTTTTTCTTTAGGGTTTGTGGAGCTCTAACTTTGAGAGACAAAATAATGAAGCCCACTTGAATTTGTATTTCACTCAAGCTTTGGATTCAAAGAACACTAATGTTTCTTTTCTTTTCGCAAGAATCCTTATTTCTTATCCCATTCTTTTTCTAAGCTTCACCTTTCAAATTAGCTCATTGAGTATGTTGATGCAATAGCTTTAGTAAGTGTGGCATCCCTACCATATAATTGCACTAGCCAATTAGTTTTTCCATTTAAGTATTTAAGTGCATCATTTGGAAAATCCTTATATACACAAGAATATTGTTGAATGCACTAAATTAGGCTAAGACTTGTAGGTCTATCTATCATTTATTTTTGAAGAGTTGAGATCTTGGTATTGTGCCAATCTAGTTTGTGTGGAAAAGGTTATTCTAAGAGGATGAACCATTAACTTGATTATGTACTACACAAAGCGTTTTGTGTTCCCTAATGTTTGTGCATGCACTTATGCATCCCTAGTAGTGTAAACACTATGGCACCAATGTTGAGTATATTACCTTGATGTTGTGTGTGATGATGAATTAATGTGCAAGGCATTATATGAAATCACACATCTTTTGTCATATTGCACAAGCCTAAGAATTTGTTGCACACTAATGAGCTATTAAAAAAATTCTTACTGTTTGAATCTTTTTTCTATTTACATTGCTTGGTTTGGGGCATTGTCAAACCTAGCAAACCAATCCCTCAAAGGTTTTCTTTGACATTGCCTTCACCATAATTTATTTTTTGAAACAAAGATGAGATTTTGAAGTAGGTGATTGACAAAGACATGATCACACCATTGAAGAGAATGCAATCACATGAGAGGAAGATAGAACATAGGTGTGACTATGTCCAATTGGAGTGCAAGATTGAATGACTTATATGCTTTATAAATAACACTTCAAGTTTGAGGTTCACTATAAAGGAGTGGTCTAAGAGAACATCTATAGTAAGATTTTATCACATCCACCACCCTCATCATTGTTGAACTAAGTAAATCCCTAGCCTCTCATTAAATTTGTCATTGTCTTATTGTGTTAGTGTCTCAACTCAATTATAGATGTCTAGGGTTTGATTAGAATGCTAATTAATCTTTTATACCTTGATTAATACAATTTTTGGAAAGGGTGCATTTTACTTCCCTTTATTTATGTTAAAACTCCAGTAAAAGTCAATATTTATATTAAACTCAATCAAAAATATTTGAAGAGAATAAAAGGAAGCCTAAAGGTTATCCCTCTTTTAATTTGTGTTAATCTAAGAAAATAAAGATGATTGCTAATTTACACCTTAAACTAACATAAAGAGTTCAGTCAAATACAAGACAAGTAATTGCTTAATTAAATTGAGTAGGCTTAGAAAATGGCCTAGCTCCTCCAAGTGGGTTGATGTGTTAATGTGTTGTAATATGTTTGTTACTATATAACTTCTAAAATTAGACTCTACATGCAAACTTCAAATCTTTTCAAATAGATGTATCTTCAAGCCCTACAAATTAGTTGGGTAGAATCACTATTGTGATTACGTCTTCTAAAATCCATAATTCTATCCCAAGTCTATGATCATGTCTATTTGTCACCTACTCTAAAATTCACTCATTTGCTTCAATACCTCCTCTAGGTCAAGATAGTCTTAATGAATACCTTTAGGAGCTTGTTGAGCTAGGATTGAATGCTTCATTTCCTCATGCCTCTATCAATATGTTTTGTAATTGTTGTTTGCAATAAATAATAACAAGATAATTGGATGTTGAATAGAATACATTGGATGTTTCTTGATTTGAAAATGTTCTTTGATAGCAAGGAAGCTTATAATGAGATGTTCTTAGATGATTGAATGATGAGATCTTGTTCACGTGTTGATTGTTATAAAATCACCTATGGATGGATCTTTTAAATGTAATCCCTAGAGACATAAACTAGGCTACTTAAGAACATAATAAACATGTGTGGAAATGAGATAATTCTAGAGGACCCCTTTAAAAACATAAATGTGTGCAAGGTGGTGTAAAACTAAAAGGGCAAAAGCATTAGGGTGTGTACTTTTCTATGTTGCAAATATACGTGAGAGAATCAAAATGAATCCTAAAAGGTAAGTGTTCCTCTTCTAAATTTATTTTAATCTAAATAAACAAATAATAAGCAAGTCTTATCTAAACCAACATAAATGAGTTGAACCTAATACATGCCAAGTAATAAAAAAACTTAGAAATTAAACATGAGGGTTAGGACATTTAGCTTCTCCAAGGGGTGGTGTGATTTTATTAAAATGTGTCTATAGTCATGCTTCTAAGATTGAATTTTGCCTATAGTCACTAGATTCTATTGAATTGATGTGTCTCTAAACTTTGTAGATCAACTAGACAAAATCAAGATAGCGATTCTGTCTACCAAAAACTATGATCCTATCCTTTGTTCAATCGTGTCTATGTTAGTTTTCTGCCTCAAGTTTTGCTCCTTCAACTCCTAAACCTACATGAATGTCAAGGTGTTTTTTATGAACATCTTTAAGGTACCTACTATGCTAGGGTGTGGAATTGTACTAACTTCCTCCTCACACCTTGGTCAAATTCCTTATTCTTATTTTCACAACAATATAAAAGGATGTTGAAATGGAAGTTGGATGTAGACGTGCCCCTAACTTGATGATGCTCCTTAACTTCTCTTTATTTCTCTAATGATATGTGAGCAAGTTCGCATGTGTGTTCGAGATGTTCTAATGATACCTTGGGGTTTGTCTTTAAATAGGCAACCTCAAGTACTCTATTTAAAAGTTTCATGCTTAAGCTAAGTAACAACATTTATATTTTGGACTAGGGTCTACTTAGAAATTGCAGAAACATGTGATAATCAAGAAGACAAAAACAAATTAGTAATTCTATCCAAGGTACAAAATTACAATAGTGATGGTGTCCAAACTAGGAAAGGGGTTTGATCAAAGATGGATCTAAACTACTCAAAATAGAAAGACTAACGATATTTATCTAAAGTTAAGTTTGATCAACTTGAGTGTTGTAAGTCTCAAATTAAACAATAAAACAACATATTTTGACAAGACTAAAATATATACAAAATGAGAAAATAAAAATATGAAATATTTATTCATTTGATTTGTATTGTTATTTTAGCCCATAGATATCTACAATCAAAATACCTCTTGCCATGGCTTAAATTTGATGGCCGTGTGGTTGTATTTAATATTTTTTGCCATAAACTACAATTAAAATTTTGGGTTAATATTTTTTTGCCATAAACTACAATTAAAATTTTGGGAAGATTGTATCATATAAAAGATAAAATTTTGGACAAATCATTAAAAATTAGGGGAGAGGAGCCTACATGGTCACATGGAATATCATAAGACCTTCGTTTGTTTTAGAAATGTGATATGGTCTCTTATCTATCTACAACTAAGGTTTGGAGGTGTGACTCCCCAGACAACTTGTACACCATGTACACCAAAACATGTACCCATAACATGTACACCAAGGTACCTATTACCGATTGCCTTATGTGTCACCATATGATAGGTTGTTTTTTCTGATGTAACATGTGAAGTGTATTGTTATACATATATATGCGCATTTATTGGTTCCTTATTAAATTTTTACTAATATATTATTTCTCAACTACTATTTTTTTTTATATATTAACTTAAGGTTTAAGACATGATTATTTATTGAATTCTCACTCCTATGATATATTATTTAAAAACAAAATATTACCTTGACAAGGAGGGCGGACCTGGGCTTTGGCCGAAATACGCATCAATTACTAGCAATTAGTGGGACTAACCAAATTACCAAACTGTTGAAGAATGATGACATGTAAAACTCATCTCTTTCCATGAGTTAAAGCGGAGTTGGAAGGCGGCCCACCAATCCCACTAAAATGGCATCTCCGTTTTATCTGACAGGCGGTTTGGTCAACTCTCTACTCCGAAACGTCACTGTTATTGTTGACAAGTTACCACCGTCCTTTCGTGTCATTCAATATCTCCTTAAATACACTGCAGTTGTCTTCCTATACTAGGTAGTACTGCTTTCTATATGCTTATGCCACATTACATGCCCGCTGCCCATCACACACGTCACCCGCTCCAAAGTGTTACAGGATGAGGCGGTTTTTGTTTGTTCTCCCACCACTTTTATGCTTGACAACTTATTTCAAAACCAGGATACTTTTTATATAGTGATTGAAGCTTTGAGGTTATAATGTGATTCTTTTTTCTTTTTAACCTGTTGAAATAAGGATTTGATTTAGTCAGTGGGCCTTTGATGTCTTGTGCTTTTGTTGAAATAGTAATGTCAATGACAATTTCTAAGGTTTTGAAATGGAATGGTAATGCTAAAGGTTATTTGTAAATGGGGGACCTCAAATACAATATTTTAGGCGTTTAAATAAATAGGGATCTCAAATACAACATTTTAAGTGTTTAAATTATGACTGCACCACATTTATATGTGGTATTTATTGACACAAGCTACATAGTGATATTTATTTGAATGGCAGATAATATGACTCTTTTTCTTTCAAAAAAATTGATCTGGAAAGTGGGTTTTTGATGACTTGGTTTTTATTCAAAAGGTAATGCCAATAACAATTTCAAGTTTTTAGAATAGAATGGAATTACTAGAAGTCATTTGTAAATTATGACTGCACCGCATTTATATGTGGTATTTATTGACACAAGCTACATAGTGATATTTATTTAAATGTCAGATAATATGACTCTTTTTCTTTCAAAAAATTTGATGTGGAAAGTGGGTTTTTGATGACTTGTGGTTTTATTGAAAAGGTAATGCCAATAACAATTTCAAGTTTTTAGAATAGAATGATAATGCTAGAAGTCATTTGTAAAGAGGGGACCTCAAACACAACACTTTCTTAAGTGTACAAACTACTATTATACTACATTATATGTAGTATTTATTGACACAAGCTGTGTGTTGTGGTATTCATTTGAATGGCAGATAACATGACTCTTCTTTTGAAATTCCATAACAAGGCTCAAATAACTGCTGTCCAGGACGGTGTATATTCACTCCAAGCTGTCCTAAATGAATCTACACCTTACATTGTGGAAAGTGGGCTTTTGATGACTTGTGCTTTTATTGAAAAGGTAATGCCAATAATAATTTCAAGTTTTTAGAACAGAATGGTAATACTACAAGTCATTTGTAAAGAGGGGACCTCAAACACAACACTTTTGTACAAACTCCAATTATACTACCTTTATATGTGGTATTTATTGACACAAGTTGTGTGTTGTGGTATTCATTTGAATGGCAGATAACATAACTCTTCTTTTAAAATTCCATAACAAGGCTCAAATAACTGTTGTCCAGTATGGTGTATATGTAGTATTTATTGACACAAGTTGTGTGTTGTGGTATTCATTTGAATGGCAGATAACATTGACTCTTCTTTTAAAATTCCATAACAAGGCTCAAATAACTGTTGTCCAGAATGGTGTATATGTAGTATTTATTGACACAAGTTGTGTGTTGTGGTATTCATTTGAATGGCAGATAACATTGACTCTTCTTTTAAAATTCCGTAACAAGGCTCAAATAACTGTTGTCCAGTATGGTGTATATGTAGTATTTATTGACACAAGTTGTGTGTTGTGGTATTCATTTGAATGTCAGATAACATAACTCTTCTTTTGAAAATCCATAACAAGGCTCGAATAACTGCTGTCCAGGACGGTGTATATGCACTCCAAGCTCTCTGAAATGAATCTACACCTTACATTGTAGAAAGTGGGCTTTTGATGACTTGTGCTTTTATTGAAAAGGTAATACCAATATTAATTTCAAGTTTTTAGAACAGAATGGTAATACTAGAACGCAATTGTAAAGAGGTGGCCTCAAACACAACACTTTTTAAGTGTACAAACTATGACTATACCACATTTATATGTAGTATTTATTGACACAAGTTGTGTGTTGTGGTATTCATTTAAATGGCAGTAACAAGACTCTTCTTCTGAAATTCCATAACAAGGCTCAAATAACTGCTGTCCAGGACGGTGTACATGCATTCCAAGCTCTCTGAAATGAATCTACACCTTACATTGTCTTATTATTTAATGAAGGCCTTTTCTTTTTTAACCTCTTTAAGATTTAATATAGCAAATGGGTCTTTAATGACTTGTTTTATTATTCAAATAGTAACGTCAATAACAATTCCAAATTTTTGAGTGGAATGATAATGCTAAAAGTCATTTCTAAATGTGGGGGACCTCAAATACAACACTTCTAAGTGCTCAAATTATGACTACACTGCATTTATATGTAGTATTTATTGACACAAGCTACATAGTGATATTTATTTGAATGACAGATGACATGACTCTTTTTCTTTCCCAATTTCCAAAAATGGCTCAAATAACTGTTGCCCATTTGATATGAGCATTCAATGCCTTCCATTTATGTTGTAGGGCATAAATCATCCTAGAAATATCATCTGTAACCATTTTTTTAATCAAAACGAGATAGTATGATGTTCATATTTATTTATGTCAAATATTACAAATAAAAACAGAGGTTGGAACACATATGAGCATCATAGGATATCACCATCCACACCAAGTGTAATGACTGCAAACAAACTCAACAAAATATACACTCATCCAAAAGCAGTCTACAGAACCCTCGCTGATGAGGGGACAGGCCTTGATAGCCCTCTGATAAAAGATGCAAGCAATAATCCTCCTAACAAACAGAGGCAAATATACATTGACAGTAACCTATTAATTATAGGAAATTAAGACATTACTTTAAGCAAAACATGCTCAACAGCAAGGTATGACAAGATATTAGAGAACTCGATTCCTATACAATTAAAAGATAAAACCTTCAACACAGAGTAAGCTCCTGCTTGAACAGCCAATTGGCTGCCTTTATTAGTCTGCAGGATTGAAATTCAGGAAGAAAGCATGTTTACAACTCTGCTAGTCCAAATTCATCCCAGACAAATAGCGGGCATCTTCAGATCATGTTTACAAGAAACAAGTTATAAGCTTGCCCCATCTTTACAGGCAAAGCCTCAACTAAGCTAGTATGTACAAATGGCCATCCAAACTTATAAGAGCAGCACCATATAATAAATCCAGAACATGCTATGTTCAGGTGCTCCCTGCTGTACAAGTCAACCTAGACATACTATTAAATACACTCTAATGTGCTTTCCAATTAAGCAACCAGAACTCCTCCGTTATGTCTGCTTTTTTTCTGCTAACAATGGGGAGATGTAACCTTCAAGAAGTGAGCAAAGTAGGAGAAGCTTTCTTCATCCAACAAGATCTGACGAGGCCAGTACCAGAAGCAACAGCAACCAATGAGATATGGACAGCAGTTCAAGCTAGATGTTAATGATTCACATTCGTTCACTTCATATAGGAATCATAATGAGAATCATAAACATAAAACAAGCTCTCTGGGACTACTAGTGGCAATTTTTCAATATAATTAAAAAGCCTTCTTAAGTTGTCCTTGTTCAACGTTTCCATGTCCACTATTTCACCACTGCTTGTAAACATCCACAAGTCTGTTGAGTTCACTCTTCTCAAGCTATCCCTGCAGAAAGGACATGATCCCGATCGCATATTCCTGCAGATAGCCACAAGCACCACTCAAAGCTTGAGATCTAAGTATTTTGATATACCTAACTCTGTTTATATCAACAGCTTTGCCAAAAAGTGTGGCAGAATTTTAGCTTTTAGTCTAGCTACCTCATTCAGGTAGGTTTTATAGTTCATACCAGTCCCGGTAGCACCTAATACACATTGCATGGTTACAAGTGGGTAACACAACTTTTCCATTGGTCTCCATGCATATTCCACATTCTTCTTCACGTTCCAAATCAAGGTCTGAGAGTTTTCTTCTTTCTTCATCAACACTTTTCTTATATCTTTCCATGCAAATTGCTCTCTGTTTCTTATCCTCCTTTTCTGTTAAGCCTCCTTCAAGTTGCACTAAGGAAGGATATATGACAGCTGCAGACAGAAATCATATCTATTATGTCCTCGCCTCCATGCCTCCTTTATCTCCTTTATTCAAACCAAAAACACACACAATATTACTTACTGTAGAATTCCCGAAGGCTGGCTTTCCTTTCATGAATTGACATTGTTGTTGATCCATCTGAAAAAACCTGCTCAATGCAAACTTCATTATATTAGAAAGCATGATGGAAAAGAGTATGTTGTAATAAAGTAGAAAGTCGTTGAAAGGGACCATCAAAGCTGCAGACCCTAAGGAATACACTAGTCAATGCTCTGATTTCTTTTAGATTTTTATTGAGTTGCCACGAAACTCTAGTTAAAAGAGAGCAGTACATTTGCTTTAAACTTTAAAGTAATAAAAATATCGACATAGTAATATGGACCTTGATAACCAGAGATAGCTTAATATCATTCTGTCAATTTCAAGTTCAACAAATAGAACATTTGATAGAGAAAAGAACCAACACACCACACCTTATATATTAAAATGTGCAGAAGTCCTAATGTACTCGCTAGGCTGCAATCAGTCCACTGTACAAGGAAAAGGAACAAAGGTGCCACAGGACTGTAAGACAACCTCATTTGAAGACAGGCACCATCATACTCCCTTGGAAATGCAGATGCCCTGAACCAATTTAAATTTTAGTTAATAGCATCAAACTTTTACTAGGGTCTGAATGGAATCTGAGAAGAAAACAAAATGAGTAAGCAACTAAAACAAAATAGTCATCCATTGGCTTCTACTTCTCTAGAAAATCTGACATTATTTATTCGTTACCAGATTTATTTCAGTAAAAGATGCTACTTTCATTTCCATGTGTTTTTATCATGTCAGACAGCTAACAGATACATTAGAATTCAAAAGCAACCATTTACTGGTACACTTTCCTGAAATAATGTATCATTAAGTAGAGGTTTCCCATAAGTGGCAAATTAATTATTTGCATATTTTGAATAGAAGGGCTTCAAATTATTAACCAACTAGTAATTTATAGGATTTCAACTTACAGCAAGGACTAGAATATTTTGCCTCTTGAACAGCATTTCACTGCCCAAACATTCTACATACTGATGGGACTTCAAATGTATTCAAGGGGCTGAGAGGCTTGAGGTCTTAGTATCTTGCCCAGGGCTACAGACATTTTTCCTATCAGAGGTGACTTACCTATCAGGAGTGCAAAGTTTACTTACTGGAAAACCTTTAAAGATTTTCATTGTGAAAAGTAAATATACTTAAAAAGAAGCTGCAAAATCTTCATAAGCAAAGAAACTTGAATACTTCTTCCCATGAACAGAACGCAGATCCTCTAAAAGTACCTAAGATACTGAATGAAATGCACATAACCTATCTTTGTCTCCACCAAAGAGGCTTGGAGTATTTGGCAATGATAGGAGAAAGGAGGCTTCAGGGTTTCAAAGCAGAGAGGATGCCTTGTCTATCAGAAAGGCTGCAATGTTATATGCATCATGAGGCATGTTTGAACATGATTTTGTTGATGCTCAAAACCTAACCCAGGCTTTTTAGGACGTCTGAATTCAAAGCTGGGCTATTACTGGACATATTCTCCATCAGAGGTGTGGATACACACTGCTCACTGGGCATTATTCTTAAATACTTGGAAAACACAAAGTTTATCAACTACAAGCTCTCCGCCACCCATCACAAGGGCTTCGAACTATCCCCTCAAGTGAAAGACACGAATTTTGCCAACAAGAAAATTTATAGCCAAAGGTAAGATAGTTAAATAATCGGCAAAAAAAAACAAATTTTGCCGAAGAAAATGATGTGGATATGCTGATCATCAGGTTAGAAAGGCACCATTAACCTTATAACTGTGCAAATACAGAAAATTTTAAAAAACAACTGTTATCCAACATGGCGAAAATTTTCACCCAATTCTATTCCTTAAATGGGTACTATCTTATCTTTCATAGGTTTTTATCACTTGCAGAAAGCAACTATTAATTCTTTCCGTAATAAGCAAATTCCCCATATTGCGAAGGCCTGTTTGGTTTGTATGGAAAGCCATAACCTCATCCCTCAAATAAATATGCAAAAAAGCAGAGGACAAAACTTGCCCTAATTATTCTTTTAAAGCCAGGGAATTGATAAAGCTGTAATTGTGTTAAGACAGCACTTGTGTGTGACAATTGAGGCTACTGATGAAACTTACAATGTATTTGCATGTTGAATATCTGCTTCCAGAGCTTTGATGGATTCTTTATAGGATTTGGGCTGCCTCTGAGTCTCTTGCTGTTGCACTTGCTGCTGCTGCTGCCAAAGACCCATTTCCGTTTTCGATTTTTCCTCCCTTTCAAATTTCTGCCCTTCTCTGATATGTCAAGAAACTTGAGTCCCAACTCAGAAGTTGCTCCCACCGATTGCTTTGCTTAATCCACGCCTTTTCCTCTTATCTAAAGATATATCATGATCATCTAAGCAAAATCCAACATCCACCATCACCATATTCATCCACAACAACTATATTACATTAATGCTGGCGGCATAATGGAAATATAAAGATTATTTCCACCTAATCCAGAAGGCCCGCCGTTCTATCTTGTTTGAGGTTATGTGTTTTGACTTGGCTAAGGCTGCAACTACAAGTAGTGGCGTATCTAATTTGGAGGATTTGGTTTCAAATTAACAAAACACAACCCTCCTTCTACTCGAAGTCTTTTCAGAACCCAAATATTTTTATTGGACAGGTTGAGAACTTCCCGGGACAACGGTGCTTAGTGATGTATATGCTGATGGAAATGGCCTTTTAATTAATTCTTTTATTGTGGAATAAACATCTAGATACTTTTTGTTTGGATTGGTATTTGGTGTACAGCTTAGAGGTAAAGGATAAGATGGAGGTGTGTTAGACTTAACTTCGCATTTTTCAAGTTCTTAAATAGTAAGTTGAATTTGGATAAGTAGAAGGTAATTTTGTCGAAGGTTTTACAAATGAGGTAGCAAGCTAAGTGGACATAATGTTGGGGAAAACTCCATGGTTAAGTGCACTTAAATCGAAGCACTACTAAGATGGGTGTCTTGATGCTTCACCCTGAGCGTTAGGTGAATCATTCATTCTTACTAGAGATGGGTTCATGTGAACCATTAATAATGAAATATAGATCAATGAGTTGAATCCTATAAAACGTAGTAATGGGGGAAACTACACGGTTAAGTGCACTTAAATCGAAGTACTACTAAGATGGGTGTCTTGATGCTTCACCCTTGAGCGTTAGGTGGATCATTCATTCTTATTAGAGATGGGTTCATGTGAACCATTAATAATGAAATATGGATTCAACTCTAGAAGCATATCTTGAGTCGGTATGCAAATAGGATCTCCTATAGTTGGACAAATAAGATTGAGATGAGAAAACATAAGTAAACGAGCTTCTAGTTGAGCTTCCATAGATAAAGGTACGTGGACAGTCATCTGATCTCTATAAAATATCGTAAGTTGAATTTTCCTGCGCCTTTATTAATCAATCAAATACTTAAAATCATTTATTCTTTTACATCCTTCCAAATAATGTCTATATGGTTTAAGGGGTCACCATTCTTCATTTTACAACTTATTAGTGTTGAGTATACAACTTAGGGGTAGTATCCACTCCTTCCTTCACTGTCATCTAAGAGAAAAAACATTTCTAATAAACTCTTTAGTAAATCAAATCTTTTCATAAAAATTATTATGGTAAGCTTTTTGCAAACCCTACATTGAGAGACCACTTCACCCTTTAAATTAATTTCACTCATTATGAAGTAGGTAGTATTTTTCGTAGTATGTCAAATTATGTGATGTTCTATCAGGGTCCAATTATATGGTTTTTGTGTCAATCTCATTGACCCATCTTTCACAAGTACAACCAATAGTTGAAGGGGGTCCAATTGTTGTTATAGTACTTGTGGGTATAGGAGCCAATAGTTGAACACCCTATATACTATATATTGTAAATGATTATTCCAAATGTAAATAAAAAATGACCAAATGTTGAACATAAGTTTATAATTGAATGAAATTTCTAAAAAACAACAAATCATGTGATGCCACATCGGCGCACCAACAAAGCATGACTTAATGCACAACTAATGGTCCAATCATTTTTTTGGGTCTTTTTGGACACTTCAACAAAAACATGTTGATGTGGCATCATATTTGACGATGTGGTCCTGAAACCTTAGTTATAAGTAGGGGCCTTGCCAAATAAGTTGCTGTAAAATTTTTGGAGTAATTTGAAATCACTGTGTATGGTTTTGAGAGGCACGAAGTTAGGTTGTTCAACAACCGGCTCCTCTCCCCTAAACGATGCACTTTAACACTTATTATATTTAGATCACATAAATAAAAACATGAGAGCTTCCCAAACGATCATCCATCCCCCAAAAAAACAATATTTTTCTAATCTTTATCCACTTGTCTTGTTTATCCACGTGTCTTGTTTATCCACGTGTCTTATAAGGGATAAGTTGTTTTCCTCCCAATGGATTATCTGCAAACTTCCAAAATTTAATGGATATGAATTATTTATCACGGGATTACTTTTTGGATGGCTGGGGTTTTGGTATTTGCTTGAAGCCCACGCAAAATAAATTATGAATTGATTGATTCTTCGCAAGACTTCCCTCCTTTTTAATCCTTTGTTGCAAGTGGGAATACCATTTGCTTTAGCTAACGTTGGAATAGGAATGGAATTTAGGGAAAGCCATCTGCCTAAGCTTGTTAAAATAGCATGTACTCAAAAAAAGAATAGATTTGACCCAAAACCAAGCAAGGGACTACTTTCTTTCATAAAAAGCATGTTTGGTAAACTTTTATCAACTTCATTTGTCAAGAAACATAAAATATTATCATTCTTTTCAACCAAAATCTTATCGCTTAATTATTCTTAATCATATGACTTTATGTTTACATGAGATAACAAGCGTTGAATGCCCCCTCGAGCCTTTTGGAGGCCCCTCTCGACCGGTCACTATATATATAATATATATATCAATTTTATTAAAGAAGTTATAAGATAGAGACTGCAACAAAGCTTAGATGGGAGTGAGTAGAAACATAAAGAATGGAAAAAGATACCCCATAATCAAGAGAGAAAAGACTAGAACATTATAACGAAGGATCATAATTGAGGAATAACTTATATTTGAGTATGTTGGTGACAGGGTTGTTGAGTTAGGCTTCTTTATTATATTTGTCTTATTGACTAATGTATATTTATAATTTATTTAATTTTGGGTCTGTTTTTTAATATAGATTAGATAAAATTTCTAACTAATCTTACTTATAAGTTTATTTAATATTATTATAAAAGATTGAAATTATATTATATTAATACTAGAGTCTATATGTAGAACTACAAATATAAGTATATTATTTTAAAAGAATATATATAGTAGAAGTACTAATGAATGAATATTTTTGCATTACAAATAACAAATAACATTTGACTAAGCATCTTCATACAACTCTTCATCTCTCTCTACTTGTTGCTACATTCTCACAATCTACTACATATTCTTCTACCCATGCTAGTGTGTTGGGAGCACCACCCAACTCAACATAGTTTTGAACTTCACCTAAAAGTTGTAGGAAATGTAAGCGAAACACGTCTTTCTGATGATAAGCATGGTGAATAGAACTATCGTATAAAATCAAATGGAAAAAATCACTCTTGACTTCTACATAGCCATTATGATGGGTGACCCATAGACCAACCAAAAACTTTACTAGTATCATAACAATATGGCGTCATGACTCCAACTTTCTAATGAAGAGCCTCTCTTTCTTCATTCTTATATGGCATAGTTGTAAATGAACTCACTACCTCCACATTCATAGGCCCTAAATCCTCTTTTCGTTGCTCTTCCCTAGAATTCTTTATGAGCTTGGCCACCTCCATATTGCCAAATTGGTCTAACAAAAACATTTACCATAATAAACCCTAATATTTTTTGTTAGAAACAATGATAGCCAAATTTATGATAAAATTGCCATGCAAAGCCATTTTCTTTCTATTACTTGACTCCAAGTTACACTCTCCTAAGACTTTGCAAACAAATCCTACCTAGGCTACATCACTAGTATAATGAAAAATATGCCTCAAGTAATGAGCTGAGACCAAGTTGTCATCCTTGATGCCCTTGCCCTTGTCCCCATTCCTCTTGCTAGTGATGCTTATGGAAAACAAAATCATCCACCTCCTATAATAAGACTTTCATGGAGAGAAATCAATTATAGCCACATTGCAACATAAGAGGTTGTATGTATTATTCAATAGCCAAAAAACCCATTAACAATCAAACCATTTCTTCCCTTGCTTAGTTGTTTCATGCTTCAAGCTTGTCGAGGTTGAACCATCTCCAATAAGCTATATAAAAACTAAACACATGATCAAAAGACCTTTAATCACCACAAGTGAGATCTCCAAATGCACTGGCAATAAATAATGTAACTATCTTTCTCTATAGGCAAACTTCAAACATCACTAGAATGTGTAGGGGTCTATGCATGACCACCCTAAATAACAGCATGAAGAGTGAAGACAAATATTCAATCACCTAATTCTTTTGAAGTCCTAGCATGAGGACTATACTTAGTTGTGAGAGGATCCTACTATGTTCCCACATTAGTTTGGCAATCATGTCATACATTTGCACTTCTTTGGCAGTAATTGAAACTTATAGTAGTGAAAGTTTTCTCCATGCTTTATATTTCTTCCACAAAGCAATTAAAATGCCAATTAGGACTTGAACCTTATCAAAGCATTTATTACTATAAGGTAGTCTCCCTCTATTACTATTTATTTACGATTGAGGTATATTGCTATACCAATCACTACTATTAGAGCCTCTCATTCTGCCTCATTATTGGTTTTATTACCAAAGAATAACAATCATCCATGCATAAATATGCCTTATGCATCTCTTAGAATCAAACCACCATGTACATTTCTCAAATTTCCTTTAGATGCTCCATTGAAGTTTAACTTAATAAAACCTTTTGCAAGAGGTGTACAATTTTCCTTATAATTCTCTTGGTGTTGCTTCTTTGATGTTTCTTGTAGTTTTCTAGCTTGTTTTCCTATTACCCCTTGAACAAGGGAGTTTTGTATCCATTTTGATGGAATGAATTAATATAATTAATATCGACAAATGGCATATATTTATGCAAAGTTGGACTCGTTTCTCCATGTTGTTCTTCATTCCTATTTATACATTCTCTTACACTTGGCTCCATCTTATCCATATCCACACACATTTTTACATATCTAATATTTATTATGCCCATTATTGCCACACATATCTAGTCATTCATTCTCTAACTAGATATTATCGCTTGCATGTCCTAGATCAGTCCCATGGGGACAAGATCAATCCTACACCTATAGATTTGACCCCCAAATCTTCAAAATTCAAATTCAAATTTTGGTCAACTCTTGTCCATTCCTCTCGCCTTGAGCCAACTTGGTTCATGTTTGGAGTGACTTATTACTATGTACTTATATTTCAAGGTGACTTATATTCATAACTATTAAAAAAATTATATGCATTGGAGAGAAGAATCATTCAAGGAATGCTTTAGTTGGAGCACTAAAACAAACCTAAACTTGCATAATCATTCTAGAACATATGCATGTTCAAATTTTTTCCATCTCAATCATTCCCATGACCATGAAGATGATACTTCCAAGAGGTCGACCTATGAAAATTTGACCTTAGTTATCAAACAACCTCCCCAAGGTGTTTTCAATATTGCAAATCCTTGACAATAAGTGTAAAGCAAAGTTTCAAGTGACATAGGTTATATAAGTCCATAGCACAAAGATTCATTCTCGTAGGTTACAAGTCAAATCTTTGGCATTCATGGTCTATTCCACATAAACAAGATTGATCCACCAAATTTTTAGATTTTACTTCCAATACATAGAAGAAGTTGTAATTCTAAGTTATGATTCAATAGTCATAATCAAAACAATAAATAATTATCTTTTGGCCATTGAAATCAACTAAATACATTTATTGATGTTATTTTTAGATATGTCCCAACTATAGGTAAATTCATTGTATTATTCATAAAACATAATTAATGCAAAGGGATCCATTTATTTCTTTACATTTTTGGTGAACTCATGGACATGCTTACACCCCCTAAGATTTGACCTTAGGGCTATATGTTTGTTGATTTTAGGATATTTCAGATCTAATATAATTATAACTTTATTATTCATTTTTATATTGCTTAGGCTTTAAATTTATTTTTGTTTGCATATTTTGATTAGGATTTGGCTACTTTGCATGCTTACATTTTAGTTTTTGATAGGTTCTTATCTATTACACATCATCCCTCTATCCTTGATATTCTTATGACACATTATACCAAGGATATGGAAATGTCTTCTATGGAAATTTTATTCTATCATATCTCATCTTTCTCTTCCTTCATGGAGTTGATTAGTGTTCATCCATGCCCATTGGATATAGTTATGTCATTTATCCATGAACCTCGTGATGATCATATGGATTGTGATAGTGATGAGTAGATACCTAGTGGGATATACCTTGTGACACACTTTGTAGGATGGACAAAGATGATATAGTTTTACCTCCTTCACCTATGCACGACATGGTTACACCTTTTGATAATAAATATTTTATATATCCCTTTCTCCATATATTCATATGCTTTGAATGTGTTGGTTTATTTTATACATGATGGTGCATATATATGATGATCATTTGTCTATCTCATGTTGAAATTATGGACACATGAAGTAGATACACATATCTTATCTTCACCTACATGTGATGAGGATGTATCTTCACCTATGCCTAGTGATATACTTGTTGATTTTGGATTGCCTATCCACAATGATTATCCTAGTAAAGAGATTTATGATGATTGCATTTCTTCTATCACTAGTGATATGCATTTTTCACCTTCACATGAGGTCATTGTTGATTGTCAGGAACACTAAGAGGGGGGGTTGAATTAGTGTTCTATAAACCTTTTCCTGCACTTTTACTTTTAACCATTTCAAAGGATTAATCAAGTAGAAGCATAATATACAAACGAACAGCATCCACAAAAGCATGACACATCACACCAAGATTTTACGTGGAAAACCCAGAAAGGGAAAAAAATGGAGAGGATTAGCTCTCAAATATATATTGCAATCTTTACAAAAATAATGTTCAAGCTTGGTCACTCCACGGACCTAGAACATGTTGGCTCACTGCCATGAAGTACAACTAGATTTAGCAGGCTCACTGCCTCAATCCTAAACCTAGCAAGATTACAATAAGGGTTGTTAAACCCTGTTGAAGGCTCACTGCCTTGATGATGAAAGCTTTCTTTCAATCATATTGCACATGAAAATTGAATACTGCTTAAGCATCTGTCACTATGCCAAGGTGTAGTCATTTAGCCACTGAATTCTGAATCCCAAGACTTCATCGCTGCTGATCTTCTAACTCTACTCTGCTATTCGCATCCTCACATCACACACACACCCCACAAACACACTCAACTGAAATTCATGTTGTTATATGGAGCCTAATTAGACTCGGAGGTTAAATTTACCCCATTTTTATTAGCACAGTTTCCCCCCAAAATTCCTACGGGGTCAAGGGGCAGCGCCCCTTGCGAGGTCTAGGGGCAGCGCCCCTGGCATGTTCCCTGTCACGATACAGGGTGGGGTCGAGGGGCAACGCCCTCCCAGGGGCTTGGGGGTAGCGCCCCCGAAACCTCACATGGTTTTTTATTATTTTATAAAGGCACTGGGAGTTATTTTTTCATTGACTGACATAAAAAACCCTATTTTGTAACTGACAAAAAGCTTGATAAAAAGCAGCTAAGGGTTAGGGTTTTTTGATATATATTGTATTGTAGCATTTGTAGCAGTATTGAGTTGCAAGGATTGCTAATTGTAATCAGTTTGATTTACTGAATAATAATATTGGACTCTCTGTTTGGTGGATGTAGCCCGAGTTTGGGTGAACCACGTGAAAACTTGTCTCTTGATGTTATTAATTTTGTGTATTTCCATTCCTCTATTTAATCTTTATTTGCATTTAATTGATATCTTCTGCCGGCTAACCCTAAGAATTCATCACTCTTATATATCTGCATCATGATTTGATCCATAGTCAGGCCGACATCCAAGAAGTAAAACATGTACATAGAAAGATGTACCTTATCGGCTCAATCCAATGCAATATAAGTTATGCGGACCCAAAACTTTTCCCAAATGTGTTCATAAAGGTCAGCTCTAATCATTCAATTACTTACATAGATCCTCCAAACATTTACTCTTCTCCGCACAATGATTAATATACTTGTCAGCCTCTTCCTTAAGAGCATGCTTAACAACTTCATCTGCTAACTTACAATTTTTCTTGAGGATCTCAAAACACCTTCAAAATCATATCAATGACTTTTTACACATTCCCAATCTTACCCTTAGAACCACAAGGTATGATATCATCTTAAGGAGAAATGCGGACCATTGGAACTCAGACTTTGTCTCTGTCAAACTCTGTCAAACACTATGCCGATACTTAGCAGCTTGTAGCTAACCTTCCGCTGAACTTCAGATCTCCTAACTCTGGAATAAGACACTTCCTATAAGTGTTTACAACACCTTAAAACCGCATAACAAAATACTTATTTGTGGAGGAATGCGGACCACTATACTAGATCCTATTCACTGTTCTTGCTATACCTTTGCTTACCCGAACTTAGATAATCCTTCTGTTGACCTATTTTCCTCTGCCCAAAGTTAAATAGTTCACCTTGCATTTTCCTTGAAAATCCTTTAGAAATGACCCTACAGGCTTAATATCCTTCAAATATTTATGCTATGCCTTGTCAAAAAATCCCAAAAATCTCACCTTGAGAATCTTTGCAGAAAACCCAAAAAAACCCAGAAATCTTTTAGCTTCAAATATTTTCTATCGCAGGGATTTCTCAGTTTCATGTTTAGTAATTATGTATGCATTTTTTAATGTATAAAGGATATGCATTCGCCATTGTATGTTTATATATATACAAGTGCAATATACAATGTCAAAAGATGCAAAGTAAAGATGCAAGTCATACATACAAGAGTGAATGAACAGTGCAATGTATATCGGCAAATATACAAGGGTCAATGCGCAAAGTCAAATGTATATCGGCAATATGCAGGGCAAAGATACAAGGCCTACATACAAAAGAAATATACAATGGCAAATATGCAAAGGAGAATGTATGTTCACAATATACATTGCCGATATACAAGTGCAGCATACAAGGCCGCATGTACAAAGGTAAGATGCAAGAGGTGGGGCCCGCTAAATATACAATGGCGTTTGTATCTTCTATACAAGTCGCTTTGTATATGCGAAGATGCAAATAAAAGATGCAAGTCAAATATACAAAGGGGCAATGTACATCACCGATGTACATTAGTGCAACATGCAAGGCCGACATACAAGGGTCACATACAAGGAAAAGAGATACAGGGATGCATCGGCAAGAGAAGCAAAGGGACATATAAAGACTTTTGCATATCGGCGACATACAAAGGCAAATGTATATCGACCGATATACAAGGCAAATGTGAATCGGGTTTATATGTATCTTTGGTTTGTATATTTGCTTTGTATATTCAAACATACAAAGAAATATACAATGGAAAATATGTAAAGCACTAGACAAGCAGGAGATACAAAAGGTGGGGGCCACCAAATGTATGTATATTTGTGATTGTATGTTTTCATATGCAATCGGATATACAAAGGTTTTTGCATATGACAAAGTAAAGTGTTTGCAATGTATAAGGGTTTGGCTTGCATGTTTTGCTTGTATATTCGCATTGTATATGCAATATAAAAGGTAATGATACAAAGGCAATATGCAAGCCGGACCTGACCCAGAAGTCAATTTTGGCAAATTCAAGTGTTGAGTCTACGAGTTGTATGTATAAATGCATTGTATACTGTGTTATACAAAATAAAATATACAAAAGGAAAATATGCGAGGCGGATCTGACTGGAAAATCAAAAGTAGTTGATAGTCTCCTGGATTTCGTAGCTTGTATGCACAGATAAACAAGCAAATATGCAAAGGGATTTCGGCAAAGCAATATGCATCGATGGCTCTATTTTTAGTCATCCCAACAGCTGATGGAGGATGCGATGGCTCAGCAATGGGTCCTAGGGACCAGTTCAGCGACTAACCAGGTGGTGCCACGTGTCAGGAGCGATACGAAGGCCGTTTCAAAAGACAAAGCCCGCGCTTGCATGCTGGCATATACAAAGCGCTTTGTATATGCAAAGGCAGTTTCAAAGAAGGTTTCAAAGGCCGATACAAGCACAAATACAAATTGACCGAAACTTTGACCGCCTGTATCTCCTCCATCCTGGCGAATTTCTACATGCTGCAAGAGGCAAAAATGCTTGTTTTTGCCTCCTCTTTCATTTGGTAGGTTTTTGAGCAGGATTTTCTCACTTTCATTTTTGGATCTGTATTTGCATGTTTTGACGATTGGACGTTTCAGCGGCCATTTTTGGGCAAGATGCAGATATTTGTTGCATTCATTGCTGCAGGAGGATGTTCAGCAGCTCACATTGATGACCAGAAATATCTCTCCACCGCTTTGTTTCATATATTCATTGTTGAAGATAGACGATGGAGCTACTCGCATTCAATGCCCAAAATATCTTCCATCTGCCCCAGTTCCAGATCTTCTACACCATAACTTCTTGCAGGTGGATAGTCATTCAAGGGCAGATATTTTCCTGATACGGCTCATGAGGTGTTTTATTGTAACCAACTTAGGTGATATTGAAATGCTATATAAGCTTAGGCTTAAGATGTAAATAAGGTTGGAAAATTTTTTAGCATTGAGGCTTTTCTATTTCCAAACAGAGCTTTCTGCTACTATAACTATGCCTTCTTATTGAATATATGCAAGTTACTTTTACCTCTTTTACTGATTTTAGTTTAGTGTGAATCTGCATGTGATTGTCTGTGAACATTTAATTCCTCTCAATCATTATGTTTCTCACCTCTGCTAGGATCATTTGAATATGTGTATGCTTATTTGCTATAGTTGGTTGTGTTGTGCATTTTCTTAGTACTGTGAGGGTTCTCTTATTAAACTTGGTGAATCACCCTTTACTTTTCCAATTTTTTCTGTTTCATTTTTTCATTTTTAAGCATTCCTTCTCCCTTTTCCTCTGCAATTTAGTAAACTTTAGGTGATAACCAGTCAAGGAAGCCGGCCTTCTCCAGAGGTCTAATCTCATTTCGCAAGGTCACACCGAGATCATTCCCATGTTACTCCAAATTGCTAAAGTTTTACGCCTGCAGCAAGGGTGCAAATCTAGGTGATAACAACTTTGGCACGCCCGATGGGACAAAGAGTTAGAAAGCAATCAAATACTATCTCTTATTGCTAGTTTTGATGTGCAGCTGACAATTTTCAGACCTGTAACAGGTTAAAACCTGCATATCTGGTGACTCATACTGAGGAAAGACAAGCAGATCAGTTCTGCTGTTACATTTTATGAGAAAGATTCAAACTCAGAGTTTGAGTTCATTTGAGTATTTGTAGATGTCTTCACCTAGAAGACAGAGTAGAGTTGTGGTAAGGACTCTAGTTTTCTAAAAGAGTACAATCAACTCCACCAAGTTTCAGGCCGGTTGCACCTGTAGTCCCTATATCAACTCAGGCAATCCTACCTCTAGCCATTCAAATGGCAAGAAATTAGCCATTTGTGGCTTTTGAGGGGGCAGCCCATTGAATTTGACAGTACATGATGTTATACCTATGGTAGCTTTGAAGAGTCTGCCCTATTTCACAGGGGAGAATCAAACTGCCCCAATTAAGCACATTAGAGACGTAGCTTCTCTGTGCGATGTTCATCATATAACCCAAGAAAATGTAGCAATCAGGCTGCTGGCTACCTATTTCAAGGGAAAAGCGTTATAATGGTTCAGGAGTTTACCTATGCAAACCATTACAATCTAGGATGATCTAGGTGAGAAATTAAATAAGCAATTTCAAGATAAGTCAAACAACCTATCATTGGTTGAATAGATGACTACAATAAATAGAGCTCCTTAGGAGCACATGATGGATTTCAACTTCAGATTCTAAAAGACATGGGACATAATTCCTGCCATGGTAAGGCCTCTATCAGAATATGCATTCTTGTATTTTTTGAAAGCCCTAAATAGTGATATTTCAGTGATGATACAATCATTAGGAGGTACTAGTTTACCTGATGCATATGAAATAGCTATTAGAGCATAAAATAGCTTGATTCAGGCTGGGAAAATAGCTCCTAGACCACCAGTGCCCATCTTTCATGAGATTCAGGCTTCAATGCCTTTGTCAATCCCATATTTTGCCCCTTCACCTACTATAGCAGCATTGCCAAATACTGCCCATTCGGAGCCTGCTGTCTCTAGTTCATCTCAAGAGTTAAAAGAAATAAAAAATAGCCAACAAAAAATAGAGAACATCCTACAAACTTTTGGGAATGAGCTGGTAAACATCAAAAAGTAGCAGTCCCAGAACAGACAACCTTATCAGCCACAACCTCAAGGGCAAAATCAACCTTATCAAGGGCAAAATCAACCATATCAATCTAACAGGCCACCTTATCAAAGCAATTATCAGGGTGCCAAGCAAAATGTGAATCAGAGGCCTTTCCAGCCTTATAACCTGACACCCATTAATGCAGTTAGGGACCTTGTCCCTGTTCAGAATAACCTTGCAGCTGAGTATGAATGGTGTTTTTCATGCAATCAGCCACACAATTAGGTAGCTTGTTCAAATGGAGTGATCAATCAGGCTCTAATGGTGCAAAATGTTGTGGTCTCACAGCCAAGCACACCTCATAATGGGGCTGTGCAATAGCAAGAGTAGCCTCCAAATGATTCTGCCTTCATAAATTGGCAGGAAGGTGAATTCTGTGGCATAAACAACGATAATACTCCAGCTGCAACAAATACAAGAGCCAAAAAGAGGGGTTATGAGGTAGATCAAGCAACAAACAAAGGAAAAGGACATGTAGATGCTTCTACATCCCATATTCCCCATATTTTGCAAAGAAATACTTCAGCAACAGTAAGGGAAATGCCTCATTTGCAAGTCGATACTGTTGCTACAAAGTCACAACAAAAGGTAATTGTCACTCCACCTTTCAATATTATTGAAAATATGAAGAAGATGAATGTGACAATGTCTATGTGGGATTCTCTAGCCATTCTAGGCCAAAAGGGGATGTTACAATCTGCCTTATCTGATTTAAGTGTCCAATGCTACAACTGTTGACCCAACTAGGGCTGTCCTTACCAATTCATCCCAGGACAACAATAAACAGCCAAACAAAAGTACCAAACCACTTCCATTTTATGTGTCTTTAATAATTGGAGACAAGTTAGTACATAATTGTATGGTGGATAGTGGTGCAAGTAGTTTTGTGATGCCAAAGCATATTGCAAACCAATTAGGGTTGAAGTATCAACCCTTGGAGAAAGGTGTACTCCAACTAGATGGCACAGCTATTAATACTGTAGGTGTGATAAAAGATCTAGGTCTCACTCTGCACACTTGCCCAAATGTTTCCATTTCCCAGGAGGTATTCATCATAGATTTACCCCCTTATTTTGCCATGTGTTTATCAAGAAAATTCACAGCCAAAATAGGAGGATATTTGTCCTCAGACTAGTCCCACATGTTCTTTAGGACCAGATATGGCACAAAGGTAGCCCTCAAATCTGAATTGCTTTCAAATAATCACATAGAGACTTATGTTCCAAGTGTTGTTAATGCAAATTGCATTATCTCTGATGATCCTGAGCTTGTAGCTGCTCAAGAGCTACAAGCTGAAAGTATACCAGAGGTGCTGTTAAAGGAGTGGGCCGTGGAAAATGTTGTTGATGATCCTGAGGGACACCTCCAAGAAACTGGTATGGGGTTTACATACTGCATGAGCCTGAAACAACAATTCCAAGCCTTGTAAAGGATTCAGAACAACATATAGAGTAGCAAGAAGAAGTATGGAGAATGTACTTTGATGGCTCTAGGAACAGGAATAGATCTGGTGGTGGTGCAATGCTTGTGTCTCCACAAGGTGAAAATTATTATTCTTCTTTCTATTTTGCCTTTTCATGCACAAATAACACTGCTGAGTATGAGGGATTAATCCAAGGTTTGCAGTGGGCAAGAAAGAGGAAAATTGGCTATTTACAAGTCTATGGTGATAGTTAACTCATTGTAAATCAGGTGAGAGGGTTGCATGTTACAAAAAATGATGTTTTGAAATGCTACAAACATAGGGTATGGGACATGATTGAAGAGTTTGATGCTTTCAATCTGATCTCTATTCCAAGAAATCAGAACTATCATGTAGATAGGTTAGCTGCAACTAGGGCTCAGTTTGACATCCCCAGTGATATTCAAAGAGAAAAGGTGCAGCCTCATGTGAAGATAGTTGATAGGCCCTCTATCCCTGACAATAATATTCATTGGCAGGTTTTTGAGAGCGATGAGCAGTTCCTGCATTTCCTGTTAGAGGAAGATGAGTTTTCTATGATGAATCAGGATAAACTCAAACAACAATATGGCAATGATCAAGTTATTCAATTAAGGACAAACAAGTTGCCCAAAGGATTGGTAACCTTGGAATCCATTTTTGGGGCTAATGATCAGCTAAAGAAGATTAAAACCAGCATGCAGGTCAAAGAGGAACATTACGAGGAGCTAGAAATTTTCAAGGGTAAGCTTCTCAAAATTGGCAAAATCTGTTCACCTGAGGATAGGAGAGCTTTTATTGCTCTTTGTCAAGAGTTTGAAGATGTGTTTGCTTGGGATTATTCAGACCTAAAAGGGTTTGACCCTCATATTGCCTAGCATACCATAGAGTTAGAACCAGGTACAAAACCTGTGAGGCAGAAACAAAGGCCTCTAAATCCAAAGCTGGAGCCTTTGATGATTAGAGAGTTAACCAAGCTGATTGAGGGGAAGATCATTTTCCTAATCAAGCATACTTCTTGGGTCTCCAACCTTGTCCCTGTGAGAAAAAAAAATGGGGAGATTAGGCTGTGTTGACTTCAGAAACCTCAATAGAGCCTCCCTAAAACACCACTACTCGCTGCCCTCAATGGAGCAAATTCTGCAAGTAGTGGCTAGTTCTGAAAGATTCTCCTTGCTTGACGGATATTCTGGCTATAATCAAGTGTTAGTCAAGGAGGAAGATCAATTTAAAACCGCTTTCACCACCAAATGGGGCACCATGGCCTACAAAAGGATGCCTTTTGGTCTCTCAAATGCTGGTTCTACTTTTCAGAGAGCTATCGATATGGCTTTTAAGGGTTTGTTGTATAAACTGGTGCTGGTGTACATTGATGACATAATGGGTTTTTCCAAGGATGCGTCTAAACATTTATCCCACCTAAGGCAGGTATTTGAGAGATGCAAAGAATTTGGGATATCTCTTAATCCCAAGAAATGCATTTTTGTTATGCATGAGGGCAAGCTGTTAGGGCACGTTGTGTCGAAGGAGGGCATTACCATTGATGCAGAAAGAGTAAAGGCTATTTTGGAGTTGCCTTTACCCAGTCACAAGAAGGGGCTACAAAGTTTTATTGGCAGAATTAATTTTCTATGAAGATTTATACCGAACATTGCAAATCTATTAAAGCCTTTGACATCTATGTTGAAGAAGAGTACAGTTTTCAGCTGGACAATAGAGGCCATGTAGTGCCCCTCATTTTAGCTTTCTGGTAGTTGTTCTGTTTAGACATTATGATGTTTTGATTTATCATTTTGATGATGATACTTATTTATTGTTTTGATGGTACTGTTAGAGCTAATGTTTATGATTATATTATGATTGAGTATGAACGTAAATTGATTATGTGGATTAATTCTATCTGATGTTTATGTGATTATCTGATGGTGCCTTATATGAATGTTCAGTTTAGATGGATATGGATAATGTGATTATTTATTCTTGTTGGTGGAAGGGATAGTGTCGCATTACTCATGTGTGAGTACCCTGCTACTTTGTGATTCTCTTCCACAGTGTGTTTGATTAGATGGTTATATGTATATATATATGCTCGACAGTTCGTTTGTTGTAGGTTGTAGGTACCAGGCATCGACTCCACTTGAATTGGTAGGTTTGAGCGTGCCTCAAATCCAATGGAGAATTGTTGATCAGAGATGACATAAGGTCCCTCATCTTGTCATCATCCTCAAAGAGGGCGAGTGCTTGTCATATGGTCTGTCAGTCTGGTCAATTGGGCACGATAGTCAGTCACCCTGGTTGAGGCTGTCTGGTATTGTTTGGTATGTGGGTTTCAAGTTGTAATCATGTGTTATTGTTTTGATTAATTTGCATTATTAAAATAGAAATCATAAGTCCACCTTAGTAAATAAATAATAACATTAAGAGGTAAATAAGTGTTTTAAATCGAGAATATAATGGATAATCTTTGTATATGCAAAATTAATAGTACTTAAGCAAATGTTATTTTGTGAGGAAGTGATTATAAGATATAATATTAATAAAATTTATTGTGAGTTTAGATATAAATATTCTATTTTCTAATTAAGATTAGTAAATAAGAATAAATTGTGTTGTCAGAAAATCTCAGTGTGCAACCCAAAATAAATAAAATTTGAAATTTTCTTGATTTGGGGGTAATGGAAATTAATGGGGAAGTAGTGGATGGCAGTAACGGGAAGGAATTTATTATCTTTGCTATTTTATTCTTTGGGGAAAAGGCATATTTTAGGAGTTTCTGGGGATTGAAGGGGGGGGTGGTTTTGGGCGATTTTCAAAAAGATTGGTGAATTGGGTTTTGGGGAAGAAGCAACAATCGTGTGGAATCTTCAATTGGTTGAGCACTGAATACAAGTTCTTTTATTCTGAATCTTATTTTTGTTATCTTTCACTTATTTTGATAAAGAGTCATTATGTGTGTGTGCTCTGGTTGCATTCGATTCTCTGTAAAAAGGGTTGTTCATATAGTTTTTTTCTTGCAATCTGTGTGATGAATATTACTTGAGGCTTTCCGTAATCTTTTTTTCATGTTTTGTTAAGCCATGTAAATTAATTGGTATAAATTCAATTATTGCTAGAAGTTTCCTTAAATTCTCTAACCTCATCAGGTTTCAAACCCTACCTCCTAAAGGAACGGATCTTATCTGTGCTATATTTGTAATATTCAATTATACCAGTAATGTTGTGAACCCTCCTATGTTCATATTCACATGTGACCTCTAGCCTCCAAGAAATTAGAAACCCTTTATTGCATGACAAAACTTCATCATTGAGATAGCAAATAAATCTGTATCTTTTTATCTTCAACCACCAATAGGGAAGCCATTTACAAACAATTGTGGAAGTAGATCCTCTGTAGTTTATAAGTATTTTGGGTGACAAATCATCATGAATCTTTCCTCTGGATGTTGTTCTTGTTGCATGCATCCTTGCTCTCTGAAGAAATTCTTTTTTTTGCATACTCTTCTCTGCAGAATCTTCCCTTTTACCTGTACCTATCCCTATTGCTTTGAAATAAATAAATAAATAAATAAATCATCCAAAAAAAAAAAAAAATAGATCTCTTCCTATGGAGGATCTATTCCAATAACTAATTTACATTTGAAAACAATTAATATATATATATATATATATAAAAGTAATTTTACCTTCTGTAGCTTCTCCCAAAATTGCCCTGAGCCATCAAATGCCTAAATCTCCTTAAATTTTCTGAATTGCTATGACTAAATCTTCTTAAAAGTTTTGAGTTTCATTATTTTTATACTCCATAAGGAGACCGTACGGTTTGTACGGATCTCCCTCTCTTATCTCCTCCTTAATTTTAGAAAGATTCATATAAAGTAAGTTTCTTAAGTTTCATAAAAATCCCTTAGTTAAGGAAAAAAGTCAAGTAGGTAGGTTTAGAAAACTTACGAATCACTTATGTTGTAGCTTTTTGATTTAAGTTTAGCTTTTAGATTTATGACTTTTTTTAAAAAAATGAAAAAAGAAATAGTATAGAATAAATAAACTTAGTTATAGTTTTTTTTAGATGTATTTTCTTTAAAAAAGGAGGAAATAAAAAAAAACAAATAGTTATATAAATGAAATTTAGTTTTTAATTTTACTTTTTCTTAGTAAAATATTTATAGTTAAATAAATGAATTTTAGATTTTAGTTTTATTTTTTCTTAGTAAAAAAAAAATAGTTAAATAATTAAATTTTGGTTTAGCTTTATTTTTAGTTTTATTTCCTAAGGAAAGGAAAATATATTTTATTTATAAATTTATGAAATTATGATTCACATGTAAATTTATGAATACGTATATTGGGAAATATTTTGTTAAAATAAAAATAATGTACTTAATGTTAAAATTATATAGTTGAGTTTTGCTACTTTGTGCTATAAGATGAATTTGGTATAAGTTGTTACCATCCATTAAAATAGAATAAGACTATCAACTATTATTGAAATTATTCTTAGATAAGTGAGATCCTTGGATGAAGTTGTTTTGTAAGTTTACGTTTTGGATTTTGATTTTGATAATTGGTTAATTATGAGAGAAACTTGTGTAAGTCGTATTAGTGGTCTTATAAGAGTCATGTTGTCAAGGTTAGTTTCCAGAGGCATAGGTTTTAATGTTTTGTTTTCATGTATATGCTATGATTGTAAAAGTGTCACGATGTGGAATAAAGTCTTGCATGGATGATATGGTTCATTATGGTGTTGATTATGCAATAAGTAGTGTGTCAGATTTTGTAAATGGGGAGGTGTTGGATAATGTAAAAGGAATATGTTGGTTATGGTTTGCTTCACATGGAAGCTATGGGCAATGTTTTGGAAAATTGTTCTTGTGATTAAGTTGGTATGTAAGAGAGTTAATGCCTTGCATGGTTCATGTATACTTGTTAATTGCTATGCTTGATGAGTAGGGTCTTCTAGATGCAGGTAGGGGAGTGGCTCTCAATGGGGGCTGGAGCCCAAAGTGGCGTCCAAGACAACCCATGTGGGAGTTTCTTAACTCGGCGATAACTTAATTAATGAATTAAAGGGTTGGGTAGTTAATTACATTAAACACGATAAGTGGATGCCTCACTCATGGCTCAAGTGCTCGTTTAGGCTTGAGATGAGATGAGAAGGCTTGGAATGACAAGATCAACTACCTTGTCCTCATGAAAGGTATGTTGATTCCACATGAGTTTCTATGGGGGCCAGGGCCTAGGAAGGCCTACCAGGACAACCCATGACAAGCTATGTGATGACACTTCTCCCTACTGTAGTCTAGCATTCCCTAGTTGTTCTCTTCCCATTTGTGGTGCGGTTGCCTCTGGAAGTGATGTTTAAGTTGCTTGTGATACATTTGTTGCCCTGTGTTGTTGTAGTCATGTGTAGTCTTTGTTCGTCATTGTTAGTGTCCACCTGACTATTCATGTTGTGGGACCTTATTGTTTCTCCTAGCATGGGGGGTGGACCTCAGGGTTCCACATGGTCGAGTGGTTGTGCTTATCTCCATTGGTTCCTTTGCTATTGTTCGTGTGCGAGGCAGATTTATCATGTAGAAGATCGCTAATCTTGTTTTGCTTGAGAAGACAAATATTTATGTTTATGTTTTAGCCTTGTATATCGGTTGAACAATGTATTATTATATTGATGTACATCCTCAAATGTAATCAGCAAGTGACATTGTAAACATAGCATTGATGTACTTTTTTGTAAGGAAATTGTAAACATATTTGTATTCTCTTATGCTAGATCTTAATGTTATTATCTGATGTTTCATTATGATAGAAGTATATATGTGTTCTCTTTGATGTACTTGGTTTCAGATGGAATCATGGATGCTAATCAGATTATGTTAGTAAGTAGTAATGCAGTCATGGATACCTTAGAGATTAAAAGCTAACTTGCATGTTAAGTGAGTATGATTTACACTTTGTTATTATTCCTTCTTTAAAAAAAAAAAATTGCCCTTTTTTTTGGTACATAGTTAAGCTTTTCTCTAGGGTTTCGTGGCTGGGCGTTACAGGCCAAACTCTACTTCGAGTCCATAAAGGAGGCATTATCGGCTGCACCAACTCTGGTAAATCCTGATTTCTCCAAATATTTTATCTTGTATGCTTATGGTGGCCTAGATACAATCTCTGTGATTCTGGTACAACAGCAGAATGACGGCTTTGAACAGCCAATTGCTTTCTTTAGTCAGGGGCTAGAAGAGTATGAACAGAGGTATAGCTTCATTGAGAAGCATGTCCTTGCAGTGGTGAGGAGCCTCAAGAAGTTTAGGCATCTTATTTCTAATAATAAGATACATTTGATGGTCGCTCACCCTAGTGTGAAAGAGTTCCTATTAGGTAAGGATGTAAATGAGGAAAGGGCTGGTTGGATCACCAAAGTCATGGAATATGACGTGGATATCAAGATAACCAAGCTTGTCAGAGGCAAAGGACTCAGTGAACAGCTCGCTACTAGTTCTAGAAAAGAAGTAGAAAAAGAAGAAGAGGTGCTTCTGACCATTGAAGATGCACCTCAAGATGATACAACAGAAATGGGCACAAGTTGGGTTAATAACATGACTCAATTTTTGCAAACTAGTAAATGTCCAGCAGGTTTAGATAGAACCAAGAGAAGGTATTTTAGACTGCAGTCTGTTCCATATGTTTTAATAAATGGCATCCTTTTCAAAAAAGATTTTAATGGTGTATTGTTAAGATGCATTGATAACGATTAGACTGACAAGGTGCTGCATGAATTTCATGATGGAATAGCAGGGGGTCACTTTGCCCCAAGGACTACTACTTGGAAAATAATGAGAGTTGGATATTATTGGCCCAGCTTATTCAAAGATGCCCATGCATGGGCTAGAAAATGTGTAAAATGTGCCATTTTTGCAGGCAAAGAAAGGCTGCCAGCTTTACCTCTGCAGCCAGTTCAAGTAGAGCAACCCTTCATGAGATGGGGCATTGATTTTGTAGGTCCCATTAACCCACCATCAAGTGCAGGCCACAGGTGGATACTTACAGCTACAGACTATTTCACAAGGTGGACTGAAGTAGTGGCTCTGAAGGAATCCAATGAAAATATTGTTTTGAATTTTTACCAAGATTTGATATCCAGATTTGGGGTGCCTGAGTCAATTATCTCAGACAATGCTTTAGCCTTTGTTGGATTAAAGATAACTGACTGGGCTGTTAAGAATGGGATCTATTTGAATACTTCATCAAATTATTACCCATAGGGTAATGGTTTGGTTGAATCTACAAATAAGAGCCTCATAAGGATTGTTAAAAGATCAATGGAAGACAACCAGAGGACCTGGCACACTAATCTAAAATATACCTTATGGGTAGACAGAATAACTCCCAAGAGGTCTATTGGGAACTCCCCATATATGTTAGTTTATGGGAAAGAGGCAAGATTGTCTATATCTATGGAGCTGCTAGCACTTGATATCATGAATCAGCTGGGGATGTTTGAAGAAGAGGATCCCATGGCTATCAGATATGCTCAACTTATGGAGCTTGAAGAAATCAGAGATAAGGCTATGAAAACTATGGAGTATCATCAGCTTCAGACCAAAAGAAATTTTGATCAGAAGGCCACTCCCAAAATCTTTAGGGAGGGTAATATGGTGCTCAAATGGGATGAGTTGAAAAGCAAACCAGGAGAGCACTCCAAGTTCGACAACATGTGGAGTGGTCCATTTCTCATTACTGATTACAAGGAGCACAATGCATTTCAATTATCAAATATGAATGGACAAATTTTGCCTATCCCAGTCAATGGGATACACCTAAAGAGGTGTTTCGAGGTATGAGTGCCTTGTAAATTAGTAGATTAGGTTTCTTGTTTTCAATAAGTGCTGCTACACAATAGTTTAGATCCCTTTTGTTTTCCCTAAGTGTTGTCTAGCATAGTTGGAGGGGTTGCCTTTAGCATTTTTGTCTTGGTTTGGTCTTCCAGATGTCCTTCATTGCTAATATGCTGAGTTGCTAAGGTCGGGATTGTTTGTCAAGTTATATTTTTAGTTTCTATATGACTCCATGCCCAATGGATGCTTAACGCCACTGATCTAATTGTTTAGCAGGCAAACATCCCATAGAAGTTGCCAAATTGTTGACTTATTTTCCTCTGCCCAAAGTTAAACAGTTCACCTTGCATTTTCCTTGAAAATCCTTTAGAAATGACCCTACAAGCTTAATATCCTTCAAATATTTATGCTATGCCTTGTAAAAAATCCCAAAAATCTCACCATGAGAATCTTTGCAGAAAACCCAAAAAAACCCAGAAATCTTTTAGCTTCAAGTATTTTCTATCGCAGGGATTTCTCAATTTCATGTTTAGTAATTATGTATACATTTTTTAATGTATAAAGGATATGCATTCACATTGTATGTTTATATATATACAAGTGCAATATACAATGTCAAAAGATGCAAAGTAAAGATGCAAATCATACATACAAGAGTGAATGAACAGTGCAATGTATATCGGCAAATATGCAAGGGTCAATGCGCAAAGTTAAATGTATATCGGCAATATGTAGGGCAAAGATACAAGGCCTACATACAAAAGAAATATACAATGGCAAATATGCAAAGGAGAATGTATGTTTGCAATATACATTGCCGATATACAGGTGCGGCATACAAGGCTGCATGTACAAAGGTAAGATGCAAGAGGCGGGGTTTGTTGAATATACAATGGCGTTTGCATCTTCTATAAAAGTCGCTTTGTATATGTGAAGATGCAAATAAAAGATGCAAGTCAAATATACAAAGGGGCAATGTACATCATCGATGTACATCAGTGCGACATGCAAGGCCAACATACAAGGGTCACATACAAGAAAAAGAGATATAGGGATGCATCGGCAAGAGATGCAAAGGGACATACAAAGACTTTTGCATATCAATGACATACAAAGGCAAATGTATATCGGCCATTATACAAGGCAAATGTGAATCGGGTTTATATGTATCTTTGGTTTGTATATTTGCTTTGTATATTCAAACATACAAAGAAATATACAATGGAAAATATGCAAAGCGCTAGACAAGCAGGAGATACAAAAGGTGGGGGCCCCCAAATGTATGTATATTTGCGATTGTATGTTTTCATATGCAATCAGATATACAAAGGTCTTTGCATATGACAAAGTAAAGTGTTTGCAATGTATAAGGGTTCAACTTGCATGTTTTTCTTGTATATTCACATTGTATATGGGATATACAAGGCAATGATACAAAGGCAATATGCAAATCAGACCCGACCCAAAAGTCAATTTTGTCAAATTCAAGTGTTGAGTCCACGAGTTGTATGTATAAATGCATTGTATATTGCATTATACAAAGGAAAATATATAAAAGGAAAATATGCGAGGCGGATCTGACTAGAAAATCAAAAGCAGTTGATAGACTCCTGGATTCCGCAGCTTGTATGCGCAGATAAACAAGCAAATATGCAAAGGGATTTCGGTAAAGCAATATGCATCGATGGCTCTATTTTTAGTCATCCCAATGGCCGATGGAGGATGCGATGGCTCAGCGATGGGTCTCAGGGACCAGTTCAGTGACTAACCAGGTGGTGCCATGTGTCAGGAGCGATACGAAGGCCGTTTCAAAAGACAAAGCCCGCGCTTGCATGCTGGCATATACAAAGCGCTTTGCATATGCAAAGGCAGTTTCAAAGAAGGTTTCAAAGGCCAATACAAGCACAGATACAAAGCGATATATGTAGACAGTTGACCGAAACTTTGACCGCCTGTATCTCCTCCATCTTGGCAAATTTCTACATGCTGCAAGAGGCAAAAATGCGTGTTTTTGCCTCCTCTTTCATTTGGGGGTTTTTGAGCAAGATTTTCTCACTTTCATTTTTGGATTTGGATTTGCATGTTTTCACGATTGGACATTTCAGCAACCATTTTTGGGCAAGATGCAGATATTTGTTGCATTCATTGCTGCAGGAGGATGTTCACAAACTCACATTGATGACCAGAAATATCTCTCCATCGCTTTGTTTTAGATATTTCATATATTCATTGTTGAAGATAGACGATGGAGCTTCTCGCATTCAATGCCCAAAATATCTTCCATCTACCCTAGTTCTAGATCTTCTGTACCATAACTTCTTGTAGGTGGACAGTCATTTAAGGGCAGATATTTTCCTGATACGGCTCATGAGGTGTTTTATTGTAACCGAATTAGGTAATATTGAAATGTTATATAAGCTTAGGCTTAAGATGTAAATAAGGTTGGAAAAATTTTGAGCATTGAGGCTTTTCTATTTCCAAACAAAGCTTTTTGCTACTGTAACTATGCCTTCTTAATGAATATATGCAAGTTATTTTTACCACTTTTACTGATTTTAGTTTAGTGTGAATCTTCATGTGATTGTCTGTAAACATTTAATTCCTCTCAATCATTATGTTTCTCACCTCTGCTAGGATCATTTGAATTTGTGTATGCTTATTTGCTATAGTTGGTTGTGTTGTGCATTTTCTCAGTACTATGAGGGTTCTCTTATTAAACTTGGTGAATCACCCTTTACTTTTCCAGTTTTTTCTGTTTTAGTTTTTCATTTTTAAGCATTCCTTCTCCCTTTTC
Source organism: Cunninghamia lanceolata (assembly GCA_027924645.1). Classification (NCBI taxonomy): domain Eukaryota; kingdom Viridiplantae; phylum Streptophyta; class Pinopsida; order Cupressales; family Cupressaceae; genus Cunninghamia; species Cunninghamia lanceolata. Next base: position 2,932,035 of record BSBN01001135.1, on the reverse strand, counting down.
CTCTACAATTCAGTAAACTTTAGGTGATAACCAGTCAAGGAAGTCGGCCTTCTCCAGAGGTTTGATCTCATTTTGTAAGGTCCCACACTTCGAGATCATTCCCATGTTACTCCAGATTGCTAAAGTTTTATGACTGCAGCAAGGGTGCAAATCTGGGTGATAACACCTTCTAAGTGACTTCTGGAGGAAGTTAAGACTTAATCTCTAGAGGATGACACCACCAAACAATTACTAACATTATATTTGAACCACATTACACAATCATCTTCTGTGGAAGCATACTAACCCACTTACTGTGCTCTATTCTATACATACTCATACTTAGCCACTTCTGCCAATTGGATCTTGTCAACCAGACCTGAAATCTGATATGGTCTTTTGGAGTTGTGTCTCCCTGTCATACTGATGAGCTCTCTAATCCGTGTTGCCATCAATGACAACATGCAAGTTTATATTGGAGCAGTGTCTCTTGCCAACAATCTCCCCCTTTGGCATTGATGGCAACACTTAGTGAAAAATGTTGAACTGCTCCCCCTTACTATATACACTTTATTGTCTTTCTCCCGCAAGGATGTTTATCCCATTTTTCACTGGTCTTCTTCTCCCCCTTTGGCATCAATGGCAAAGGGTGTGATCCAAAACCAATTTTTTTTCAAAATTTCAAAAAATTTATGTACTCTGTCACATATTTATAAATATAATCTTCATCTTAATTTGTGACTGAGGGCAAAATGTCACTGTAGATAGTCTTTATCAGATCTATCTCTCTGTTCCATCTATTCCTTGCACTTTCTAGAATATGGATGTGGCCATTCATAAAAAATACTAACTTCTCTGCCTTTTGGACATCTGATGGTGTGTCAATTAGTGCAAGTGATTTCATGGCTTCATCTACAACTTGTTCCCTTCCAGCACCAAGGCATCTGCAGTGTCTCTTGCTCTCTCAAATCTTTCTTCTCAACTTCATTCTGGAGGATTTATGTCCATATTCTCTTATTGTTCTATGTTTTGTTCTGGTGTAGGGCTCCTTAGTTTAATACTCAGGAGATTGCCTCTGTGTTTGCTTCTGTAGCATCACTCTTTGCACTGTAATAATTTTGTGATCTAGTCTAGCAATAAGAGAAGGGATCATACCTAGTCTCACCTGCTTTGAGACTAAAGTTAGCAGGCTTAGTCATTGAAGCATTTTAAAAAATTTCAAATTATTTTTCTTATTCATCTCTGCAAGCATTATGGATATTGCATTCTTGCCTTTTCTCTGAAGTGAAAGGACTTCTATATCTTTCAACCTTGTTTTGATCTTGTCTACTTCTTCTTAATAATTATGTTTGCTTTCTGCAAGCTTCATCTCCTTCCTCAACCTATCCTTCTCCTCCTACAACATCTGCTTTACAATTTCTGCAGAATAGACAAAATTATTTATTTCATCCAGTGCATTTTTCTTCTCTTCCACATCAGCTCTACCAAAAATTTGGCTCTCAGTGTGCTCTACTTCCCATTCTTATTCCTTAAACTCTTTCTCAAGAGGGCGAATCAGACACCCTCTCCATCTGCCATTTATTTGCACTAACGTCACTGCCCCAAACACAATCCAAGTACTTGTGGATAATCCTATCTTAGATTTGTAATGCTTGTCAGCACTGGTTGTGTCTACATTTCTAAGTTATGCAAAGACGGTAAATACGTTGTTCTAACCTTGATATACCAATCCCAATTCTCACAAAAATAGCCCACAATGTTCTTTTTGAAGAATGGCTCCATGAACCTCTTGGCAAGCTTTGATCTCTGGATTGTCATATTGTTAATATCTTCAAAGGAAGGAACATCATAATTTGTACATTCTCCATCACTGTCATCTGGATCTCCATGACTGCGTGGACTCTGATCCCTGTTGCTAGAGAATGATCGACTAACACTAGAACTAGCATGAGATTTTCATCTGCTAGGTGAAGAATCCCATTCTAGCAGTCTCCCTTCGCTTTGTCTGCACATCTGAATCATGTGCCTTCTATCTCCTTGCAACCAATTCATTTAAGGCATTTTCTTTCACTGTCTTGGTAGATTTCACAGAAGAGTGCATCCGTGAAGATGGTGGCCCTACATCTTTTCCCCTTTGATTCCTAGTCTCATTTTGTTGAGCTTCATCCATCTTCCACATCAAAAAAAATTATACCTCACCTGTACTTTTTCTACCAAAATCATCTCCCTGTCTAGTTCGAACATCTTTCAAAGTTGTTTCCTATCTTCATCATCTTTGTACAAATCACTCCCAAATGATAATCCCTCACTGTCTGAATCATCTCTTCTAGCCCACATCATCATTATCTTTTTCACCAGAATCAAATCTCTTCTTCAAAGGCGTTCTTGATTCAAATGTCTTTCTATCATCAGAATCATCCCCATTATCAGAATTGGAATCACTGCCATCATCTGAAAAGGAATCAAATTACTTCCTCTTTGTTGGAGTTTAATTCTTATGCTTTCCATTATGGGCGTTAGTTCTACCTGCTGCCTCCAACAGTAAATTCTCAAAATCTGCCACAGTCCTTGCTTGATTTACAGCTACTACAAATACTACCTTCCAAGGGCTTCTATATGTGTGCGTGACCAAATAGAATCATTTATCCTCAGTCAAGAGGAGAACCTCCACGGCGCATGTTGAAAAATCTTGTAGTTCGCAGAGTAGATCAAAACCCTTTACTATAGAATATAGTCAATTAGGAGTGCTCCATAATATTTGCATTGACTCTTTTTCTTCTAGTTCTTCCTTTAAGAGATGTGTGATCAGATTTTATCATATACCTTCGTGCGAGATTTTGGCACCCACTTTCTGGCCGGGGGTTTGAATTTTCAACACTGCTCCCCCTTGAGCCAAAGCTCTTGATTTACTTCTCGAAGGAAGTATCTGCACCAGATACTGGTGCAAATTGATCCCTGACTTCTATTACTTCTTTCTTGATCTATACCTTGCTCATTTATTTCTTGGTTTCAACCAAATCAACTTTCTCTTTTCTTTTATCAATTCTCTGCTTTGTTTTCCTTTCTTCAGAATAGTGATTTCTCTTCACATTTTTGCTTCTGTAAAATCTAGCAGCATGTCCAAATTTGTTGCAATTGAAGCACATCACATTCTTTTGACTTTGATTCCTTCCATTGATTGAATTTGATCTACATTGATTTGCCATATGTCCAAATCTATTGCATGCAAAACACTTTCCATTGAATGGTTGACTGTTCCTTGTATTTTGAAAGTTAGTTCTTACCGAGCTTTTGCATTCATTTGATCCATATTCCATTTTATAGTATGCATTGCACCTAATAGAATTTTGACTTACTTTACTTCTGCATACAACAGCTCTATGACCAATTTTATTGCAAGTAAATCATTTACCTTTGAAGGATTGTTCATTCCTCTTGTTGTTGAAACTTTTCTTGATTTGATTTCTACATTCATTTGCTCTATGACCAATTTTCTTGCAATTGAAACACTAACCATAGAATAATGGAATTTTTTGATTTGTTCTACTCCTACACTGAGTAGCCTTATGACCAAACTTATTGCATGAGTTACAATAACCATTGAAAGATGGGTACCTTTGTGCATTTGGTTGTTTGACTGGAGGTCTTCTAGGTCTTCTTTTCTGATTTCGGAGCTAGTATCCTTTGTTTTGCCTTGGCTCAGTGCTTATTTGACCAGAGTTTGAACTGTCTTCTTTTCTGATTTCGGAGCTAGTATCCTTTGTTTTGCCTTGGCTCAGTGCTTATTTGACCAGAGTTTGAACTTTCTCCTTTCTCAAATCCTAAACCATGTTTGTCATCAGCATTCCTCTAGCTAGCAATCATTTCATCAAGCTTTGTAGTACTTATCTTGAATTTTTCTTCAAAACTTCTGGCCTTTTCCAGATCTATTTTTAAACTTATAATCTCTTTTTCAAGTTTTGTACAATCTTCTAATTTGTTCTTCACAATCAAATTTAGATCATCTTCTACTCTTGTTCTTTCTATAACTTCTTCTTCCAAGTTATTCAAGGCTTCATTTGTTGATAACACTTGATCATTGACTTCTTTGTATTTGTCTTTAAATTTCTTGACTTGCTCTTTTAGTTTCAAGATGCATTCATCATCTTGTTTCAGAGTTTCCTTCAGATCCCTAACTTCTACTTCAGAGTTTTCAAAATCCATAAGAGCTGCTTCTAGTTGATTGTACCTTTCATATATTTCCATACCTTCCTGCTGCCATGATCATACTATCCTAGATCTTCCTTAAACTATTAAAATTTTTCCAAGGAACCTTGCTCTGATACCAATTGTTGATTGTCAGGAACACTGAGAGGGGGGGTGAATCAATGTTCTATAAACCTTTTCCTACACTTTTACTTTTAACCATTTCAAAGGATTAATCAAATAGAAGCATAATATACAAACATACATCATCCACAAAAGCATGACACATCACACCAAGATTTTACGTGGAAAACCTAGAAAGGGAAAAACCACAGAGAGGATTACATCTCAAATATATATTGCAATCTTTACAAAAATAATGTTCAAGCTTGGTCACTCCACGGGCCTAGAACATGATGGCTCACTGCCATGAAGTATAACTAGATTTAGTAGGCTCACTGCCTCAACCCTAAACCTAGAAAGATTACAATAAGGGTTGTTAAACCCTATTGAAGGCTCACTATTGGCTCACTGCCTTGATGACAAAATCTTGCTTCCAATCATATTGCACATAAAAATTGAATAATGCTTAAGCATCTGTCACTATGCCAGGGTGCAATCATTTAGCAACTAAGTTCTGAATACCAAGACTTCATCACTATTGATCTTCTAACTCTGCTCTACTATTCACATCCTCACATCACACACATGCCCCACACACACACTCAATCAAAATTCATCTCTCTTATATATCTACATCATGATTTGATCCATAGTCAGGTCGACATCCAAGAAGTAAAACATGTACATAGAAAGATGTACCTTGTCGGCTCAATCCAATGCACTATAAGTTATGCGGACCCAAAAATTTTCCCAAACATGTTCATATAGGTCAGCTCTAATCATTTAATTACTTACATAGATCCTCCAAACATTTACTTTTCTCCGCACAATGATTAATATACTTGTCAACCTCTTCCTCAAGAACATGCTTAACAACTTCATCTGTTGACTTACAACTTTTACCGAGGATCTCAAAACACCTTCAAAATCATATCAAGGACTCTTTACCCATTCCTAATCTTACCCTTAGAACTGCAATGTATGATATCATCTTGCGGAGAAATACAGACCATCAGAACTCAGACTTCGTCTCTGTCAAACACTATGCCGATACTTAGCAACTTGTACTTAACCTTCTGGTGGACTTTAGATCTCTTAACTCTAGAATAAGACACTTCATATAAGTGTTTACAACACCTTAAAACCACATAACAAAATACTTATCTGCAGAGGAATGTAGACCATTGCACTGGATCCTATTCACTGTTCCTACTATACCTTTGCTTACCTAGACTTAGATAATCCTTCTAAGTGACTTTCGGAGGAAGTCAAGACTTAATCTCTAGAGCATGACATCAACAAATAATTACTAACATCATATCTAAACCGCATTACACAATCATCTTCTGTGGAAGCATACTAACCCACTTACTGTGCTCTATTCTATACATACTCATACTTAGCCACTTCTGCCAACTGGATCTTGTCAACCGAACTTGAAATCTGATATGGTCTTCTGGAGTTGTGTCTCCCTATCATACTGATGAACTCTCTGATCCTTGTTGCCATCAATGACAACATGCAAGTTTATACTAGAGTAGTGTCTCTTGCCAACAGTCTTTACCCCCCATGTAGTTCATGATGATCCTTCTTCTCTATCTTGTGGTTCGTGGTCTATTGATGATATGTTTAATGATGAGCATAGCGATACTTATTTATCTTATTATGATTTTATTTATGACTCTTTGTTTCACAATGTTGTGGTTTATGATGAACATTCTCTTAATACACATATAATAGATTCATTTAATGGAATTGAAGATGCACAATTTTATAATAGATCATTCTTATCTTCACATTACACTTCTATACTAATGATTGTACTTTGATACATGCCTTTGGTGATACTTTGATTGATAGAGATAAACAATAGTTTTCTTCATGCCATGCTTCTTACACATCCTTCAATGTGTTATTATAATTTTTATAGATCACTTTACTATAGACCATAGACCATGTTTTACTCATGATTTTTATTCTTCTAGTGCACCTTCCTTAGTGGATCCCATTAACTTTTCTCTACATCATGATGATCTATACAACCTTTTGATAAATACTCACATGTGAATCCTCTCATGATTTCTTTAGACATATCTTTGAGTGATTATGGATTACATTCTTCTACACCCTTTATTGAATGAACATGTGAATTAGACAAACTTAACGAGGAAGAATAACATGAGAATATTTCACAATTTTTACTTGTTATATATAAGGATAATGTTTCACTAGTGTTAGAAATGAAGGTATAAACCACACAATGGAAATATGATTCAAACCTTATTAATGTCCTCTAAATAATGTAGAATCAATGGAGATTGCAACAGAAATAAAAACCACTACACAGAAATAACATGCATTAAGAATTGAACACATAACACAATATGTAACGTGGAGAAAACCCTTTCGGGTAAAAAAACTCCACCAAGAAAAGAGGCTCTAAGCTGTATTATCTTCAAATATGAGATTACAATACATGAACTTCCTCTTTTTCTTCAGTCTTCAATCTAGTGACACCTGTTACTTTTAACTCTGCTAAAAATATAGTACAAATATTCTTATAAAAGGGGGTTTCCTTCTAGGGCAATAAAACTGAAAAAATATTGACCATCAGATCTATGGCCTAATGATGAATGGTCTAGATTTACAATGATAAAATATAAATAAAATGTGGTTTGTAGGGTGCTGCCCTCGAACTCCCACTAGGGCGTGCAACCCCTAGACCCCATGTCGAGAGGATGATCCCCCTGGACCCCTCGCAAGGGAGAAACCCCCTACAACCCCCTGTCACAGATGAATTAGCATCGAGTACCAGATATAAACATGTGGTTGAAACGAGATCATTGCTGGTGAAACTTCTCATCCTGTATGGGTGATTTACAAACAATAATGGGAATAATAAATTATATAAGATTTACAAGGTTGATGGCACCTTAATCCTAACATTATAGGCGTGAGATAGACACAAAATGATAGACTATCCTTCATTGGTGAACTCATATAGAGCTATGAGAGGCTCATTAAAGAGCACAATCCATCAAATCCACCCAATTTTGGTGAAAACCACAATGCCCAAACCTATAAAGAACTTTCTGCCTATGAAAATGACTCAGTGTAGCTAACCCCTAAAAAATACATCTTAACATGCTTATATAACTTTTATAAATCATTGTGCAGCCCTGAGCATTGAAAAGTGGTCAACACATTATGCCTAGGTGCCCACACTGCATTTAATTTAGCCCATGGCCCTATCAAAAGCCCTACAAATTGGGATGGTGGCCTGCCTTGTTAGGTCTACAAAAAATGTAGAAGAAGATTGCCTACACACATGGGTGTCAGGTGCATTGAAGAGGGAAGGTCAGAAATCCTTCCATGGTACGTACAAATTCATTTTGTTCCTTGTTTGTACTGGCACATTAAAGAATTTAACTATTTCAACTACCTGAATTTGATTGATCTACAACGTTGTCCTTCAGGTATTAATTTGTTTTGCAATAATGGTGTGATTTTAGGGAATCATGTCCCTCAGAAGCTTTTAAACATTTTAAAAGTGTTTATTTTCAATTCTGCCTTTGATGCAATTGAATTTTCCTTTATTGGCGAATTCACCCTCTGGCGAACTCCCCTCTAGGCTTCCTTCACTTATCCGCTTTTGGTTGGTGAAATCTTCATTTGGAGAACCATTAGGTCTTCCTTGTTTTCTCCTTTTGGGCCTTTTTAGTCGGCAAATCGCCATATCAACGAACTTGAGAAACCGCGAACTAATCGGTGAGTTTGCAATTTTTTCAATTCCCCAATTCTCCCTTTTGTTTGATCTTTTGCCTCCTTTTCACCTTATCGGTGAATCTTCTTGCTCACAAACTTGCCCTACTAACCACTTAGTCGATCTTCACTTTTTTCCCCTTTATCAGATAAAACTCTCCTTCACGAACTATTTCTATGTTGCATTTCCCTATTTAGTTAGTGAAGTTTCCATTGGCAAACCATCACCTTTATTGTTGTCTTTGTTCCTTGTCAGCCCCTTGCTTTATCGGTGAAATTTGAAAATCATGAACTTGTCGATGAGTTCACCATTTCGTGAACTTACTGACCAAGTGATCGGCTTCCCTGTCCTTAGTCTTTGGCTGACTATCATCTTTGTTGCAATTTCTTCCTTCCTCCTTTACTTAGCTACCTCCCGCTTGTCCATTCTTCCTTAGTCGGTGAATTCATCGATCGACAAACTTGTCGATCAGTGAACTTTAAGTTTGAAGAACTCAAAATTTGCCAACTAAGGCAAACTTTCTCTCCTTTTTCCTATTTACCTTAGTCTTTTCACCTGACTACTAATTCCTTTTGTCGGTGAATTGACCAATCGATGAACCTACCGATCGGCCAACCAAAGGTTCGCCAAACTTGACATTTGCTGAATAAGGCAAAAAGTAAAGGCAAAACACTTAGAAATTTTGGGATTTTGAAAGGGGGCTTCTTCCATTTAGGCTTTCTCAAATCAGATATTTTTGATGGAAGAAGATGGGATTATTTGGGCTATTTTGGCCTTGGCTAAAATATGACAACATTTTGGTGACTATGCAGGGGTGTTTGCCTACTAAACACAAGAATCTAGTGGCCATGTACAATTCATTGGTCATAGAGTCAAAAGGGAAACTAAAGCAACATGACCATATAGAACTGAAAACTACCTCTAGAAAAAAAAGAGTAGAAAACAAATAAGGCAAACAACCTCCTAATGAGGATGCAGCCTATGCAAGAGCACTTATGGAAGGAAAATAAAAATAAAAACCTAACCTAAACCTAAACTAACCAACCAAGAAACTAACTTAAACAAAACCATTAACTGGTTCTTAAAAGTAACTGCCCTTTCTTAATGTTATGTCAGATATTGTACTGTTGCATGGATTAGCACAATTTTGCATAGTTTAGCTCCTCTCCTTTAGTGTCCTCTTGCCCTTTTTATTTTTGGATCTACCCAAACCTTGATTAACATGTACCCTATCAAGGAAATGTCACATTTCAGAGAAATAACTGCCAAAACCTAAAAATAAACCTTAGATTCCAGATATTCTAGACCCCCTTAAGCCAGACCTTAAGTGAAATTTAGGTCCTAGACTTGGGCACCCATGCCCTAGTCCAGACCTAAATTTTTGAGTCCCAATTTTTGGTGGGGTGTCAACTTGTTCTGTGCACCTCGAGATTTTGAATTCAAATTTTGGTTTTCACGTGATGTCGGTGTATTATTTCGAATGTTTACATTTCTAAGGTTAGGTGTTTAAAGAGAATTGAAAATCATTTTATCACACACAATTCACATGCAAGCTTATTATGCCAAAATTTTGCCACTGCTGCTATTGAAGATCTGCACTTTGTTGAAGCTTTTTGAAGTTATTGATATTTGATATCATGGAGATATTTGAAGGAGATTAGGATCAAGATCTTGAGTATATCTTGCCTTTCCTAGGGTTTTGTCAAGCCCTTTATATGATCAGGAGAAGGGTTGAAGCCTCCAACTTGAGTTTTGGAATCCTCCACAGATATGACTGTCTCGTCTTCTTGTTCTACAAGTCTTCATCACTATCATCTCCTTGAGGTGAAGTTGTTATTGTTTCCTTGAGTGAAACATTGTGTGGATCTATCCTTGATGCTTGAGTCATTTAAGATCTTGCATTTATGCTTACACACTTGATTTTTGAGCACACACATCTACATACTTTATCATTGGCTATTGTTGAGGCAGAAATACCAAAGATAGGGTTTGGCTGAGGCAAACTCCTATATAGCCACAACCATTGTTCTCCTTTTGTATGTGTAGGTTACATTTGGAAAGATCTAGCAGAAAGGAGTGGAGGAAGAACAAGTATTGTAGGTACAGTCATTGAAGAACTTTAAGTTTCATCATCAAAGAATTTTTGGACTACAGAGTGGGTGGAGAATTTTTAGACTACGGGGTGGGCGCCCTAGTCTAGAAGGACTTCAAATCCTAGATCTAGAACCCTTTTGGTGACTTTGATACCTAGTGCAAAAAGTTTCATCATCAAAAAACTTTCAGGACTACGGGGCGGGTGCCCTAGACTGATAGGCCTCCAATTTCTAGGTACATAGTCATTGACACCCCTAATCTACATTTATGTAGTTTTTTTGACAGTATCTGTGCCAGAAACCAGTCTGTTGCATCATTATTTACAATTAGGGTTTCATGTGATAAGGTTACCTAGAGCTTGTGAAAACCTAATTGGAGCATCCATTCATCTACAACAACATAAAAAGGAATAGAAATTTGTAGCTTGATCCTTGATAGTGAACAAGCTCGGTTCCTATCTCTTATTGTTGGGTGTATGTGAAAAGAGAGGCTTGATTTGGTTTCTACATGCTATCATTCCTTCTACTTTTCCACCACTTAACATTTTGGTGAACCCATGTTTAAAGAATTAGCATCCTTTATTCTCATATCTGAGTTAATTTGTTGTTCCAAATCAGATTTAGATTACATTTTCATTACATTCATAGTGTTAGCATTATATTTTGAATGTTACATTTATCTTTACATTGAAAAAAGCATTAAAGTTAGCCTTACATAGGGATTTCATTTTCATTTTTGCAAAGTACACTTTTCTCGTTGGAAATGGAACGTGTTAAAATGTCAGATTTCATTTTACAAGACTTTAATGTGTATGATGAGTCGTTTAGTTGTGATGACTTCAATATGTTAGATGAAGCCCTTGAGGATTTTATCTCGATTGAATATTCCACTACAACTCCTAAACTGTCATTCTTTAAAAGAATAGTAAATGCAATCTATGTTCCTAAACCTCAAGAAGAACCCATGAAGCCAAAAATAGTGGTCAACTGTGTTTGGATGTGGCTTAGACACAATCTAAACTAGTGTTCACTGTTAGAGGTCTTCTGCCTTCTTCTCGACCTCTTGATTACATCTATAACTATGCTAAACAAATAACACATTGAAGTCAACAAGAAGGATTATAAAAACTTAGTCATACTATGGTTTCTCACACGTATAATACATGAAATAACAAACAAAGTAAGCAACAATCAAACATTCCTATATCTTTACCAACTTCTCAACCTATGCTAACCACCTCATCTTACTCATAAAGTTGGTCATGATTATGATCTTGTTGAGTAGATTCGTGCTACTCCTGCCAAGATTTATCTTTGGGAACTCATACAAACATCACCTACATGCCATAGAATGCTCCAAGAAGATTTGCAGAAGGTGATTGTACCACTCACTGTCAAGATGAATGATGTTGCAACTTTATTAGATTGTATGCATGTGACAAAAACAAACATTCTATTTCAACAACATGAGTTACCCTCTATTGAAGTTCAAAATCAATATGATCCTTTAATCATCTTTGTTACTGTTACTAATTTTTTGTTCACACTAAAATTAGTTTGACCTAAGTGCAATTGTTCAAAAGGAATAAAAGAAAACTTTGAAGTTATGCATTTTATGAATAGTTGATGTCTTGACAGAGTAGAAATGGACTTTAGTTGACAGAATAATTCATCAGTCTAATCAAGACTGATGAGTCATCATGACAAGAGAATAAGGTTGCCAAGGTATCAATCATTCAAGAAATATAGGTGATCTAACATAGTGTTATCTTTCAGGAGTTATAAGATAGATTGATTATTCAATTAATCATATTTGAAAGGAAGAAAGAAAGAAATTTGTTTAAACTATTATTTTGTCATGTTTTGAAAATACATTCAATATCTGTTACTTTATCCTATGCATTGATTGAGAAAGAAATACATATACATCAAGTGCATACGATAAATTAACTAATCATGTTTAAAAAGAAGTGTTCAAATGTGTCCCACACAAGTCGTGGGAGTAACTAGACTGAGCAATTGCAAACATGCAAGCTATACATCTGAATGATAAAAGATATAATAAGAACACATGATAAAAGTAAACATCCATCATTGCCTAAGCAAGAAGTTTGTTTTGTTGATGTTGATCTTCGGTCTTCATCTTCAGCTCCTATCATCAGTTGAACCTGCAAAACATGGGGAAGGTCCTATTAGAGCTATGGATGTTTAAAGTTATCATATGCTTTTATCATGCAGACATATCTACTTATCACATCATGCATTTCATATGAAAGATCAGATCAAATATGTGCTACAAGTTAGAAAATCATGAAGAGGATCAATCAATACCATCAGGTATGTTTTTTACGCTAACTTGTTTGTTCACTATGCAGGTATAGGAAAAGTAATGTTGCTGATTTGAAGACATTTAAAGCATGTGAAGAAAATGTGGCTCCCACGAGGGTTGAGCCCAACATGCTCAAGCAATGTTATTAATGACAGTTTTGACCAAGAAGCATGATTTTTAGTTATATGCCACAAAATATAAGGTACATAAGATAAAGTTGCAGCAGTATGATAAGGGATAGTAATGAACAGTTACCAATAGAGCAGACATGAACATATTAAATAGTTACTTCAAAAGATAAAAACAATCATTGCCTTGCTGTTAGGTCATAAACAAGTAAGTTATTAAGGATAGTCACAGGGGTAAATGACTATGACAGTCAAGATATCAGAGATATCACTACATCTTTGAAGGTAGCATTCAACAGCAGCCTACAGTGTCAAGAGGTACAAAATAGTCATGTATGACTATTGTTAAATATGGGTAGTCAATATGGAGGCTATAAACATCATAGAGACATAGTGAAGTTCAGCATGGAGTAAAATCAAAAGTGCAGTTAAAGGATCTATTCAAAGCCAGTGACAACCATGAAAGTCTTAAATAAAGAGAAGCAATGCCACAGACCCTGTAAAAACAATAGCAAGAATAGGAAAGATATTTACCACTTTTTGTTGTGAATGAAGTGTAAAATTGCTATGTAATGATTAGCTATGGTAGAACACATATCTTGGAGAACAGTAAATAAGCAAAGGCATTCATAATGACTGCCCAGATTTAGCATATGATGAAACAATCATGCCAGAAGCTCAACTTACAGTCAACAACAAAAGAACATGTATTTTTGCAATCACTGATCGAACAATGTCTCAATCATCTCATATGAATAGACAGATAGTCATGTAAGAGTAAGCAGCCATGCCACATGACACCTCATCATACACATGCTTTAAACTGAGCAATCTCTCCATCCAAGAGATGCCAATGTGCAAATACAATAAGTACAGTGATCAATAGAAGGTACTTTTCCATCTTTTAGTGGTGATTGAAGTGTGATTTTGCTATCCAGATGTACCTTACAAGTACAACAACTATATAATGGAGTAGCATGAGGGACAACTATCATTAAATATCATAAAGATACAACCATGGACTGTAGTGTTCAAATCAAATAAAGTCATGCACAAAGGAGTAGCCATGTGTTTATAATCAAGAGACAACTATCTTAAACAAGTCAGACATTCCTTCAAGGAGTAGCAAATACAATAGGAGCAATCCATGGGGTAAGTTCATGCTCTGAACAACACCAAGAGGTCATTTTATGACATACTAAAGGAATAAATAGTTATCATATCTAAGAACAATGGTCTATAATGACTGTCGCAAAACAATGCTAACTATTTTTAAGAAAGACCTTAATTTTGATAAGAGCCATAAAGCTTAGATCTTGCTAGCATCATCAACTATCAAAGAAGAAATGCAATTACATCAATGAATACAGTTAAAGCACTTAAGACAGATTATGGATGATTTAGAGCTTGTAAGATATGTAAAGACCCCATTTCATAGTGTATCAAGAGCATGTACTCATGACCATGTTCAAGAATTATTGAGTGAGAATGGAAACAAGGGATCTACGCCTCAACCATTATGCATAAATACAATGATTGCTAGTAGAGTGATTACTCATAGTTCTACAAAGGTAAGGGTCATGATACTGAATTTGTTTTAGCTCATGCTGGTGGATCTGTACCTGTAGCACAATTAATGGACAAGGAAGGAAAGATTCTATCTCTTCATGTCAACAGCCATGCATGTTTCATGTGATGCCAGAGTGGGGAAGAATACTAATAGTGTTTACATATATTCTACATTTTACTCTAGCTGTGAACAAACTTGTGCTTTTTATTGTGGGGAGAATTCCAAGAGTTCCAAACAACCAAACCATCTTGATAAAGGGTCACTAGACTTGTCAGATAGTAGCCTCTTGATGACTAAATCAGAAAAAGATAAAAACATTAGCAATCAAGGCAATGAATGATAGAAGGCAAGAGACGCACAAAAGGATAAAGATAGAGCTCAACCGTGATAGAAAATATCTCTACGCCAAGAAATTAAAACCCTTGTGTCATTTTTAATTTCATAGTAGAAAATATAAAAGGGAGGCAAATAATGTTATGGCCGTGGTATAGAAGAGCCTTCTTATACAAGAAATATCAATTATCTAGTTCGTTCTTTGAAACCCTGGTTTTAGTTTGATATATAGTCAAAAAATGAGACACAAAAAGGTAATGATGAAGACCGTGAAGAAAAGCTCACCTTATTTCCTTGATGTTTGAAAAACCCTGGCGGTGGCCTCTTCTTGAAAGCTTCTCATATAAATGGTGGTACAGTGAAATAAAGGACACGGGAACAAAGAGATTGTTAAGGAGTTGTAATAGATATGCAACCTCCATGGCCGACGACTAGAGATGAATAGAGAAGTCAAGAAAATGTTTCAAAAACAAAGAAAAACATACTCACCTTCCTATTTTCATTCAAGGGTTCAAAAGCTATCAGGGAGAAGTCCTCAGATTGTTGTAGCGAATTAAACCCTAACCGATGGTCAGCCATGAAGGTTGCAGAATGAATTAAGAAGGAAATGCCAAATGAAAGATGAGAATAGCTTTTAGGGTTTTCAAATTCTTTTTGTTCGAAGAGTTTTAAAGTTTCCTTCTTTCATTTTTGTTTTGACTTCATACAAAACATCATTGCCATATCTAGACTGTGGTCGAAGACTTAGGTTTTGAATATACCTAGTCATCATAATTTGGAGGGGCCGACATGTTCTATTTACATTTGATTCTTATTGAAGTCAATGGTCAACATTATCATGAGAAGGAGAGGCAGGAGATATTCTTTATGCCTTTATGAACTTTTAAAGTCCTTTATTTCCATACATTGATAATAAAGATAAAAAAATGCCTTAGGTATATGCCTTCTTATCATATGCAATTAGATCAATCAAAGATTCCTCTTGATAATGCATAATGATGCAAGGTGGCCAAATAAAACCAAGGAGTTTCTTCTCATGACTGTGCATAGCTTAATGCATGATTTTATCATCCAAAGTCAATATAATGGAGATCACATGAAGAAAAGATAAGGTTGCAAGGTGGTAGAAGCTTATTTTGAGTTTGATTTTGTATGATGGTATTTGTATGGGCAAATGAGGTCAATTTTTGCATTGTAAATGTGGAGTAGTAAGGCAGGGTATATGGTTGTTTTCTCCTTAGTGCATGTGGAGTGATAAGGAGCATTTTTTTTATGCTTAGGTGTCTTGTAAAACATTTTTGATATTGTAAATGGAGTGATAAAGGCATATTTTTCCCTTAAAGGCATATTGGCATGCAATTTCATATTTTTTCTCATTAGGAGCTATAAGGAGATTGTATTTTTCTCTAAGTCCTATTTTTTGCTCAAATCATGCAAATTAGGCATATGTAAAATTAGAGAGATAAGGAGATCTTTTTTCTTTTCATGCATGATTTTACAAATCAAATCAAATTTAAATAAATAATAAAGTAATATTCTTCAAATTAATTTACTATTTTTCACAAATTGTAAAATCAAATAAGTACAAGTTGTAACCAATAATAGAGTAATTATTTTAATTACTTTATTATTTACTCACAATCAATTTTGCAAAAGAAAAATCATACAAATTGATAGGTTGAGTTAACTAGGCCATCTAGGGGTTTCTTGCATGATTTGAGGAGTATTTTTAGGGTTCTTGGTCAAATTTTTGGTCAAGCATATGGAGAGGTTCAAATTGAAGCTATTTTTGCTTGATTTGTGGTAGTTTGAGTCCTTATTTTTGGGGATTTTTGAGGTTGCTCGTGGATCACCTTGGAGAGATTATTTTTAGAGGCAGCTAGCTACAGTTCCTTTTTGCATGCCTCTTAGTGAGAGCAAGCTATATATTGTAAAGAAAAACTTGATTTTGCTAGTTCTTGCATTCTTTTCTCTTTTACACATGGAGAGAGAGGTTTTGTAACTCATTTTTTGAGTTCTTGCCTTTTTGCTCTTTTACACTTTGGAGAGAGAAGGTTTTGTAGCTCATTTTTTGACAGTTTTATAGAGAAATCACAGCAGGTTAGAGGTTCAATTTCCTTGTTTTCATGCAATTTTTCCTTTGTTCTTTAGAGTCAAGGATTTACCTTTCCATTTAATGCAAATTGTATGAAGTGATTTGATGAAGTTTTAATTTGTTTTATTACCAAAACCTTTAAAATTATTGTCTCACTATTACTTGAAGCATTAAGCATAGTTTTATTACAGGTCTTAGGTTTTGTTAATGAAAATAATCTTTTTGTGTTGTGAGAAATCCTTTTCCTTCATAAAATCCTATTTTCAAGCCTTCCTTAGAAATACTCTTGTGATATTTGTCCCAAGATTAGATTGTGTGAGTTAGATTTATGAGTTATATTGTGAACCAGATTGCATATTTTCTATCCATATTAGGTGCATCACCAAATTTTACAGTTTTATTTCCTTATATTTTCTTTCTTCCCCTTTTCCATAACAGAAAATCATACATTTCAATAGAATATTTTAAGGGAACTAGCCCACAATCTGGAGATTCAAACTCATTATAGGTCACCCACAGCCTGAGTTTGTCCCCATGTTTCGAAGGATTGCAGAGTGTTATAGCTTTGCATAAGGGTACAATCCTCATCGACAATAGTTTTTGGCACACTCAGTGGGACTCTGAACTGACTTTCTGTTCAAAAAGAACTTATCATTGATGTTGTTTTTGGTATGATCAGCAATTTATATAGCCTTTTTAGAGGTTTATTTACAAATACTTGGTGACTCTATCTTTTTGGTTTGATAGATCAGACTTTTTGAATGATTAAACATGTCTTTCCTTCATGGAAATATGCCATATCACCCATCATATCATGAAAATGCTGCTAAACCTTCATCTTATCAACCATACTACCGATTTCATTCCTAATTCCTTTCATTTGCAAAGAAATTAGCATGCTCAACATGTTTGCCTCCCACCCACCCCTGCTCATCCTTCATATCAGCATTTACATGTCCAAAATCATTCCCAAGAGGTTACGGATATGAAGTATAGCATGAGTGATATCAATAATACATTGTTAAAAATCACGATGTAGCTAGAAGAGTAAAAAAGGCTACAAGAGTATCAACAACGACAGGAGGAACTAGATTATCAGGCCTATCTCCATGAGTAGGAGTTAGAGGTGCAAAGTATACAATTTCAACAAGATCTTGCAAGACAAATTGTAGCAAAAGAGGCACAAATGAAGTATTTGCTTGCACAAATACAAAATCAGAACATCCAGATAGCTGCATTCATTCTGGATCAGCATTCTCAAATGAAGTTAGTAGATATCAAGTTTCAAGTTTAAGGAATTATGATTTTGCTCAAGAATCTAGTTGCATTCAGAATAAGTCTATTAGTCCTCAATATCAGTCACATCAAGTACCTGAATCAAACCATCAGGCTTTTGAACAAGTATGGAAACCTTCTTGGACTGAAAGTCCTGATTATAAGATGCCAAATTTTATCAAAACTACCTCTTCCATACCAATCCAAAATCAGGAAGGGGAAGAAGTAGTGATAAAGCTTGAACCAATCAAGATTCCAAGTTTGAATCAAGAAAAATCAGTAGTGGTGCAAGATGTTCCTGCTATTTTTACTGTATCTCCAGTTGAAAATAAGCTTAATGCATATGAAAAGGATGATAGCCCAAGTTTGATACCAAATCCTTTGCATTTTGATTCATTTGAGAATTTTTCCAATGTTGTTTACAAGATAAATGAAACCAGGTCATAGATATTGGAAGGGCAAAGACTCCAATTGCAGAGACAAACTGCCCAAGTTGCGCAAGTTCCAACTAAGATTAAACTAAATAAAGCAGAGGGCTCGATTTTTTTATTTGATCAACTACCTTCTTTTGTTGAGCCAGATGAAGAGCTCATAACACAGGTAGAAATAATTGAATGTCTAGAAGATGCAAGTAATTGTGATAGTCTGTTGATTTACCAAGAACAAAATGAGGAGAGTCATGAGAACACTAGGAGTGTGGAGCTTGAAATATATATTCTAACACCTATTCCAATATCTTTCAAGAACCTGATAATTTTGAGGAGTTATTAGCTATTCTAACAAAAGAAGTTGATTCATTAACCAATGAGGATGAGTTGATATGGCAGACCATCATGCAGGATGAAACTTCTAAACAACAAACTGAAGAAGCTCAGATAGTTTCAATGTAACAATATCAGTTGGATGAGAGTGTGTTTTCTGATATTATAGAGGATTTTTGTTCTAACATAGTTAATGATTTGATTCTATGTGAATCAGCAGTATGTGATCAGCCTATTCAAGTCAAGGAGGCAAACATTACTTCATTTCACTCATCTCAGCTAACTTTTTCAAATTAGATTGACACTGCCAGTGAAAACATGACAACAAATATAAATTAGGACATCAAGAGCATCAGCCAAGGATACATCATTGCAAGAGGCTGGCTAATCAGGGATCTAGTTGACAGAGAGCTTAAAAGGGAGATGCAGATTGTTGTTATACCAATAGAGCAGATTTTAGCCTTAGAAAAGCAAAATCAGATTATCTTTTTACATCAAAACAGAGATATGCATGATCAGGTTCAGATGCTCGGTGAGTTTATTTCCATTCTTCAGAAAGTTTTGTGGAATTCTATAAGGTATGTCCTTATCAATCATATCATGTTAGTAGTAGATCACATTGCAGAACATCCTTCCTTAATCAGAAAGGGAAGTTATTTTAACCAAATAGTTAATGGATTTGTTTGACTAGCACCTTTGGTTGGTTAGAGTAGGTAGGTAGAATTTCAGTTCAATAATTCATTTCCAAGAAGTGCCTATGCACATGTTGCTGGCTTTGTTTTAAGCAAGTCAATTAGTTTTAGTTTTTAGTTTTGTTGCTACTGTAGTGTTTTAGTCAGTTTTTAGTTGCAGAATTGTTCAAGGTTCAGGGCAGAAAGGACTCTATGCCCAATGGAGTTGCCAAAGGCAACTAGTTCTAAATTGTTTAGAAGGTAAACACCCCTGAGAGGTCACCAGAAATGTTACTAGTTTTTTGTTCACACTAAAATTAGTTTGACCTAAGTGTATTTGTTCAAAAGGAATAAAAGAAAACTTTGAATTTATGCATTTTATGAACATTTGATGTCTTGACAGAGCAGAAATGGACTTTAGTTGACAGGATAACCCATCAGTCTAATCAAGACTGATGAGTCATCATGACAAGAGAATAAGGTTGCCAAGGTATCAATCATTCAAGAAATACAGTTGATCTAGCATAGTGTTATCTTTCAAGAGTTATAAGATAGATTGATTATTCAGTTAATCAGATTTGAAAGGAAGAAAGAAAGATATTTGTTTAAACTATTATTTCATGTCATGTTTTGAACATACATTCAATATCTGTTACTTTATCCTATGCATTGATTGAGAAATAAATACACATACATCAAGTGCATAAGATAAATTAACTGATCATGTTTAAAAAGAAGTGTTCAAATGTGTCCCACACAAGTCATGGGAGTAACTAGACTGAGCAATTGTAGACATGCAAGCTATACATCTGAATGATAAAAGAAATAATAAGAACACATGATAAAAGTAAACATCCATCATTTATCGAGAAAGAAGTTTGTTTTGTTGATGTTGATCTTTAGTCTTCATCTTCAGCTCCTATCATTAGTTAAACCTGCAAAATATGGGGAAGGTCCTGTTAGAGCTTCGGATGTTTAAAGTTATCATATGCTTTTATCATGCAGACATATCTACTTATCACATCATGTATTTCATATGAAAGATTAGATCAAATATGTTCTACAAGTAGAATATCATGAAGAGGATCAATCAATACCATCAGGTATGTTTTTTATGCTAACTTGTTTGTTCACTGTGTAGCTATAGGAAAAGTAATGTTGCTGATTTGAAGACATTTAAAGCATGTGGATAAAATGTGGCTCCCACGAGGGTTGAGCCTAGCATGCTCAAGCAATGTTATTAATGGCAGTTTTGACCAAGAAGCACGATTTTAAGTCATATGCCATGAACTATAAGGTACATAAGATAAAGTTGCAGTAGTACGATAAGGGACAATAATGAATAGTTACCAATAGAGCAGTCATGAACATATTAAATAGTTACTTCAAAAGATAAAAACAATCATTGCCTTGCTGTTAGGTCATAAGCAAGTAAGTTATTAAGGACAGTCACAGGGGTAAATGACTATGACAGTCAAGATATCAGAGATATCACTACATCTTTGAAGGTAGCATTCAACAACAGCCTACAATGTCAAGAGGCAGAAAACAGTCATGTATGACTATTGTTAAATCTGGGCAGTCAATATGGAGGTTGTAAACATCATAGAGACATAGTGAAGTTCAACATGGAGTAAAATCAAAAGTGTAGTTAAAGGATCTATTCAAAACAAGCGACAACCATGAAAGTCTTAAATAAAGAGAAGCAATGACATAGACCCTGTAAAACCAACAGCAAGAATAGGACAAATATTTACCACTTTTTGTTGTGAATGAAATGTAAAATTTCTATGTAATGATTAGCTATGGAAGAACATATATCTTTTGGAATAGTAAAGGAGCAGAGGCATTCATAATGACTACCCAGATTTAGCATATGATGAAATAGCCATGCCAGAAGATCAACCGACAATCAACAACAGAAGAACATGTATTTTTGCCATCACTGATTGAACAATGTCTCAATCATCTCATATGAATAGAGAGACAATCATGTAAGAGTAAGCAGCCATGCCACAGGACACTTCATCATACACATGCTTTAAACTAAGCAATCTCTCCATCCAAGAGATGCCAATGTGCAAATACAATAAGTACAGTGATCAATTTAAGGTACTTTTCCATCTTTTAGTGGTGATTGAAGTGTGATTTTGCTATCCAAATATAGCTTACAAGTTGAGCAACTATATAATGGAGCAGCATGAGGGACAACTATCATTAAATATCATAAAGATACAACCATGGACTGCAGTGTTCAAATCAAATGAGGTCATACATAGAGGAGTAGCCATGTGTTTGTAATCAAGAGACAACTATCTTAAACAAGTCAAACATTCCTTCAAGGAGCAGCAAATACAATAGGAGTAATCCATGGGGTAAGTTCATGCTCTGAACAACAGCAAGAGGTCATCTTATGGCATACTAAAGAAGGAGTAAATAACTATCATATCCAAGAACAATGGTCTATAATGACTGTCGTGAAACAATGCTAACTATTTTTGTGAAAGACCTTAATTTTTATAAGAGCCATAAAGCTTAGATCTTGCCAGCATCATCAACCATCAAAGACGAAATGTAATTACATCAATGAATACAGTTAAAGCACTCAAGATAGATTATGGATGATTTAGAGCTTGTAAGATATGTAAAGACCCTATTTGTAAGTGTTCATAGTGTATCAAGAGCATTTGCTCATGACCATGTTCAAGAATTATTGAGTGAGAATGAAAACAAGGGATCTAAGCCTCAATCATTATGCATAAATACAATGATTGTTTGTAGAGTGATTACTCATAGTTCTACAAAGGTAAGGGTCATGATACTGAATTTGTTTTAGCTCATGCTGGTGGATCTGTACCTATAGCACAATTAATGGACAAGGAAGGAAAGCTTCTATCTCTTCATGTCAACAGCCATGCATGTTTCATGCAATGCCAAAGTGGGGAAGAATACTAACAGTGTTTACAGATATTCTACATTTTACTACAGCTGTGAACAAACGTGTGCTTTTTATTGTGGGGAGAATTACAGGAGTTCCAAACAACCAAACCATCTTGATAAAGGGTCACTAGACTTGTCAGACAGTAGCCTCTTTATGACTAAATCAGAAAAAGATAAAAACATTAGCAATCAAGGCATTGAATAATAGAAGGCAAGAGACACACAAAAGGATAAAGATAGAGCTCAGCAGTGACAGAAAATATCTCTACGCCAAGAAATTAAAACCCTTGTGTCATTTTTACTTTCACAGTAGAAAATATAAAAGGGAGGCAAATAATGTTATGGCCATGGTACATAAGAGCCTTCTTATACAAGAAATATCAATTATCCAGTTTGTTCTTTGAAACCTTGGTTTTAGTTTGATATACAATCAAAAAATGAGACACAAAAAGGTAATGATGAAGGTCGTGAAGAAACACTCACCTTATTTCCTTGATGTTTGAAAAACCCTGGTGGCGGCCTCTTCTTGAAAGCTTCTCATATAAATGGTGGTACAGTGAAATAAAGGACACAGGAATAAAGAGAGACTGTTAAGGAGTTGTAATGGATATGCAACCTCCATGGCCAACGACTAGAAATGAATAGAGAAGTTAAGAAAATGTTTCAAAAATAAAGCAAAACATACTCACCTTCCTATTTTCATTCGAGGGTTCGACAGATATCAGGGAGAAGTCCTCAGATTGTTGCATCAAATCAAACCCTAACCGACGGTCGGCCATGAAGGTTACAAAGCGAATGAAGAAGGAAATGCCAAATGAAAGATGAGAATAGCTTTTAGGGTTTTCAACTTCTTTTTGTTCGAAGAGTTCTCAAGTTTCCTTCTTTCATTTTTGTTTTGACTTCATACAAAACATCATTGCCATATCTAGATTGTGGTTGAAGACTTAGGTTTTGAATATACCTAGTCATCATAATTTGGATGGCCTGACATGTTCTATTTACATTTGATTCTTATTGAAGTCAATGGTTGGCATTATCAGGAGAAGGAGATGCAGGGGATATTCTTTATGCCTTTATGAGCTTTCAAAGTCCTTTATTTCCATACATTGATAATAAGGATCAAAAAAAGCCTTAGGTATATGCCTTCTTATCATATGCAATTAGATCAATCAAATATTCCTCTTGATAATGCATAATGATGCAAGGTGGCCGAATAAAACCAAGGAGTTTCTTCTCATGACTGTGCATAGCTTAATGCATGATTTTATCATCCACAATCAACAGAATGGAGATCACATGAAGATAGGATAAGGTTACAAGGTGGCAGGAGCTTATTTTTAGTTTGATTTTGCATGATGGTATTTGTATGGGCAAATGAGGTCAATTTTTGTATTGTAAATATGGAGTAGTAAGGCAGGGTATATGGTTGTTTTCTCCTTAGTGCATGTGGAGTGATAAGTATTTTTTATGCTTAGGTGTCTTGTAAGACATTTTTGATATTGTAAATGGAGTGATAAGGGTATATTTTTCCCTTAAAGGCATATTGGCATGCAATTTGA
Source organism: Cunninghamia lanceolata (assembly GCA_027924645.1). Lineage (NCBI taxonomy): Eukaryota > Viridiplantae > Streptophyta > Pinopsida > Cupressales > Cupressaceae > Cunninghamia > Cunninghamia lanceolata. The sequence goes on along the minus strand of BSBN01001135.1, from coordinate 2,908,231 downwards.
TATTTTTTCTCACTAGGAGCTATAAGGAGATTTTATTTTTCTGTAAGTCCTATTTTTTTCTCAAATCATGCAAATTAGGCATATATAAAATTGGAGAGATAAGGAGTTCTTTTTTCTCTTCATGCATGATTTTACAAATCAAATCAAATGTAAATAAATAAAAAAGTAATATTCTTCAAATTACTTTATTATTTTTCACAAATTGTAAAATCAAATAAGTACAAGTTGTAACCAATAATAGAGTAATTATTTTAATTATTTTATTATTTAGTCACAATCAATTTTGCAAAAGCAAAATCATGGAAATTGATAGGTTGAGGTAACTAGGCCATCTAGGGGTTTCTTGCATGGTTTGAGGAGTATTTTTAGGGTTCTTGGTCAACTTTTTGGTCAATCATATGGAGAGGTCCAAATTGAAGCTATTTTTGCTCGATTTGTGGCAGTTGGAGCCCCTATTTTTGGCAATTTTTGAGGTTGCTCGTGGATCACCTTGGAGAGATTATTTTTAAAGGCAGTTAGCTACAGTTTCTTTTTGCATGCCTCTTAGTGAGAGCAAGCTATATATTGTAAAGAAAAACTTGATTTTGCTAGTTCTTGCATTCTTTTCTCTTTTACACATGGAGAGAGAGGTTTTGTAACTCATTTTTTGAGTTCTTGCCTTTTTGCTCTATTACACTTTGGAGAGAGAAGAAAGTTTTATAGAGAAATCATAGCAGGTTACAGGTTCAATTTGCTTGTTTTCATGCAATTTTTCCTTTGTTCTTTGGAATCAAGTATTTACCTTTCCATTTAATGCAAATTGTATGAAGTGATTTGATGAAGTTTTAATGAGTTTTATTACCAAAACCTTTAAAATTATTGTCTCACTATTACTTGAAGCATTAAGCATAGTTTTATTATAGGTCTTAGGTTGTGTTAATGAAAATAATCTTTTTGTGTTGTGAGAAATGCTTTTCATTCATAAAAGCCTATTTTCAAGCCTTCCTTAGAAATACTCTTGTGATATTTGTACCAAGATTGGATTGTGTGAGTTAGATTTCTGAGTTATATTGTGAACCAGATTCCATATTTTCCATCCATATTAGGTGCATCACCAAATTTTGCAGTTTCATTTCCTTATATTTTCCTTCTTCCCCTTTTCCACAACTGAAAATCATACATTCCAATAGAATATTTTAAGTGAACCAGCCCACAATTTGGAGGTTCAAACTCACTATAGGTCACCCACAGCTTGAGTTTGTCCTCATGTTTCAAAGGATTGTAGAGTGGTACAGCTTTGCATAAGGGTGCAATCCTCATCGACAACAGTTACAATAAATAAGAAATTAATCAAGCGAGTTATGATTTGTTGCTCTCAAAATTAGCTACGCTCATTTTTGTAGACAACCCCTACGAAACTTGTCTGTTTCATAATCTACACTCTAAGTTCGCAAATTGAGACAAGATTCTCTTGGTCCCGTGTGAAGTTGTATGGCATCCTAAACTAGTTTGTGACATTCCCTCGAATTGATTCCTCGAAGTTTGTGCAAATCGATTAAGTCGTAAACTGACCAAAATATCAATTTTGACCATTTTGGGGGTGTTAGTGAAATTTTGAATCTTGATACGTAAAGTCAGTGAAATTTACCACTCTTGCATATCTTTTTGTTTTCTTGTGTTTTTTCAGCAAAAAATGCCGCTTTTACATAGTCTTTTGTTTGAACATGCCTGGGCGGTACTTTTTGTCGGCGTTACATGTTCTTTATTGTAAACAAGTGCATCGGCAGTACTTTTTGCCGCTGTTACATTTCAGTTAACTCATGCAGTGTCAGCATTTTTTGCCGCTCTGACATCCCTCTGGTCATCTGAAACGTAAGCATTTTTCACCACTTAAACGAATCTTGGGAGATCAACGACTCATAGTATGCATTAATGACACTCGTGCCATGTTTAATGCATGACTTTTGAGTCTTGTTAAGTATTTTATCTCATTCTAATTTGTTCACTACTCACATTTGAAACCTCTGAACGAGATTAAAATACATTTCACACCATGAAATTTGTGGAGATTCTAGATTTGCTTGATCGCAGTTGTCTTCATTACGTCCGGTGCTTTGTGAATTAGGTAGGTCATTGCAACCTTTGTCTTGTTTTCATTTTGTTCTTTATGCTAGGGTTTTCTTTAGGCTCTTTTTGTGTTGTAAAATTGTGGTGGTGTTTTTCCTTTTCTTTTCCTATTTCTGTTTAAACCCTAGTTTTTCATTTAGGTTTTTGCGTTGTTAGAAAGCATCATTTGTTTTCTTGCCTATATGAGACCTAGGGTTCTTCCACAGTGTTTTCGCTCTTAAGAGAGAAAGCGGAAGAAACTATCGCATTCACATTTCTTTATTTGTGTTGATAGCTAATACATGTAACGTCGGCATTTTCTGCTGACCATTGGCAGGTGTTCAATGGTGATAACCAAATCATTGCTTTTTTGGAAAAGATGGATAGCTTTGATGAGCTCTATTTTGAAGGTAGTGAATCTCAACCATGGGAATTTGTTTCTGAAATAGATTCACAAACTGGCAAAGAGTTTCTTCAACTGAAAGGGAATAAGATTCCAAAAGGTTTGGTTTCCCTTGAAAAACTATTTGATAAGCATGACAAATATATCAAGCAGCAGCAACAACTTGATTCAAGTTCTTCTATGGAATTTGAGCAAGTAAATTTTAGTTCTGAGGCAGATCCCAAAATGGTCAACATTGGGAAGTGTTGCACTACCGATGAGAAGTTCAAATTCATTACACTCCTTTGCCATTACATTGATATTTTGGCATATTCTTATGATGACCTGAAGTCCTTCAGGCCTAAGGAAATTCAACATGAAATTCCCCTCAAAGTTGGGTCATTGCCTCACAAGAAGAAACAAAGGCAATACAACCCCAAAATATCAGGTACTATCCTTTATGAGATTTAGAAGATGTTGAATGCAAGGATAATTTTTCCAATTCATCATTCCACCTGGATTGTGAACATAGTTCCTGTAAGAAAGAAGAATGGAGAAATTCGTATCTGTGTTGATTTCAAGAATCTCAACCAATCTTCTCTAAAGGATAACTACCCCTTACCCATCATGGATCAAGTGTTGCAAATAGTAACTGGTTCAGAAATGATGTCTATGTTAGACGGTTTTTTAGGGTATAATCAAGTGGAGGTCAATGAAGCAGATCAGTATAAAACTGCTTTCACTACACCTTGGGGCACGCTTGCATATCACAGAATGCCTTTTGGTTTGATCAATGTTGACTCCACATTTCAGAGAGCAATGGATCTTGCCTTTAGAGATGAGATGGGGAAGTTCATTGTGGTGTATCTTGATGACTTGACTGTTTTCTCCAAACAACGTCATGATCATGTGCATCATTTATGACAAGTGCTGGAAAGATGGCAAAATGGTACCTCGCTCAACCCTAAGAAATCAATTTTTGGGGTTACAGAAGGTAAACTTCTCGGTCACATTGTATCCCGAGAAGGCACTAAAATTGACTCAGAAAGAGTCAAATCCATTTAAAGTCTTACATTACCTGCTAGTAAGGCTGCAGTTCATTCTTTCTTCGGAAAGGTGAATTTCCTGCGAAGGTTCATTCCTGAATTTGTAGAGAAAACCCGTCACATCATCAACATGATGAAGGGTAAGGCTACTTTTCATTGGAGTGTGGAAGGAAAAGTGACATTTGAGGATATCAAGAGGGCTATTTCTCATGCTCTAGTTCTTGTTTGTCCTGACTATACCAAAGATTTCATAGTATATAGCTATGCTTCTAAACATACACTTTCAACCATTCTTGTTCACCAGAATGAAGAAGGTGTGGAATCCCTCATATCATTTATGAGTTGTCCTCTCAAAGCTCATGAATTGAAATATTTGAATATGGGGAAACATGCTTATGCCGTGGTTAAGGTGGTAAAGCATTTCTGGTTCTATATTTTGAATTCACATACTATTGTTTTGGTGCCTGATACAATAGTAATGTCGATTATGACTCAACAGAAGTTCAGAACCAAAAGAGGCAATTGGATTGCTAAGATCCAAGAGTTTGATCTGGATATCAAACCTACCAAGCTTGTGTGTGGTAGAGGTTTGTGTCAATTTATCGCTGACAATGTACCAAAGGAGACAGGGGATGAAGAAGAAGAAGTTGAAGATATGCCAACTGTTCTTTTTGTCACTACTACAGATGAGTGGTATTCAAATATTGCTCATTTCCTTACCTATGGTGAATACTCTTCCCATTTGTCTTATAAGGAGAAAAGAACTATTAAATTGAAGGTAGCTAACTATGTCCTATGGGACAATGGTTTGTACAAAAGAAGCCTTGATGGAGTATTTCTCCGTTGCATGGATAAAGCGCAACAAAGTAGACTTCTAGAGTCTTTCCACAATTTGGCCTGTGGAGGACATTTTTCTGTACTTGTGACAGTTCATAAGATTCTGCGAGCCAGATATTATTGGCCCACACTGTTTCAAGATGCATACAATTGGGTACGTAGGTGTGAGTTGTGTCAACAATTTGTTGGGAAACCTAAGTTGGACGCACTACCTCTTAAGCCAGTGGTGATTGAAGAACATTTTCATCAATGGGGCATCAACTTCATTGGTGCTATGAACCCACCATCAAGTGCGGGACACAACTATGTACTCACCATGATAGGTTTTTTTACCAAGTGGGTGGAAGCCATCCCAGTTAAGCATGCTATTTCTGAAGTGGTATGTAATTTCCTTAAGGAAAACATAATTTCCCAGTTTGGAGTCCCAAACAAGATTGTAGCAGACAATGCTACTTGTTTCTCTTCCCACGAGATTAATGGCTTTTGATATGAACATGGGATCATTCTTTCCCACTCTTAGACTATTATCCACAAGGGATCGGTCAGGCGGAATCAAGTAACAAAAATCTAGTTACTATTATCAGGAACTGGTGGAAGAAAATTAGATAACTTGGCATAAAGCGTTGTTTGATGCTTTATGGGCAAACAAGATTACCCCCAAAAGGGTGATAGGTATGTCACCATTTCAGCTTCTGTATGATCTGAATGCAGAAATACCTATTACTTTGGAATTGCCGGCACTGAAGTTGGCAAAGGCAGTGGAAGATAGAACTTTTGAAAGTTCTATTGACAAAAGGATCATGTACTTAACTAAACTTGAGGAGCAGCGAGCTATGGTGGTAGATTGTATCGCTGAGCATCAAAGTCAGGTAAAGAAACTCTTTGACAAGAAAGCAAGGGCTTGTGAGTTTTAGGTTGGAGATCAGGTCTTGTTATGGGACAAGTGGAGAGAACCAAAAGGAATGCACGGGAAGTTTGATTCCCTATGGAGAGGTCTATTCATCATTCATCAGTTCAGTGGTGAACATAGCTTTTTGCTGGAGTATCTGGATGGAACACCATTCTTGCTGCCCCACAGTGGGCAACATCTGAAACACTTCAATCCTTGAAGTATTAGATAAGTTCATTTGTACATTTGTATAGTTTTGTGTTTTTGTTTAGTCTTTTATGTCTTTTTCTTTTTGGTAGCTTGACTCTATGGCCCAATGGCATGGATGAAGGCACTTAGAGACTGGATTCTTCTCCCTTTGATCATTTCAAAGTTTGATTGATGGAAGTTCCCTAGTTAGAGCCAGCTGTTGTTACCAAAATCAGCGATGCTCATTTTTGTAGACAACCCCTACAAAACTTGTCCATTTCATAATCTACACTCTAAGTTCACAAATTGAGACAAGATTCTCTTGGTCCTGTGCGAAGTCGTATGGCATCCTAAACTAGTTTGCGACATTCCCTTGAATCAATTCCTCTAAGTTTGTGCAAATTGATTAAGTCGTAAACTGACCAAAATATCAATTTTGATCATTTTGGGGGTGTGAGTGAAATTTTGAATCTTGATTTGCAAAGTTGGCAAAATTTGCCGCTCTTGCATATCTTTTTGTTTTCTTATGTTGTTTCGGCAAAAATTGCCGCTTTTACATAGTCTTTTGTTTGAACATGCCCGAGCGTTACTTTTTGCCGCTGTTACATGTTCTTTATTGTAAACAAGTGCATCGGCGGTACTTTTTGCGCCATTACATTTTACTTAACTCATGCAGAGTCAGCATTTTTTGATGCTCTTACATCCCTTTGGTCATCTGAAACGTTGGCATTTTTCACCACTTGAACGGATCTTATGAGATCAACGACTGATAGTATGCATTAATGGCACTTGTGCCATGTTTAATGCATGACTTTTGAGTCTTGTTAAGTATTTTATCTTGTTCTAATTTGTTCATTACTCACATTTGAAACCTTTGAACGAGATTAAAATACCTTTCGCACCATGAAATTCATGGAGATTCTGGATTTGCTTAATCGCGGTTGTCTTCATTACGTCCGGTGCTTTGTGAATCAAGTAGGTCATTGCAACCTTTGTCTTATTTTCATTTTGTTCTTTATGCCAGGGTTTTCTTTAGGCTCTTTTTGCGTTGTAAAATTGTAGCAGTGTTTTTCCTTTTCTTTTCCTGTTTCTGTTTAAACCCTAGTTTTTCATTTGGGTTTTTGAGTTGTTAGAAAGCGTCATTTGTTTTCTTGCCTATATGAGACCTAGGGTTCTTGCACAGTGTTTTGGCTCTTAAGAGAGAGAGCGGCAGAAACTGTCGCATTCACATTTCTTTATTTGTGTTGATAGGTAATACATGTAACATTGACATTTTCTACCGCCTAAAACATGGACTTTGTTAGCTCCACCTATAATGGCGTTTAAAACCACCGCCGTTGCGATCATCTACTTTCCTTATGCAAAAGTGGTAGTAAACCCCGCTCTCGCATATGGACTTTAGAGCATGTACAACAATGACAAATTTTGTTGAGTCTTCACAATCATTCTCAAAAATGTAAAAGTGGTAGAAATCACCGCTAATGCACAACAATCCTTTAACACTGCAATTTTCCCTTATTACATGCACTGTCGACATTTTTTTCTGCTCAAACATAACAATTGCAATTCTAATGGAAAATGCAATAGTGGCAAATTTAACCACCGATACACTTGTGAAATATCCCTCACATGCAAGGGCAACAAATTTTTCCGCCCATGCAAACATTCTCTCAAATTTTCCTAACTCTGGGATATTTTCAATTTTCCTTTTCTGAGCCCGCTTTCCTTCTTTCTTCGACCTGCTCGCACTCTAGCCATTTCAAGCGTGTCCCCATAGTCATGATCGTCAACATGCAATTTTCCCAGATTATCAGTATTTCCCCTAATTGCATGATCATGAATTTTTGTTGCAGTTTCTTCTGTGGATCTTCTTTCTTCATCGACATCCTTCTGGTGATAGCTCATTCAAATGACTGAGTTGTCTCTGAAGAAGTCGAAAGTGATGAAGTATAAATATCAAGGTGTTTTTCCAATCACCTCAGTTACTTCTAATGTCGATGACATTAGGGATATAGAGATTGGCCATGTAGACATGGCTGAATTGGTGGAAAGAACCAAGTCAAATAATCCCAGCTCTGCAATGAAGAAGATAATTGACAGTAACATTCATTTGGTGTCGTCTTTCCTAGTGGCAGCCCATAACATAGAGTTTGTTCTTCAGTGTGCTCAGTTTTATAATAGAGATACTAGGGCTTTGATGGATGTAAGTGGCAATGTGATAATCAGACTAGATCCTAAATTCATTGATAAGGTGTTTATGTGCCCTCCTGCTATAGAAGTGATAAAACTAGATTTTGCTGAAGCACAAAAAGAGTATGACAAAAATCCTGAGAAGGCAAAGAAGGTAATTAATACTAAATGGCTCAAAAATTCAAGATCAAACTTGTCCAGGTGGCCACGGAGTTTTCCTAGAAGTGACTTTATAAAAGAGGTTGGTGATCTGATAACTCTTCTCAATAGGATAAGGGGATTGGCTTCTTCCTCACTGTTTCAAGAGTGGATGTACCCTTTCATCAAGGTAATACTCCAAGGCAAACAAGCCATCTTCTAGGGTGAGCAAATCAGCAATGCTCTACATGAGCAATTGATAAAGGTATCTACTACTTTTAAGTTTTACATGACTTCTTATTTGGAGTATATAGCAGCCTCCATGAGAATCTTTCTAGGTCTAACATCAAAAGGAGATAGGAGAGTAATTCATGTGTATTAATACTACTCTCAATTAACATTGAAGGGTTCTATTCATCATTTTAGGAGAGTAAATGATGATTTCTTTGCATTATTCTTGTGTCTTTTTGACCCTCAGCTAGAACAAAGAAGAGTGTCAGATGAGGCTTGGACAGTGGTAAATGATTTTGGATGCATGTTCTTACAGTTTCCTTCTTTCTCATATTTGAGGGTTAGATTTTTCCAAGGTCATCCTTATATGGTACCAAGGTTTCCCTTAGAAAAATTGGTCTTAATGGAATTATGTAGACAAATGATTGTCGTACATAATAAACAAATGGAACTCAAGAAGCCCGGTTTCAGGTTTTCGGTTGAAATTGGTAGGTTCTTAGTATTAACTATTGCAAAGGCTAGGGCCATGGAAACTAAGATGCAGCTTGTAACTATGAAACAATTCAAGAGAAGGCCAAAGTTTGACTACAGGGGCGTGAAAGACAAAATCAAGAGGAAAACCTAGTTCCATGAACCTATGGTTGAGGATGTCTAGGTAGATTTGAGGACAGAAGAAGATGTCAGAAAGTTGGACTATAGCAGGTTGTCTCTTGAGCATATTGAATATCTAGGACTTGCTGATATTCTTGAAGACCTAGTGTATGATGGAGAGTTGATAGATGACAGATATAACATTGAACATTTTGCTATCTCTTCTCTCCCTCCAATCCAATGGTCTCAAAAAGAGTTGACCTCACTGAGGAAAAGATTTGAGCCTCTATTGGCTAACACTAATAAGTGGCTAGAGGATAAGGGAATTGCTTTGAAAGAATTCCTTACAGGATCAGAGACTGAGATCCAAGAGCAAATAGGTAAAAAGGTGGAGAACAGGACAAAGAATAAGAGTGACGTTCCCTTTTCTTCAAAAACACATAATCCTAGAATCAAGTTTGTGACGAAGAAATCAAAGACTATGGAGAAAGAGTCTGAAATAGAAGATATGGAAGTTGAGAAATAGAACACTGAGGAGCGAGCCACTAAGGAAATGGAGGTTGAAAATAGACCCATAGATCAACAAGAAGAGGAAGTTTTGTCTCCACAGGTGAATGTACAACAAGAAACGAGAGTCTCTTCTCCCTTGCTTGACACACCTGTTGCAGTTCCTTTGTCTTTTTCCCCTATTGATATTCCCTCTTCTGAATCTCCCCCCCTTCCAAAATAATTTTTGACAATCCTCAAAATACTTTTGAAGATGTTTTCCGTTCCTCAGGGTCTATTCCTAGTTTGTCCTCCTCATCTTTTGATTTTGGGGATGCTTCTATTTTTTATCACTTTGTAATGAATACTGAACAGGTGTCTAATGTAAACGTAACAGGTGCAGTTTTTACTAACACTCCACCTATTGTTTCCAATACCAGTGCAAGTGCAGTTCTGGTGACACCAATAATGGGGACAAACCCTAATGTGAGTACTTCTGTGCTTCCACCATGGTTGTCAGCTTATACACCAAAAAGGAAGAAACAAGCCATCTCCCCAGATGACTTTGATTTTAGTAAGTTGGTGCCTGCAAAAGCCAAGACCCCAAAGAAGCCAAAGATTCTTTCAAGAATGCTTGGGGACAAGGGACATAAATTTCTTGAGATTGCAAGACCTCCGTAGGATGCAACCATGGAAAATTTTGATATGAGTGACTACTCTATCTCTAGAGTTGAACTAGGCAAGATAACTCATGAAAGTGGCAAGACTGACATGCAGTCAGCTATGGATATTCTGATTCAAAAATTTGACAAAGAGAAAGAAATGAAAGATCACTACAAAGCAATGGTTGAACAGTTGACTACAGTAGTTAGGAAAATCACTTTGAATTTAGAAGCAGTAACCCCCGAGGCTGTTTCTGTAGAAGACCCTATTATCCAGAAAGCAGAAAAGACTCACCTCAAGGGAAGAGTACTTGAAGAATATCTAGAAAGGATGCGCACCCAAGGAATCTCTCTACTTATAGAGCTATCTGAGAAGACAGATAAAATGGAGAAAATAAGAGTAGAACTTGATGATCTCATTGATGTTATTTCTCAAGATATTGAGCGCATAGAAAAGAATCATGATAAATGGGTGGAGATGAGAAAATTGAAAATAAGCACTCTAATATCAGTTGGTGTCATTCTTAATAGGGATTCTTATACATAGACCAAAGAGGCATTAACATATAGGAGCCGTGTGCTAAATGATTTGATCAATGACCTGGAAGCTGCAAGGAAACTCAGTGAACATAGTGATGTTAGTCTTTTGCACAAATTGTAAGAGCTACCTTGCAAGCTTGTGTCACAGGATAACCAATTTCTCTCTGCAAAAGAAATGGTTTGGGAATTTGAAGATATGTTCCAGAAAGAGTTTGAGGATAAAACATTTTCAATGGCCTCCGTGGACAATATTCTTGACAATCAGTTAACTTTGGATAATCTGAAAACCAAGTTAACTAGTCATGCAAAATCAGTCACCATAGTTAGAGATGCCATAGTTAGAGCCAAGATTATTTTCAGGAACACGGTTAGTCTAGACAGTATTGGGATGCAAGCAACTTTCACTATGTATGATGGTCATATGAAGAAAGATGACAATACAAGTTGAAGCACTTTTTTTCCCTTAGTTTATTTTGTATTTTTTAGATGTACTTTTGAAACAATTTTGGACATATTTACATGTACTTTTTTCATATGTAATTACATGTAAAAACATAGGAAGTCCCAAATCAAAAAGGACTCTGTTGAATAAGTCAAAGTAGTTGTAAATTTCCTATTTTTGCTCCAAGCTCCTTCCTATAAATAAAGAGGGCCCCTATTGTAAATTGGATCTTTTAGTTATTGAAGCGTAACTCTACCAAATTGAAGAGCATTTTGAGACTTTGTGTTCAAATTGTAGATCAAATTTTATCAAGTGAATAAGAAAGCAAGTGATCATTCAATCTTTATGTTGAAATAACTTGTGGCATATTGGAAATTGTTCTTATGTCCTTTTTCTAATACTATCTTATCTATTTGATCAAATAGTAGGGTGAGTGTGAATAATCTAGGAGATGTTCTAAAGTTGATTATGGAGACTTTGTGCTACAACAATTATCTTTAGTTTGTGATTTTATGTTTTGAAGTGGAAGATATTGGAAAGGCTTTGAACTACTATTATCTTTTGTGATCATATATTTTGTCATAGTTTTCGGTGAAGACTTTGGGCTACACCTCATTCTACTTGGTTTTAAGTTATACATCAGCAAAAGAAGCAACGATAGACTTTGTGCTCTCGTGGGTTTCTTGGTTATTCAAATTTGTATTGAGAAAGTGCTCTTTCATTTTGTAAACATCATTTCTGAAAAAAGAGAAATGGATGATATGATCTCACCCCTGAATTAGTATTTAGTTTAAAGTAGTTTGTGATAGTTGATAGGGAACCTCCCCTTGCTGAGAGGAGAGATTTATCTCATTACACTATGGTCGATATAACCATTTTGCCTTCAGTTAGTTGAAGATAAAATATTCACCCAATAGTTTTTGATGACTCCACTGGGGAAGGAACGTGCAACTTGAAGCATCATGCTCTGAGTTGAAGCATTTCAGTTCTTTTCCATTTGTTTCAAGATTTTTCAAAATTTTGTTGAGTACACTACATTCTGGCAGATTCACGGTATACAAGAAGTAAGAGAGTTCAAGGTATTATTGATCCTATATTTGAGTTGATGCAGTAAAATAACTTTGGTCTTTTGCCTCTACAACCTCACCTTCAGTGAACCAGGAGTTTTCCTCCTACCAACTCCAGATATCCAATACTAGGTGAAGCTTCTAGTTCTAGTGCTAGCAGAGTTTTGTCTGTTCATACTCCACAAAGGTTTGTTATCCCACCTTTTAATCAACACATCATGGCAGCTCAAGGCCCTTGGGGTAACACTTTTGGTCCTCTAAATTTAACCCCACCATTGCATGAACTACCTTGTAGTTCAAGAAAGAATTTTCCTAAGTTCTATGGTGATGGGAAAGTTCACCCGGATGAACACATTGTAGCTTTCTGCATAGCTTGTGGTGTGATAGGTGTTGAGAATGAAGATGTAGCAGTAAGGCTTTTTGTGGAAACATTGCAAGGTGCTACTGTAGATTGGTTTTACCATCTTCAAACTCAAACTATAACCAATTGGAACACTCTCAAGACCAAGTTTGAGGCTAGGTTCAAACCTACAGAAGATGCACATGCCTTATTGGCTTAGTTTATACAAATGAAGAAAGAGCCTCATGAACCTATGCGAGACTTCATCGCCAAGTTCAATAAGCTGAGAAACAGGATTCCTGCACCTACCCAACCAACGACGGAGAATCTCAAATGTTTTTTCATTAATACTTAGCTTCCTAATGTGAGTTTTTTGCTAAGACGGGCTGGTCCTGCAGATCTTCTTGCAGCTCAAATTTTGGCTACTGAAGTGGAAGATGATCTTATCCTTGTGGATAAGATAAGAAGAGATTCAAACAGAAATAAAGGTCCCTCTTCTGCTGATAATTCTTCCACAAGCACCACAGATCCTATGGTGCAAAAGTTAGCAAATGAATTGCTAGCTTTGAAAAGGCAAATGTCTCAAGGTATGTCTGCCCCTCCTTCTTATCGAGATATATCAAGGAGGACATTTCCCAACAATTCATATCAAGGCAATGCTACTAAAAATCAAGGACAACACAATCGTCTTCCACCTACACAGGGGAAGCTTGCCATTGAAGCAGCGCCGGTCAATTCAGCAGTTGGCTATTATGAATCAGAACATGATCATTCTTTCCAACCTGAATTGGACTAGGAGAATGATGCTAATCTCTTTGTATAAGGAGAAGAAGAATTAGCTGGTGACTCTACCATCAGTTTTCTGAATTACCAAGATGAAGCTTAAAAAGAAGGAGAAGTGTATGATGGAGCATATGTTGTTTTTACTAGGTCCCAAAATTAGTCAACTCAACAAGTTGATAAAGGAAATGCAAGAGAAGAACCTCAATGAGTGGTCTCAATTGCTAAATGGGGAACACCATTGCCTTTTCAGTCAAAGGACCGAGTGGGCAATAAGCAAGTAAGTACATCTAACAATCCTGTATCTTCTACTTCCATCCCTCAGACCAATACTACCTCTAATAAAACTCAGAATGATGGATTTCCTTCCTCTGTTTCTAGTTCATTTTAGTTATTTGATATAATAGATCACGCTAGGAAGACCAAAATCCAAATGTCTAAAGTTGAGTATTTACAAGCTAATCCTGAACAGTTTGATAGGTTAGCTAAATATGTCAAAAACAAGATTGGCCCTTTGGGACAATATTTTCCAAAAGTTGCCCATGATTCCTCAAAGAACAAATCTACCCAAAATAATCTTGTCACTACTCCCCTTGTTGCCTCAAGAAAAATAGAACCTTTCTATGTTTCTCTATTGGTAAATGGTCATAAGTTGAGCAATTGCATAATAGATTCTGAAGCCTTTGATAATGTTATGCCTGCCAAAGTAGCAGACGCCCTTGGCCCCACCTTAACTAAGACTTTTGGGAGATGTTTCTCCATGGAAAATAAGCAAGTACCACTTTTGGGTCAAATCAAAGATGCCCAATTTGCATTTGCAGCCTTTCCAGACAAGAGGATTAAGATGACAGTCCTAGTAGCTGATGTTCCAGCTTCTTATGGCAATCTGTTTGGGCATAATTTTTGTAAAGATGTGGGTGGGGAATTGAACATGGATTTATCCAAAGCAAGGATACCTATTAAAGGCGTCATGCAAAAGTTGCTTCCTGAGAAAGAGGTAAAATATTTCTCTACTAAAGATATATTTCTCTGAGAAAGAGGTAAAATATTGTTACATGGTCAGGAATGGGTAATTATTTCCTGTCTACTAAAGATATTCCTAGTTCATCAGATGAGAGCTCTTCAAGTGAGAGCTTGGATATGTCAGATGGAGAATTAGAAGAGTATTTAGATGAAAGTTCAGGTGAAGGTATAGCAATGCCAGATTCTTCCCTCACTGATGAAGAGGAATCTTCTTGTCAAAGAAATTCCAAAAAATAAATTCTAATGAGGTCTGGGTTTTAGAATTTGATGGCAGTTGTTCCTCTACCAGTTTTAGAGCTGGAGTTGTTTTGATATCCCCACAAGGTGATATCTTTCCTTTCTCATATAAGTTATAATTCGACAATACCAACAACACTGCTGAATACGAGTCATTGTTGCTCAGATTAGAGGTTGCTAGTGCTAGAGGTGTTAAAATCTTCATGCTCAAGGAGATGCTGAATTAGTGGTTTGTCAAGTGAGAAATTTGCATCAGACCAAAAATGAAAGATTGAGACACTATCACAATCGCGTATGGGATTGCATTGAAGGTTTTGATGCTTTCAATATTTCTGTGGTACCTAGAGAGTTTAATGATCACGTAGATTCATTAGCTGTCTCCGTCACTCTCATGGTTCCCCATAAAGACTTCAAAGGAAACAAGTACATAATTGAGCTGGTCTTCCAACCAAGTGTACCTGATAATGTTGACCATTGGTAGGTGTTCAATGGTGATAACCAAATCATTGTTTTCTTGGAAAAGATGGATAGCTTTGATGAGATCTATTTGGAAGGTAGTGAATCTCCACCATGGGAATACGTTTCTAAAATAGATTCACAAACTGGTGAAGAGTTTCTTAAACTGAAAGGGAATAAGATTACATTGATGTTTTGACATATTCTTATGATGACCTAAAGTCCTTCAAGCCTAAGGAAATTCAACATGAAATTCCCCTCAAAGCTGGGTCATTGCCCACATGAAGAAACAAAGGCAATACAACCCCAAAATATCAGGTACTATCCTTTCTGAGATTCAGAAGATGTTGAATGCAAGCATAATTTTTCCAATTCATCATTCCACCTGGATTGTGAACATAGTTCCTGTAAAGAAGAAGAATGGAGAAATTTGTATCTGTGTTGATTTCAGGAATCTCAACCAATCTTCTCTAAAGGATAACTACCCCTTACCCATCATGGATCAAGTGTTGCAAATAGTAACTGGTTCGGAAATGTTGTCTATGTTAGACAATTTTTTGGGGTATAATCAAGTGGAGGTCAATGAAGCAGATCAGTATAAAACTACTTTCACTACACCTTGGGGCACGTTTGCATATTGCAGAATGTCTTTTGGTTTGATCAATGCTGGCGCCACATTTCAAACAGGAATGGATCTTGCCTTTAGAGATGAGATGGGGAAGTTCATTGTGGTGTATCTTGATGACTTGACTATTTTCTCCAAACAGTGTCATGATCATGTGCATCATTTACGACAAGTGCTGGAAATATGTCAGCAAAATGGTATCTCCCTCAACCCTAAGAAATCAATTTTTGGGGTTACAGAAGGTAAACTTCTCGGTCACATTATATCCTGAGAAGGCATGAAAATTGACTCAGAAAGAGTCAAATCCATTCAAAGTCTTACGTTGCCTGCTAGTAAGACTGCAGTTCATTCTTTCTTCGGAAAGGTGAATTTCTTGCAAAGGTTCATTCCTAAATTTGCAAAGAAAACTTGTCACATCGTCAACATGATGAAGGGTAAGGCTACTTTTTGTTGGATTGTGGAAGGCAAAGCAGAATTTGAGGATATCAAGAGGGCTATTGCTCATGCTCCAGTTCTTGTTTGTCCTGACTATACCAAAGATTTCATAGTATACAACTACGCTTCTAAACATACACTTTCAACCATTCTTGTTTAGCAGAATGAAGAAGGTGTGGAATCCCCCATATCATTTATGAGTTGTCCTCTCAAAGCTCATGAATTGAAATATTTGAATATGGAGAAACATGCTTATGCCATGGTTAAGGCGGTAAAGCATTTCTGGTTCTATATTCTGAATTCACATACTATTGTTTTGGTGCCTAATACAATAGTAAAGTCGATTCTGACTCAACAGGAGTTCAGAACCAAAAGAGGAAATTGGATTGCTAAGATCCAAGAGTTTGATCTGGATATCAAACCTACCAAGCTTGTGTGTGGTAGAGGTTTGTGTCAATTGATCGCTGACAATGTACCGAAGGAGACAGGGGATGAAGAAGAAGTTGAAGATATGCCAATTGTTCTTTTTGTCACTACTACAGATGAGTGGTATTCAAATATTGCTCATTTCCTTACCTATGGTGAATGCCCTTCCCATTTGTCATAAAAGGAGAAAAGAACTATTAAATTGAAGGCAGCTAACTATGTCCTATGGGATAATGGTTTGTACAAAAGAAGCCTTGATGGGGTATTTCTCCGTTGCGTGGATAAAGCGCAACAAAGTAGACTTCTAGAGTCTTTCCACAATTTGGCCTATGGAGAACATTTTTCTGCACCTGTGACTGGTCATAAGATTCTACGAGCCAGATATTATTGGTCCACACTGTTTCAAGATGCATACAATTGGGTACATAGGTGTGAGTTGTGTCAACAGTTTGTTGGGAAACCTAAGTTGGCCGCACTACCTCTTAAGCCAGTGGTGATTGAAGAACCTTTTCAGCAATGGGGCATCAACTTCATTGGTGCTGTGAACCCACCATCAAGTGTGGGACACAACTATGTTATCACCACAATAGATTATTTTACCAAGTGGGTGGAAGCCATCCCAGTTAAGCATGCTACTTCCGAAGTGGTATGTAATTTCCTTAAGGAAAACATTATTTCCTGGTTTGGAGTCCCAAAAAAGATAGTAGTAGACAATGCTACTTGTTTCTCTTCGCATGAGATTAATTGCTTTGTCTATGAACATGGGATCATTCTTTCCCACTCTTCAGACTATTATCCGTAAGTGAATGGTCAGGCGGAATCAAGTAACAAAAATCTGGTTACTATTATCAGGAAACTGGTGGAAGAAAATTAGAGAACTTGGCATAAAGCATTGTTTGATGCTTTATGGGTAGACAAGATTACCCCCAAAAGGGTGATAGGTATGTCACCATTTCAGCTTCTGTATGGTCTGAATGCAGAAATACATATTACTTTGGAATTGCCGGCACTGAAGTTGGCAAAGGCAGTGGTTGATAGAACTTTTGAAAGTTCTATTGACAAAAGTATCATGTACTTAACTGAACTTGACGAGCAACGAGCTATGGTGGTAGATTGTATCACTGAGCGTCAAAGTTAGGTAAAGAAACTCTTTGACAAGAAAACAAGGGCTTGTGAGTTTCAGATTGGAGATCAGGTCTTGTTATGGGATAAGCGGAGAGAACCAAAAGGAATGCACGGGAAGTTTGATTCCCTATGGAGAGGTCCGTTCATCATTCATCAGTTCAGTGGTGAAAATAGATTTTTGCTGGAGTATCTAGATGGAACACCATTCTTGCTGCCCCACAATGGGCAACATCTGAAACACTTCAATCCTTGAAGTATTAGATAAGTTCATTTGTACATTTTTATAGTTTTGTGTTTTTATTTTTGTGTTTTTGTTTCATCTTTTGTGTCTTTTTCTTTTTGGGAGCTTGACTCTATGGCCCAATGGTATGGATGAAGGCACTTAGAGACTGGATTTTTTCTCCCTTCAATCATTTCAAAGTTTGATCGATGGAAGTTCCCTAGTTAGAGCTAGCCGTTGTTCTCAAAATCAGCTACGTTCATTTTTTCAGACAACCCCTATGAAACTTGTCCATTTCATAATCTACACTTTAAGTTCACAAATTGAGACAAGATTCTCTTGGTCCGGTGCGAAGTCGTATGGCATCCAAAAATAGTTTGTGACATTCCCTCGAATCAATTCCTCGAAGTTTGTGTAAATTGATTAAGTCGTAAACTGACCAAAATATCAATTTTGATCATTTTGGGGGTGTTAGTTAAATTTTGAATCTTGATATGCAAACTTGGCAAAATTCGCCGCTCTTGCATATCTTTTTGTTTTCTTGTGTTGTTTCGGCAAAAATTGTCGCTTTTACATAGTCTTTTGTTTGAACATGCCCAAGCGGTACTTTTTGCCGCCGTTACATGTTCTTTATTGTAAACAAGTGCATCGGCGATACTTTTTTCCACCGTTACATTTCAGTTAACTCATGCAGCATTGACATTTTTTGCTGCTCCGACATCCCTCTGGTCATCTGAAATGTCGACATTTTTCACCGCTTGAACAGATCTTGTGAGATCAATGACTCATAGTATGCTTTAATGGCACTTGTGACATGTTTAATGCATGACTTTTGAGTCTTGTTAAGTATTTTATCTCATTCTAATTCATTCATTACTCACATTTGAAACCTCTAAACGAGTTTAAAATACCTTTCACACCACAAAATTCATGGAGATTCCGTATTTGCTTGATTGTGGTTGTCTTCATTACGTCTGGTGCTTTGTGAATCAGGTGGGTCATTACAACCTTTGTCTTGTTTTCATTTTGTTCTTTATTCCAGGGTTTTCTTTAGGCTCTTTTTGCATTGTAAAATCGTGGTGGTGTTTTTCCTTTTCTTTTCTTGTTTCTGTTTAAACCCTAGTTTTTCATTTGGGTTTTTGAGTTGTTAGAAAGCGTCATTTGTTTTCCTGCCTATATGAGACCTAGGGTTCTTCCATAGTGTTTTGGCTCTTAAGAGGGAAAGTGGTAGAAACCATCGCATTCACATTTCTTTATTTGTGTTGATAGCTAATACATGTAACGTCGGCATTTTCTGCCACCCAAAACATGGACTTTGTTAGCTCCACCTATAATGGCGTTTAAAACCACCGCCATTGTGATCATCTACTTTCCTTATGCAAAAGCGGTAGAAAACCCCACTCTCGCATATGGACTTTAGAGCATGTACAACAACGTCAAATTTTGCTTAGTGTTCACAATCATTCTTAAACATGTAAAAGCGGTAGAAATCACCGCTAATGCACAACAATCCTTTAACAATGCAATTTTCCCTCATTACATGCATTGTCAGCATTTTTTGCCGCTCAAACATAATAGTTGCAATTCTCCTGGAACATGCAATAGTGGCAAATTTAACCACCGAACACTTGGTTAATATCCCTCACATGCAAGGGCGGCAAATTTTTCTGCCCGTGCAAACATTCTCTCAAATTTTCCTAACTCTGGTATATTTTCAATTTTGCTTTTCTGAGCCGACTTTCCTCCATTCTTCGACCTGCTCACACTCTAGCCATTTCAAGCATGTCCCCATAGTCGTGATCGTCGACATGCAATTTTCCTAGATTACCAGTATTTCCCCTAATTACATGATCATGACTTTTTTTTGCAGTTTCTTCTGTGGATCTTCTTTCTTCATTGACATCCTTCTAGTGATAGCTCATTCAAATGACTGAGTTGTCTCTGAGGAAGTCGAAAGTGATGAAGTATAACCATCAAGGTGTTTTTCCAATCACCTCAGTTACTTCTAATGTCGATGACATTAGGGATACAGAGATTGGAGATGTGGACATGGCTAAATTTATGGAAAGAACCAAGTCAAATAATCCCAGCTCTGCAATGAAGAAGATAATTGACAATAACATTCATTTGGTGTCATCTTTCCCAGTGGCAGCCCATAACATAGAGTTTGTTCTTCAGTGTGCTCAGTTTTATAACAAAGATACTAGGGCTGTGATGGATGCAAGTGGCAATGTGATAATTAGACTAGATCCTGAATTCATTGATAAGGTGTTTATGTTGCCTCCTGCTACAGAAGTGATAAAACTAGATTTTGTTGAAGCACAAAAAGAGTATGACAAAAATCCTGAGAAGGCAAAGAAGGTAATTAATAATAAATGGCTCAAAACTTCAAGATCAAACTTGTCGAGGTGGCTATAGAGTTTTCCTAGAAGTGACTTTATAGAAGAAGTTGGTGATCTGATAACTCTTCTCAGTAGGATAAGGAGATTGGCTTCTTCCTAACTGTTTCACGAGTGGATGTACCCTTTCATCAAGGTAATACTCCAAGGCAAACAAGCCATCTTCTGGGGTGAGAAAATCAGCAATGCTCTACATGAGCAATTGACAAAGGTATCTACTACTTTCAAGTTTTACATGACTTCTTATCTGGTGTATATAGCAGCCTCCATGAGAATCTTTCTAGGTCTAACATCAGTAAGTGATATGAGAGTAATTCCTGTGTATCAATTCTACTCTCAATTAACATTGAAGGGTTCTATTCATCATTTTAGGAGAGTAAATGATGCTTTCTTTGCATTATTCTTGTGTCTTTTTGACCCTCAACTAGAACAAAGAAGAGGTCAGATGAGGCTTGGACAGTGGTAAATGATTTTGGATGCGTGTTCTTATAGTTTCCTTCTTTCTCATATCTGAGGGTTGGCTTTTTCCAAGGTCATCCTTATATGCTGCCAGGGTTTCCCTTAGAGAAATTGGTCTTAATGGAATTATGTAGACAATGATCATCGTACATAATAAACAAATGGAGCTCAAGACGCCTGGTTTTAGGTTCTCAATATTAACTGCTGCAAAGGCTAGGGCCATGGAAACTGAGATGCAGCTTGTAACCATGAAGCAATTCAAGAGAAGGCCAAAGTTTGACTATAGGGGCATGAAAGACAAAATCAAGAGGAAAACCTAGTTCCATGAACCTATGGTTGAGGATGTCTAGGTAGATTTGAGGACAGAAGAAGATGTCAGAAAGTTGGACTATAGCAGGTTGTCTCTTGAGCTGATTGAATATCTGGGACTTGCTGATACTCCTGAAGACCTAGTGGATGATGGAGAGTTGATAGATGACAGATATAACACTGAACAAGTTGCTATCTCTCCTCTCCCTCCAATCCAATGGTCTCAAAAAGTGTTGACCTCACTGAGGAAATGATTTGAGCCTATATTGGCTAACACCAATAAGTGGCTAGAGGATAAGGGAATTACTTTGAAAGAATTCCTTACAGGATCAGAGACTAAGATCCAAGAGCAAACAGGTAAAAAGGTGGAGAATAGGATGAAGAATAAGAGTGATGTTGCCTCTTATTCCAAAACACATAAGCCTAGAATCAAGTTTGTGACGAAGAAATCAAAGACTGTGGAGAAAGAGTCTAAAATAGAAGATATGGAAGTTAAGAAATAGAACACTGAGGAGCCAGCCACTAAGGAAATGGAGGTTGAAGACAGACCTATAGATCAACAAGAAGAGGAAGTTTTGTCTCCACAGGAGAATGTACAACAAGAAACATGAGTCTCTTCTCCCTTGCCTGACACACCTATTGCAGTTCCTTTATCTGTTTCCCCTATTGATATTCCCTCTTCTGAATCTTCCTCCCCTTCCAAAATAATTTTTGACAATCCTCAAAATACTTTTGAAGATGTTCACCGTTCCTCAGGGTCTATTCCTAGTTTGTCCTCCTCATCTTTTGATATTGGGGATGCTTCTATTTTTGATCACTTTGTAATGAATACCGAATAGGTATCTAATGTAAATGTAACAGGTGCAATTTTTACTAACACTCCACCTATTGTTTCCACTACCAGTGCAAGTGCAGTTCCGGTGACACCAACAATGGGGACAGACCCTAATGTGAGTACTTTTGTGCTTCCACCATGGTTGTCATCTTATACACCAAAAAGGAAGAAATAAGCCATCTCCCCAAATGACTTTGATTTTAGTAAGTTGGTGCCTGCAAAAGCCAATACCACAAAGAAGCCAAAGATTCTTTCAAGAATGCTTGGGGACAAGGGACATAAATTTCTTGAGATTGCAAGACCTTCGTAGGATGCAACCATGGAAAATTTTGATATGACTGACTACTCTATCTCTTGAGTTGAATTAGGCAAGATAACTCATGAAAGTGCCAAGACTGACATGTAGTTAACTATGGATATTCTGATTCAGAAATTTGACAAAGAGAAAGAAATGAAAGATCACTACAAAGCAATGGTTGAATAGTTGATTGCAGTAGTGAGGAAAATCACTTTGAATTCAGAAGCAGTAACCCCCGAGGCTGTTTCTGTAGAAGACCCTATTATCCAAAAA
Organism: Cunninghamia lanceolata; assembly: GCA_027924645.1. Taxonomy (NCBI): domain Eukaryota; kingdom Viridiplantae; phylum Streptophyta; class Pinopsida; order Cupressales; family Cupressaceae; genus Cunninghamia; species Cunninghamia lanceolata. The sequence continues at coordinate 2,886,216 of BSBN01001135.1, read as the reverse complement.
GTAGATAAGACTCACCTCAAGGGAAGAGTACTTGAAGAATATCTAGAAAGGATGTGTAGCCAAGGAATCTCTCTGCTTACAGAGCTATCTAATAAAATAGATAAAATGGAGAAAATAAGAGCCGAACTTGATGATCTCATTGATGTTATTTCTCAAGATATTGAGCGCATAGAAAAGAATCATGATAAATGGGTAGAGATGAGAAAACTAAAAATAAGCACTCTAATATCAGTTGGTGTCATTCTTAATAGGGATTCTTATATAGAGACCAAAGAGGCATTGACATATAGGAGCCATGTACTAAATGATTTGATCAATGACCTCCAAGCTACAAGGAAACTCAGTGAACAGAGTGATGTTAGTCTTTTGCATAAATTGGAAGAGCTGCCTTGCAAGCTTGTGTCACAGGATAACCAATTTCTCTCTACAGAAGAAATGGTTTGGGAATTTGAAGATATGTTCCAGAAAGAGTTTAAGGATAAAACATTTTCAATGGCCTCCGTGGACAATATTCTTGACAATCAGTTAACTTTGGATAATTTGAAAACCAAGTTAACTAGTCATGCAAAATCAGTCATCACAGTCAGAGATGCGATAGTTAGAGCCAAGATTATTTTTAGGAACATGGTTAGTCCAGACAGTATTGGGATGCAAGCAGTGTTCATTATGCATGATGGTCATATGAAGAAAGATGACAATACAAGTTGAAGTAGTTTTTTTCCCTTAGTTTATTTACTATTTTTTAGATGTACTTTTGAAACAATTTTGGACATATTTACATGTACTTTTTTCATATGTAATTACATGTAAAAACATAGGAAGTCCCAAATCAAAAAGGACTCCTTTGTTGAATAAGTCAAAGTAGTTGTAAATTTCCTATTTTTGCTCTAGGGTCCTCCCTATAAATAAAGAGGGCCCCTATTGTAAATTGGATCTTTTAGTTATTGAAGTGAAACTCTGCCAAATTGAAGAGCATTTTGAGACTTTGTGTTCAAATTGTAAATCAAATTTTATCAAGTGAATAAGAAAGCAAGTGATTGTTCAATCTTTGTGTTGAAATAACTTTTGGCGTATTGGAAATTGTTCTTATTTCCTTTTCCTAATACTATCTTATCTATTTGATCAAATAGTAGTGTGAGTGTGAATAATTTGGGAGATGTTCTAAAGTTGATTGTGGAGACTTTGTGCTACAACAATTATCTTTAGTTTGTGATTTTATGTTTTGAAGTGAAAGATATTGGAAAGGATTCGAACTACTATTATCTTTTGTGATCATATATTTTGTCATAGTTTTTAGTGAAGACTTTGGGCTGCACCTTATTTTACTTGGTTTTAAGTTATAAATCAGCAAAAGAAGCAATGATAGACTTTGTGCTCTCGTGGGTTTCTTGGTTATTCAAATTTGTATTGAGAAAGTGCTCTTTCATTTTGTAAACATCATTTCTGAAAAAAGAGAAATGAATGATATGATCTCACCCCTAAATTAGTATTTAGTTTAAAGTAGTTTGTGATAGTTGATAGGAAACCTCCCCTTGCTGAGAGGAGAGATTTATCTCATTACACTGTGGTCGATATAACCATTTTGCCTTCAGTTAGTTGAAGACAAAATATTCACCCAACATGATTGACAATGGATTGACTCTTAATGTTTGTGGTATAAGATCAAGATTGACACATCTTTAATCAAACCAGATAGACTCAACATTCGTGGCTTTGGTAATGTTGGAAGATAATCTATAGGAACTATAACTTTACCTGTACAGGTTGGACCTGTGACATTGTCTACCCTCATTCATGTCATGCCTGGTCATTATCATACAATATGATTCTTGGTAGACCATGGATTCATACCTTGGAGGCAATTCCATCTACCCTTCATCAATAAATCTAGTTTATTTATGCAAATAGACTTCACTCTATTGAAGTTGATCCTAGACCAGATAGTTGTTTACAAATTAAAATGCAAAAACAATTTGTTAATCATAAGATTTTAAATAATTTGAAAGTTGATTCATCAATCCCTCTTGCCATAGAAAATGTTATGCAAGATCCTAAACAATCAAATGTATTCCTTGGTGATGATTGAGGATCATTAGATTTTACTTCTACATCTAAGGGAGAATATAAACTTAACAACTCTAATCCTAAAATGTCAAATGTTGCATCGATTTCATCAAAGAAATCTGTGAAGATACCTAAAGAACCTAAAATTTATTTATTGACAAACAGACACAATACTCTTACTTACACTACAGACTATGAGACTTATGAGGCTCCACCTTTTGACTCCTTCTTGGCATTGGTAGTGTTGGCATAGATGTCAAATAGGTACTTTCAGGTTTGTGGACAATTTGGCATAAACAAAGGTCTATTGTTGTTGAGCATCTGTTGATGGTTGGTCATGGGTGTTTATTGCATGGATCTCATCCTACTTCATTAGTCCTACCTAAATGCTTCTAAGAGTCTAAGGTCATAACACTTCCATACAAGCTCAATGGTGACAACACTTAAGTGGTCCTTAATCTTCACACTCCTAGATATTGAGAAGTATTAATGTGATATGTTGCATTTGATTTAAATTGAAAGGTTATAGTTGATATTTGATTAAATTTGAGGTGATAAAATGCATATCATATGTGAAGGATTATGAAATGTTTAAGTGGTTGACTTGCTCAGCAAGTCTCGGGATTATGGAATAGGTAAAAGTTACAATCTTATGATAAAAAGTTACCAGCCTATTTAGGGCAAACTGAGGCAGTCGGTAATAGGAGTATATTGTGGAAAAAGTTTGTTTTATTATTCATTTTCCAATGTATGAAGCTTGGTGTATTCGGAGATGTCGACCTAGGGTTTGAATGCTAATGAGTATGCTGAATATTCTAGATTTGACAAAGCTCAACTAAGTGTGAGCAGTAAAAAAATGAAAGGAGCTCAGGCAGTTATGTTGGTCACCACAACTCAAGGGCACAACATAGAATTTGGTGATTTGTTTGTTATGACCAGGTGTTATCTATCCTTTTTGGGTTACGGTGTTCTAGTTTGGTTGTGAAATGGGTCGTCAAGGAAAAGATTATTTTTGTTATACTTTTATGCATATGTGGTTAGGGTTTGGTAAATGTGAACAGTTTGAAGATTTTCATTAAACACTTGTACAAATGTGGTCAGAGTTTGTAATATCTACAATACCCATATATAGGTTACGAGGTTTTTGTTAAGGTGATTAATGACTATTTTTACACACACATATCTCTCCTAAAATGACTACATTCAACCTCTTTACCATGACAGTTATTGACCAAAATGAAAACTGTTACAAGCAGTTTAAGAAAAACAATTACCTATATAAACTAGTTGATGAAAGGAAAAAGGAAATTTTGAGACAGTATAAAATGAAAAACACTTTGTTGAGATGTAGATAATACTATACTTTCTTGCAATATCATTGAGATAGCAACACCATCTTAATGCAAAATCATTCTTGAATTGTTAAGTTGTATGTGCACATTTTATGATTTGTGATTCTTGAGTCTCAAATGAAATGAGACAGTCAAGATCTACTTTGTAATGAAACTTAGAAACCCTTTGTACTGAATTCTATATCTTCATTTTATCATTGAGACTTTATTATGCCAGTGGGGCAGTGAAATAAGTTAGTGAGACATGAAATGCCATTGAGGTAGTTGTAAACAAAATACCAGTGAGGTAGTTAAAAAAGTCAGTGAGACAAAAATTTAGTGAGGCACAAAAAGGTCAGTGAGGCACAAAAAGCTAGTGAGGCACAAAAAGCTAGTGAGGCTCTGTAAACAATGAGTTTTTGATTAAGCCAGTGAGGCAATTTCTGAGTGGTTTTTCATCCCTATGAGGGTTTTCCACTCATGAAAATCATTGTGTCATGGTCTCACTTGATGTGTGGTTACTTGGTCTTCATACTCAAACATTCAGTCTTGGTTATCTTTTTGTGTTTGAATTCCTATTTTGATCAAGTTTGCTTAGTTAATTATTTGCTGTCAATATTTGAGCTTTCAAATAATCTCATCATATTTGAGCATTCAGTCTTGGTTTTCATTTAGTATTTGAATTTGATTAAGTTTGCTAAATTGATTAGTTGTTGTCAGAATCATCATGTCATGTATACAAATTTGAAAAGAAGTAATTGAATTTTTTTATTACAACACTGATTCACCCCCCTCTCAGTGTTGTCCATACTCCAACAAGTAGTATCAGAGCATAGGTTCATTATAGAAGTCTAACAGGCTTGGGTAGGTCCTGATAGTGGCGTACCATGGGAAAGTGTAAAAGAAATAGAGAAAAGAAAGATGCCAAACAAAGAGAGGTTGTAAAACAAGCTCCGATCAAGTCAAACAATGAGTTGTTGCATGAGTCACCCCTAAAAGTTGACATAATTTGTGATAAAGAAGATGATTTTGTTGTTGAAATTGATGATGAAGAAAGAGATCTTTATGTGGATGAAGATGACTATGAATGGGACTATGATGAACAGGAATTCAAGGTTGATATAGAAGGTGAACTATTGTGTGCCTTGGATGAAATCAAGCAACTCAATAAAGAAAACTGAAGATTAGAAGACCAACTTCAACAAGAAGAAGACTCCAAGAAAAAGGTACTTGTTGATCTTGCAAAAGTTTCTTTAGAACTTGAAGAGGCAAGAAATTTGATTGTAGATTTAAGAGGTCAAGTTGAAGATTCAAATAAGCTAATTATTAGCCTAAATATAGAAATAGAAGAAGCCAAAAGAGTTGTTGATTTTACAAAATCTGATCTTGAAGTTAAAACTAGTGAATGTGTAAAACTAGAATCAGAAATAGTCTCTTTGAGAAAGGAGTTAGAAAAGTCTTCCTCTAAATTGCACAATAGTCTTCAGTTTGAAAAGAGTATTGGTTGCTTGAATGCCATATTGAGTAAGTAGAAACATCACAAGGATATTACTAGTTTAGGATTTGTTGAAGGATAGAGTTCTTGAGTCAGAAAAACACCAAGAACGAAGATAGATTTAAATTATCACGTTGTTGTCCCTAAGACTGAAGAAAAGAAGAAATCAGAAATTAAGACTACTGATAGTACATAGTTCAAGGAATTCAATAGAGGAAGAAGTATAGAAAATAGGCTCTCAAGACCTCCACCTATCAGATAACACCGTTCAATGAGGTACAACTCTTCTTAGTTTCATGGTTATTGCTATTCTTTCCATGTTTATGGTCATAGAGATAGAGATTATAAAACTCATTCAAGAAATGGTTTTGGATGAAATAAGAATAAGAGTTCTTATAGTTTGTCAAATTAGGGCTATAATAGTGTTTGTTATAATTGTAATAATGTTGGTCACCTAGCAAGAAATTGTTGGTTGTATGAAAGACATGATCATGTAAGGAATGTCAATAAAAGGTCTCACAAAATGCCTAGAAGAAACTATCTTTCCTTTGGTCAAGGCTACAATATTTTATGCTATAGATGTCATAAGATTGGACATATTGCACAATATTGTAGGAGTGATTTAAAGAAATTAGTTAGTCATCCCAAGAAGACAAGCATTCAGAAGGTTTGGAGAAGAAAGCAAAATCAGGAGAAGGATGAGTCTAATCTTGTGCATACTGCACAAGTGACATCTATAAGTGCATAAAAAGGAGCATGAGGATAGGGGGAGGTGCTTATAGTTTTATCATACAAACCCTATAGTTAGTAGAAAAGAAGTTGTCTTTGTAGTGTTTTGGTGTTCTAATGTTGGTAATAGTTCTAGTTTTTTGAAGACTACTATCTTGCTTGATCTTTGGTAATAGTGAACTTGAATGCTCTACATGCAAACAATGCTTTAATGATGTTCAGGACTAAGTTTGTACTAATGCTCAATTGATTTGATACATAACTCACTGAGGAGTTTCATGCATCATAAATGTTAGACTATGTTTAAACATTTATCTAAACTTGAACAGTGAGGTTGGTGTTTTTGATGCACAGTGATATTCTTCATACCTTTTGGATTGTATTCTTTCTACTCATTATGGTAGAGTAAATATATCTTCTACTTGATGGCTTGCATAGTTTATTGACAGTGCATATTGCATATTTATTCGATAGTCTTTGACATCTCTTAGACAGTCATTGTGACTGTGGCATTCATTTGGACTGTAGTCTTTGATTGTGTTGAAAATAGTTGGAACCTTGTTGACAATCTTAACTTCAACTATTTTATATTTGTGAGTGCCTTAAGGATGAATTTCATTGGAACGATGATTGTCTACAGTGCTCCATTGGATGGGTATGAGTATTCTTTTATCTTTATCCTTGATAGATTGACTGAATATTCCTTGATGAGATAGAGTCAAATGGTGTAAATCTTTGACATATATAGTGCAAAGGCAATATATGTTTTTGTTGATAGTTTGTAGTAGCTTCTTATTTGACATTGATGTAAGATATAGAAGGATAGACAAGGACAACAAGACAATTATAACTTGACAGTGTATAGGACAACATGATCTTTGATGTTACTTTGACCTTTGATGCTAATCATTCAAAGTGATTAATGTACAGATTCAAGTGAGTAGTTTCCATCTCTTAAACACCCTTTGCAAGTGATATCATTGTCAGTATTAATGATGGAGTGGTTAAAATGCTATCCATAATATTGATTGAAAGTGATAGTTTGTTGTTGATACACCATTGTCCTGCTGGTAGGGTATGGTTGGTTCATTCTTGATACTAAATACTCTTGATGATGCACTCTCAATTCTTATCACAATACATGCTTTTTGTTTATACATTTTTCCTGCATCAGTGGTAATGGTGGGCTATACTTGATGATAATGAAAAGTGGCTTTGTACTTGTATAGATAGCACATACATAATTTGATTTTGATAGTGAGACAACATAGTTGCTTGTGGTGAATGTTTTTGAGGACAATTGATGACTTGTGTTTCATACTTGATGCTACTTGATAGTTGCACAAAATGGATTATTGCTAGATGATTGAAACCTTGTCTTTGTTATCATCTTGGTTCTTGAGTAAGAGATAATAATATCATGACATGTGTGCCCTTAATGCATAAGTTTAGTAGTGATAACTGACTGCAATTGTGAGCAGTTGTTGGAGCATTATTTTTATGACAAGGACAAGTTATTAATTTCATTTATGAAAGGTGTACTCTAGGGGACAACATATTAAAATGTGTGATGTTAGTGTCTTGACAAACAGAGATCCCATCATTGTTGTTTTTCGATATTGTGATGTTGTGGCAGTCCTAGTGAAGTTTTGTTACTAATATTTGTTGCAGGGACAATAGTACTGATATGCTCAATTATGATCTTCCCTCTTTAAGGTCTATTTGCTTTGATTCCACAGTGCTGGTACCATGTTACCTTGATCCAAGTTACTATCAATAATGATACTTCAGTGCCTGTGTAGTTTCATGACAAGCCTTCACAGAGTCATATGATTTTATTCTCAGTGGTATTTCTACGATCTTATGGGTTAAGACTATTTCTCAAATCAAGTTCATGTAGTACTTTGCTAGGAGTTTAATAGGAGTTCTTGGATTACTTGGTTGAACTGGTTGAATGGAGCATTATTTTATTCCTATGTCATTATTATTCTAAGGGGGAGCAGATAATTTTTTTTGGTTACATGGTTTTAGGGGGAGCTTCTAAGCCTATTCTTTATCCTTGATGTTTTTAGCTTCTGTTGACATGCTCACTGTGTATGTATGATGCATTAATGTGGCAAGTGATAAACAACCTTCACCTATTGTTTCAATTTGTGATCTCTTTTCATGATATTGCAACATGGGTTTACAGTGACAGTTGGCATGGTAGTGTTTGGTGATTTATGGTTTGATAGCATTTTAAAGTCATTATTTGATAGCTTTGATATTCTCCTTGTGGTATGATAGTTGGATGTTTCATGTAACAGTCCTTTATGAAGAGTATTTGGTATATACACAGGTTCACAGTTCTTAGATGTTGTATATTTCTTTGGTATCTAATTTTTTGCTACCTTCAGTTGATTTTGTTGATGGTTACATTCTTGGTACACTACTGACACCTTGTTGTTAGAAATGGTAATGCTTCTATTGATGATTTGATAGCTATATGAGGATAGTGGCAGTATAATATAGTTGATCTTCCTTCACTGTGATGTTCAAATTTCATGTTGCTCATAATAGTTATTCAAGGTTGTCAATCTATTTACTTTACTATGCATGCTTCATTTCAGTTATGATGCTAAGTCACAGGTTCAACATTTTGTATACTTCATTTGTTCTAGATTCAACTTTTCAGATTATTCCTAGTTTTAATGCTTTCTATTCAATGATGTTATAGTCATTACAGTATAGTCATGTTGTTCATTTACTCATTCATTCATGCACTGTACTTATCATTGGAAAGTGAAAGGATGTTTGAGTTATTTGGATGAGTTATCAGTTTGCAAGAAGGGGATAGTGGTTAGTTTTTGGTGACAGTATGGAGTTTGGGATTATTGGCATTTTCACAGTGTGTTCATGTTGCATTCATCTTATAATGATGATGGATTGTCTCTTCTATTAGTTTATGGATTCATTCTAAAAATGGTTATAGTGTACTGATACTTGTTGGACATCATTTATCTTACCTCAAATCTTCATCTTTTTGTCTAAATAGTGGACAGGTGATTTTGTGTTACTCAAACTTTGTCTGTTGGTACTTATTTTTTTTATGTTGGGGTTTCTCATGATACATTGATCCAAGTGACATTTGTTGGCATTTCAAATGCTATCCTGACAATTGCTTTTTCTCTTTATACCAATTTTTCATTGTCAGATTGTTATTCCTAATCTTGAGCAGGTGGTTAGTTTCTTTTCTCTCTTTGGCATTGTTGTCAAAAGGGGGAGAAGTTATGGTAAATTTAGTTGGGGTTGGAAGGACAGTGTTGTCCATTTCAAATAATTCAAAGTGTTGATAGTGTTGTCCATTTCAAATAATTCAGAGTGTTGGTCATGCACTTATGACATTGTTATTGCTAAGCATATAAGGTTGGTTTCAAATTCTATGGCAATGTGTTTGACATCAATGCCAAAGGGGGAGTTTGTTGACTCCTTGTTGGCATTGGCAGTGTTGGCATAGATGTCAAACATGTACTTTTAGGTCTGTGGACAATTTGGCATAAACAAAGGTATATTGTTGTTGAGCATTTGTTGATGGTTGGTCATTGGTGTTTATTGCATGGATCTCATCCTACTTCATTAGTCCTACCTAAATTCTTCTAAGAGTCTAAGGTCATAACACTTCAATACAAACTCAATGGTGACAACACTTAAGTGGTCCCTAATCTTCACACTACTAGATATTGAGAAGTGTTAATGTGATATGTTGTATTTGATTTAAATTGAAGGGTTATAGCTGACATTTGATTAAATTTGAGGTGATAAAATGCATATCATATGTGAAGGATTATGAAATGTTTAAGTGGTTAACTTGCTCAGCAAGTCTCAGGATTATGAAATAGGTAAAAGTTACAATATTATGACAAAAAGTTACCAGCCTGTTTAGGGTAAACTGAGGTAGTTGGTAATAGGAGTATATTGTGGAAGAAGTTTGTTTTATTGTTCATTTTTTAATGTATGAAGCTTGGTGCATTCAAAGATGTCAACCTAGGTTTGAATGTTAATGAGTATGCTAAATATTATAGATATGACAAATCTCAACTAAGTGTGAGTACTAAAAGAAAGAAAGGAGCTTAGGCAGTTATGTTGGTCGCCACAACTCAAGGGCACAACACAAGATTTGGTGATTTGTCCGTTATGACCAAGTGTTATCTATCCTTTTGGGTTATGATGTTCTAGTTTGGTTATGAAATGGTTCATTAAGGAAAAGATTATTTTTGTTATACTTTTATGTAGATGTGGTTAGGGTTTGGTAAATGTGAACAATTTGAAGATTTTCATTAAACCCTTGTACAAATGTGGTCAGAGTTTGTAATATGTGCAATACCCATATACAGGTTACAAGGTTTTTGTTAAGGTGATTAATGACTATTTTTACACACATAGGTCTCTCCTAAAATGACTATGTTCAACCTCTTTACCATGATAGTTATTGACCAAAATGAAAACTGTTACATGCAGTTTAAGAAAAATAGTTACATGTATAAACTGTTTGATGAAAGAAAAAAGGAAATTTTGAGACAGTATAAAGTGACAAATACTTTTTTGAGATGTATATGATACTGTACTTTCTTGCAATATCATTGAGAAGCAACACTGTGTCTTAATGCAAAATCATTCTTGAATTGTTAAGTTGTATGTGCATATTTTGTGATTTGTGATTCTTGATTCTCAACTGAAATGAGACAATCAAGATCTACTTTGTAGTGAAACAAAGAAACCCTCTATACTGAATTCTATATCTTCATTTTATCTTTGAGAAGTTATTATGCCAGTGGGGTAGTGAAATAATTCAGTGAGACATGAAATGCTAGTGAGGCAGTTGTAAACAAAATGCCAGTGAGGTAGTTAAATAAGTCAGTGAGACACAAAAATCTAGTGAGGCACAAAAAGGCCAATGAGGTACAAAAAGCCAGTGAGGCACAAAAAGCCAGTGAGGCATAAAAAGCCAGTGAGGCTCTGTAAATAGTGAGTTTTTGATTAATCCATTGAGGCAATTTCTAAGTGGTTTTTCATCCCTATGAGGGTTTTCCACTCATTAAAATCATTGTGTCATGGTCTCACTTGATGTGTGGTTTACTTGGTCTTCATACTCAAACATTCAGTCTTGGTTATCTTTCTGTGTTTGAATTCCTACTTTGATCAAGTTTGCTTAGTTAATTATTTGTTGTCAATATTTGAGCTTTCAAATAATCTCATCATATTTGAGCATTCAGTCTTGGTTGTCATTCAGTATTTGAATTTGATTAAGTTTTTTAAATTGATTAGTTGTTGTCAGAATCATCATGTCATGTATACAAATTTGAAGAGAAGTAATTGAATTTTTTTATTACAACACTGATTCACCCCCTCTCAGTGTTGTTCGTACTCCAACACCACCTTCATCTAGGGAGATGGCTTCTCTTTATGGTCAAGGATTTCAAATCCTTTATAAGGATTGTGACTACATAGGCAATGGTTGCGGTATAAATCAACAAGGAATTCAAGTACCTATAGAGGCTACTTCACATAATTACTTGAATGGCATTGGATATAATCCTTTTAACACAACCAAAGCCTGCATACATCCTAATCTTAATGTTACCACAATATCAACACTTAATTTGATATATCCTAACAGGATAGACATAAATTTTCTTCCAAGAGATATCTTTTTGGATACCTTTTCAATGGATGAAGCAATAATCAAATTCATGGGAGCTTATGACAATGTTCCCCATTATCATCATAAACTTGGATTACCTTATTGTTTAAATTCCAATGCATATTTTGGAAAATCCACTTGTTTGGTAAATGCTACCTTAAAAAAAGTGCTTTGCTTAATGGAAATACTATTGATGTCTTTATGAAGAAAGATAATCCTAAAAAGATTATTCCTAAAGGTGATTGTTTAATTACAAAAGAAAAAGAAGATATGACAAACTTTTACATGAGTTTTCAGAATTATTTTCTTGCAGTTATTCAGATATGCCTGACATTGATCCTAAGATTGTAACACATAATATTGTATTACAACCTGATGCTAAGCCGTTTAAACAAAAGAATTGTAAAATGAATCCTAAGGTCACATTATTAGTCAAGGCTGAGATAGAAAAGCTTCTACAAGTTGGTTTTATCTACCCTATTGATTATTCACCTTGGATCTCAAATATTGTGGTCGCTGCTAAATCTAATAACCGTATTCGGATGTGCACTAATTTTAAGGATTTAAATCTTGCTTCTTTGAAAGATAATTTTCCTCTTCTAAATATTGATATGATTGTTGATTCAATTGCTGACCATGAATTACTTTCCTTCATGGATGGTTTTTCGAGTTATAATCAAATCTTTATAAATCCTCAAGATCAGTATAAGACAACTATTATCACCCCATGGGGAACATTTTGTAGGGTAGTCATGTCATTTGGATTAAATAATGCTAGAGAAACTTACCAATGGGCTATGACTCTTATCTTTCATGATTACATGCATAACATCTTAGAGGATTATGTCGATGATATTCTTGCAAAGTTTGTTCGTTGCTAGGATCATGTCACAATCCTCTGTCAAATATTTGAGCGAATACATAAATATAACATGTGCTTAAATCCCCATAAATGTGTCTTTGGTGTAGATAGTGGTAAATTGTTGGGATTTATAGTTTCAAATTGTGGCATTGAAGTAGACACAAATAAAATTGATGCGATTGCTAACATGCCACCACCTAAAAACATAGCTCAACTTTGTAGTTTACAAAGGAAGATTCATGACATTCATCGATTTATCTCACAAATCATGGATAGGACTCACCCTTTCACTCAACTACTGAAGAAATAATCAAATTCCAATGGAATTCTAATTGTCAAAAATCTTTTGAAGACTTAAAAACTTATTTAGCTAAACCTCCTATTTTATAGCCTGCCACCACATGTAGGCCTTTTCTTCTTTACAAATCAAAATTTGTTAATGCTCTTGTAGCTTTGTTTTCACAACATGATGATGAAGGCAAATAATGGGTTGTATACTATATAAGCCTAACTTTGATCGATTATGAGGTGCGATATACTATTATCAAGAAGTAGTGCTTAGCTCTTGTATTTGCAACACAAAAGCTCATGCGTTATCTCTTAAACGTTGAAGTTCATGTCATGGTAAAATCTGATCCTTTGAAATATCTCTTTGCTAAAATAGATCTTTCAGATTGCCTCACTAAGTGGGTTATGTTGTTAACAAAATTTAATCTCAAGTTTATTTCTCAAAAAGTGATAAAAGGACAAGCTTTAACTGACCATTTTGATGAAGCACCTTCACCTTTTTTCATCCAAAGTATGGAAACCTTTCATGATAATCATATTCTAACTATAACTATAGATGATAAATGGGAATTGTATTTTGATGGTTCATGATGTAGAACTGGCTCAGGTGCTAGTATCATACTAGTACCTCCCTCTAGTAAGCCGATCCCTCTTTCTTACCATCTGAACTTCTCATGTTCAAACAACATTGCTGAGTATGAAGCTCTTGTTGCAGGACTTCGTGCTGCTTTGGCTATCAACATTAAAAACATCACCAGCTATGGTGATTCACAATTAATTGTAAGATAGATTATTGGATCCTATCAAGCTAAACAAGACAAATTATCTCAATACTGTAATCTTGCCTTACCTTTAATTAGACAATTCTCCTCTTACACAACTGACACAATTATGAGAAAAGATAATTGACATGCAGATGTAATGGCAAGTGTAGCTTCTCTTATATCCCATGATGATTCCCCTGAAGATTATAAATTCATCATTCACAATATCAAATCACCAACCATAGACAAGGTCACACCTTTAGATACTGACCTTTTTGTAACAAAAACTTTGATGAATGGTACTCCCATATATTTCATTATTTGTGTGATGGTACTATTCCAAATTGAACATCTAAAAACACTCAAGTTCACTTACGTAAACTTGCAACACATTATATCATCCTATCTAATGTTTTGTATAGACGAAGCTGTAATGGTGTTCTTCTTTGATGTATTAACAATTTGGAGATCTTGATTGCTTTAGAAGAAGCTCACTACGGTACTTGTGGGGGGCACTTCGAAGGAAAATATTTAGTACAAAAGTTATTACATAGAGGGTTCTATTGGCAATGCATGGAACAAGATTCCTTTGCTTATGTCAAGAAATGCCCACAATGTCAACAACACAAGAATCTAATCTGAGCACCTACCCAGGAACTTCAAGCCCAAGTCTTACCTTGGCCATTTTCCATATGGGGCTTGGATTTGATTGGCAAAATTTCTCCACCCTCCTCTCAAGGACATAGTTTCATCATCACTGCTATTGATTATTTAACAAAGTGGGTCGATTACGATCCATGATGGCTGAGGCTATATGTTGTTTCAGACAAGATAACATAATATCTTGATTTGGTATACCTTCCTCCTTGGTTTCTGATAATGGTACACCATTTAAGAATAAGGACATGAAGAAACTCCTTGAAAAATATCATATTCAATATCATTTCTCTACGCCATATTATCCTCAATTAAATGGCCAAGCAAAAGTTTCAAACAAAGTTATTGGGCAAATTATATGGAAAACTATTAATAAACATCAAAAAGACTAGCATACTCAACTCTCCTACACATTATGGGCCTATAGAACAAGTGTTCGTACGGCTACAGGAACTACCCTATATAACCTTGTATATGGCGCTGATGCGATAATGCCTTTAGAGATAGAAATTCCTTCATTACAAGTTTCCCTAAAGGACATCCTCGATGACGACATGGAATGAGAGAAGAGATTACAAGAACTTGAGATTCTCAATGAAAAGTGTATGAATGCTCTCGAACACCTTAAGGCACATCAGAAAAGCATCCAATGATCATATAATGAATGTGTCATACATCGTTCATTCAACATTGGAGACTTGGTATTATATGGGAATTCATGTAATGTGAATGCACTCCCTGGTGAAAAAGGAAATTCAACCCTAATTAGCTCAGACCATATGTTATTACTGAAGCTTATGGATCAAGAGCATATAAATTAGCTGATGAATAGGGTATGTTGCTTAAAGAACCTATTAATGCTATGCATTTAAGAAAATTCTATGCTTAGGATTCCATGTTAGAGGTTATTTCATAAAGCAAATTTGTTAGTTTAGTTTCAATTTTGACAAGATAGAGTATTTTGTCTTAATTCCTTTCACATACAATCCTTTTTCAATTAATTATTGTTGCATCTAGTCAAAACATGTTTTATTAAGATCACATTTGCATTAATTGAAAATAGCATATTATTTTCTGTCATGTGTAAAATTCTTTAATCATTGTTGTATTTACTAAACATTCTACAACGATTGATTAGACTAAATCACAATGGCCTAAATACATTTTTCACATGATCATCAAAAACTATCACTTGTTGCATTTCATAAATAACATGTGATACATTAATAACATCATAGCATTCATAGAAAAGTAATATATGCATATACAAGAGTTCTAACATACACATCAAAATTGACTATCCTGTACATCAAAATGGGATGTCGTAATACAGTACATAAGATATCTATCACATCACTGAACCTCGGTCACTAGACCCCTAAGAACTTGGTGGTGTTCATGTGATAGAGGGCTTCCCATGAGTGGCGACGGACTGCAAATGACTCCTAGAGACACTCCACAACCATATACCCCTAAGCTCACCTCTAAACCCCATCACCTTGCCTTATGACTCCATGTATAACTGGTGGAATCGGTCTCTTTGACTGCACTCTCTCTTGGTCTGATAGTGCTCTATCTCTCTCTGACTGAGCCCTGTCCCTATCAGCTCTCACGTGATCCAACTCAGAGCATAGGATCTAAGTCATGACAAGACCCATCTCGGATGGAGGTAGTGCCATAGCCTGATCCCACTGTGCTCGAAGCTCAGCCTTTGCATACTCTATTCTCTAGATCACCTGATCCCTCTCCTCTGTAGCATGATCTAAAGTGGACTCCATAGCCACTCTATATCTCATAAAAGTCATGAATATCTCCACATGCCAACCTACTAAGTGTTGTGGTGAGTACCCTTCCCGCACTTGTTGCTCTGCTACATTAGCTAGAACCATGCTGACTATGATATGACTCACAAAGTCTTGTCATCCCTATGTACCAACTGTAAAAAAAATGCAATAATCATGTCAATAACTCATCAAATACATATATATGCATGACATCATTAGAATGAATAAATAATCATCACAACAATATAATATCATCTCACCAAGATTGCCATCCTGCCATGTAGGATCTCAAACTGCTACTAGTATAACAAACTCTGTAGTCATCTTTGTAGCTAGGGTCATAGAGCTACTCATTTCCCCTCACTCGAGCTGACTCGATCTCCTCACACTAGTAGGGGCTGGACCATGAGCTCTTGACCTAGGCCTCTACTCAGTCTACTTATCGCTGTCCACCTCTTGTTGATCTCACCCTAGTCTCGCTCTGAAGACGTATTGTGCCAAGATATCCTCCTCCTCCTCATCATCAAGATCATAGTACCTAGTGAAATCACTCACATCATCCTCTATTCATGTGTCAACCCCATAACTCGTCCATGGTCGTGGATAGCCTGTAGGATGACCGACAGGGAAGATCAGACCAAGTTGTGTTGTCTCCCACCAGGTTGAGTAAGCTTGGGTAGTACCGATGTCATCTAAATTTGACACTAGTTCTACATCTGCTACTCCATCATCATCACTCTCACCAACCTCAACTATCATTGGCCGTGGCGTGGCATTCTCCTTGATTGCACTATGTACTGAGTGTGCATAGCTTAGATACATCCTAGGGACATCTTGACTGCATCCGAACTGTTGAGCAACTCTATCAAAGTAAAACCAAACAATGATGTGGTCTAGGCGACTCACTAATAGTCATTCTCACTACATCCTCGCTAGCTGACTATGTTGTTCCATACATGGCCTCTGGCTACAATATGGTCTCTAGATGATATCACTGCATCGAAGTCTATCAAACACCACTCTCCTATACAATAAATCACCATGACTCCAAAACCTAATGAGTTGGTATGCATGTGCATGTGGATGTGTCCACATTGGTTCTCTAGGAAATCCTATAGGCCACATGCACTTGATGTGCTCAAACATCCATACTTGTAATAAAGTACACACCATCAAGCCCTACGCCTCATAATGAACATACCACCCTAAGTCTCGGTAGAGGTGTGTAAGCACACTGCACCTCCACGCATAGATCATCCTCTACTCCTCCATCACCCTAATCATATGTATGAGGCCCCCTTGAAGGTGCATGCCCCATCCATCATGTGCAACTGCTAAGGTGATGGTCACAATCATGATGCGACGCACTAAAGGTATATCCATGCAGCCCTACTCCAACCATCAAAGTATGATATGTCCCCACCTAGCCGGAGTGACAACATGACCTAGGTAGTAAAGATGACTCTCTCAAGTATACTCTACCAAATTCTGCTCTACAATATGCATTGTCTATCCTCAAATTAGAAGTTGTAAGATATGGTACACATCCTCTAGTGTCACCTTCATCTTACCTGTGGGAAGATGGAATGTAGAATTATCCGCATTCCACCTCTCCATCAACACCATCAACATACTACAGTGAAATCTCATAGTGGGCATGATAAGTACCCACCACAGGCCTATCACCTACAAGAAGTCTCGATCCTCATCAGAGATACTACCCATTTGGCTCGGTAACATCGTCATGAGTTAGCCACATGTGTGCTCCCGCATCTCAGGGACGTCATGTACATAAAAAAAAATTCTAATCAATTTACATCACCAAATCATCAACAACCATCTAAATCATTCATTTATGCCGTCTCTGGGGCCCATGTCCTCTCTAGACTTGGGTGCCCTAGGAGGACCTAGGCACCCAGATGGGACTTAGGCACCCTGCCTAGACTTGGGTGCCCTAGTTCGGACCCCTTGTCCATATCATTCTGCATGCTACAAAAAATGATAAAAAAACACTAAAGCATGAAAGAGCTGTGATAGAAGTGAAGTTTAGAGCCCTACCTCTAGCTGGATCCACTTGTCTGTGACCCATGAATGAAGCACATCTATCCTCAGAAGTTGGTATGGGTGTCGAGTCAGCATGGTCAATCTCTTTCTCCTTCTCCTCTACAACAAGAAAGCAAGATTGAATAGTGAGAAAGTGAAAATTACCTTTACTTATAGTAAAAGGGTAAGAATTCATATCACTATCTAGGTGCAAAAGTCCACAACTTTACTAATTTGACCCTATCTTGGGTTGTAGAACTCAGATTTTTGCATCATCTATTGTGTTGGATTCTTCATTCCACCCTCCATATAACACAATGCTTAGTGCCTTGGTGTTGTTAACAAAAATGACCCTCATGAAGCATTTCTCATCATCTTTCCCTAAAATCTATGTGCAAAGATTACCACCTTGTTTCTCCTTTTCAGACTAAGTAAGAAGAAGCAAGGGGGGGCATATATCTCCCTTGATTTCCACCCTCATCACATCTCATCATTCAATCTGCTTAGTGTTTATGACTAACTTATTCATTTGCTGTTTGCAGGATGATTTGATTTGGATTATCTGATAAGTGTTCCTTTACAAGATGCAGTCTCTAACTTTGTGATCTTGCAGGATTATAGACTAGGGATTTCTTCCTCTTATGTGGAAACACTTCAAGTTCCTCTACAATATCCTTTTGGGTATCCTTTTCATGATTAAAGTATTTACTTTCCTTTAGTTGCATATGCACGTAGTATCATATGACCACTATAGTGGGGGCTAAATGTTATGTCAGAAATTGTACTCCTACATGGATTAGCACAATTTCACATAGTTTAGCTCCTCTCCTTTGGTGTCCTCTTGTCCTTTTTATTTTTGGACCTACCTAAACCCTGATTGACACATACCATATCAAGGAAATGTCGCATTTCAGAGCAATAACTGATAAAACCTGAAAACAAACCTTGGATTTCAGACATTCTAAACCCCCTTAAGCTAGACCTAAAATTGAAAATTACCTTTACTTATAGTAAAAGGGTAAGAATTCATATCACTATCCAGGTGCAAAAGTCCACAACTTTACTGATTTGACTCTATCTTGGGTTGTCGAACTTAGATTTTCACGTCGTCTATTGTGTTGGATTCTTCATTCCACCCTCCATATAACACAATGCTTAGTGCCTCAGTGTTGTTTGCAAAAATGACCCTCATGAAGCATTTCTCATCATCTTTCCCTAAAATTTGTGTGTGAAGATTACCACCTTGTTTCTCCTTTTTGGACTAAGCAAGAAGAAGCAAGGGGGGGCATATATCTCCCTTGATTTCCACCCTCATCATGTCTCATCATTCAATCCCCTTAGTGTTTATGACTGACTTATTCATTTGTTGTTTGCAGGATGATTTGATTTGGATTATTTGATAAGTGTTCCTTTACAAGATGCAGTCTCTAACTTTGTGATCTTGCAGGATTATAGACTAGGGACTTCTTCCTCTTATGTGGAAACACTTCAAGTTCCTCTACAATATCCTTTTGGGTATCCTTTTCATGATTAAAGTATTTACTTTCCTTTAGCTGCATATGCACATAGTATCATATGGCCACTAAAGTGGGGACTAAATGTTATGTCAGAAATTATACTCCTACATGGATTAACACAATTTCACATAGTTTAGGTCCTCTCCTTTGGTGTCCTCTTGTCCTTTTTATTTTTGGACCTACCTAAACCCTGATTGACACGTACCATATCAAGGAAATGTCGCATTTAAGAGCAATAACCAATAAAACCTGAAAACAAACCTTAGATTTTAGACATTTTGGACCCCCTTAAGCTAGACCTTAAGTGAAATTTGGGTCCTGGACTTGGGCGCTCATGCCCTAGTCCAGATCTAAATTTTTGGGTCTTGATTTTTGGTGGGGTGTCTTGTTCCATGCACCTTAGGATTTTGAATTCAAATTTTGGTTTTTGCGCAATGTCGGCATATTATTTTGAATGTTTGCATTTCTAAGGTTAGGTATTTAAATAGAATTGAAAATAATTTTATCACATACAATTCACATGCAAGCTTATTATGCCAAAATTCTACCATTGCTGCTATTGAAGATCTGCACTTTGTTGAAGCTCTTTGAAGTTATTGATATTTGCTATCATGGATATATTTGACAGAGATTAGGAATCAAGATCTTGATTCTATCTTTCTCTTCCTAGGGTTTTGTCAAGCCCTTTGTATGATTAGAAGAAGGGTTGAAGCCTCCAACTTGAGTTTTGGAATCCTCTGCAAATATGGCTGCCTCGCCTTCTTGTTCTACAAGTCTTCATCACTATCATCTCCTTGAGGTGAAGTTGTTATTGGTTCCTTGAGTGAAATATTGTGTGGATCTACCCTTGATGCTTGAGTCATTTAGGATCTTGCATTTATGCTTACACACTTGATTTCTGAGGACATGCATCTGCATACTTTATCATTGGCTATTGTTGAGGTAGAAATACCAAAGATGAGGTTTGACTAAGGCAAACTCCTATATAGCCACAACCATCCTTCTCCTCCTTTTGTATGTGTAGGTTACATTTGAAAAGATCCACCAGAAAGGAGTAAAGGAAGAATAGGTATTGTAGGTATAGTCCTCACAAAACTTTAAGCTTCATTATCAAAAAATTTCTAGACTACATGGTGGGCACCCTAGTCTAGCAGGGCTTCAAATCCTAGATCTAGAACCCTTTTTGGAGACTCTGATAACTGGTGCACAAAGTTTCATTATTAGAAAACTTTTGAGAGTATGGGGTGGGCACCCTAGTCTAACATGCCTCCAGTTTAACATGCCTCTAGTTTCTAGGTACACAGTCACTGACACCCCTGATCTGCATTTCTATAGTTTGTTTGATAGTATATGTGCTGGAAATCAGTCTATTTCATCATTCTTTACAATTAGGGTTTCATGTGATAAGGTTACCTAAAGCTTGTGAAAACCTAATTGGAGCATCCATTCATCTACAATAGCATAAAAAGGAATAGAAATCAGTAGCTTGATCCTTCATAGTGAACATGCTCAGTTCCTATCTCTTAATGTTGGGTGTATGTGAAAAGAGAGGCTTGATTTGGTTTCTACATGCTATCATTCCTTCTACTTTTCTACCACTTAACATTTTGGTGAACCCTTGTTTAAAGAATTAGCATCCATTATTCTTAGATCTGAGTTAATTTGTTGTTCCAAATCATATTTAGATTACATTTTCATTACATTCATAGGTTACATTTATCTTTACATTGAAAAGAGCATTAAAGTTAGCCTTGCATAGTGATTTCATTTTCATTTTTGTAAAGTACACTTTTCTTGTTGGAAATATAACATGTTATAATGTTAGATTTATTTTTACAAGACTTTAATGTGTATAATGAGCCATTTAGTTGTGATGACTTCAATATGTTAGATGAAGCCCTTGAGGACTTTATCTTGATTGAATATTCCACTACAACTCCTAAACTACCATTCTTTAAAAGAATAGTAAATGCAATCTATGTTCCTAAACCTCAAGAAGAACCTGTAAAGTTGAAAATAGTGGTCAACCTGTGTTTAGATGTGGCTCATACACAATCTAAACTAGTGCTCATTGTTAGAGGTCTTCCACCTACTTCTTGACCTCCTGATTACATCTATAACTATGCTAAACAAATAACACATCAAAGTCAACAAGAAGGATTACAACAACCTAATCATACTATGGTTGCTCACACTTATAATACACAAAATAACAAACAAAGTAAGCAACAATCAAACATTCCTATATCTTTACCAACTTCTCAACATATGCTTCCTCAACCACCTCATATTACTCATAAAGTTAGTCAAGATTATGATCTTGTTGGGTAGATTTGTGCTACTCCTACGAAGGTTTCTCTTTGGGAACACATACAAACATTGCCTACATACCATGGAATGCTCCAAGAAGTTTTGTAAAAGGTGATTGTACCACCCGCTGTCAAGTTGAATGATGTAGCAACTTTATTAGATTGTATGCATGTGACAAAAACAAACATTTTGTTTCAAAAAAATGAGTTACCCTCTATTGAAGTTCAAAATCAATATGATCCTCTAATCATCTTTGTTACAATAAATAAGAAATTGATCAAACAAGTTATGATTGACAATGGATCGGCTCTTAATGTTTGTGATATCAACTTGTTACATAAGATCAAGATTAACACATCTTTAATCAAACCAGATAGACTCAACATTTGTGTCTTTGATAATGTTGGAAGACAATCTATAGGAGCTATAATTTTACCTGTATAGGTTGGACTTGTGACATTGTCTACCCTTATTCATGTCATGCCCAGTTCATTATCATACAATATGATTCTTGGTAGACCATGGATTCATGCTGTGGGGGCAGTTACATCTACCCTTCATCAATCAATCAAGTTTATTTATGAAAATAAACTTCACTATTGAAGCTGATCCTAAACCATATAGTTTTTTACAAATTAAAATGCAAAAGCAAGTTGTTAATCGTAAGATTTTAAACAACTTAAAATTTGATTCATCAATTGCTCTTGCCATAGAAAATGTTGTGCAAGATTATAAACAATTGAATGCATTCCTTGGTGATGATTGGAGTTTGTTAGATTTTACTTCTACATCTATGGGAGAATATAAAGTTAACAACTCATCCTAAAACATCAAATGTTGCATCGATTTCATCAAAGAAATCTGTGAAGATACCTAAAGAACCTAAAATTTCTTTAGTGACAAACAGATACAACACTCTTAGTTACACTATAGACTATGAGACCTATGAGGCTCCACCTTCATCTAGGGAGATGGATTCTCTTTATGGTTGAGGATTTCAAATCATTTATAAGGATTGTGACTACCTAGGCAATGGTTGTGGTATAAATAAATAAGAAATTTGAGTACCTATAGAGGTTGCTTCACATAATTACTTGAATGGCATTGGATATAATCCTTTTAAGAAAACCAAAGCCCACATACGTCATAATCTTAATGTTAACACAATATCAACACTCAATTTGATATATCTTGAGTGGATAGACATGAATTGTCCTCTAGGAGATATCCCTTTGGATACCTTTTCAATGGATGAAGCAATAATTGAATTCATGGTAGTTTATGACAATGTTCCCCATTATCATCATAAATGTGGATTACCTTATTGTTTAAATTCTGATGCATATTTTGGAAAATTCACTTGTTTGGTAAATGCTACCTTAAAACCTATTGAATAAGTCTACATAATCATCACAAACACCTAGCCTCCTAGACCACAATACTTAATGGAAAGACTGTTGATGCCTTTATGAAGAAAGATAATCCTGAAAAGATTTTTCCTATAGGTGATTGTTTAAGTATAGAAGAAAAAGAAGATATGACCAAACTTTTACATGAGTTTTTAGAACTATTTGCTTGGAATTATTCGGGTATGCCTGGCATTGATCCTAAGATTGTAACACATAATATTGTATTACAACCTGATGCTAAGCCATTTAAACAAAAGATTCTTAAAATGAATCCTAAGGTTGCATTATTAGTCAAGGCTGAGATAAAAGAGCTTCTACAAGTTGGTTTTATCCATCCTATTGATTATTCACCTTAGAACTCGAATATTGTGACCATTACTAAACCTGATAACTGTATTTAGATGTGCACTGATTTTAGGGATTTAAATCTTGCATCTTTGAAAGATGATTTTTATCTTCCAAATATTGATATGATTGTTGATTCAATTACTGGCCATGAATTACTTTCCTTCACAGATGGTTTTTTAAGTTATAATAAAATCTTTATCAATCCTCAAGATCAATATAAGACAACTTTCATCATCCCATGGGGAACATTTTGTTGGGTAGTCATGCTGTTTGGATTAAAGAATGTTGGTACCAATGGGCTATGACTCTTATCTTTCATAATTACATGCATAACATCTTAGTGGATTCTATTGATGATATTCTTGCAAAGTTTGTTCGTCGGTAGAATCACGCCATAATTCTCTGTCAAATCTTTGAGTGAATACAAAAATATAACATGTGCTTAAATCCCCATAAATACATCTTTGGCATGGATAGTGGTAAACTGTTGGGATTTATAGTTTCACATTGTGGCATTGAAGTAGACATAAAGAAAATTGACATGATTGTTAACATGCCACTGCCTAAAAACATAGCTCAACTTCGTAGTTTACAAAGGAAGATACAAGCCATTCACCAATTTGTCTCACAAATCATGGATAGGACTTACCCTTTGACTCAACTACTGAAGAAAGAATCAAAATTCCAATGGAATCCTAATTGTCAATTTTTTTTGAAGACTTAAAAACTTATTTAGCTAAACCTCCTATTTTATAGCCTGCTACTGTAGACATGCCTTTTCTTCTTTACATATTAGCATATGTTAATGCTCTCATAGGTTTGTTAGCACAACATGATGATGAAGGCAAATAACAGGTTGTATACTATATAAGTTGAACTTTGCTGGATTATGAGTTGCGATATACTATTATCGAGAAGTAGTGCTTACCTCTTGTCACTATCTCTTAAAAGATGAAGTTTGTGTCATGGTAAAATTTGACCCTTTGAAACATCTCTTTGCTAAAATAGATCTTTTAGGTCTCCTCACTAAGTGGGTTATGTTGTTAAATGAATTTTATCTCAAGTTTGTTTCTCAAAAAGTGATAAAAGGACAAGCTTTAATCGACCTTTTAGCTGAAGCAGACTCACCCTTTTCCATCGAAACTATGGAAACCTTTCCTGATGATCATATTTTAACTATAATCACAGATTATAAATGGGAATTGTATTTTGATGGTTCACAATGTAGAACTGGCTCTGGTGTTGGTATCATACTAGTACCTCCCTCTGGTAAGCTGATTCCTCTTTCTTACTATTTGAACTTCTCATGTACAAACAACATTGCTGAGTATGAAGCTCTCATTGCAGAACTTCGTGTGGATTTGGCTCTCAACATAAAAAACATCACCATCTATGGTGATTCACAATTAATTGTAAGTCAAATTACGAGATCCTATCAGACTAAATAAGACAAATTGTCTCAATACTGTAATCTTGCCTTACCTTTAATTAAACAATTCTCTTCTTACACGATTGACACAATTTCAAGAAAAGATATTTGACATGCGGATGCAATGGCAAGAACAACTTCTCTTATATCCCATGATGATTCCCTTGAAGATAATAAATTCATCATTCACAATCTCAAATCACTAGCCATAGATGAGGTCACACCTTTAGATATTGACCTTTGTTGTAACAAAAACTTTGATGAATGGCACTCCCATATATTTCATTATTTGTGTGATAGTACTATTCCAAATTCAACATCTAAAAATGTCCAAGTTTGCTTGCGCAAACTTGAGACGTGTTATATCATCCTATCCAATGTTTTCTATAGAAGAAGCTATAATGGTGTTCTTCTCCTATGTCTTAACAATTCGGATATCCTGATTGCTTTAGAAGAAGCTCACTTCAGTGCTTGTGGGGGGCACTTCAAAGGAAAATCTTTAGTACAAAAGTTATTATGTATGGGGTTCTATTGGCAATGCATGGAACACGATTCCTTCGCTTATGTCAAGAAATACCTGCGCAATGTTAACAACATAAGAATATAATCTAAGCACCTGCCCAAGAACTTTGAGCCCAAGTCTCACCTTGGCCATTTTCCGTATGGGGCTTGGATCTGATTGGCAAAATTTCTCCACCCTCCTCTCCAGGACATACTTTCATCATCACCACTACTAATTATTTTACAAAGTGGGTCAAAGTTGTTCCATTATGATCCATGATAGCTGAGGCTATATGCCATTTCATACAAGATAACATAATATCTCGATTTGGTATACCTTCCTCGGTTTCAAAATGGGATGTCATAATATAGTACATAAGATATCTATCACATAATGAAACCTCAGTCACTAGACCCCTCAGGACCTAGTGGTGTGCATGTGATAAAGGGTTTCCCATGAGTGGCAATGAACTGTGAATGACTCCTAGAGACACTCTATGACCATATACCCCTGAGCTCATGTCTAAGCCCCATCACCTTGCCTTAAGACTCCATGTACAACTAGTAGAACTGGTCTCCCTTTGACTACACTCTCTCTATCTGATAGTGCTCTATCTCTCTCTTACTAAGCCCTTTCCCTATCAGCTCTCACCTAATCCAACTCAGAGTGTAGGATCTGAGTCTCGACAGGACCCATCTCAGATGGAGGTATTGCCATAGCTTGATCTTGCTGTGCTTAGAGCTTAGCCTTTGTACGCTCTTCTCTCTAGATCGCCTGATCCCTCTCCTCTAGAGCACAATCTAAAGTGGCCTCCATAGCCACTCTATATCTCATAAAAGGCATGAAAATCTTTGCATGCTGACTTGCTAAGTGTCGTGGCAAGTACCCTACCCACACTCACTACTCTGTTGCATCAATTGGAACCATGCTGGCTATGACATGACTCCCAGAGTCTTTCCATGACTGTGTACCAACTATCAAAAACAATGCAAGAATCATGTCTGTAACTCATTATATATATATGCATGCCATCATCAGAATAAATAAATAATCATCACAACAATACAATAACATCTCACCAGGATCGCTATCCTGCCACGCAGGATCTTAAACCATTGCTGTATAACAAACTCTACAGTTGTCTCCACAACTGGGGGCATGGAGCTGCTCATCTTCCATTGCTCGAGCTGAATTGATCTCCTCACACCAGTAGGGGATGGACCATGAGCTCTTTGTTAGGTCTCAAAAATGCAGGTTGCAAACCTTAAGAGGATGCCAAGCTCTCTTCACTCTTTTGGCTAACAAAATAGGGTTGATATGTTTGAAAACCCCCTTCTCTTTAGGCTCTACTAGACCTAGGCAGGTGTACCTTGGTAACTAAGGCAGATTTGTGTGACCTTAATGATCTAATCACAATGGCATATAGATGTGAGATGGATATAAGGCTGAAATTTATTCCCAACACTAAAGTTTGAGATTCGAAAGTGTGAATAAAGTTTAAATGCAATATTGTTTATATTGAATATGACCAGTGCCTAATTATGTTGGGTAAATGGGGTCAAGAATTGTATGATTGTAGATTTATCCACTTGGTTTAACTCTAACTACATGACACCTTTTTTAATGTTTATACCTTATATAAGTGTGCAAGACTGTTGGTTATTAGACTCTTCTTTAAAATCCCATTGTTATGTTTTCAAGTTACTATGATTGTCTGAAAGGATTTTAATTCTGGTTTGAAGGAAACCAACTAAGATGACTTATTTAAAGGGTTTTAACTCTAGGTAGAGACCAATAAACAAAAATCACTTAGAAGGACTTAAATCAACTTCTTACAAAAACCAATCAAACATACCACACAGAGACAAGTGTGCCTTGATAAATCAAAATGATTTAAATAATAGGAACAAACCAATATGGAGACATCCAAATAACACATAGAATGAATATTCACAAAGCAGTTGAACACCAAAGATAAATCCACTAATTAAACCATCTTTCTATTATATAATTTAAAATTTCATAGAAGTCTTTGTATTTTGTTCTACAAATATAACTGAAAATAATAGTATTATATATATGATGATTGTTCTTGAATTGATGATGATAAAAATGGCCTTAGTTTCCCTTATATACGGGAAGCAAACAAGCTTTAGGCTGAAACAACATGACTTTTCTTAAAGTGCACCTCTTCAGGTAACAAACATTTGTTATGAAACATAATAAAGAAGTAAGCATAGAGATTAAACTGGGCGTTGGCATTAGTCATGATATGAGTCCATTAATCACCATAGAAAACTCGTGACCTCAAGCATGGCAAGGTTTTCCTCTCCAATGATGTAACATTTGACAAACATGCTTTGCCTGCTATCCTAAAATGTAATA
This sequence comes from Cunninghamia lanceolata, assembly GCA_027924645.1. Taxonomy (NCBI): domain Eukaryota; kingdom Viridiplantae; phylum Streptophyta; class Pinopsida; order Cupressales; family Cupressaceae; genus Cunninghamia; species Cunninghamia lanceolata. Next base: position 2,858,619 of record BSBN01001135.1, on the reverse strand, counting down.
TATACTATGCTTTTAATATATAAAATTCTTGAATTAGCATTGGCAAAAATTTCACTTCAAGTTTATCATAAGGGTCAAAGGATTTTCTAGATTTTCTAGCTTCTTTCTTAACCATTGTCTTCCATTTTTAATCAGCTAAGGATGTAGACATGGATGGTACAATGCATCTTGACCCTTTATATTACTTTGACAATGAATAAATTAATCTTGGCAATATGATCAATATACTCTTGAGACGCATAAGTGTCTGTGGAGATTATATCTCTCATGATAGATTCTAAAATGAAGATTCTTTCTAAATGTATATGTGTATTTTCTATCACTTTGTCCTCATCATTGATCTTCTCAAGAGCTATTGGCAATAATTGAGCCAATTCATCTTTCCAAATGCTTTTTTCCTGTAAATTACCTTCATCATCAACTAGGAAATGCAATATCCAAATGTTGATCAAAATCACCAAGGTCTTCTATTAAAAAAGTGTTAAACCTTTCATGGATACTGATTAGTTCATCATATTCCTTAAACACTTGTTCATCAACGTTTGCTTTGGCTCTCAACTGCTCTTTCTTTTCAAGCATCCTGAGGTGTAATCTCTTATGTTCTTAGTAGGCATTGTGTGTTCTCTTATGCAATTCCCATACTTGATCACTATTATCCATCATTCTTTCAAATCTTTTCTTAATCAATTCAGAAGCCATGTTGTATTTAACAGACTTTATTTCAATTTCTAATTGATCACTCTTCTTTTGGAATTTTTCTGCCTTAATCCTCCAATAAGTAGTATCAGCTCTAGCCTCAACCATTCTTTTGTCAGATTCTAGGTAAGCCAAATAACTACTTGATGATGATGGTAACATGTCCTTATACTTGGCAACTTCTTGCCTCAATTTTTCATTCTTTGCTAGGTATGCATTATTATTCCTTACCAATCACTCAATTTGAGCCTTTGTGAACTTGGCAACATTCACATTTAAATCAACAGTCTCCATATAACCTATGTCCTCAAATCATTGTATCAAGAGGTGACCAAATGCTTTATCTGGGTTATCAATGATCTAATGTCTCTTATTAGGTGGGTACAATGCCCACATTAGCGATGTAGCCTTATTAAGATCATATCCTGAACCTGTTTTAATCTTATCCAGTGCTTCAATACTTAGCTACACCTTTCTATCTTGATTTCTTCTAAAACTATCAAAAACAATGGCCGAGGTCATGTCCCACCTGGAAACTAACATGACCCCTCTTCTTCAAGCAGTGTTCTCCCCTTTTCTGGAGTCATAGTCTCCATCTCTTTATCAATTTATATTTGGAGCTCCTTCAATGCCTCATCCTGTACTTCAGGAGTGATGTTTTTCATTTTTTCCCTGGCCTGTTTACCTTTATACTTATACAAGAAAGCTTTCAATTCTAGGGTTTTGACAAAATCATCATTTGAGACAAAATTTTTACTTGCCATGTGTCTGATATCATCTGACAGCTCATCAGGGGCTTCTATCATGACCACTTCTCTCTCCACGGGAGGCTCATACTCTTCAATCACAGGCTCAAAGACTCTTCAATCACAGGCTCAAAGCCCTGCACACCTTCATCCCTACTTTCAAATTCTTCACCCTCTGCAATAGTGGTATCAACAGAGAAGCTGATGTATGGTGTGGGCAGATGGGAAAGATGGCCCAAGGGTACTTCATACTCAGCTTGTGTCTCCCTAATATTCTTATTTCTTTTTTCAAAAACCCCAGGGGGAACATCCATAGTCAATTCTACTGCATGTGCTACTAATGTGTCCAACCTTTCAACATGATCATTAACTTCCAGAAAAGCTCCTTTATAAGTGGGATTTTTAGCTATCCTCCAAGCCCCAGCTAGCATTATTTTATGATACAAATTTCTTTTTTCAACTGCACAGTTCTCATCAACATTTCTGATTAAATCATCATCAACAAATAGCACATGGTGATATTTTTTCAAATTTTTATTAACTTTGACACTATTTATGAAGTGTTTAGAGTTAAAGTTTTCTCTTGCATTTCCTGATGGCATTCTATAATGTTCTAATTTCTTATCAATTAACTGATATCCATTCTCTGTAACAACTATAAAATCTCCAAAACACAAAGTACCAGGCATCAAGGAATGCTTATTGTGAATTTTAAGATGCATAAAGTTAGAGTAAACTAATTGCCTCACAATCTCTAAGTAGGCAATTCTATCTGGACATGTTTTGGCAACAAAAATGGTGGTACTTCATACCCAAATACTCTAATCTTGGTGCAATCATTGTAGGAATACCAATCACCCCAGTTGTGATTGAATTTTCCATTTTCATTTTCGTCCTTTGGCCTCAGAAATTTTTGCACTTCCATTAACAAGTTGTAATCACATGAATGGCCTAGTAATTTATACACATGTTTTACAAAATATTCTTCAAAATATAGATAATGGGATCTCTCACATCTACTATCCTAGATAGATGTCCACATCTACACATATTTGATGTGTCCACCCCAATCCAAATCTCTTACTCTCAAGCACTCATCCCACATACACATATTCTATCCCTCATATAAGATAAGATGCATTAGCAAAGAGTAATGGCTAAATTTATTGCCTCCATTTTTTATAGCAACCAAATCATTGTGAAGATCATTAGCAAGGTACTTAGAATAGTCTAGATGCCATGCATCTTGGCTTTGCACATCTGCTGTTAGAACTGTTGGTGCAACTTCCATAAACAGAGGAGCATCCAGTCCAAGTAATTGACAAACAAAATAATAAGTGTATCTAAAGTATTCCTCAAATAACTCTATTGAATAGGGTGGATCCTCAACCCCTGAGAATACTCTAAGCCTGTTTCCTTCATCTTGGGGTGTATGTAAAGGTAGCCTCCATCTCTTATAACTATTGCTCATATTATAGTACTCATTCAACAAGACTCTAATTCTGAATTTCATGTCAAAGCTAGCGTCCAACTGAAACACCATAGATATGTAGTTTTGGTGATGGGGATGAAACCAGACCCATCATTCAACTCAATCATGTATATTTCTTGGCCAGGGATTTTAACAATTCTATATTGATAAACACATTTGGCACTATCAGTTTTCCTAGGTTCAATCTCCATGGGTTGGAGACAAGTTTATGCCTATGCATTTTCCTATAGTGATAAAGAAACAGATCATACCCCCTTATTGGGGTCCATGTGTCCCCTATTTACCTATATACATCTTCCAATTTTTTGGCTTGGGTGTTCAACTAGACATTTCTCCTAGATCTATGTCCTGATCTTGGGCATTGATCTATCAAATTCTGGTTTAAGTGCCTTTCTTCTAGTTTTTGCCTCTTACTCTTAAGGTTTTCAGTAGTATCTTCCATGATATAAACTTATGTAAAAGAACCCTACTTCTGTGAATGCAATTTGAACCAGTAAGCTACAAATTTCAAGCTTAGAATACTTGGATATCTTCTCTAGTTCTTGAATTATGATTTTTTGCTATGTCCTGCCCTTACTCCTCGTGGTTGCTTAATTGTTCAATCCTCTCAAGATTTGTCTCAATATACTCAGCTCTAGTGTATTAATGGTGTCTCATGGTAGGTCTCATGTCATCACAGTGACATTTAAGTTTTGAATAAGGGTTGTTTGATTGCCGCCAAACATGTCTGGTCACTATTCCATCAGGATGACCAACTTTATGATTTCATCGATATTTCTCTCTTCCCCTAATGATCTTTTATTCTTTTTATTTCTTTTGGGTTTTTAGAATGACCCTAGATGGCATCATACTGATATCATGACTTCCTTTTGAAACCCCTTTTATGAATAGTCTCTTCGATATTTGGTTGTCTCTTCGACTTCACCTTTTTAGAGGGACTAGGGATTACCTCACTCTGACATCCCAGAGTATCTTCAAAATAATCCCAATGTTGTTTCTTTATTCATAAATGCCATCGAATTATCGGTGGGACTGGAAATCTTATTACTTTGATATTCTAAAGTCATCTCGAAATGCTTTAGTTACCCTTTTAGAATGCTATTGCTTTATCAGTGGGACACATTTAAGTGTCACGCTGATATACATCTACCCCTTCGATATGATTCTAGTGTTTTTAGAATATCAAGGAGACCTTTAGATGATTCACTCCTATAATTCTTAGTCTCCTCAACCTTTCAGTTCCTTCAATGTTTTGATGTCATCCTGATATGCCACTAAGTCATGTTTATGTCTTTTGGTCTTTCAGATTATCGAAGACACTCCAAAGTGGGTCTCCCTGATATAGTGGTTTCTCTCCAATATTCTTCATATTCATGTATCGAAGGGACCCTAGGGTAGGACTTAGCAATAGAGAAGTATTTTTTCAATATGCAACAAGACATGAATTTATTAGGGTTAAGACTTATGGGTCAAATGAGTAGGGAAAAATTTAAAACGGTATTTTTTGAGGATAATATTATGGCGGGAAATGGGTTTTTTATAAAAATTTTAGGGTTACAATTTTGTTCCAACACTCTCAACCTGGGCCTCTCCTCTGTCTCCTTATCGCTATCCACCTCCTACTGATCTTTTCATGGTCTCACTTTGAAGACGTACTATGCCAGGATATTGACCTCCTCCTCCTCATCATCATCAAGATCATAGTATCTAGCAAAATCACTCACATCATCCTCTACTCCTGTGTTATCCCCATGACATGCCCATGGTTGTGGATCACCTTTGGGATGACTAGTAGGGAAGATCAGAGCATGCCATGTTGTCTCTCACCAGGTCGAGTAAGCTTGTGTAGTACCAACATCCTCTGAATCTGACACTAGCTCTACATCCGCTACTCCATCATCATCAGTCTCACCAACCTTAGCTATTATTGGTCATGGGGCATCATTCACCCTGACTGCACTACATACTAAGTGTGCATAGCTTGGATGTATCTTAGGGACATCCTTCTTGCATCTAAATTTTTGAGTGATTCTATTAAGTAAAACTAGACAATGATGTGATCTAGGCAACTGGGTAATAGCTGATCTTGCTGCATCCTCACTAGCTAATTGTGCTACTCCATCCATGGCCTCTGGCCATGATATGGTCTCCAGATGATACACTATGCCAAAGTCTATCAAATGCCACTCTCCAATACAATAGATTTCCATGTCTCCAACACCTAATGAGTGGGTATGCATGTGCACGTGGATGTGTCCACATTAGCTCTCTAGGAAATCCTACAGGCCATGTGCACCTGATGTACTCGAACATCCATACCTATAATAAAGTACACACCATCAGGCTCTATACCTTATAATGGACATACCGCCCTAAGTCTCAGTAGAGGTGTGTAGGCATACTGTGCCCCCATGTGTAGACTGTCCTCTACTCCTCCATCGCCTTGATCATATGTACGAGGCCCCCATGAAGGTGCATGCCCCGTCCATCTTGTACAAGTTCTAAGGTGATGGTTGCTATCATGATGTGACATACTAAAGGTGTATTTGTGTAGCTCTTCTCTAACCATCGAAGTGTGATATGTCCCCGCCTAACTAGAGTGACAACATGACATAGGCAGTAAAGATGACTCTCTCGAGTATACTCTACCGAACGCTACTCTACAATATGCACTCTCTATCCTTGGACTTGAAGTCATAAGATATGGTACATGTCCTCTAGTGTCATCATCATCTCACCTATGGGTAGATGGAATGTAGAAGTATCCACATTCCACCTCTCCATCAATGTCATCAACTTACTGCAGTGAAATCTCATAGTGGGCATGATAAACACCCACCAAAGGCCTATCACCTGCAAGAAGCCTCGATCCTCATCAGAGATAGCACCCCCATGGCTCTATAACATCATCATGAGTTGACCACCTATGTGCTCCCGCATCTTGGGGACATCCTGTAAATAAAAAAAACAATTTCTAATTAGTTTACATCACCAAATAATTGAAAGACAGAGATGCATCAAAATATTCTTTAAAAATAAGGGTAACAGGTCTACTTTTGGAGACTGTGAACATACTAGAAGAGAGTCACCAGGTGATTTGAGAACCATGGAGGCTGGAAAAGACCAAGAGTATCAATGAGCTCTAATATTTGATGGAGCTTTAAGCACTTGGGCTGCCTTCACTAACAGATTTGTTCAGCAGAGTCACCATGGTGCTTGTTGAATGCTTTCAAAGCTGCACATGAACTAAGAACAACACCAAATCTTCTCAGTTCAACTCTTACTCATAGTAGAGAGTCCCACCGAGCATGCCATAAATTGTTGTCACATGAATTTGCACCATGTTGTTGGAGCTTTTGGCAGTTACAACAAATTCAGTGAAACATGGGAATGATCTCAAGGTGTGGGACTTTGCAAATAAGATTAGACCTCCAGAGAAGGCTAGTTCCTCTTTATGGACTTAAGTTCTAGAGAATTTAACTAAACCTATGCTACTTATCACCAAGGAAAAGGGAGAGAAGGAATACACAAAAGAAAATGGTGATGCACCAAGATTTAGGGTGTTAGCTGAGGCTGACATAACATGGTAATGATCTCAAATATTGATATGGATTTGCACAGGATTACAACTTTAACAAAGGTCCAGAATAGGAAAATGTAACTACAGGAAGGACTGTTTTATCCATAGAATAAGCCTACAGTTATCAAGTAAACATAGAGTAGAAGCATAAAGAGAGGCAAAATATCAGTTATTATATATTTATAGAGGCTAAATAGCCATTACAAAAGAAGAAGAATTCATTACATGCATGAGATAGACACAAAATAATAGACTCTCCTTCATTGGTGAACTAATACATAGACATGAGAGGCTCATAATAGAGCACAATGCATCAAATTTGCCTAGTTCTAGAGAAAACCACAAGGCCCAAACTTACAAAGAACTTTTCGCCTCTAAAACTGACCCAGTGCAACCAATCCCTAAAAAAACATCTTAACATGCTTATATAAATTTTACAAATCATTGTGCAACCCTAGGCACTAAAAAGTGGTCAACACATTATGTCCAGGTGCCCACTTTGCATTTAATTTGGCCCATGGCCCTGTCAGAAAACCTGCAAATTGGGATGGTGGCCATGCCTTGTCAGAAATGGAAAAAATGTAGAAGAAGATTGCCTACATGCATGGGTGTCAGGTGCATTGAAGAGGGAAGGTCTAAAATCCTTCCATGGTACCTGCAAATTCATTTTGTCCCTTATTTGTATTGACACATTGAAGAATTTAACTATTTCAACTACTTGAATCTAATTGATCTGCAACATTGTACTTCAAGTATTAATTTGTTCTGCAACAATGGCATGATTTCAGGGAATCACGTCCCTCAAAATCTTTTAAACATTTTAAAAGCGTTTATTTTCAAATTTTCCTTTGGCATATTTGAATTTTCCTTTATCGATGAATTCACCCTCTAGCAAACTTTTCTCATAGCTTCCTTCACTTATCCCCCTTTGATAGGTGAAATCTTCATTTGGAAAACCATCAAGTCTTCCTTGTTTTCTCCTTTTGGGCCTTTTTAGTCAGCAAATCACCTTATCAGCGAACTTGAGAAACCATGAATTGATCGATGAGTTTGCAATTTTACTGATTCCTCAATTTTTCCCTTTTGTTTAATCTTTTTCCTCCTTTTCACCTTATCGGCAAATCTTCTTGCTCATGAACTTGCCCTGTTGACCAGTTCGATGTGTTGGAATTAGTCTGAACAACTAAGAGGGGGGGTGAATCAGTTGTCTCGCAAATTCATCTTTTTCTTCTTTTAAACTTCTTTATCAACTTTCAATCAGATTAATGATGTAAACATTCAAGCATGAATCAACAACACAAGAGCAGAAACAAATTGAACACACATAACACCAGAATTTTTTACGTGGAAACCTAGTTAAGGGAAAACCACGGTGGGGGTTAACCCACAAGATTCGTACCCTATTAAAAGTACTTACAAATGGGAAGGCACTTGCCTTTGGGCGCACTGCCTAGAGTTCACTGCTCAAAAGAGGTTCACTACCTACAGAGATTTATGTTTAATACAGAAAGAATTAACTAAGAAATATCATCTTATTCATGCCTGGTTCAGTCTCATTGAGTGTTCACAAAACTTCTGCTCTTCTCCAAATACTTCTTTACTATCACTTCATCCTTTACTGTTCTTGTTCCTCTGCTCTTCCTCTTCTCTGCTCAGCCTCTGATCCTTTCTTGGGATTTTATTATTTCGTACAAGGATAACTTTCCTCAATTTATTCACAAATATTTATACGCTTCATCAACCTTGGAATGAACATCAAGGTCAACACTACAATGATGCAAATCACTATACTATCAGCCAAACATCACTGAGACTTGAATCTTCTTCCAACAACATGCCACACTCCAAACGATTGCTCTTAAATCATCTGCAACACGCTTGAAACATCCAGTTGGCCAAGAATGGGAAGAACAACAATACCAAGAAGGAAATCTTCACCAACAAGCACAAACTTCAATGCAGACCTCCAACATAGTGGTCACATGATCTAGAGACCACCACAAGCATATTGAATTTAACAAAAACATCTGCACTCCTCCAAATCATCAGAATCCCTTGCATCTTCATCTAGAACCTCAAGAATACTGTCTGCCATGACTATCACACTAGAAAGATTGCTTGTAGACCTCCAAACCATGAACCACTTGAGTTGATGATACACACTAACTTCCCAAACGAGCCTCTAGATCTATAGATCATAATATTTCAATGCGGAGCAATTTGGACCAATTTATTGTCACTCTATCTCTTTTAAACAACTGCCAAAACCCAGTTCTACTCAGATGGCCATAGCTTCTTCAAATCTTCATGTGGACCTCTCAAAACTTAATTGGAGATACTTTAGACATTCCTCTACATAGCTATATGGTCCGCATACATTTGTCTTCATTAATTTTATCAATATCCTCAACATTCTAGTCTTCTAAATAGGTAACTAAATAGGATACAATTGACACCAATGGCAACAAGGATATGTTGACATAAATGACAACACTGAAAAGGCACATATTGCAACAATCTCCCCCTTTGTCATTGATGGCAATGTGAAAAACTGATTCAACTATCAAGATAAGAACTTCTCCCCCTTTCTCTTATCACTTCTGCAACTACTCTATTCATTACTCCCTCTTTCATCAGCAACTAGTTTTTCACATAACTTCTCTCCCCCTTTGACATCAATGGCAAAGGGCACATATTTGCAATCTTTTCTCCCCCTTTGTTCCAAACTGATCTCCAATAATTTGCATACTGACTACTCCCCCTGAGTAGTATCTCCTTAACATCAATCTGGATCACAAGATGTGACTGTGAATTCCACCAAATTGATGCACCCTAGTGCATCTTAGTTCTGAATAGGAGGAGTAATAACCCCTAACTTCTCTCCAAGATACTCAAAAGTATCCTTAGGCAGAGGTTTGGTGAATATATCCGCAATCTGATCCTTTGAAGAAACAAACTCCAATCTGACTTCATTTTCATTTACCTTTTCTCTTAAGAAATGAAACTTGATGGATATGTGTTTTGTCTTTTAATGCAACACTGGATTCTTGGAGATGTTTGTTGCACTTGAATTATCATAGAAGATTGTAATAGGCTACTCAAATACCACTCTGATATCCTTCAACATTTGCTTCATCCACAAAACTTGAGTGCAATTACTTGCAGCAACTATGTACTCTGCCTCTATAGTAGACAAAGATATTGCCTCTTTCTTTTTTGTTAACCAAGAAACCAATCTTCTTCCCAAGAAGAATGCACCACCACTAGTACTTTTCCTGCAATCCACATCTCTTGCCCAATCAGCATCAGTATATGCATGAAGAGTGAAGTCATTGTCCTTTGGATACCACAAGCCATAGTCAAGTGTCCCTTTAAGATATATGAAAATTCTCTTGACTACTACTACATGGGATTCTCTAAGATCAACTTGAAATGTAGCAACAAGTCCAATTGCATTCATGATATTAGGTCTAGTCTGGGTTAGATAGAGCAGTCCTCCAATCATTGACCTATACCTTTTCTAGTTTTCCTTAGGGGAATCATCATCTTTACTCAACTTACATCCAGTTACCATGGGTGTACCTACTGGCTTTGAATCTTCCATCCCAAAATTTTTCAACAATTCTCTCACATACTTAGATTGAGATATGAAGATACCTTTATCTGACTGAGTGATTTGTAGACCTAAGAAGAAATTCATTTCACCAAACACTGACATCTCAAATTCACTTTTCATTTGATCAACAAATGTCTTGCACATGCTCACATTTCCACCAAAAATGATATCATCAACAAATACCTCAACAATCAGAATGTGCTCATGGTCAATCTTGAAGTAGAGATTACTGTCAGTTGTGCCTTTACTAAAACCTAATTTTAGCATATACTTATCTAATGTTACATACCAGGCTCTTGGAGCTTGTTTGAGTCCATACAGTGTTTTCCTCAATCTGCAGACCATATCTTTTTGATCAGATAACTGAAATCCTTCTGATTGCTCAACATAGACTTCTTCCAACTCTCCATTTAGAAATGCTAACTTGACATCCATCTGATATACCTTGAAATCTTTATAAGCATTGAATGCAAGAAATAATCTAACTGCTTCTATTCTTGCCACCAAAGCAAAAGTTTCTTCATAATCAATTCCTTCCACTTGAGAATATCCTTTGCATACCAACCTTGCTTTGTTCCTTACCACTTCACCATCTTCATTTAGTTTGTTCTGGAAGACCCACTTGGTTCCAATCACATTTTTGTCTTCAGGTCTAGGAACAAGATCCCAAGTGTGATTCTTTTCGATTTGCATTAATTCTTCTTCCATTGCTTTTACCCAATTTTCTTCATTTCAAGCTTCACTTACTGATTTTGGTTCAATCTTTGAAATCAAACAAATCTCTTCTTGATCTTCAACAATTCTTCTCCTAGTTTGAATACCTTTATTTATATCTCCTATGATCTAATCTTCAAGATGATTCATCCTTACATACCTGGGAGTTTTGGGATTTGTTTGAACTTTTGTTTCTTGAGCTTGTTCTTCAACATTTGCACTATCTGCTTGAGTTACTGGATTTTTCAGATCAATTTAAATCTAAGTCTGGGTTTGAACTTGTCTTTCTTGACTTTGAATTTCATCTTGATCATCTGATTCATATCTGCAAGACCTGGAATGTCCTTTTCTCTCATCAACTCTAACATTTGCACTTTCAACAATCTTTTTCAATCTTTTGTTAAAGCATCGGTATACCTTGCTTTGAGTAGAGTAACCCAAAAATATTCCTTCATCACTTCTTGTATCAAACTTACCTAGATTCTCATCTCTTTTGATATAGCATTTACTACAAAAAACTATGAAATATCTCATAGTAGGAGGATGACCAAACCATACTTCATAAGGTGTCTTACCAGAATTGCCTTTGATTTGCACCTGGTTAAGAGTGTAGACAAAAGTACTCATAACTTCTCTCCAATAGACTTGTGGAACATTTTCTTCCATCATCATGGTCCTAGGAGCTTCTTGAATGGTCTGGTTCTTTCTTTTCACAACTCCATTCTGCTAAGGAGTCCTAGGAGCAAATAACTATCTTTTTATTCCATGCTTTTCATAGAATGAATCAAACTCATAGGAGGTAAACTCTCCACCTTTGTCAGATCTCAGACACTTTATTTTCACACCAATCTCATTTTCCACCATAACCTTGAACACTTTGAATTTGTCAAGAGCTTCTGATTTTTCTTTTAGGAAGGTTACCCACATCATCCGGGAGTAATCATAAATCAATATAAAATATATGTCTCCTTGCACACTCCTAATTCTGGAAGGACCACATAGATCAGTATGCACAAGTTCTAATAGTCCACTTGAAGATTGTTCTTTACTCTTGAATTAAGTTCTGTTCTGTTTACCCAATTGATATTCTCTACACATGCTATTAGGTTTTACAAGTTTTGGAAGATCTCTCACAGCCTGAGTAGAGCTTATTTTGACAATGTTATCAAAATTCACATGACAAATTCTTCTATGCCATAACCAACTTTGATCAATTTGAGCAATCAAGTAACTCTTACCAGAACTACTTAAGTGAAAGGTTTTACCTCTAGTCTGAGTACCAAATGCAATTTTAGTTCCAGAGATTTCCAAAATTTTGCATTTTCCATCCTTGAATTAGAGGTCATAACCCTTATCCACCAACTATCCAACACTAAGAAGATTATGCTTCAGTCCTTCCACATAGAGAACATCATTAGTGTTATTTTTACTATCAAAAGAGATGGATCCTCTGCCACAGATTCTACTAGTTGAGTTGTCCCCAAATTTCATAATTCCACCTTCATATTTTTCAAATCTTACAAACTTACTTTTATCACTAGTCATATGATGAGAACATCCACTATCAATCACCCATTCATCTTTTTCAACAACCTGAGCAGCAAAGGCAATTTCCACATTTGCATAGCTAGGAGATTCAATAGACACTGGATCTTCTTCTTTTATAGCAATGAACACCCAATCACCTTCAGTGGAACCTCCATGATCAGATTCATCATCTATGACTCCTTCTTCTCTAGCTTCTTGGACATAGTAACATTTCTTCTGACCTTTATATCTGTTAGGGTTTCACTTTTAAAATTTCTTTAGACATCTTGAGGAAAATGACCAAACTTATTACAAAAAAAAACATTTGAATGGTAGCTTTCCTTCATACTTACCGGATCCTCTTGGCATTCTTTTGGCAATAAGAGCTTCAAGTTCTGCAGACTCAATATCATCATCTTCAAGATCCTTCCTTTCCTTAGCAAATCTGTTTGATCTTCCTAAAGAGATTTCACTGGGATCATATCTTTTTTTTTCATATACATTGGCCTTAAATGCAGATTCAAATTTAGGAAGAGAATCACCAAACTCACTCATTTCAAATGTTGAAAGCTTACCAACTAACTGATCCCTTGTAACAGTTGTCACTATCCTGATCTCTTCAATGGCAGCAACTTTATGCTTGTATGTTGCAGGTAAGGATCTGAGCACTTTGGCAACAATATCTGATTCTTCCAAAACTCCACCAACATTTCTGATACCGGTCACAAGTTCATTAACTTTCTACATGTAGGAAGTATTTTTTTCATCTTCACTCATTACCAATCTTTCATATTTACCCTTCAGGCTCTGTAGCTTGGCACATTTGACATATTTGTCACCTTCATACAGATTTTCCAACTTTTTCCAGATTTCATGGGCAGTTTTCAAATCTAGGACATTTGCCAATTTTGTATTAGTCAGGGCACTCAATAATGCTTCTTTAGCTCAAATATTACATTTAGCTTCCTTGAGTTCATCTAGATTTGTAGTGCCATTCTTCAGAATCTTATACTCATTCTTAGTTATCAACCAAAAGGCATCACCCATACATTCTAAATGACACTACATGCGTACCTTCTAGAGGGAGTAATTTGTTCCATCAAATCTTAGACTTTCCTTCTTGTAAGTCGACATCTTGGATCTCCTCAAGTGGTTAAGCTTCTTTTAGAGGAACTAGCTCTGATACCAATTGTTGGAATTAGTTCAAACAACTGAGAGGGGGGGTTGAATCAGTTGTCTTGCAAGTTAATCTTTTTCTTCTTTTAAACTTCTTTATCAACTTTCAATCAGATTAATGATGTAAACATTCAAGCATGAATCAACAACACAAGAGCAAAAACAAATTGAACACACATAACACTAGAATTTTTTATGTGGAAACCCAGTTGAGGGAAAACCATGGCGGGGGTTAACCCACAAGATTTGTACCCTGTTAAAAGTACTTAAAAATGGGAAGGCACTTGCCTTCAGGTGCACTACCCAGAGCTCATTGCTCAAAAGAGGCTCACTACCTATAAAGATTTATATTTAATACAGAAAGAATTAACTAAAAAATAGCATCTTATTCATGTCTGGTTTAGTCTCATTGAGTGCTCACAAAACTTCTGCTCTTCTCTAAATACTTCTTTACTATCATTTCATCCTTTACTGTTCTTGTTCCTCTGCTCCTCCTCTTCTCTACTCTACCTCTGATCCTTTCTTGGGATTTTATTATCTTGCACAAGGATAACTTTCCTCAATTCATTCACAAGTATTTATACGCTTCATCAACCTTGGAATGAACATCAAGGTCGCCACTACAATCATGCAAATCACTATACTGTCGGCCAAACATCACTAAGACTTGAAGCTTCTTCCAACAACATGCCATGCTCCAAAGAATTGCTCTTAAATCATTCGCAACATGATTGAAACATCCGGTCGGCCAAGACTGGGAAAAACAACAATACCAAGAAGGAAATCTTCACCAACAAGCTCAAACTTCAATGCGGACCTCCAACATAGTGGTCACATGATCCAGAGACCACCACAAGAATATTAAATTTAACAAAAACACTTGCACTCCTCCAAATCATTAGAATCACTTGCATCTTCATCCAGAACCTCAAGAATAATGTTTGTCATGACTGTCACACTAGAAAGATTGCTTGCAGACCTCCAAACCACGAACCACTCTAGTTGATGATATACATTGACTTCCTAAACAAGCCTCTAGATCCATAGATCATAATATTTCAATGCGGAGCAATCTGGACCAATTTACTGTCACTCTGTCTCTTTTGAACAATTGCCAAAACCTGTTTCTACTCAGATGGCCATAGCTTCTTCAAATCTTCATGCAAACCTCTCAAAACTTAACTAGAGCTACTTCAGACATTCCTATACACAGCCATATGGTCTGCATACATTTGTATTCATTAATTATCTCAATATCCTCAACATTATAGTCTTCTAAACAGGCTACCAAATAGGATACAGTTGACACTAATGGAAACAAGGATATGTTGACATCAATGACAACACTGAAAAGGCATATATTGTAACAAGATGATCTTTACTTTTTTCCCCTTTATCAGAGAAAACTCTCCTTCATGAACTATTTTTGTGTTGCTTTTCCATCTTTAGTCAACAAAGTTTCCATTTGGTGAACCATCACCTTTATCTTTGTCTTTGTTCCTTGTCAGCCCCTTGCTTTATCGGTGAAATTTGAAAATCACGAACTTGTCGGTGAGTTCACCATTTTGCAAACTTACTGACCAAGTGATCAACTTCCCTTTCCTTGGTCTTTGGTCAACTATCATATTTCTTGCAACTTCTTCCTTCCTCTTTTAATTAGCCGCCTCTCGCTTGTGCATTCTTCCTTAGTTGGCGAATTCACCGATCAACAAACTTTGAGTTCGTGGAACTCAAAATTTGCCCACTAAGGCAAGCTTTCTCTCCTTTTTCCCTTTTACCTTAGTCTTTTCACCTAACTACTAGTTCCTTTTGTTGGTTAATCAGCTGATCGGTGAACCTGCCGATCGGCCAACCAAAGGTTCTCCAAACTTGATATTTACCGACTAAGACAAAAAGTAAAGGAAAAATACTTCAAAATTTTGGGATTTTGAAAGGGGGCTTCTTCCATTTAGGCTTTCTCAGATCAGATATTTTTTATGGAAGAAGATGGGATTATTTGGGTTATTTTAGCCTTGTCTAAAATATGACAACAGTCACCATGAGTATGGAAACCCTAGCTTTCTTGATGTAGTGTCACAAATTCACTCAAGAAGTTGGTTTAGCCTCAAAGAAGTAGAGAGATCTGCACAAGACCTGCAAGAAGTTAGTATAACAATGATAATACACCATAGAGAGCTTTAGAGAATAATAGAGAGCATGAGAGAGAGAGTGCAAGTGTGCCTATATTTCTTAGATCTTTAAATGAATAAACTAACTTGCTTATATATGCATTCCCACTCACCAACAATGAATAAAACAAAATGGGGCTGACATGTATAATCCAAGGAGGTGTTCTAAGCCAACAACACAAAAATAGGGTTAGGGCTAACCTCTGGGACTATGGAGGTGATCTAGTCCTTTAGCCCCACAAACTCTGAGGAGTGTCAATTAAGGTGGTCTTAGACTTGTCCTAAGTTTATTTTGTTGGGTTTATTCATCGGGATTGAGAATTTAATGTTTTAGGTCCACCCGGGTGGTAAACTAGGTGTAAAATGACAAGTGTACACATTTTACTCCATAAAATTTAGCCCCCACTTTAGTGTGGGTATGATCTTATGCTCATAATTGCACTAAAGTATGAAGATGACAAATTTCAATCACAACAAACATAGAAGCCATAGAATGTCACCAAAATTGAGGGGTGATCAAGCTCCCAAGTTTAGGATTCTAGGAGTCTATGAAGAATTGCATACACATAAGATACAAGGCATAATTTCTATATACATGAAGTACTTAGAAAACATGAGACAAGATGACATACGAAAGATATATACACTTGAGAAGTCATAATGTATACACAAAATACACAAAGTATACATGCTTGACACGAAGCATACACATAAGGTATAATGTCTACATAGAATACCCATAAAACACACATGGAATTCATGCAAAACACTTAAGGAGAATACATAAGGAATAGATAGAGAATACATGTGAAGCATGCATGAGGCATGAAGAATACATAGAGGATAAGAATATGAGAGGAGAATACATGCATCATACAACAATCACAAGAAGCACATAATGGAAGAGCCTAAGTCAACATGATGAAAGAGACCTCAATATAAAGGGTTGTCTCAATCACCATGCATCATTCCCCAAGATTCAATAAGAAGAATGCTAAGAGGAGGTTAGTTATAAATGAGAAGAAAGAGAGGGTACAAACACATCATACACATAATCAACATCAACAAAAGTTTGTAAATCCTCTTGTAACACTTTACAAACTTGATTATTGGTGATTTACAAACTACCTCCTGCAAGAGGATTTACATGAATCCTTGTAGAATAAGAAGGTGTTGAAACCATACCTAAAGGTACTCTAGACAAACTCAAGTTGGTGGTTACAACCCTTCTCCCAAACATGCAAGGAGCTTCAACCTAGAAGAACAAGATAGACTAAAGATCTTGCTTCCAAGTTTGCCAAAATCCTTTTGAAGAGAGTGCAGTAAGAACGATAGTCAATAAGTGTTTGTTAGGATTAAGGTGCCATCAACATTGTAAATCCTATGTAATTAATCACTTCTGATATTGTTTGTAAATCACCCATAAGGGATGAAAGGTTTCACCAGCAACGATCTTGTTTTAGTTGTATGTTTATATCTAGTACACGACGCTCACTCATCTGCAACACGGGGTCGTAGGGGGGTTTCCCCCTTGCGAGGGGTTTGGGGGGATCCCCTGATAGGGGGTCTGGGGGTCACGTGCCCCGGTGGGGGTTTGGGGGCAATACCCCTGAAACCACATTTTATTTATATTTTATCATTGTAAATCTGGACCATTTGTCATTAGGTCACAGATTTGACAATCGATATTTTGTCGGTTATCTTGGCCTAGAAGGCAACCCCCTTTTATAAGGATATTTGTACTATGTTTTTATCAAATTGGAGAGTAACAGGCATCGCTGGATTAAAGACTGAAGAAATAAAGGAAGCGCATGTATTGTAATCTCATATATTTGAAGATAATACAACTTGGAGCCTCTTTTCTTGGTGAGTTTTTTACCTTGAAAGGGTTTTCTCCAAGTTACATACTGTGTTATGTGTTTAGATCTTAGTGCATGTTATGTTTGTTTAATGGGTTTTACTTTCTGTTGCAATCTCTATTGATTCTACATTATTTAAAGGATAATAAGGTTTGAATCAGATTTCCATTGTGTGGTTTACACCTTCATTTCTAATAGTGTTTTAATAGAAAGATGAGAGTAAGGCTCATAGCATGATATATACCCCCACCTTAAAGTGATTTCTAACTCCATAAGGGAGCAATTTCCTTTAAGGTAGAATAAGGAAGACATCTAAAACAGGCATGAGAGTTTTCTTAAAGCACATGCTTGAATGATATATGTTTGTAAAAACTACATCACCACAAGGGGTTGCCCCCAAGATAAGAAAACCAAGGTGATGATTACAAGCATGATACACATAAGCTTGTGTACAGTCATGCTATGACGCCAAGCATTGTAACAAGGTGCCACATAAATATGAAGATGACAGAAGAAAGATCACATGAAAGTAGAGTACACAAAAATTGAATCAACATGAAAGGATGCTAAATTATCCAAAAGGAAAAGGAAATTGCAAATTACAACATTTAGAAGAATGAAGATACCTATAGAGGAATGACACAACACATTCTTTCTCCTTATACCTTTGTGCTAACAAGGGTGCCAAGGGAGAACTAACAATCAATAAAACATCACAATATGAGGATAATAGTACATACAATCATAACACAAATGAGAAGGAGGGACCACACTTGTGAGTTAGCCTATAAAAAATCATCCTCCCCAAACTTTCTTATTATAAAATGGATGGCAGACAAGGTGCTATAAGGACTACATCAAGCATGGTGAAAAGTGCTAGAGCCATACCATGTTTAAAGTTGTTGAATTTTTTTATCCAAGACTTGACATTCCTTAGTGGAATGGCCAAGCGCATGATGATATGCATAGTAATGAAGTGTTGATTGATTACTTTGTAGAATCTTTTTGTGTGTTGGAGGAGGAATAGTGATTAGTGATTTTTGAGTAGACTCGGCAACATACACTCTTTTGAGATAGAAGAGAAGATATAGGTGGAGTAGTCCAAACAACCCTTTTTGTTGTGAATATGGTGGAGAGAACATAGGAGAAGGTCAAAAACCTAAACCTACTTTAGACTAAGTGCAATGTTGGTTCCACGGGTTCCTCAATTCCTTGTTCTTTGCATCCTAACCCATTTCCATTGTATCCAAGTTTAGAAAGAATTTTGAATCCATACCCATAACACTTTTCCAAATTCATAGGAAGAGGAGAGACTACATTATTAGCTTTGTTGAAATGAGAAGTGTGATCATGTGTTGAAGAAGAAGTGGAACGATCATTCTTTTTATCATGGTGAGGAGGGTTAATCTTTGTTTCAACAAGCCCATGGGGGTTGAAATCTAAAGGGACCTCATCATTACTAACACATTTTCTAGAAGAAGATGGTCCACTAGATTTGATCTTTTTAGATTGAGATGATATATCACAAATGGCTGGCATTTCTATAGAAGAAATCAGATCATCATTAGTGGTAAAATCAATATCAAAAGTTCCATTGTCATTACTTTTGAGTTTAAGTTTTTTAGGACTAGGAGATTGTGTTGAAGAAATTGTATTTACCTTCAAGGTTTTTGGGTGTGATGGTGAGATTTTATGTTCACCCTGAAGGTGGGTGTAAAATATAATGAACCCCAATCATCACCAAAAAATGCATTCAAAGGACTAACACTATCCTAACCATTACTGTTGTTAGCAACAAAGGGTAGTGGTTTGGATTTTGTTAAAGAAAGGGTCAAATTACTTAAAAGGAACTTGATGTCTTGCTTCCATTTGCAAGAAACTTTCCAAAACCAAATTAGCTTCAATTATATGGAGCTTGCTTTCAAAAATGAACTTTATTAAATGATGAAGGGTAGATGGGACTGCCCTCATGACATGAATCCAGGGTCTACCAAGAAGAAGATTGTATGTAAGAGAATTAGGCATGACATGGATAAGGGTAGGCAATGTCACATGTCCAACCTTAATATTTAAGGTGATTATACCTAATGATTTTCTACCAACATTATCAAAGCCACAAATATTTAGTTTATTTGGTTTAATGAGAGATGTATCAACATTGAGTTTATGTAACAAGTCTATGCCACAAACATTAAGACCTGATCTACCATCAATCATAGTGTGTCTTATCCTCATTTTATTAATAATGATAAATATCAGAAGAGGCTAGCTTTTCACTTCTATGGGAGGTAATTCATGTTGTTGAAATAAGATATCTATTGTTGTCACACACATACAATCTAACAAGGCTGCTGCATCATTCGGTCTAATAGAAGGTGGAACAACTACCTTTTGTAGAGACTCTTGGAGAATTATGTTGTTGTCGCATGCATACAATCTAACAAGGCTGCTACATCATTTAGTCTAACAAAAGGTGGAACAACTACCTTTTGTAGAGCCTCTTGGAGCATTCTATGGTATGTAGGTCATGTTTGTATTAAATCACATAGAGAGATCTTAGCTAGAGTAGCACGAAGATGGTCAACAAGATCATAATCTCTACTAATATGTTGAGGAAGATGAGGAGGTGGAGGAATAAAAGGTTGATAAGGTGGAAGAGAAGTGGGCATGCTCAGTGCTTGCTTTCTTTGTTTGTTATTACGAGTGTTGTGTGTGTGAGAAACTACATAATAATGAGGTTGTTGCAACATGTTTTGAACACCTTGATTCATTTGAGTAATTTGATTTGCAAAATTGAAGATGTAACTAGGAGGTTGAGATGGTTTTGGAACACGTCAAACTATAATCATATGTTTAGAGGAAGGAGGAAGATTAGGTGCCTCATGTACCATGATTTTAGGCATATTTTGAACATTAATGCATTTATTCACTAGCCCCTTAGTGGGTGGAATAATTCTATTAATGATGATGGAATTGACATTTTTATATTTTTGAGAAATACATGATTTGGGATGATGAGATGAATGCCCAGTATCTACCCATGGGGGATCCATTGTGAGAGAAGGCTCTTTATACACTAATACTTCATCTTTTGAAGGGAGAGCATTAGAATGAAGAGAGGGTAGAGTTATCTTAAGAAATGTATCAATTATTTTCTCCTCTTGCGCCAAAATATCCTCACAAGTGGGAACCATTTTTGGAGAGGGATCCAAAACATAGGGTGACATAGGCAAAGCTAGGTCACCATCATATGTGTTAGAGGGGAGATCCATGGGAATAGACATGGAATTATCATGGTTTGTAGTAGAAGTAGAAGAAGAACTATCACCATCATCTTTCTCATGACAATTCATGGAGATAAATTTAGTAAAGTCTTCTAATATCGAAGGATACACACCCATGATTGTTACGAAGCTAGAAAAATTAGATATATAACAAAGGATATCATATATAGAACATATAGAAATATCAATATCATACATGAATGCTATGCGATCTAAAACATATAGATGCATATTAATGAATTTGGAAATTTTTAAAAAATCTATGATATATGCATGCAAAGATTCCAAAGAGAAAGAACGAGAAAGGTCCATAATGAAATGTCTTGTCTACTATATACAAATATGAAATTGAACAACAATGTACAATTAGATTTAGCAATCATTCGACATAGAAAAGATCTAAAAATAGGATTTCCAATATAACACTAGATGCAAGACTAGCCAGGGTTTCACCATCAAACCCTAGATCTTAAAAGCTTATTCCCTAAACCACAATTCTTTGATGCAAGAATGCTTTTTCTTTCATAAATTGAACACAAATGATATTTATGAAATGATACAACAATACAAAATTAGACTTGACCACTAATTATCATTAGTGAAATTTGGAACAAGAGTTTTATCAACACACCCTAGGTGCAAGACTAGCTAGGTTTCCCAAAAATGCAATATTTTTAAAAAACCTAATATTAAATAAGTAAAAAT
The DNA here is from genome assembly GCA_027924645.1 of Cunninghamia lanceolata. NCBI lineage: Eukaryota > Viridiplantae > Streptophyta > Pinopsida > Cupressales > Cupressaceae > Cunninghamia > Cunninghamia lanceolata. The sequence continues at coordinate 2,837,056 of BSBN01001135.1, read as the reverse complement.
GTCAAATATATCACTAGGAAATGATTAAATAATGCAATACCAATAAGATCTAATGCAAAAATCAGAAAATTATATCATACTATAATGATCTAAACTAATGAAATATGAACAATGTGACAAATATGTTTTTTTTCTAACCCTAAATCCAATGCTCGATTTTCTAATTTCAAACACAAATATGCAAGAATGTTCTTTTATTAAACAAAAAGATGATATGATACAGAAAATGAAATCAATTTAATCAACCAAATAATGCCATAGCACATGGATCTACAAACCCTAGGCTCAAGACTAGCTAGGCCTTCTATGAATGCAAGGTTTTTGTAAACCATAATAATGAAATAATGCAAATTTAAGCTATATAACTATGTAAAATGATGAATGAATTTAACCTAATCAGATCTTGGGTAGAAACTAACTCATATATGAAGCAAGAAGGTTGCCAAAATGCAAGATATGTCTGGTTCACCAAAATTTTAGATGGAAAAGGGAGACTTAACTTAAAAGGTTAAACTAGGTCAAACCCTCTTCTATAAACATTGGAACACAAACCGAGCTTGGATTCTACCCTTAAAGGAGAGATAAACTATAATGTCCCCATTTTTTGGAGTGATCACAGAAGAAGGTTTGGGAGCCAATTTTCACACTTCACGAATTTTTGAAGGCTTTTTGAGTATGAAAAATGGATCATCATATTTTTCTCCTAACTTTTGATATATTTCTTACAATTTAATATAGTGGCATCATAGAAGGATGACCCATTGGAGAAGGTAAGAGGAATTTCAAATCTTTAATTTGAAATTTGCATCAAAGTTATGTAGGTTTGGTTGGCTAGTTTTTAAGGATCCGCTAAGTCGGCCACTTTGAGGAAAATGAAATAAAGATAAATTCAAGTTTTTGGGCATCAAAATATTTAAGTAGCTCATCCCAAGTTGAAGGTGGTTAGCCTAGTGTAAAGCTATTTAGGTCAGCCTTAAGAAAAGACAAAAAAAGGTGAGTCGACCAATTGAAATTAGGATATCCAAAGAATTAATTGAAATTGGATTTGGTCAACCAAGTTCTAATCATTTGAGTGCCAAGTTGTAAGAAAATACAAACATAAATTAAAATCTATATTTTTGGGGTCAATGATCATTTGAAGGTCAGCTTCTATATGGAGAAAAAAGAATAAAAAAATATTAATAATAATAAACTATGTCAACCAACTTTTGCAGAAGATGAAATTCATGTACTTAAGGAGGTGTGGAGAATCATTTGGACATTATGAATCTACTTTTTTCTGATTTTCCCTTTTGTGGATCTGTAACTTTGTTGCATCTATTCCAAAGATGAAAACCCTTGCGAATATTAGGTGGGTTGTGGTGGTACCTATAGGGCTTTAGGGTTTTTGGTTCATTAAATTGCAAGTCTTTACCTTTGAAATACTTTAAGCTTAAGTTCTTAAGCCTGATGCGCTTTATCTTTTAAATCCCTATTGACCACCTATAGTAAATTTCCGGTCACTTAAGTTGTGACTTGAAGCCTTTATATTCATTAGGTGACCAGCCCCATGTCCTAGGTTTACCCTTTATGACCTGTGAAAAAAATTAAATTTAAGTCCTAAGTCTTCACATAGGTTATAAAGTGTAATATAAATGGATTTCGCAGCGTCGTAATGCATCATACATGATGTCATCATCCCACTGCGTGGCTGCGACAAGGTGACACCTATCAAGAATATAGGCTTATGGCCCCTTTATTGAAGATCCTGAATCAATGAACTGCATGCTACCAAGTGTCAGTCTAAGAAGTAATCTGTAGGAAAACTCTAATGTATTGGTTGCGCATGCTCACAAGGGAATCTTGTCGGGAAGGAATATTTGCCACACAGTCACGAGATAGCGACAGGTGGCCTTGTCTTAGTAAAGAAGTGAAAGGAAAATGAAAAGGAGACATGTGGAGGCTTTATCGCACCCGCACAATGTCATGCCCACATTCACCATGTGGTGATGACATGATAACCACATGGCGAATGTGGGCATGACATTTGGTATTAGAGCTAGGTTTCAAGAAGGAGCAAATGGATGGGAAGGTATCTTCCCAAGTGGAAGGTACATTCCAAATACAAGATTTTCTAAAAAGTTTACTTGTTTAAAGTTTTCTATTTTGCATTCCTATAGGTTGTTCATTTATTTTCTAACATTTATTTTGTTTGTTGAGCTTCTAAGTTTAACTTCATTTTCAAATGCACAGGTTGCTAGGTTTTACATTAAACCAATCTCTTTTTCTTCTTTCTAATATGCCTTTCTATGTTTTCCAATGCTTTTAAAACTCTCTGGTTTAAAAAAAAAACATAAGTTACTGGAATAGCTCACTAAAATTCAAAGAGGTTATATATATATATTCACCTAATAAATATATAATAGCAAAGCATGCCAAAAAAAACATTAAAAACTAGGGTCGAACTGGTGTTTACAGAAAGTACTAAGTAATAAGTATTAAGGCCGAACAACCTGTGTTATCAGCCACACTATCGCTGCTAAAAGAACAAAAGGAGAGGGGGGCAGGGGCTCCACCACCCCCACAGAGTGTTAAGCTCTATGGGGGGGGTCCCCTCCCTCCATTTTGAAATATAAATAAAAAAAAATAGGCATTACAACCTCTTACCCCATGCGCAGGGGGATACAACCTACACATGGGTTTAACCCTACGCCGCCCGACATGGAACATAACACGTTTCAACCTAATTTAAACAATTCTTTCAAAATCTTTGATTCGTAGTTTGATAAAGTTTGAGGATAAATATATATATGTATATATATATATATATTTATCACTATAAAAAAATCAGTCTCTGACTAAGAAAATACAGACATAAAAAAATAGACAATGAGTTTAATTTAGCAAGGATTCCAAAAATAAATATATTTCTATCTATATATATATAAATACTTACTATATATATATATACATATATATATAAATATATATATACATATATATATGTGTGTATATATATATGTATATATATATGTATGTATATATATATATGTATGTGTATACATATATATATATATGTATATATATACATATACATATATATATACATATACATATATATATATATATATATATGTATACACATACATATATATATATATATATGTATACATATACATATATATATATGTATATGTATACATATGTATATATATATATGTATATGTATACATATATATATATATATGTATACATATACATATGTATATATATATATGTATATGTATACATATATATATATATATGTATATGTATACATATGTATATATATATATATGTATATGTATATATATATATATATATATATATATATATATATATATATATATATATATATATATATATATATATATATATATATATATATATATATACACACACACACACACACACACACACACATACACACACACTTTTATTTTACTACACACATGCATATAGCTATTAAGAGGGTAAGGATAAGATCTATATCTAAGATTAAAATTTTGAATATCAATAAAGAAGGAGATTTAAATTTTTTTTTGAAAGCACTAAGCATTTATTTTTATTCTACAACCAACATAGGAGGTTTTGTCTCTTCTAAAACTCATACATGCATTACTTTATTTTCCTTTCTTAAACAAAATAACAATTAAAATGAGGTAGATTAAAGAAAGATAACCATATTTATTCAAAACATAACATAAAGAATATATATAATTTCCATAACTTTTCTAAATACAAGGTTTTCCATATGGAAGTGATAACACAAGAGAGTTTTCTACTCTCCACAAGAGTATTATTACAATCCAAAAGAGGGTAAGGCTTCTCAATGCCTTAGTTTTACAACTACAAAATGCCACTAAAACCATGTTTACTCTCCAAGTTCAACTTCTCCATAGCCTCCATAGAAAGCTACAAAACATACAAACAAGGTAGCCATACCCATGGGAAGCTCTCCTCCCAACCTAGGCCTAAAATAGGCCACCCCCAAGCTAGGAGGCCTTCCAACAACCAAGTTTTCAAACCACAACATAAGCAAACACTCATATCAAGTACAACAACACCAAACCCAAGGCTTAACACAAAACTAACCTATCTTAGAAATGGATTTGAAGGGTGAGAGAGTGGGCTCACTCTACTCAAGGAGACCCAAACTCTTAATACACAAAAATACTCATTATTCACTTGGCCTCTTGCCATACTTATCATATCACAAAACCGAGGCACTCATGCCATACCCCAAACTCCACAAAACTCCAAATAAAGGCCCTTGGCCATAAATCCATAGCAAAAATGAAGAGGGGAAACCGAGGAGGTTCATATCCTCTCTCACCCAAACAACCCATAATACCCACAACACATAAAAACTAAAATAACATAAGCATGAACATGCATAAACACATTGCATAAGTAAAACAAATACACAAAAAAGGTCTTGAATCCTTGAGAAATACCTCTCAAGCTTCAAGGATGGAGTGTGTTTGGTGAAGAGCTTCCACAAGTTCTCCCAAAATCTCCAAGTCCTTCACTCTCCCTACACAAGTCTAAAATTCCCTGAAAGAAATTAAAAGAAGAACCCTCATCTCATCAAAATGAGAGAGATATAAAGATAAGGCTCTCCAACCCTAATGGATGAGAAGGTGACACTTGTCACCCTCTCTTCCATCCACATAACCCTGCTCACAACCCCACAAGAATGTGGAGGTGACACTTGTCACCTCCCCATTCCACAAAGCTACACACTCTCCCACAAGTGTTGTCACACATGTCTGAGAGCATAGGGAGTTATGGGCACACAAAGGGAAGCTTCTTATGAATGAGGAGGTGACACTTGTCACCTTCTCATTCATCTAAGCTAAACTCTTCCCCACAAGTGCTCTCACACATGTGTGAGAGCATAGGGAAGAGGTTCACACATGTGAGAAGCTTCTAAAGCACGAGAATCAAGGGTAACCTTACCCAAGTGGGTGAGGTTGGGGTTAAGTGAGATGGTGACCTTCCAACTACCCCTCACACTTCCCAAACTCGTCATGTGACTTCAAGGTCAGGTTTGGGTGACCATAAAAGGTTCAAATCAAGTTTAAACAAGCTAGGAATGGTCCTAGACCCTAGGAGTATGAACTAGGGTGAATATTTGACCATTAGCAACACTTAGAAACACATAAAAACACTTAAAAAGGGCTCCAAACATTTAGCACTAAAATTTGTGCAAACTCAACATTACACTTTTTACAACACATCAAAAGATAAATAGAAAAATGGATAAACCATACAAAATGTCATAAATCAATTACAACAAAATCAACATTCTAAAACACATATGACCTTAGTCCTACTAAGGAGTAGGAGTAGGTCAGCTGAGCAGGGCATAACATATGGTTGTTGTTTGACGTTTAATTTTTCATGGGTATGGAAAGTAACTTGCACACTTCCACAACCTGATTAATAGCACATGGTAAAATAGCTAAAGCAAATTAACAACATGCATCACACACACATGATCACAATATCACATACACCATCAAAATAATCACATGATAATATAATGTCTCTCAAATCATCCATTACTCACAAGTATAATCAGGATCACATAAGGTAAGAGATAACATCAGTCTCAACATCTATGTGCATATCAATATCATCAAATGACATCATAACATCTAACATCATATCATCAAATGGAAATCTAACATGCCAGCTAACCATCCATAAGCATAAACCATCTAGCTAATCAAGTATAAGATAAGGTAATAAGGTCCAAATGCGGGATCAACAGTCCCCAAATATCTACAAGACCATCATAAATCCATCAAAAGAGTACTGTAAGCAAAATAATACAAATGAGGTAAAAGTAGGCCTCACATCATCCCCCCCTAAGACTATACTTCCTCCTAGAAGTCAGCAAAGAGGTGGGGATAGAGTGTCAAACTAGCTGCATCCTCCCATGTAGCTGAGACCTCATCATAACGGTCACATCGAACTCTGATCTAGTCTAGTTCTTGGCCTCAAAGGACCAACGTCTGACGAGCCAAGATGCGAATTGGCTCCAAAACTAGATGCCTGTTTGACTCTACCTGTAAGGCATCCCAGTCCAAAACATGAGTCATGTCATAAATATAACATCTCAGTACATAAATATGAAACACATCATGGATGCGTGATAGACTAGGTGGCAAGGCAAGATGGTAAGCTAAGGGTCCTATCCTCTCCAAGATCTCAAAAGGTCCAACAAAATGAGGTGCAATCTTAGAGCCCTTTCCATAACAGATTAGACTCTTATGCAGCCACACTACTAAGAACACCTTGTCACCTATGGAGAAGCTCCGATCCAATCTCTTGGCATCGGTGTACTTCTTCTGGTAATCCTGTGCCTCTTGTAATCTCTGTCTGATCAAAGTGACCTGCTGCTCCATATCCTATACTAACTCAGGTCCAATGGCTACTCTATCCTCTATATGGTCCCAACTCAAGGGAGTCCTGCAAGGCCTGCCATACAAGGCCTGATAGGGAGGCATACCTAACGAGTTGTGATGCCCATTATTGTAGGAAAACTCAACTAGATATAGGTAATCCTTCCATCTAGACTGGTGATCCATAACATATATGTGAAGAATGTCCTCTAAAACTTGATTCACCCTCTCAGTCTGCCAATTTGTCTCAAGATGATAAGCCAAACTAAAGTTGAGCTGAATGCCCAATGCCTACTATAATGCTCTCCAAAATGCTGATGTGAACACTAAATCTCTATTAGATATGATGTGATGAGGCACCCCATGAAGTCTCACAATGTCATCCAAGAATATCCTCACCACTGCTGGTGCATTGTATGTTGTGTGTACAGGTGAAAAGTGGGCTACCTTGGTTAACTTGTCAACCGTCACCATGATGGCATCATGGTGGCAAGTTGACAAAGGTAGACCAACAATGAAATCCATGGAAATGGTATCCCATTTCCACTCCAGTATCTCGTGAGGGTAAAGTAAACCTGCTAGATGTTGATGCTTGGCCTTCACCCTCTGGCACTCAAGGCAACGAGCAACAAACTCTACAATATCGTGCCTCATACCTACCCAATGGTACAACTGTCTCAAATTGGCATGCATCTTCTTCACCCCTGAGTGTACTGCATAAGGTGCTCTGTGAGGCTCTGATAAAACCAATGATCTAAAATCACTTACAAGGGGAACATAGATGCACTGATGATGTCATAGAAGGCCATGTGTCTCAAGAGAATACCCTACAAACTTTCCCTTAAGGGCCCTCTGTGACTGCAACTCTCACTGAACCTCAAGAAACCACTCATCCTTTGGTAGGTGCTGCAAAATGTGCCCTCTCAAGTCTACACTCAAGGTCAATGTCAGGATCTTGTGGTGCCTTTGACTCAAGGCATCGACAACCACATTCTCCTTCCCTTTGATGTAATGCACATCAAAGTCATACTCACAAAGAAACTCCATCTAATGTCATTGGCGGGTGTTTAGATTAAGTTGCGTGAAGATGATATACTATAGACTATGATGGTCAGAGTGCAACTCAAAATGACGTCCTAAGAGGAAGTGTCTCCAACGAACAAGAGCTTGAACTACCGCTTCTAACTCCAAATCATGTGTCAGCTAGTTCAGCTAACGGGTCTTGAGATTTCACGACTCATACATGATCGCTTGACTATTTTGCATCAACACTGCTCCTAACCCCTTTAATGATGCATATGTACAAACCATGAAGTTTGTGGTTAGATTAGGTACTGCTAAGATAGGAGCACTAGTGAGATGCTCCTTGAGGACCTCAAAGGCCCTCTCACACTACTCTGACCATAAGAAACTCTTCCCTTTCCGTTGAAGGGAAGTGATGGGGTGTGCTATCCTGGAAAAGCCCTCTAGAAATCTGCGGTAATATCCTACTGGCCCCATGAAGTTCCTAACCTCTGTGATGCTGGTAGGTACTACCCAATCCTTGATAGCTCTAATCTTTGATGGATCTACTGAGATACCATCACCAGATAGAATGTGCCCTAAATACTGAACCTCTAATCTAAAGAAGGTACACTTCGCTAAGTAGCCATAAAGCTGCTGCTCTCTCAAACACTGTAATACCTGGCGTAAGTGCTCCTTGTGCTCCTCCTTAGTCCGTGAGTAAATAAAAATGTCATCAAGGAATATAATCATGAACTGATCAAGGAATGTGCAAAACACACCATTCATGAGGCTCATGAATACTACAGGGGTGTTTGTCAAACTGAAGGGCACCATGGTGAACTCATAGTGACCATAACGAGTCTGAAATGCTGTCTTATGGATATCCAGCTCTGTGATGCATAACTGATGGTATCCAAACTTCAGGTCAATCTTAGAGAACACCATGGCTTCCTGCATCTGGTCAAACAAGTAATTGATCCTAGGCAAAGGATAACGGTTCTTCACCATCACCTTATTCAACTACCTACCCATCCTTCTTCTTCATGAAGATGACTGGTGCGTCCCATGGAGAGACACTAGGTCAGATGTGCCCCTTCACTAGCAACTCCTCTAGCTGAAGCTTGAGCTCCATGAGCTCATATGTGGTCATCTTGTAAGGTGCACGAGACACTGGCTCAACACCTGGTACAAGGTCTATATGGAAATCAACCTCTCAGTGAGGTGGAATCCCTGGAAGCTCGAGAGGAAAAACATTTGTGAACTCCATAAGGATGGGGTGATCATCAAGTGTAGCCTTTGACTCATCCTTTGATCTGTCATTGACTGTGATCATGAACATCTGACAACCCTTCCACATACAACACTTAAGCTATTTAGCAAATATCATGCGAATTGTCATGGGCTTCTAAATGCCCACTATCTCTACTGCACTATGATCATTGAGGCAACCTATCACCTTTTAGTGAAAATCTAGCTTGTCTCTACGAGCTGCAAGCCAATCCATGCCTAACACCACACCGTGAGACCCTAAGGGTATAACCCTAAGATCCACAACTGTCGTGAAGGCACCAAGTGCTATCTCACAATCCCTGACCACTAAATCTACGACCATCTTGGCCCTTCTAGCTAACTCAACCTCCCACCTAACGTCCTACCTAAAGGCCACTAGCCTACAACGCTCCACTAACGATGGATAAATAAAGGAGTCTGTGGCTCTTGAGTCACAAAATAGTAATGGGTATATCCCTAATAGTACCTAGTGTCTCTATCACAGAGGCCTAAAAGTCATCTTGGCAGTTATCAACCACTGCAAAGACTTGGTGAGATCATCCCATATCTCCAACCGTAGCCTCAGAACCACTAGATCATTGTCCTCCCACTGTAAATCCCTATGGGCATTCTCTAGCCAAGTGCCCAGTGCCACCACAAACATAACAAGGTCCACGCGTCTGAACCTATACTGACTAAGTCTGATTGGGCTGTTTTACTCCAGGTTGTTCTGTACTACCCTGAGATCCTCTAAAGGACTAATGTGATCTAGCTTGTCCCACAACTGGTGCCTGTTGTCGTTAGTCTCTCAGCGGACCCTATGACTGCCATCCTTAATTAGGACCACCCTGTCCCCTCTGTTGTGGTTGTGACCTCTGTTGATACTGATGCCGTGGAGGTCTAGGAGGTAAGGATGTGGATCTAAAACCACCCCTTTGAGGTGGCTCAGGTCTGTGAAAACCCTAATCCTACTGATGACTGCGGTCCTGAAACTACAGATGTGACCCTTGGCCCCATCCATGCACCTCCTCTACAATGAGTGCCTTCTCGGTGGACTCTCTCATAGTCTGTGGGTCCGCCATGCGAACTGGTCTTGCTATGTGAGGATCCAATCCTCTAATGAAATGACTCACAAGCAGCTTCTCATCCTAAAGATACTTGGCATAATAGGATAACTCCACAAATTTGCACTCATACTGTGCAACTGTGGAACCTCTCTGCTGCAAATCATGGAACTCATCAATGTGGTGCTACCTATAGTACTTTGATAGGTAGCACACATTATAACACTCTAGAAAAGTGTCCCATGAAAGAGTGTCTAAAGAAAGGTGGTGTTTGTGTTCCTATGTGCGCCACCATGTCACTGTCGCATCTCACAAAAGATGCACTACTACTTGTGCCTTTGTGTTGCTCCCATAGGGATGCAACGTAAAGCACCGGTCAAGGCTGATGAACCAAGCCTTAGCCTCAACTCCCTCTGACGTACCCCACAAAAGTAGGTGGATTAAGCCTAAGCAAATATTGGATAGGGTCTCCATGGTCTCGGTGCCCTCGAATAGGTACATGCAACTCATCTCGTGATACATAAATAAAAGGATCAGGAGGAATATGCTCCACCCCAATCCCTACCTCATGCTCCTCATGGCATGGTAGACTCCTGTTGTGCTCCCAATGAGATGATACGTTGTCCTTGGCTATAGTGTCTGGAATATCCACATGTGTCTCGTGCATGACTGGTGGCAACCTCACTAAGATTGCTTGTAAAGCCTGTAGAATCTGGGGGCCTAAATCAGGTGCCAGTGGCGGCTCTTGATTTGGGTCTGCAGGTAGTGGAATGACTCTTAGACCAGTTCCTCTAGACCCACTGGCACGTGGACGCCCTCTCTTGGATCTAGGTGGCATCCTACAAGAACATGGTGCCTATAATTAAAACAAAATTAACAAAAATGCAGAATAAAATAATGTGCCCTCAATGCCCAATGTTTAAACTTGGGCTTTGATACCAAATGTCATGCCCACATTTGCCATATGGTTATCATGTCATAACCACATGACAAATGTGGGCATGACGTTTGGTATCAGAGATAGGTTTCAAGAAGGAGCAAATTGATGGGAAGGTATCTTCCCAAGTGGAAGGTACCTTCCCAATAGGAGATTTTCTAAAAAGTTTACTTGTTTAAAGTTTTCTAACTTGCATTCCTATAGGTTGTTCATTTATTTTCTAACATTTATTTTGTTTGCTGAGATTTTCAGTTTAACTTCATTTTCAAATGAACAGGTTTCTAGGTTTTACATTAAAACAATCTCTTTTTTTTTTCTTTCTAACATGCCTTTCTATGTTTTCCAATACTTTTAAAACTCTCTACTTTTTTTTAAAAAAACATAAGTTACTGGAACTGCTCACAAAAATTCACAGAGGTTATATATATATTCTCCTCATAAATATATAATAGCAAAGCATGCCAAAAAATATATATTAAAAACTAGGGCCAAACCAACATTTACAGAAAGTACTAAGTAATGAGTATTGAGGCCGAATGACATGTATTATCTGCAACTTTGTCACTGCTAAAAGAAAAAAAGCAGAGGGAGGCAGGGGTGGCGGGGTCCCCTCCCCCCCATTCTATAATATAAATAAAAAATAATAGGCATGACGGCCTCTTACCCCCTGCGCAGGGGGATATAACCTGTGCAGGGGTTTAACCCTATGTCGCCCGACAAGGAACATAACACATTTCAACCTAATTTAAATGATTCTTTCAAAAGCTTTGATTGGTAGTTTGATAAAGTTTGAGGATATATATATAAACACTGTAAAAAAATTAGTCTCTGACTTAAAAAAATACAGAGACAAAAAAAACTAGACAGTGAGTTTAATTTAGCAAGGATTCCAAAAATAAATATATTTCTATGTCCCTCTCTCTCTATATATAAATACTTACCATATATATATATACACTTTTATTTTACTACACACATGCATATAGGTATTAAGAGGGTGAGGATAAGGTCTATATCTGAGATTAAAATATTGAATATCAATAAAGAAGGAGGTTTAATTTTTTTTTGAAAGCACTAAACATTTATTTTTATTGTACAACCAACATAGGAGGTTTTGTCTCTTCTAAAACTCATACATGCATTAGTTTATTTTTCTTTCTTAAACAAAATAACAATTAAAAAGAGGTAGATTAAAGAGAGATAACCATATTTATTCAAAACATAACATAAAGAATATATATAATTTCCATAACTTTTCTAAATAGATTACAAGGTTTTCCATATGGAAGTGACTACAACACAAGAGAGTTTTCTACTCTCCACAAGAGTATTATTACAACCCAAAAGAGGGTAAGGCTTCTCAATGCCTTAGTTTGACAACTACAAAATGCCACTAAAACCATGTTTACTCTCCAAGTTCAACTTCTCCATAGCCTCCATAGAAAGCTACAAAACATACAAACAAGGTAGCCATACCCATGGGAAGATCTCCTCCCAACCTAGGCCTAAAATAGGCCACCCCCAAGCTAGGAGGCCTTCCAACAACCAAGTTTTCAAACCACAACATTAGCAAACACTCATATCAAGTACAACAACACCAAACCCAAGGCTTAACACAAAACTAACCCATTTTAGAAATGGATTTGAAGGGTGAGAGAGTGGGCTCACTCTACTCAAGGAGACCCACACTCTTAATACACAAAAATACTCATTATTCACTTGGCCTCTTGACATACTTATCATATCACAAAACCAAGGCACTCATGCCATACCCCAAACTCCACAAAACTCCAAATAAAGGCCTCTGGCCATAAATCCATAGCAAAAATGAAGAGGGGAATCCGAGGAGGTTCACATCCTCTCTCACCCAATATAAAGGTGAGCTCTCTTATAAGGAGAGCTCACCCAAACAACCCATAATACCCACAACACATTAAAACTAAAATAACATAAGCATGAACATGTATAAACACATTACATAAGTAAAACAAATAAGCAAAAAAGGTCTTGAATCCTTGAGAAATACCTCTCAAGCTTCAAGGATGGAGTGTGTTTGGTGAAGAGATTCCACAAGTTCTCCCAAAATCTCCAAGTCCTTCACTTTCCCTACACAAGTCTAAAATTTCCCAAAAGAAATGAAAAGAAGAACCCTCATCTCATCAAAATGAGAGAGATATGAAGACAAGGCTCTCCAACCCTAATGGATGAGAAGGTGACACTTGTCACCCTCTCCTCCATCCACATAACCTTCCTCACAACCCCACAAGAATGTGGAGGTGACACTTGTCACCCCCCCATTCCACAAAGCTACACACTCTCCCACAAGTGCTCTCACACATAGGGAGTTGTGAGCACACAAAGGGAAGATTTTTATGAATGAGGAGGTGACACTTGTCACCTTATCATTCACTTAAGCTACACTCTTCCCCACAAGTGCTCTCACACATGTGTGAGAGCATAGGGAAGAGGTTCACACATGTGAGAAGTTTCTAAAGCATGAGAAGCAAGGGTAACCTTACCCAAGTGGGTGAGGTTGGGGTTAAGTGAGATGGTGACCTTCCAACCTCCCCTCACACTTTCCAAACTCGTCACTTGACTTCAGGGTCAAGTTTGGGTGACCATAAAAGGTCCAAATCAAGTTTAAACAAGCTAGGAATGGTCCTAGACCCTAGGAGTATGACCTAGGGTCAATATTTGACCATTAGGAACAGTTAGAAACACATAAAATCACTTTAAAAGTGCTTCAAACATTTAGCACTAAAATTTGTGCAAACTCAACATTACACTTTTTACAACACATCAAAAGATAAATAGAAAAAGGGATAAACCATACAAAATGTCATAAATCAATTACAACAAAATCAACATTCTCAAACATATATGAGCTTAGTCCTACTTAGGACTAGGTCAACTGAACAGGGGCATAACATATGGTTGTTGTCTAACCTTTGATTTTCCATGGGTATGGAAAGTAACTTGCACACTTCCACAACCCCATTAATAGCACATGATAAAATAGCCGAAGCAAATGAACTACATGCATCACACACACATGATCACAATATCACATACAACATCAAAATAATCACATGATAATATAATGTCTCTCAAATCATCCATTACTCACAAGTATAATCAAGATCACATAAGGTAAGAGATAACATCTGTCTCAACATCTATGCACATATCAATAGCATCAAATGACATCATAGCATCTAACATCATATCATTAAATGGAAATATAACATGCCATCTAACCATCCATAAGCATAAACCATCTAGCTAATCAAGTATAAGATAAGGTAATAAGGTACAAATGTGGGATCAACAGTCCCCAAATATCCACAAGACCATCATAAATTTATTGAAAGAGTATTGTAAGCAAAATAATATTGATGAGGTAAAAGTAGGCCTCACACGTAGGGTAGGTAATTGGTGGGCCATCTCTGGTTGCGATGCCATGAAATGACACCACGCGTCTAGGTTGTACAAAAGGTAATGTGTTCAGTGAAGACATTACATCTAATTTGGCTTGTTCTTATTGGTCAAAGGCTTTTCAACGATGATGGCCTAGATTTTCAAATCTGGTAGGTGAATGATAGCCATGGATCTCATAAGGATGAACTCAAATCAATGGCACATGTTTAAATTTTTTTGAAGAACATTATAGGCATGCTGTGACATGAATGTGAGATTAAGGTCAAGGCTACCTCCATTAATGCCTCAGAGCCTATGCTACAAAGCTTGAAAAGGAGAAAAGTTAGGGATTTTTGCATCATTTCTTCAAGCACGAACATAGTTTAGATGTGCAACAGATTCTCAGGTGAGCAAAGAAAGAAATTTGAGGTTCTGCAAGCATAAAAGCTAGTAAATTCACTCTATTTGACCATGCCTGATATATTTTAAGTTGATTGCTTGATTGAAAGAGTAGGAAATTACAAAGGATAAGAAGCCTTAGTTTAATATATAGTCAGAAAAAATGAGTCAAGACGATCAAGCCTCCACCTCTAAGTGTAGTTTAGATGAGGATCATATGGTCTAGTTCCCAAGCTCTGCTAGAAAAGCTTTGAATCTGCATGGTCCCAGCGGGCCAGATGATAAGCTCCTTGACTTTTGCTACAATTGTAGGGATGCCCGATTGCCTATTCCTAGTTGGGTTGTATTCAAACAATGGCATCATAGAATGGACTGCAAAGTCCTAGTCTGCAATGCTTGGTGGTTTGATTTGGCCAAACTAGTTTACCTAACATATTTCCTAATCCAGACCTAGTGAGGGCAATAGCACAAAGGTATGATCCTCAAACTAGGATAGTCTTGGTAGGAAATGACACGACAATAATTATGTTTACAAAAACATACATCTCCACTATGTTTGGTTTAAACCCCACATCTAGTAAGCCAATTGACCTAGGAGCATTGAAGAAAAAGTATTAGACTTTCAAACATGCATATAGGAATTTTAACTTGGCCAAGCATAGACCAAGAGGGGTTGATGGCACATTGGTAAAGATATCAGACAATAAGGAGGAACCTTTTCAATGCACTCTATTCATGCATTATTTTGTTAGGATATACCACAGATTGTGCCAGGTGCTTGGAAGGGATGCCTCAGATAGAATGCCCAATTCTCTAATGATGGTGGTAGTGAATATTCAAGATCATGAGACTAGGGAGCCATATGATTATGCTACCTATATAGTAGATAAAATGTATAAACAAATGATGGCACTCAAGAGAAAATTATTTATTGTGGATGCCCATGTTGAATTCACATGGTATTCTTTATTGTGCCATATGAATTTATTTGCCTTGTTAGGTATGTGGCATCAGAACTTACATGTCAAGATGATAGATGCATAAGTAAGTATGTTGCTACTGCAAATGTCGGCATGCATGCTGGACATGCATTGTGTGGACTCTGATTATATAATCTTTGAGGAGTATCTTGTGAGAAGAGTTCTTGGTTTCCTGGAGCTAGAATAAGAAAGGATGCATGCATATATTTTTGATTTTTTTTGGCCTTTGGATATGACCCTAGATTTGAGGTGTTGGTTTTTTCCCAGACTGGATGCTTATTCTCAGATTTCCCTACAAGGTAGCCATCAATGATCAATAGGATCTCTGGGCCAGGGGCCAATAGTGTAGGAGATAGACTCTATATTTTATCTCCTCTTCTTCTTTAGGCTCTGCAAAACCTAGGGGGGTATTCCCTACTCAACATCCATGAGGATATGCACACAAAGGCTGGGATGCTGACAGAAAGCAGATAAGTCCTCCTGTAAGTAGACCAAAACTGAAAGATAATAGCAAAGGGGCTAGCTTTGGGCCTATTTGTAGTTGTAGACAGAGGACTTGGATCCTAAACTAATTCTACTGTCCTAATGGTTGTTTTAGAATTTGATTTTGATTTTGTATTTGGATGCAGAGCTGAACCTGGTATGTAACACAAACATAAAGCTAGATCGGTGCCTATCCAGGGCCTGGAGTCAGTAGACATACACCTATGAATGATATGCATAAACAACTAAAACTAGATTTCAGGGGGATACATATGATACCTGCCTTACATATATCTCCCAATACAAAGTGTTAAGCTATCTATACTTATGGCATCCCTACTGCAGTATACCCTTCCCAATATTCAATCTGAAAATAGTTTAATCTACCCCTTGAGCAGAAGTTAAAAGATTAAACATTTAACACAGGAATTCTATGTTCTAGAATCTTAGACATTCCTTGAATACCTAGACTCAGAAGAAAGATACATGCAAAACTGGAGACAGAATTAGCATAACACATGCAAACATAGCATTATTCATATAAGATTGACCATGAAATCAGTGGATCCATGCAAAAACATACAACAAGAGATACACAGACTCACAAGTTTTTATGGATAGAGCAGCCAAAACCAACTGTATTGTATCACAGAGCCAAAATGTTCAACTTTCAACAACAACCCTAAAAAATGGTAACACAATCTGCTTATAACAGCCAGATAGTGTACCACAAGCAATTAATTACATGGCAAAAATATCAAAATTTGCCAGATACAGATCCCACAAAGGAATGGTGCTCAGAAGATATTAATGCAGCAGACAAAGAGGGGCCTCGAGCCATGCGCCATTATCTGGAGGTCGTCATGCCAAAAATTAGGTACATGACTGTTCAACAACTTGCCCACGCCTCAGCACAATCGCCATTGATGGCTCAACCACCCGCATTTTACCTGGAAACTGTCGCTGCGTTCAAAAAGAAGTTCCCACCAAAATGTACTTTACTAAAGTTTCAAATGTGCAGGAAGAATAGTCCCACATGTAAGGTGTGGAGACCCCTTCAGTAGTTTATAAACATGGCCACTAACATACTAAGTGTCGAGCACTTTTGCCATGCTCGACACACATGCCTTCGTCTAAAGCCCATCGCCATGACACATACCATCGGCCCACCCCAAAAATTTCTCACCGAGCTCAATAGTCTGGCCGATACAACACTACGCTCCCCTTCATCAGCCAGAGATAGACCATCGGGCCGACCTTCCAAACCTTCACCGATGAAGCCACCGCGATCCCCTATCGGCCAGACCAATACTGTCGGCCAATCTCAAAATGCCTATGCCGATGCTCAATCTCACTCCGATGACATACTACACCCTAGGTCTTCGGCGAGACCCCATCCCTCGGAGCAACAAGAAAATCCTTGGCAGATAGCACAAGTCTTGCCGACGACCACCTTAAACATCCCTCATCGGCCAGACAACCAACTGTTGGCCCACCAGAAAAATCCTCTGTATATGCATATACAACTGGTGGGCCCCATCACATGCATCTCCTCCGCGGCATTGTAGCGAATGTATATTTGCACCTTTGTATGTTTTCCTTGCATCCGCAAATATACAAACCTCCAATATACAACTGTAGCATCTTCAACAGAATATTCGATGAATGTATCTTCCGCTCGCCACTGTAGCAATTGTATATGCGCACCTCCTTTGTATACTTCACTTGTACATGACCCGATGTATATTGACATACATTCATTCCTGCACATACAAACACAGGATATTCTACAGAATATTCCCTCAATGTATCTTTTCTTTGAACCCGATATGCAAGCCACTCTGATATCAAAAACATGAAGCTTTGAACCATTGAACTGGTTCAAATGGGAGGTTCAAAGCAATGGTTCAACCAAGATCTGAGCACTCAAGAAGAAGCTTCACCGACAGACAAAGTCACAGCGATGAACAAGGAAACTTAGGGCTCAAAAAAGAAAAAACCCTCCAACATCTGCGCTCAGATCCAGACCAAAATTAGTGCCAACACTGGCTCCGAATGGGGACGTGCAGGTGAAAAACCTGCAGCGAGAACCAAATCTCTGGGATGCAGACTAGTCCCTATCGATTGGGCAACAAAGTCATGAAGCTACAATGATCTGCATCACCAATCGCATTATTTTTTAAACACTATTTTGGCGGTCCAGGGTAGCCAAAAAGGAAGAACCATAATTTTTTCTTGTCAAATGCCTGATTCCAAACTGAAAGATCCCAATCCCAACTGAAAAGATTAGCATAATCTGCCCATAATGTCATATGCTCAATTAGATACTCCACCACCTTTGAAAACTTGCCATTTGTAGTACTGCCTCTGTCACTCTGCATTTCAAAATCAAACATGGAGCCATACAGGCTAAAAAACCTTCAGCATTAAGCAACACATGCATGTTATATTCTTCAGATAGTACATCATACTACTCTTGGCATTCTTCATCATTTATCTGGCTGCTGCATACCATCAGGCACTCATCCAGCTGATCCAAAAATTGAAGACATTCAAAATAAATGAGACCCTCATCATCATCTATATCATTTATGGATAATGGTAACAAAACTTGATCTGCACATCCATAATTGCACATGCCTGAACCAACTGATGATGAACATCCATCATCCACAGTTTGCAAATCTACATCATCATTATCAAATAGAGGGTTAGTCCTGCACCAATGAGGGTCATGAATCACAACACCAAATGCATCTGCAGACTCATCATAAAGGGGATTAACACTCAATGCAAAGGCCTCTGCTTCTTCTTCATGACACTCCAATTCTTCTTCACTACTATCAGATCCAGAGTCATAAGAAGAACAAACTTGATCCATGAATTGATCATGGATATCATTTTTATCATCTGATTGCCCCATATACAAGATTTCTATTGTTTCAATGTACTCTAAAGTTGAACTATCTACATCATTTTCCAGCCCTCTAATACTTCCTGATGAAACTGATACTGACTGTTGATCCACATGATCACAACTTTGCATAACTGGATCATTTAAACATGAAGGCTCTTTGTTTAGGACTGGTATGCAAATATTACTTGAAAAATTATTATTTTCAACTTCACTTGCTGGGCAAAAAAGGACATCCTCCTCTATAATAGAAACATCATCCACTTGGAATGATGCAAAAATTGGGACAACAGGGGTGTGAGTGCTTTGACATTCATTGTCAACACCTGAATTAAATCTTTCATTAACATTGGGGGCTGCAGGACAACAAATTTTTTTAGAAAAATAACCCTTTTGAATTCCATACCTCCAATTGTTTTCAATATCTATTACAAACTGATGTGCCTAATGCAATGTGGTGGGCTCCTTATCTCTCAATCTATAACTCATTTTCTTACCAAAGGCTCCCAAATAGACAACTAAGCACAGTGCATCATTAGGTCTCATACATTCTGGTATTCTGTTCAATGCCCTCATAAATCTGAGGTTAAAGGCTGGGATCAACTCATCTTCTTCAATATGGATGTACATGAAGTCACTAATAACTGCATATTCAGAAATTCTTTCACCATATTGTACTAGAAATGCAGATTTAAAATCATGCCAAGAGCTGACAGAGTGAGCTGGAAGGCAGGAAAACCAACCCCTTGCATCTTCATCTAGAGATTGAACAAATAATCTCATAACTACATCCTCATGGTCAATCTGAAAGTCATCTATAACATTTATAAATTGTTGCAAGTGTCTCTCAGCTGATTCATCCTTTATACCATTGAATTTAGGCAAATACCTTCTAATTTTAGGTGGAAGAGCATTTGGATAGCCACAAATGCCACTGAAATTTATGGGCTTATATCTATCTATGTTGAAGCCCCTTTTATTACATGATTGGGATTGACTATTATATGTTTTTGCACTTGACACTTCACAAGGGTACATAGGCTGATAACACATCCTTTATGTTTTTGCAACCCTCCTCTCTACTCAGATTTTCTACAAACAATGACTTTAGGCACTCAAAATTCAGACTATTTTTTCAAACTTTCCTAAAGTCCTTTAAACGAGTCTTTTGAACAACATTGCATGCCCTTTGAAATACAGAGTAAATTCTAATAGAAGCATGCAAGCTCTGCTTTCACCAATGTTTCCCTTTTAACCAGTGCTATCTCACCAAATAGGGAACTTTTCAAAAACTTGTGGAAATACCTGGATATGTTGCAGCAGCTGCAAATTCTTCTCTGACTAATTTTGTTCTTTTATCAGGTTCTTTGATGCAGAGTTGCCACCTCCGTGAAGAGGAATGAGCTTCAAACAAGCTGCAGATTGATTTCTTTCTTTCTGGGTCATCCACCAGCAGAGTCACATATACAACCTTTTTCTTTTGCTGCAACAAACACCTTCAAAGTCTAATTTTTCAATCCTTTAGACTATCCCCAGTAGAGTCACCAATTTCTGTTGGTGACTCGGATGAGTCACAAATATATTTTCTATTTGTATCAACCGTCCCCAATGGAGTCGCCAATTTCTGCTATTTTTTTCCCAGACTGGATGCTTATTCCCAGATTTCCCTACAAGGTAGCCATCAGTGATCAACAGGATCTCTGGGCCAGGGGCCAACAGTGTAGGAGATAGACTCTATATTTTATCTCCTCTTCTTCTTCAGGCTCTGCAAAACCTAGGGGGGTATTCCCTACTCAACATCCATGAGGATATGCACACAAAGGCTGGGATGCTGACAGAAAGCAGATAAGTCCTCCTATAAGTAGACCAAAACTGAAAGATAAGAGCAAAGGGGCTAGCTTTGGGCCTATTTGCAGTTGTAGACAGAGGACTTGGATCCTAAACTAATTCTACTGTCCTAATGGTTGTTTTAGAATTTGATTTTGATTTTGTATTTGGATGCAGAGCTGAACCTGGTATGTAACACAAACATAAAGCTAGATCGGTGCCTATCCAGGGCCTGGAGTCAGTAGACATACACCTATGAATGATATGCATAAACAACTAAAACTGGATTTCAGGGGGATACATATGATACCTGCCTTACATATATCTCCCAATACAAAGTCACAGCGATGAACAAGGAAACTTAGGGCTCAAAAAAGAAAAAACCCTCCAACATCTGCGCTCAGATCTAGACCAAAATTAGTGCCAACATGAGGTATGATCATAATTGGGGTGAATGGTTCTACCATGAGCACATCACCCACATCAAGATCTATGGGTGTGAGGCACCTCCCCACATTTTGCCTAAATATGTACCAAAGAGAATTGCATTTTTAGAAATTATTAGGCAACTGAATGAGTCAGATAAAGAGCATATGAGGAAGCATAAGAAAGGCTCATTTTTCCCCACCTCCCTTAGATTCAGTGACTTTTTGATAGCTAACAAAGGTGGGTTGGATCAGATTAATTCAGTGCTGCAGTGTTACAGGATGTATTTTGAGCAGCCTAGGATTTTGACTTTGAGGGCTTTATTGATAGGGTGAGGGTCAACAAGAAAAGACCAAGATACATGCATCAGGTTGACTTTGATGAAGTCCACAACTTGATGATCAAGTGGGACACAATTATGGCAGGAGAAAGGATGAGGAAAAACCTGAATGTTACATACCAGGGTACCTTTGCACAAGTGCATGACCCAATAAAAAGAATTCAATTAATGTTTAATCATGGAGAGCAATTGATTGCTAGTACTCCTGTAGGTGAGGAAAGACCTTCTTATCAACTGAGCAACTCAAGAGGGGGATACACTATGAAAAGGGAATCACATGACCCTTCCATGCCAAGAGGGCCAAAATAATTGATTTAGAGGTTGAAGAAGAGATTGAGGTAGTAGATGTTGATGGATAGGTAGAGAAACATGTATAGGAAGCTACTCATTAGGTAAATTCACCTAATAGAATAAGGCCCTACTCCTCCCTTGAGAATAGGTCAATGAGGACAATGATAAGCCAAATTGTGGATATAGAGGACATCAGGGTGATGGCTTGCAATAAATTTATGGAAGATGATGAATTCATCAATACTCCTGAATTTTAGAGTCATGTCTTAAAAGTGAGGAGTGAGGAATTTCAGAAAAGAATTGAAGATGCCAAGAGTGGGGCTGACCCATCTGAATATGAGGCCATCACCCAGAGGGTATTGAAAGAGGTTAATCAAGCTATCAGTGGCATGACTCCAGAGGAAGGGAAGACATTGGTTTCCAAATGTAATATCCTACTCCTTCCACACTGGACCTTGTCAGATGCAATTACATTTGACACTATTACCAAAGAAGACTTAGATGTAACAGATGAGAAGGTTGAGAATGCTCTCTCTGGTGCAGCCTTCAATCTTAGGTTTGAGACATTGGTAATATGGACTTTGGCCCCAAGCAACAATAAACCTAGGATTGGTTTGGGGGAATTAACAGGTGATGTGATAATCAAGAGGGTATCTGACACCCCTACTCCCCAAGCTGCAAGTTTGAATGTGCAGATTGCATAATTCACTGAAGTAGTAACAAATAAGCTATTGAAAGAACATGATGGGCTACTGCTAAAATATGCACAAGCAATTGCAGAGATAAATAAGTGTAAAGAGTAGCTGTTACTAGGGGCTGGTACTTCCACTCCTCCACCTGTGATACCAATAGAAGAATCATTTCCAGCAAACATAGAGCTCCTACTGGAAGAAATAAGGGAATTAAAGGAGGAAGTGAAGAGATTAAAAGAAGAGAAGAAAAATTCATTCAAGCAGATGGTCACCAATTTGATAAACCATAGGGTGACCAAAGTTTTGGCAAGGGTGGATGAGACATGGAGGTCTTATTCAAATTTGAGAGATGCCCTTGACAAGCATGAGTAGGATAAGGAAAGTCTTAAGACAATGAAGGGAGTGTGGCTACAAAGGATCGGTGAATTGAGAGACCTACTTAGGTGCTAAAGTTTTGATGCATAGGTGCCACTTGAGATGAAGTTAACACTTGACATGCTGCTGATTCTTGAAGAAGTTGTAGCTTTCGAGTTGAAGCTAGATAAGGTGTGGGGAGAGAAGAAGTAATTTCTTGAAAAGATTGATAAGAAAATAATGCCTAGTGAGGGTGATGGGCAAGTGAAAGGCCTTGATAGGTGGAGAGCTGACTTCACTAAAAATGCTGGCTAACTAATTTCTACTTGTTGCACCAATGGGGACCCCAATTTGAAAATTTTGAGTTCAACTTTGGACAAGCTACATGTACTAGAAATAAATTTTGAATTGTTCTGCAAGGAAGCAAAGATCTTGATGGATGCAACATACATAGGGCATAATGACAAGATTTCAAAGTTGATATCATTCCAATAGTTGTCAGAGAAATCATATTCTGAGTGGGCAGAGAAGTATAGGTAAATGTACCTAAAGTGAACAAGCAGCTACCCTCTCCCTTGCATTTAAGTGGCTGGGCTCTTCTAATCAATTGTATTCCTTGTGAAATATTATTTTCTATCTTTTCTCTGGGATCAATGTAATTAATCCTCCAACACCCTTGAGGTGGTGCTTTGATATGTAATTTCACCTAACCAACAAAATGTAATGAATGCTGGCACCATGTTCTGTGCCTATAAAGAACTGGTAGCCTCACCTTGTAAGGTTGTTGGAAGATTGGGATTCTGAGAAGTAAAATTAATACAAAATTATGACTGGTTGCTCTCTCCATGGCCTTGTGATTTCTATTTTAATGTGTGTGTGTGTTTTCCATAAGCTATTTATAAGTTTTAGATTGAATTTATATGAGTAATGCTATGTGCATGTATTTCTGTTAACTGTCTCCATTTGTTATCTGCATCTTTCTCTAGAATGAAGTAACTAAGGGTTTTCTAAGTTCTGGGGTGCATTTTTACTGCATTGCATGTTTGATTTCTTTCTACTATTTAAGGATTAGGTTAAATTGCTTTAAGCCAAATATGGGGGAATCTGTATGACAATAGGGATATTTGTAAGTATAGTTGATATGAATACTTAATCTTGGGAGTTCTCTGTAAGGCAGGAACTAAGAAACCATCTGAAATCTTTATAGTCACTAGGTTTATGGGAAGTTACTCACATGTTTTAAGTTGGACTAGATAGGCACTAATTAAAGGCTTGGATTAACTGTATGAACCAAAACCTAATCTTTCCACCAAACACATAAAATCAAAAGAACTCAAAGTCTTAAACTTTAGGAAATTTTAGGAGTAGAATTTTAGGTTTCAAATCCTCTAACTCACAACTGAAGTAATGTCCAAAGCTAGCCCCTTTGTGCTTATCTCACAATTTTGGTCTGCATGATAGAGGATTTATCTGCTTTTGTGTTAGTACCTAGTTACAGTCAGGATTTACCATATGGATATTGAGTAAGGGACACCCCCTAGGTCTTGTAGAGCCTAAAGTGCAAAGGAGACATTAGAGTCTGTCTCCTGTTTGTTGGCCACTGACCTGAGGTCCTTGTGGATAAAAGATGGCAACTTTTTAGGCGAACTCAGACAATCAGCTAGAAAAAAACCCAACATATATGGAGACTCTACTAGGGAGTTGAAAAAAAACTTGGAACGTAGATACAAATCCAATTAGTGGGTGGTGACTCTGAGGAAAATGTCCTAGCCAGTAAGAATAGAAGTTGTATGCAAGGGAGAAGATCCCTACAAAATCCTTTGTTCCAAGAACTGCCAAGAAAAATGTATAGGAAAAAAGGAAATGCTTAACCCAGTCATGAAGGTTCATCAAGTCCTAAGAATAATGATGATTCTCAGAATAATGATGATTCTCAGAATAATGTTAGGTCACCTGGACAACAACAACCAAAACAACACTTTTTAGCTACAGAGGCTAATATTCATGAGATTTATGAAAAACAACAAAATGATGGGTTGAGGGTTGGATCTGATGTGTTTCAAGAACATCCTTTTCTAGATCCCACTGATAGATTTGAAGATACAAAATCTCTAAGAGAAAATGACAACCCCATGAGACCTTCTTCTATGCCAGGAGAAGAGGAGTTAGTTGAAGAAATTAGGAATCTCAGAGCATAACTTGATTATTTACAAGCCCTAAAAATAAGGGATGATATGAAACAAAAGGTGGAATCCTTGAGAATTACTCATCACAATTTAGTTCCCACTCTAAATAATACAAATGTGTTAGGAAATCGATAGGCAAGTGAGGTTTTAAACCAACAAAATGACCAAAAGATCCTTGGGAATAATCAAGGGCTTAATCAGCATGTGAATCAAAATCCACAAAACAATCAGAGACAAAATGCAAATAATAATAGGGTACCACTAAATAATTTAAGAAATCAGAAGATTAATGCAAACAAGAATGATGTCAATCAATTTGGTAGAAGATCCATGCAACTAGACAGGTTTAGATAGTTAGACTTCACTAGCATTCCTGGATACCCCAACCCTATTGATAATGATATCAGAGGTGATCTGCCAAAATTTTTAGGAAACAATACTATATCAAGAGAAGATCACTTCAAATCTTTCCTGAATGTCATGGATAATTTTGAAATAGAGCATGATGATTTTTTCATGAAGTTATTTATGTAGTATTTGATTGATGAAGCCAGAGAATGGTACAGAGGTTTGTTTGATCAAAGTGTTACATCATGGGATGATTTTAAGAGAATCTTTAGGGAACAATATGGAGATTAAACTGACCCTAGTTTGATAATTAATGAGTTCACTAGTATTGCTAAAGGGTCAAATGAATCAGTTTCTGATTTCAATTCTAGGTTTACTAGAGTTTTGAACAAATTGCCACCTCATATGAGACCAAATGAACCAATGTACATGGTCTTGTACACAAATGCCTTTGATGCTAAGACAACATATGAACTAAGAGATAAAAGTCCATCCAGCCTCAAAGATGCTTTCAGAATTGCAACTAATATAGAAAATAATAGGAAGGTATCAGGAAAAGGAAATAGAAGGGATGATGTAAGAATCTTGCTAAATCCAAACAATAGAACTCAAAATGTCCAGAATAACAGCTCTACATTTGAGGATAAATTGGATAAATTAATAACTGCTTTCAAGGATTTGAGTTACAAGCTTGCTAAAAATGGAAAGGGGCTTGGTCCTAAGAAATAGATTTATCAGAGGCAAGAAAAGAGACCTCAATTGCATGACATGCCATACAACACAAATTGGCACAATGGTAAGCCCAATCCTAATAACAAAACTCATCAAAGGTCTCAGAATGTTAAAGAGACTCCTAACCCCCTAAAGAAGACTGTTAATGTTGTGGAAAAATGCTCCATGGTGTATAATATGCCAGATGCCTCATTCACAGTCACAATGTATGATTGCTCAGTCCTTTTATAATGATGCTAATGCTTGAGATGAGTGTAATGAACCACATTGTATTGAAGAAGATAGTGTTAACATACTTTCTGCAAGTGGAGACTACTCTTCCTTTGATGAGGTAGATATAGAAACAGATATAAATGAGAGAAGATGTTACAAGGATGTAATTTGTTAGCAAATGTTTTTAGATGAAGAGAATGAGAATAATCAGTTTTATGCCCAAGACTCACATGCTCCTTTGGTTAATTTAAAAAGGCCTTCTGATGAAGAGATCAGAGCTCTTATAGCTACTGCAGTAGCTCAGGTTCAGAGCAACTATAATATTAGAAATAAAGCTCAAGCAGGTGACTCAGGTCAGCTAGGAAGCATCTTTGTAAAGCAACCTCAGCATAAACACAAAGACCCTGAATCATAGAAAAAGAAAGGTAATAACAATAAGAGAGATTCAAAAGAGAAATTGAATCAAGGAACTAAGAATTTGGAGGGTAAGGTTTCTTAGAATGAAGAAAAGGCTAAGGGTCCACATATCATGGATGACAATCAGAAAACCACAAAAGTAAGGTTGGATAGACTCATGAGAAGAGTAGGAATGTGGGCCAAGCTACAAATGTTATACAAAATTATGCCCCATTTGATATAACTCAAGCTTTGTCACAGATGAAAGTCTCAGTTCCACTGATGGAAATGATGAAAATTGAAGAGTACAAAAATAAGGCATTGACCCTAATTTCAAGGGTATCTCATCAGATAGATCACATTGTTGAAAATCAGAACAATATCCAAGAGATGAATGTTGATGAATAAGAAATTCCTGAAGTCTACCTAGGAGAAACAATAACAAAGTGCCCTTCTCAAGTAGAACCATTTTATGTATCCCTTATTGTTAATGGGAAAGTAATTAGGAATTGTATGCTAGATTCAGGTGTTTCAACAAATATCATGCCTCTGGCAGTTATGCAACAAGTTGGATTGAATATAGATAAGGCATGTGGAAAGTGTTATGCTATGGATGCTAGAGAAGTGCCAGTTATACGGATTATGAAAAATGTGGACTTCATGCTTGCATCCTATCTAGAAAAAGCCTATACAATGAACGTGACAATAGTTGATATCAAGCCACAATATGGTATGTTATTGTCTAGGAGATGGGCAACATTGATTGGAGGAAGCATGCAATTGGTTTTGTCATATGCCATGATTCCCATGAATGGTAAGGATGTCAAGCTGGTTAGAGAGGAAAGGGCACCAGATATAGTTAAGGATCGAGAACCAGAGGATCATATTTTCTTTGTGGATACTGATTGTGAGAATTTTAGGATTATGTCATGTGATCAAGATGAAAAAAGGAAAGAACCTATTGATGAAGAGATTAAAAAAAAGAAAGATCATAGTAGCTTATGGACCATGTACTTTGATGTTGCTTGCTCAAAATAAGGTTCTGGTGCAGGAGTAGTGTTTCTATCTCCTACTGGTAAGATCCTTAAATTCTCTTTCCTGTTGAAATTTGCTTGCACAAATAATATTGCATAATATGAAGCCCTATTGCTAGGATTGAATGTTTCCCTCAAGCATGGCATTAAACTATTAAGGGTGTTTGGAGATTCAGAACTAATAGTTTCCCAAGTAAGAGATAAATATGCCTCAAAGAATAAGAGGTTAAAACAATACAAATATGCAGTTTGGGATACTATTGAGTTATTTGATGCATTCTCAATAAATTGGGTAGAAAGATCAAAGAATGTTATGGAAATTTTTCTAGTTAATGTGGCCATCAGGCTAGATGATGTCACTTTGTATGATATTAAAAAAGTTGAGATTAAAATCAGATCAGCAGTGCCAGACAACATATGTAGTTGGTAGGTCTTTGAGGATGATAAATATTTAATAAAGTTTCTGCATTGGATTGATGAACATGAGAATTAGGAAATTGATTTCTAGAACTCTATGGAAGTTGTACATGGGAAAAAAACCCTTTTTGGAAAAGAGGTGATACAACTCAAGACAAATAAGATTCCAAGAGGGTTGGTGGCTTTAGAAAGAGAATTGGACAATAGAGATTAGTTGGCTGCCAGGACTTCTTCCTCTCACATGGAAGATCTGGAGGAAGTAAATTTGGGTACACAAAATGCTCCAAAGAAAGTCTACATTGGTAAACATCTGAAAGTACATATCAGGGCAATGTTAATAGCCTTACTAAGAAAATACAAGCATGTCTTTGCTTGGTCATATGAAGACTTGAAAGCATATAGAGAGGACTTGTTTCAGCATGAAATTCCCCTTAATCCTAGAGCTAAGCCATTTAGACAGAGGCAGAGGCCTATTAATGCCACTTTAGCTCCAAAAATGCAAGAACTTATGAAGCTTAGGGATGTTGGAATCATTGAGCCCATAAGGCACTCTACTTGGGTGTCAAATCTTGTCCCAGTTAGAAATAAAACTGGAGATAAAAGACTATGTGTAGACTTTAGAAATTTGAATGTGTCTTCTTTGAAGGATAATTATCCACTCCCTAATATGGAAGCTATGTTACAAAAGGTGACAGGGTGTGAACTCCTGTCCATGATGGATAGATTCTCAGGATATAATCAGGTGAAGGTGAGAGAATCAAAACAATATAAGACTGCCTTCACAACTCCATGGGGGACTTATGTATATGTAAGGATGCCATTTGGACTGACAAATGGAGGTGCCGCTTTTCAAAGAGCAATGGATGTTGCCTTTGCAGGTTTAATTGATTCTATCCTATATCAGGATGATTTAACTGCCTATTTAAAGAAGCAAGAACAACACTTTATGCATCTAGAACATAGTTTTATTTGGGTACTAGAATATGTCATCTCCTTAAACCCTAAGGAGTGTGCATTTGGAGTAACCGGAGGAAAACTCTTAGGGCACATAGTGTCTAGGGATGGAGTTAAGATTGATCCAGAGAGGGTTGCAGCAATTGATAAAATCTAGATGCCCAAGATAGTTAAAGGCATCCAATCATTCTTTGGGTAGATTAACTTTGTTAGAAGATTCATTCCTAATTTTGCAGAGATTACTAAGGCTATATCTAAGATGTTAAAGAAGGGTGATTCTATAGTGTGGGGTAGTGAAGCAATTCAATCATTTCAAAGCATCAAGGAGGCTATCAAGACTTCCCCTGTTCTAAAATCCCCTAATTTTTCTAAACCCTTCCAATTGTTTTCATTTGCCTCATTCCACACAATTGCTGTGTGCTTATTACAAAAAAATGATGATGGGTTTGAACAACCAATTGCATTTTTTAGCAAGCCTTTGCAGGAAGCAAAATTGAAATATGACATTATGGAGAAATAAGCCTATGCTTTAGTTAGAGCAGTCAAGAATTTCAAACCTTATCTGGTTGGAGCTCAGATTTTAGCATATGTGCCACATGCAATAGTTAAGGACATATTCACTCAGCAGGAAGTGACTGGAAGGTGATGTAGATGGATAAATAAACTCTAAGAATTCAACATTGAGATTTAGATTACTAAATTGGTAAGGGGACAACATTTGGCTAAATTAAGGACAAAATCAAATTTAGAGGCATGCTAGGTAAATGTAGTTTAGGATCAAGTTTGTGAAATATATGAATCAGAATGGTACAAAGACATTGTGTATTATTTGCAAAATCTGAATTGTCCTACTCATCTAAGTGATAGCCAAAAGAGAACATTAAAACTACATGTCAAATATGTTATTCTCCAAGGTGAATTATATTGGAAGAACCCTGAAGGTGTACTGCTCAAATGTGTAGATGAAAATCAAGCCATGAATATTTTAACTGATATACATGAAGGGATGTGTGGTGGACATTATATAGCTAGGACTACTGCCCATAAAATTCTCAGGGCACGATATTGGTGGCCAACACTTTTCTCTGATACACATAAGATGGAAAGGAAATGTGATTCTTGCCAAAGATTTTTTGGAAAGCTTAAGTATGCAGGTGCATTACCTATTAAGACTATAACAGTAGAGGCTCCATTTCAATGATGCGGAATAGATTTCATAGGAGAAATAGCTGAAAAGTCAATTAGAGGACATAGTTGGATATTGGTTGCTACAACTTACTTCACCAAATGGATTGAGGCCATTCCAACCAAGAAGGCCACAAGTAAGATTGTACTTGATTTTGTGTATGAGAAAATCAACTATAATTAAAACAAATTAAACCAAAAGCCCATAACATAAAGAGAACTAATCTAAATGAAAGCCATTACTAATAAATCAATGAAATATAAAAGATTTTACTGAGATTTGTATTGTTCCCTTTGGATGAATGTGGATTGCTCAATATTGCTGCGAAACCATGTTTGCAACAAGCAAGTAAGGTGCTCAAAGATCAATTTTAAGAGATCGTGAAGTTACTCAATCGATGTTATGTATGCTCAAAGCGTTGTTAAAGGATCCCTCTGATAAGTGATCAAAGAGGATTTGTGAAGGAGATGAGGGGGTTTATATAGGTTTCAAGAAAGATCGATCAACGGTCCAGATAATTTAGAAGAATCAACAGAGGAGATAAATTAAATAACCATGATGAACGTTCACATGACATGTGTCAATCCATAAGGATATTTTTAGTAAAATATGATGAAAACAAGATTGATTGAATAGATAACTCAACTTGTGACTTTTCCTTTTTTAGAGTTCTAAAAATAAGACTGATTGTGCACATGAGTTAACAAGATATTTTAAGAAGAATTGGAAGATAACCTAAAATTAAATAAATAAATTTGTTTAATTGTTTGTGCATGATTGAGGAACAGAAGATTATAAATAAAATATTTGATTTTGTTTATTTTTAGGGAATTGAGACAATTTAAATAAATTTGCATGATTTATTTAAATTTAGAAGAACTAGTGATTTAATTAAATAATGTAAAATTATTTAATTATAGATAAGATAGAATTGGAGGAATTAATTAAATAATTAATTTATTTAATTAATGGAGACTTGAAATTTGAAAGAGGATAATGATATAATTAAATAATTAAAATTATTTAATTTTGGAAGAGCATAGAGGAATTTAATTTAATTAATTAAATAAATAGGATTTATTTAATTAATGCTGATTCTTGGGATTTAGAGGAATTTGATGAAATTAATTAAATAATTATATTATTCAATTAATGTTGAAATGCAGGTGATTAGGAAGAAATGATGAAATGCAAGTGGTGCGACGACATGGTCATTTTAGGGTGTCTACATTTTGCCCCTCTTTGATGCAATGCAGTTTATAGCGTTGCATCAAAGAAATTGATTGTTGAAGATCTGATACAATTTTTGATGCCCCAGTGTAGTTAGTTACCCTAGCATATGCCCCCTCGAGTGGGAAGATAGGGAAGCGACAGGAGGACTGGGTGGACGCTCGACGATATGAGTGCGTGACTGATGAGCAGAAACAGGTATGGGGTGGGAAGAGAAGAATTGAGGGAGGGATACTATAATAGGTCCCATGGGGACCACAATCCTCATTTGCACACTAAGAGCTTCTAAAAATAGAGTGTAGGACCTCCTAGCCTAGTGTGTGAGAGTGGAGTGAAGAAGCAGCCTATAGCGAGGAAAGATACTGATTCCAGTGCACAATCATCGGGTGGAGTTAGTGTAGACATATGGGAGGCCTGCAGGAGCTCCGACAGTGGTAAGTGTCTAAAAACCTTTGTGTAATTTGTCATTTTAGGTTGGGATTTAGGGCTAGGTTTGAGTTAGCCAAAAGTGCTGTAGGATAGATTAGTGCATCTGGTAGTCATTTTAGGTGCTTTTGGCACGCCACAGTACATCTGGTAGGGTAGTTCAGTGCTTTTGGAAAAGCCACAGCGCTATTGGTTTTTAGGTCTTCGCGTCGCAGTGCAGTTGGAAGGGGAAAGAGAAAATTAGGTCACTTCTGGTAGTACATTGAAGCACGGTTGGATGTATAATAAGGCACACTTGTAAAACAAGTCACCTTTGGGGTAGGGTAGCACAGCGCATTTGCATAAGTAGTGGGGTGCTTTTGGTACCACAGTATAGTGCTTTTGTATGAAACAAGGTGCTTTTGGCTAGGTGAGAAGAGGAGTCTTGTTAGGGTTGACCGCAGAGTTGAACACTTAGGTTAGAGCAAGGGGAGAGTTGGTCCCAGGGTTTTGTGTCATATCATAGAAGTCAATAGGACTATGGAGAAATGATTAAAATGACTGACAAGTGGTTTCTTGGATGCAGAGGATGATGCCACCGTTGATGTCGAGAGAGCGACACCACCCGATAGCACACAAGGTAGTACAACTGACATGGGAGGAGGACGCGTTCCTAGAGCACGTGGGATTATGGCATGTGGTACACCTGACACACATTAGGATGAATCTCGCACTAGTGATAGCGGTGGTAGAGAGATTTCACAGTGAGACATGCTCGTTTCACTTTCTGACCGGGAAGGGTATAGTGACTTTGGAGGATGTGTATCATATCCTCAGGATTCGGATTGATGGAGAGCGAGTGGACTTCGACCTAGCACAAGGTGAGGTGGGCCTAGTAGAGGTATTCTACATAGATGATTTGCAGATAGATGATGGCGAGATTTAATGGGCAGATATCCCGAGACTCTGCGACCAGATCAAGTGGATAGTTTTATCACTGATTGGAGGCTTCCTGTGCCTAGACAGATGATTGAGAGGATTATCTATTGGATGGGGTACTGTATTATCTGGGATGTTCACACATGGCATTCTTTATGCATGGGGCCCATGTGTGCTTGGACAGTTGTATCGTGATATGCATGACTGTGTATATAGGAGAGGCTGTAGTCTCTTAGTAGGGGTTACTCTTCTATAGGTGTGGGCGTGGGAGCACATCCCAGTGATCAGACCTCTTACACAGTGCCGTCGGGAGAGGGGAGAGCCTTATGCATTTCTATATGAGGGAGTCATCACACACTAGAGGTTGGGATTGATTAGCCACTAGAGGCGACAGATCGATGAGATGGATCAGTTTGTTTGGAGGCCATGGTTACTATGCGAGGAGTGGGAGGATGAGCACGAGCAGCTTATGTACTACTACCAGGCTTGATATCTGTTTGGGAGGTGGATAGATACCATAGAGAGATGCCTACTAGAGTGGGTACTTAGGCAGTTTGGAGTGTCGCAGGGGTTACTAGCTAGAGAGGTGACACATGCGCGGACACAGCGGGAGGTTGGAGACTGGGATGCAGAGATTCCAGTGGCTACATCATTGGCAGAGTTGCGGGGACTTGTCCTAGTGAGATGGGATTGGGATACAAGATTGGCAGATCCAGGGACACTGCCAGAGTATGATAGGTACTGGCAGACACACAGGCTGGTGAGATTGACTACACTAGGTGTGGCAGGGGTAGTGGGGGAGGTACTGGTTCTAGGTGTTGAGACAAGGATTAGGCGACAGGCCAGAGCTGCCAGCAGTAGGCCGGTGGAAAGGCCAGAGGCCAGCAGGCAGACATGGAGATGGTGGAGGCAGAGGACCCAGTCGTAGAGACCAATTTACAGAGGGCTGAGCGGTTGCTACAGGAGGAGATAGCCCGAAGGACATGGTCAGAGCTTCGAATGGTGAGGCTATGGAGAGATAGGGATGTAGTGAGGGCAGAGGTGAGACATGCCGAGGCCCTAGCACAGGTGCACACATAGATAGTGGCAGCAGCATAGACAGCCCTGGCATAGGCACAATCATAGATGGAAGCACATTTACAGGCCTAGGTGCAGGCACAGGTATAGGCACCAATGTAGGCACAGGCATAGGCAGTACACACACCAGTAGGGGATGACGGGTAGCTAGCCCAGGTGATTAGGGAGAGAGACGGAGAGGCACAACTATGACTGAAAGTAGAGGCCACCCTGCAGAGAGTTAGGAGGGAGAGAGACAAGGCACGTCATGCCTTGGGTACTGATCAGAGGACACTATACAGTGAGCTCATCCAGGTGCAGGGAAAGCTAGTGTCGGCAAGCAGAGAGGACGAGTACTACAGGGGGCTGTATGTCGGTGCGATGCCAGCAGCTCAGCAGGCACCTAGCTACAGAGAGAGGAGCAGATCTAGGGCATCCGGGTCACGCAGGATAGGGCGGTCATTGTCCTCAGTTAGAGGACCTATTGTGCTGCCAGGGGGAGGAGGACCAACAGGAGGAGGAGTACCATCAGGGGGGCCTGCACCGAGCGCAGGTGGGGGACAGGGGCCACAGCAGGAGGGCAGCTCTACCCACTAGAGCATGGATATTTATATAGTTGTATCATGTTGTATCATTGTTGTATTATGATGGACACTTTGTATATTTTGACTGATGCCTGCGTGCATCCTGATGTATATTTTGAGGGCCTTTTATAGCCTTGATGTATAGTATTGATGTATATTTGGATCTATACATATGGACTATTGATGTAGACACTGATAGTGTTGTATTTTGATGACCTTCACATGATATATATGATGACATATTCTGCGCTCAGATGTTCATGCTTTTATGTATGCACTTCGAGATGATATGGATGTGATGATATGTATGTATGATTATGGATTTATGTGATGACATATATTGCTTTATATGATGTTTCCTGATGTCATGATGCTTATAGATGTATGATGATATAGATGCTATGACTTGTGATGACATGCTATAGATGCTACAACTAGTGATATCTAACATGTGGGTTTTGCAGATATGCACTAGAGAGAAGAAAAGAGGAGATGGAAGACATAGACTGTTGATCGATCATTGTTGTGATAATGATATATGATCATGGGCAAATGGATGATGAATGAGCTTGTTGCATTGGTGTCACATTTGTATATAAAGAGCAATCCTTATTTTTGATATAGCACATGGATAGTTCACCACCAAGGTATAAAAGACCAAGGTGCTGTGATATCTAAGTGCGTGGACGTTGACTCTGCAACCTAGCGGTTTGAACTTAGATCCCTTAGACACAATATAACCTTGTTGGTACATGTGAATGAGCCATAGTCTTTGAACATAAAATAAACTTCAATACATGTAAATGCAAGAAGAATATTAATATGTAAGATGCTAGGTCGTAACACACACAAGATAAATATATTGCCAAGAAAGATACTAAAGATCATTCCTCAAACATGGCATACAAAAGCAATGACTATGCCCCCAATCCGTACCGCATCACAACATACCAAGATTATAGATAAATCAAGGTAGCCTTGAATAGATAATGGATAAAAAAACAAAAGATAAACCATAAAACAAATTAACTGACATACAAAGTAAACATACAACCCACATATTCTCTTGCCAAAGAGGTTGCTCTGGATAGATTGGATAGGAAAGATAACAGCCTTATCGTAGGAGCGATGTGTGCATTAAAGGGGGCCATCTAGCTAAAAAGACAATGTCTTGCTGTGAGAGATGCCATATGTCGCAGGAGACACATGTGTTGGTCTCAACAATGGAACATTTTATAGAAGACAAGCTTGTGGATCTGGTGCTTTGGTTAAGCTGGATTTAGCTAATGTTGGCAATCGAAATAGAAGTATAGTAGAAGACTCTAGAAGTAAGCTGCTTTGCCTCGAGTTTGCGAAGGATTTTTTCTTTGAAAGGATGCGCTAGCTTGTTATTTTTCTACTTGAGTTAGTCAAGTCAAGGTGAATAGATTTTGATAAACGGAAGACCAGAAAGGTGACATGTCAATGGATTGAGGTGGGTGAAAAATGATGAATTGTATGTGCCTGAGTACTAGATACATCCTTCATATTCCAGACTGCCTACATACCTTGTATCCACGGGACAGGGTACATTATGAGGAAAGATGAAAATGATAATATGTAGTTCTAGAGGGAGTGATGAATGGATCAAAGGTGTTTGAGCTTGGGTTGGAGAAATGATGAGATCTTATGTACCTGAGTACTGGATACTTCCTTTGTATTCTAGACTGCCTACATACCCATATCCATGGGATCAAGGTACCTTAAGATTGAGGAGAGATGATATGTAGTTCTGGTTGGTGTGATGATATAGGCAAAGTGTTGAGAAGATAACAGCTTTATTGTAGGAGTGATGTGTCCGTTAAAGGGTGTTATCTATGGAAAGGAGAAAGATTGAAGTGCTTTGTACTTTTGTGAAGCGCTTTGTGCGAGTATGCATGAACCAAGAACAAGGAACCACTCCTAGACCTAGGTTAAGGAAGGAATTGCCCCCATTTCGGTAGAGGAATTTGCATGGATGACTAACGAAGAAGACACAGAAAGTTTGACCTAGGACAAGACAGTGCTAACTATTGACATAGATCAAAACGTGGGATGACGATGATGGACACTGACAAATTTCCAAGCTATACTAGATAGGGAGATGGCAATGCAAACAAGGTCAATGGTTTTATGATGGATGGATGGATGGATGAAGCTTGTTGTGAAATGGACATGGAATGAACAGGACTTGATAGATGATGGATGCTGACTCTACACATAGTGCCTGTTGGCCAGGTTTTCACTATGGTACTTATCCAAGGGCCTGTTTACTAGGTTTTCACCAGAGGATGGATTATTATGTGTTTTTGTGTTTTTCATTCATTTTTTTTATTTTTTATTTTTTATTTTTTTTGGAATACTCTGAGGATCAGGCATAGAACTTCTTAAGATGAACACTGTTAAGTGGCTCATCCAGAGGAATGCCATTAGGTGTAGCTAAAGTGTAAGCTCCTGATCCATATGCTGTTGTGACAATAAAGGGACCTAACCAGTTAGGCTCAAACTTGCCCTTCTTTTCTCGGTCTACTTGATTTCTCTGATGCTCTTTGAGTACAAGATCACCAACTTGAAACTGTCTTTCTTTGATCTTTTTGTTGTAATTACACTGGAGGTAGTTTTAATAGACATGGAGATGATTAAGCACTTCAAGGTGCCTTTCATCTAGTAGTTCTAGCTTAGCTAATCTGGAAGTGCGATACTCCTCTCCATTAATCATTTCCTGCATGGATACTCTGAGGGATGGGATCTCGACCTCTATAGGTAGGATGGCTTCAAAGCCATAGACCAAGGCATATGGTGTGGCACCAGTTGGTGTTCTGATACTAGTATGGTAGGCTCATAGGGCAGGATTGAGTTGCAAGTTCTAATCATGACCAGCTTCATTGACTATTTTCTTGAGGATTTTGAGAATGGTTTTATTGGAAGCCTCAGCTTGGCCGTTACTCTGCGGATAGTAGGGAGTTGAAAAGCGATGTTGGATATTGTATTGTGTGCACAAGGCATGAACATCTTGGTTTTTAAATGGTCTCCCATTATCAGTGACAATGGCTTGGGGAATACCATACCGGTAAATGAGGTAGTTTAGGATAAACTTGGCTATTTGCTTACCGGTGACATAGGTCATGGGAATGGCCTCAACCCACTTTGTGAAGTATTCCGTGGCAGTAATGATGAATTTATGACCATTGGATGAGGATGGGTGGATTTTTCCTATGAGGTGGAGACCCCATTGAGAAAAAGGCCATGGAGTTGTCACAGGTTGTAGTTCATGCACTAGTGCGTGAATCAAATCTCTATGTTGCTGGCATTGTAGACACTTCTTAGCAAATTGTACAGCATCTTGTTCTATTGTAGGCTAGTAGTAACCTGTTCTAAGTATCTTCTTAGCGAGATTAGGACCAATAGAATGTACGCCACAGACACCTTCGTGTATGTCTCATAAGGTGGCTTCGACTTCTTCCGCATTAAGACATCATAAGAGGATACCATTGAGACTCCGGCAATATAGTGTATCACCCAGAATGGTGTAATGGGAGGATCAACGGATAAAGGTTTTGCGTTGCATGGAGGATAGTTCAGAGGGAAAGGTATTGTTTTTAAGGTATTCATAGATATCTTCATACCATGGGGAATTGGGACCAACAAGTTCACAGATGATTTCAGTAACTGGGACATCGATGACTGGTATCAACAATTGCTCAATCAAGAATTCACATTTTTGTGTATTTGCAGGCATGTCGATAAGTGACCCTACAGAAGCCATAGAATCTGCAGCCTTGTTATGCTCTCTTGGAATTTGCTCAAATGTGATGCTATTAAAATGTGGTTTGTAGGCATCTACTAGTTACTTGTAGGGGACCAACTTTTCATCCTTTGTTTGGTACTCATCAGTGACTTGTCGAATGACTAGTTGTGAGTCTCCATATACTTGTAATTCTGTGATGTCCCATTGAACTGCTGTATTGAGACCTATGAGGAGTGCTTCATACTCGGTGATGTTGTTGGTGCAAGGGAATGCAAGACGATATGGCTTAGGAATATAGTCATTTTGAGGTGTGATGAATAAGATGCCGACCCCTGATCCATGTTGTGTGTAGGAACCATCAAAGTACAACTTCCACATTATTGAGTTAGAAAGAGTGAAGAGATTCTCGTCAAGAAAGTCTGCTACCATAGGGTGTGTATCTATCATGGGTGCTTCTGCTAGTTGATCTGCTAGAACTTGTCCTTTGATTTCTTTACGATCCATGTACTCAATGTCAAACTCACTAAGGATCATGACCCATTTAGCTAGTCTACCTGTAAGAGATGCTTTTGCTAGTAGATACTTCAAGGGATCAATTTTCGCTATAAGATTTGTGTGTTGGTTGAGCATGTAATGTCATAGCTTTTGGGAAGTGAACACTATTGCTAAACAAGCTCTTTCCATCGGTGGATAATTGAGTTCATATCCCACCAAGGTTCGATTGATATAGTAGATTGCATGCTCTTTTCCTGATTCATCATTTTGTGCTAGCAAGGCCCCTAGGGCCGAAGTTGTAGTTGAGATGTATAATATCAAAGGTTTATCAGCAACTGGTGGAACCAATACAGGAGGTGTAGCTAGATACTCTTTGAGCTGATCAAATGCTGCTTGACACTTATCATCCCATCAGAATGAGACATTCTTTTAGAGTAGGTGTTGAAATGGTTGACATTTATCTGCTAGCTGTGAGATGAAACGCCTAATGGATTGCAACCTTCCCTGAAGGCTCCTTAATGCTTTGAGGTTCTTTGGTGGAGGCATCTCCACTATAGCCTTTACTTTTGTAGGGTCTACTTCGATACCTCTACGAGATACTCTGAGGGATGGGATCTCGACCTCTATAGGTAGGATGGCTTCAGAGCCATAGACCAAGGCATATGGTGTGGCACCAGTTGGTGTTCTGATACTAGTGTGGTAGGCCCATAGGGCGGGATTGAGTTGCAAGTTCCAATCACGACCATCTTCATTGACTATTTTCTTGAGGATTTTGAGAATGGCTTTATTGGAAGCCTCAGCTTGGCCGTTACTCTACGTATAGTAGGGAGTTGAAAAGCGATGTTGGATATTGTATTGTGTGCACAAGGCACGAACATCTTGGTTTTTAAATGGTCTCCCATTATCAGTGACAATGGCTTGGGGAATACTATACCGGCAAATGAGGTAGTTTAGGATAAACTTGGCTATTTGCTTACCGGTGACATAGGTCATGGGAATGGCCTCAACCCACTTTGTGAAGTATTCTGTGGCAGTAATGATGAATTTATGACCATTGGATGAGGATGGGTGGATTTTTCCTATGAGGTCGAGACCCCATTGAGAAAAAGGCCATGGAGTTGTCATAGGTTGTAGTTCATGCGATAGTACGTGAATCAAATCTCTGTGCTGCTGGCATTGTAGATACTTCTTAGCAAATTGTACAGCATCTTGTTCTATTGTAGGCTAGTAGTAACCTGTTCTGAGTATCTTCTTAGCGAGATTAGGACCAATAGAATGTACACCACAGACACCTTCGTGTATGTCTCGTAAGGTGGCTTCGGCTTCTTCCGCGTTAAGACATCGTAAGAGGATACCATCGAGACTCTGGCGATATAGTGTATCACCTAGAATGGTGTAATGAGAGGATCAACGAATAAAGGTTTTGCGTTGCATGGAGGATAGTTCAGAGGGAAGGTATTGTTTTTAAGGTATTCATAGATATCTTCATACCATGGGGAATTGGGACCAACAAGTTCACAGATGATTTCAGTAACTGGGACATCGACGACTGGTATCAACAATTGCTCAATCAAGAATTCACATTTCTATGTATTTGCAGGCATGTCGATAAGTGACCCTACAGAAGCCATAAAATCTGTAGCCTTGTTATGCTCTCTTGGAATTTGCTCAAACGTGATGCTATTAAAATGTGGTTTGTAGGCATCCACTAGTTGCTTGTAGGGGACCAACTTTTCATCCTTTGTTTGGAACTCATCAGTGACTTGTCGAATGAGTAGTTGTAAGTCTCCATATACTTGTAATTCTGTGATGTCCTATTAAACTGCTATATTGAGACCTATGAGGAGTGCTTCATACTCGGCGATGTTGTGGGTGTAAGGGAATGCAAGATGAAATGGCTTAGGAATATAGTCATTTTGAGGTGTGATGAATAAGATGCCAGCCCCTGATCCATGCTGTGTGTAGGAACCATCAAAGTACAACTTCCACATTATTGAGTTAGAAAGAGTGAAGAGATTCTTGTCAGGAAAGTCTGCTACCATAGGGTGTGTATCTATCATGGGTGCTTCTGCTAGTTGATCTGCTCGGGCTTGTCCTTTGATTGCTTTACGATCCATGTACTCAATGTCAAACTCACTAAGGATCATGACCCATTTAGCTAGTCTACCTATAAGAGTTGCTTTTGCTAGTAGATACTTCAAGGGATCAATTTTGGCTATAAGATTTGTGTGTTGGTTGAGCATGTAATGTCGCAGCTTTTGGGAAGTGAACACTACTACTGAACAAGCTCTTTCCATCAGTGAATAATTGAGTTCATATCCCACCAAGGTTTGACTGATATAGTAGATTGCATGCTCTTTTCCTGATTCATCATTTTGTGCTAGCAAGGCCCCTAGGGCTGAAGTTGTAGTTGAGATGTATAATGTCAAAGGTTTATCAGCAACTGGTGGAACCAATACAGGAGGTGTAGCTAGATACTCTTTGAGCTGATCAAATGTTGCTTGACACTTATCATCCCATCAGAATGAGACATTCTTTCGGAGCAAGTGTTGAAATGGTTGACATTTATCTGCTAGCTGTGAGATGAAATGCCTAATGGATTGCAACCTTTCCTGAAGGCTCCTTAATGTTTTGAGGTTCTTTGGTGGAGGCATCTCCACTATAGCCTTTACTTTTTTGGGGTCTACTTCGATACCTCTGTGAGATACAATGTATCCTAACAACTTCCCTGATGTTACACCAAAGCCACATTTCTTTGGATTGAGCCGCACTTGGTATTTTTTGAGCCTGTCAAAGATCTATCCTAGAACCTGTATGTGATCTGCCCTAGAAGATTTAGCTAGTATGTCATCCACATAGTCCTCCATGATATGATGAAAGAGATCATGGAATATCACTGTCATTGCTCTCTGATAGGTTGCCCCCGCATTCTTTAGACCAAATGGCATGACACACCAACAATAATTACCCCACGGACAAATAAAAGTTGTTTTATGTTGATCTTCTTCTGCTATCCTTATCTGATTGTAGCCTGAGAACCCATCCATGAGTGAAAGCATTTCATGACCTGCTGTCAAGTCTACTATAATATCAATGTTTGGTAATGGAAAATCATCTTTGGGACATGCTTTGTTAAGATCTCTAAAATCATTACACATGTGATTGCGCCCATTAGGTTTGGATTTAGGTACAATGTTTGAGACCCAATCTAAGTAGTCAATAGGTCAGATGAACTTTGCATCTAACAGCTTCTGTATTTCCACTTTTACCAAGAGAGCTATCTGTGGGTGCATCTTTCTTAGCTTTTGCTTGACTGGTTTCACTTTTGGATCAACTGTGAGATAATGAACTACTAGCTTAGGGTCTAGCCTTGGCATATCCACATAGGTCCATGCAAAGTTGATGGTTCTCTGTAGGAAGAAATTGTTAAGATTAATGTGCTCTGTTTCTGATAATGATGTTGCTAGGAATGTGGTCTTTGGATTTTGTTCTATGCCAAGGTTTATCTCTGTAGAATCTTCCACTAGAAGAGTTGACTTCTCTTAATACTTAGATGGTAGGGGAAGGTCAAATCCTCCATCCTTAGGTGCCACAGTTAGGTTTTCACCTTTGGATATGTCCTTTGTTTTTACTATTTTGTGATTAGGAGGTGCCACAGTGTGGTTTTCACCTAGAGATCTTTCTTTATTTTTACTTTTGTGACTGGAGGATTTGGCATTCTCACCAAAATAAGCTGTTGGCTCTAGTTCCATTACAAAACCTACTTTATGATCGCCAAGAGGGATACCATCGTGAAGTCCCATGAACTCAGCTAAAGCTTTGTCATTCTGAAATAAATCTATAACGGGGGACCCTTGTTGGTCCCAATCGATAAGTTCAGGGTAGACAAGTGTTACTTTCTGGGTGTTTGTGGTGGATGTTAGGGATACGGATGATAACATAAATACGGAGGATTTTGTAAATAGGTTAGTCATATGGAGGGAAGAGTCATCGATGGTATCTTCATTAGACCTCAAATCTATGAGAGAAGTTTCAGCCACCTTATCGAGGATACCCTCGATGTCCAAGGCATGTGGTACCTTCCTACGAAATCCTAACCCCTTCTTGTCTAGTTTCTTCGTCACAATAATGGGTTCCATAGTTCCTTGATTCTATTTCCCAAGGCCACCTTTGCCTTTATAGCCCATGTTTTTGACTATCCTTAAGCCATTTCCATATTGCTTGACTGGTATTGTGACTGGTTCTTTCTCCTTATAGAGCCAAGAAGAAATGTCAATAGTTTCCTCTTCCAATAATTTTCCCTGTTGGAACTGGGTTAGAAATGCTAGAGGAGGAATAGCTACTTTTTTAGTTTCTTTGGCAATGGGTGGTTGGCCATAAGATTTAGGGGATAAAGGCATCTGCCCTACATAACAAGATTTTGAGATATCATAAGTGCCAAAGCTTATATCACGTATGTGAACTTGATTTCAGGAAGAGGATTAGGTTCACTTGTAGAGCCTTGTGTCAGATTTTTAGGATCAACATATAGTGGGGATTCAAGGGCTTTATCATTTTGAGGCACTTGGTTGCAAACTGCCTTGCAAGACACGACAGAATTTAAAAGGATTAGGGTCTCCTAGGATAGTGATTTCTGTACCATTGAAAGGGAACTTGAGAGACTGGTGGTACATTGAGGGAACAACTTTCATTGCATGGATCCATGGGTGACCTCGGATAATGTTGTAAGGCAACTCAATATCAAGGACTTGGCACCTGGTTTCAAGCATGACAGGGCCCAGTTGTATAGGCAAATGGATAACACCCTCTGAGCGGCGTTCATCATCATCATATCCCTTGATTGTAATACTTTGATAAGTGTTGACATGATCCTCAGAGTATCCCAATTGCTTAAGTAACTTTAAAGAACAGATGTTGAAACCAGTACCACCATCTATGAGTATGTGTTTCATTTTGCATTTATGGATGAGAACCTCAATATGAAGAGCATCACTGTGACACGGATCATGGGATGGGAGGTCCTTTTCAGAGAAGACCACATTGTAGGGCGAGGCAATGTTACCTTCTATAGCTCAGAAATCTGCAACCA
The DNA here is from genome assembly GCA_027924645.1 of Cunninghamia lanceolata. Taxonomy (NCBI): domain Eukaryota; kingdom Viridiplantae; phylum Streptophyta; class Pinopsida; order Cupressales; family Cupressaceae; genus Cunninghamia; species Cunninghamia lanceolata. The sequence goes on along the minus strand of BSBN01001135.1, from coordinate 2,793,197 downwards.
CTATGTTGTTAGGAACAAAAGACTCTTGGAGGGCTTTTTCTAGCACAACTCTATGTGCAGGTGATGACCGCAGAAGGTCCAAGATAGAGATTTGTGCTGGCATTTTCCCTAGATGTTCGACAAGATTATAATCAAATTGAGCTGGGAGACTGGATGTAGGACCTCAAATGGTGACACAACCATGATGAGTTGTAACAGCGCAATCCGTAGATTTGCCTTTGATTGTGAGGGTAGATACTCGACTCTCTTCAAAATGACCCACAATGGAGTCAAAGGAAGTGGAAGCATGATTGACACCTTTACCTTTATCCTGAGGAGGAGGTGGACCATGGTGAGGGAATGGTTCCTTGTACATGTGGAGGTCTTTGTTCGTGTGTTGAGCTGGTGGATCATCTTCCAGAGTAATTTGGTTTCCTTCGATGAGATTTTGGATTAGGTGCTTGAGTTTCATGCATGATGCGATTCTGTGCCCTTTGCACCTATGGAATTCATAGTATTCATTTTCTCTGTACCATGCAGTTTTGTAAATAGGTTTGCCATATGGGAGAGCATCAGGTAAGGTGATGAGGCCTTTGTGTAAGGGCTTCTGTAACACTGACTCTATGGGATCTCCCAAGGGAGTGAATTGACGCCACGGAGGGTAATCTTGTTGAGGTTGCTCTTGTTGTCATTGTTGTTGATTTTGATACGGTTGTCATTGCTGTTGCTGTTGTTGAGGTTGACTTGGTTTAGAAAGTTGGAGTGGTGTTTACAATGTTTGGACATGTTTAAAATCAACTACCCCATCGTTGACCACATTTTTGTTTTTTTTCCAATATTTGGGTTTATCGCTTGTTTGGTGTTGAGGAGCATTGTCTTTAGTTTCTTTGAGGATTTTGACCACACCCTTAGCAATGAGGACCTTTTCAATGTTGATTCCCTTGTGTGTAATTTCGTCGAAGGTTGTAGCACTAAGAATTTGCAAATGAAAACCTAACTCTTGGTTGAGGTTCTGCACAAATATGCTTACAAGCTATTTTTTGGGTATCTTGAAAGGGAATTTGCTAGCCATTTGTCTCCATCGTTGAAGGAAAGAAATGAAAGGTTCTCCATTTTTCTATTTGTTGTTACATAGATCAGTCATGGAGATCTCGTGCTCTACGTTGTAGGAGAAATGGGTGGCAAATTTCTTTGCTAGCTCGTTAAAGGACTTGATACCCATGGGTAAGTGTGAGAACCATTCTATAGCTTGACCTCCAAGACTGCGAGGAAAGAGACGCATAAGATATGTGTCATTATGTGAGACCTCGAAGCAAGCAATATAGAATTTCCTGAGATGGTCTTTTGGGTCACCTTTTCCATTGTATTTATCAAACTTAGGAATAGTGAAATTTTGAGGAAAAGGGATCATGGGTAATGACCAATCAAAAGGATAAGGACACACTTCCTCTAACGAGAAGGTCTTCTTGGTGTGGTCAAACATAAGATTAGACAGTTGTTGTTGAACTTCCGTGATTTTTAGCTCCATTGCCCCCATTTCAATAGAGGAATTTGCATGGATGACTGACAAAGAAGACACATAAAGTTTGACCTAGGACAAGACAGTGCTAACTGTTGACATAGATCAAAACATGGGATGACGATGATGGACACTGACAAATTTCCAAGCTATACTAGATAGGGAGGAAACATCTCCTGTTGGCCTAGAAGTGGTTGTTGTTGCCCATACGGTAGATTGTAGTATAAGGCATGCGTATTGGTGTTATAAGGGTTGTAGGATTGGTTAGGGTCGTGCGCGTTGTACGTTGGGTTGAGATTGGTTTGGAATTGGATACTTTGATTTGGAGCAGGTGGGGGTGGCACTAGGTAAGAATGTTGGCTTTGCGATGGTTGAAGAAAAGAATTTGGTGGAGGAAAGATAAAGTTCGTTGGGTTAGGTTGCGATTGTAGAACATAGCTTTGGGAAGTTCGATTTTGGGAATGTTGAGGGTGGCTAGGCAATGTGTGAAAGAAATTTAGCAATGATGAATGTAGTGGAGGAGGGACATAGGTAGATATGTTATGCGGTGGTTGAGGTTGATTGATGATGAGCGTAGAAGAATGTTGTGGTTGGGATTGCATGACTCTAGTTGGTTGAGAGACATGAAGGTTTGATGATATAGGAGGTGGTATTTGTTGAGACCCTTGTTGCATGGCTACATAGTTGTTCCCTAGATTGTAATTTGGTGGGAAACCTATTCGTGATGGGGTAACTAAGATTCCACTTGTGATTGGTGTAGACATTTTAGGAGTTTGTTGTATATTTGATTGAGCTAAGGTGGCTTGCTTAGCTAGCTCTGCTTGACGTTGGAGAGTTTCTTGTTGATTTTTGTAGATCTCCATAGGAGTTAGAAGTGGTGATATGGCCCTCTTTCCTGTTGGGTTTTGATAAAGGGGATTCTTATATTGTGCAATCGTTCTCCCTTGTGAGCCTTGTTTGGGTAAGGCGTGGTCACTGTTGACATAGTTTGGACCACCTGTATGGTACTTAGGGTGTTGTTTGTCTCCTTGAGATTGGATAAATCAAAATCTTGAGGAAATTTGGCTCCTTGCTCTGCAAGCAAGCGAAAGAAATGATCTTGGTTCTCACTAAGGATTTTGTCAAAGGTGGCCATGACTCTAGGGTCTTGTATGAATTCATCAAGATCTTGCCCATCTTCTTGAGAGGATTGACCTATTTCAAAGTGTCGCTCTTCTTGAGATGGGGCTAGATCTACAAAATATGGAGGCATGCCAGTAGTATAGTGAGGTGTACTTATCAAAGGGACTCTTCCTTCCTGAGATGGGATTGGATTGGTAGTATAACCTTGTGGGACAAAATCTAGAGGCAAGCCGGTGGTATAGTAAGTTGTACTTACCAAAGGGGTTCTGCCCTCTTGTGGATTGTTTGGTTGATCAAGGTGCGGCATGTTGGGAGAATTGGTAGATCTTTCCACGGGTGTTCTAGTAGTAACCTTGGGAGTAATGTTGAGAGGGCCTGATTGTGGTGTGTGAGGAGGTGATTTGTGCTTCCTAGGGACAACTTGCTTGGACTTCATAGTTTGCTGGAGCCTAGTGGTTACCATGGAATACAATAGAACAAAAAGTAATGCTGGGATTCTGCTTGTGTTTTGAGAAAGACAAACTCTTGATGCATAATTCACTGGACCAAAGGCGCTATACTGTTTGACCAGAGGCGCAGGACTGTACAACCAAAAGCATGCTACTGTAATACCAAAGGTGATGGACTGAGCTACCAAAGGTGAGGTACTACTATACCAAAGGTGAGCTACGGTGACCAAAAGCGAGCTATTGTACCACCAAGGGTGAGCTACTATAATACTAGAGGCGCTAAAGTAGTGTCTACTGCTTTAAAAGGCAAATTTTGATAGATTTGGTTTGTTTCTGATTGGATTTGCTTTGGCAAGAGAAAACATAGAAAACAAAGTTGGCAAAATAGGACTGACACAACAGATAGTGTATGTTTGAGGCTCACAAAAAGCCCAATGTTTCCACAAGTATGAGACAATTGCAAACAAATATCAAGCACTTTTTATCCCTAGAGACAAGGTTTCATTGTAGTAGATCAGCTCACAGCTTAATACTCCGTCGATAAAAATGTCATTCCATAAAGGTGTCAGACATTTAGTATCTTTGTGAGAGACGATAGGTAGGGATATCTCACCCTCCCCTTGGAAAGCTCAAGTAGATCACAAGAGCTTTATGGACTAGGGAATACTATCTCTTCTCAAGGGAGCCAATGGTGAGTATCTTAAGGGCTTAAATCGATTCCCCTTGCACTGATGATTACCGCAATGTTCAGAGGTAGATCGGGTAGTCACTATCTAGAATGGATCTTAGTAACTTTGAGGGACCAACGCCTTATGAACAATGCAACAAGCTACTAAAAGCTTTAACCAATCCTACTAAGAGTATCAAACACTTCGCTCGATGTGAAAATCATTTCCACAAAGAGCTAGTACACCTCTTTTTAGTTCGGCACCACAAGGTAAGGCTGACGTTGGTTAGGACTTGGCTTTCACCTTATCCCTCTTATATAGCAATTCAAAGGAAAACTCCGCTTAGGGTCGTCTCTTTTGGATGAAGCGCAATCCAAAAGTAGGCCCTTCTAAAGGAATAACTGAAATGTAAGAGCAAGCACATCAAACAAAGGTTCAATTGTCCCATTATAAGAAAAATAAGGTGCCACTAAATTAGACATACACATGATTGTAGTTGTCAATTGTCCCTTATGAAATTGAAGTGTTTGGCATTCATGTCCATTGTCCCTTAGAAAATTGAGGTGTTTTCGCATACATGTCCATTGTCCCTTAAGAAAAGTAGTATGTTCCTAAGATCTAGATTGCCAAAAGTGATTTATTCAATTGTCCCTTAAAAAGTCAATGTGTTTCTAAGACTTAGTGCAATAAATCAAGATTTCTTCAATGCTCGTTCTACATGAAAATATTAGAAAAACCTATTTGCTCTGTGTGAGTGATAAAAAGCTGCAACAAGTCAGTTAGTTCCACAAAAACTCACAAGTTAACAAATACAAAACAATTTAACCAAAAGCATTGTACTGTCTTACCGAAAGCGCTGCACTATGTTCCCAAATGCACGGTGATGTATACCAGAAGTGACTCACTGTGCTAACAGAAGTGCTGCAATAGATGTAGAAGCGACGTAATGTGCTACCGAAAGCACAGTACTGTATAACCAAAAGCGCTACACGAGACTCAGATCCATAAAAAGTTATATTTTATCAAAATAACTAAGTCCATATATGATTTCATGGTAGATTTGAAGTTCTGAGATGTAATATTTGATAGATCTGTATCCTGAAATCAAGAAAACTCAAAAAAAAGGTGTTGTGAATAGATAGGTTAACTCGAATATTGAAAATACCCCTAAATACATCATCTTAGGAAGTACAAGAGACAATTGACAGACAAATAAACCAGCTTGTCAGTCAAATCAAAGATATGTATGTGAGTAAAACCCTGAAAAAACACCAAACAATGTCAGAAAAACCTATTTTGCCAAAAGCACATTACGATACTACCAATAGCGCTGGACGGTTTTACCAAAAGCGCAGCTCTGTGTTACCAGGAGCGCCGCAGTATCGCCCGAGGGCGCTATACTATGCCTCCAGAAGCACTTTAGGATACTGCCAAAAGCTATTTTCTATGTCTTTTGCGCTGTTCTGTACTGTAACTTAAAAAAAAAAATTTCTCAAAGAAAAAGAGGGATTAGTGGGTCCCACCGGGCGTGCTAGAATGTGTATGAAGAAAATCGACTATAATTAAAACAAATTAAACCAAAAACCCATAACATAAAGAGAACTAATCTAAATAGAAGCCATTACTAATAAATCAATGAAATATAAAAGCTTTTACTGAGATTTGTATTGTTCCCTTTGGATGAATGTGGATTGCTCGATATTGCTGCGAAACCATGTTTGCAACAAGCAAGTAAGGTGCTAAAAGTGCTCAAAGATCAATGTTAAGAGATCATGAAGTTGCTTAATCGATGCGATGTATGCTCAAAGCATTGTTAAAGGATGCCTAAGAATAAGTGATCGAAGAGGATTTGTGAAGGAGATCAGGGGGTTTATATAGGTTTCAAGAAAGATCGATCAACGGTTCAGATAATTTAGAAGAATCAACAAAGGAGATAAATTAAATAACCATGATGAATGTGCACACGACATGTGTCAATCCATAAGGATATTTTTATTAAAATATGATGAAAACAAGATTGATTGAATAGATAACTGAACATGTGGCTTTTCTTTTTTTAGAGTTCTAAAAATAAGACTGATTGTGCACAAGTTAACAAGATATTTTAAGAAGAATTGGAAGATAACCTAAAATTAAATAAATAAATTTATTTAATTGTTTGTGCATGATTGAGGAACAACAGATTATAAATAAAATATTTGATTTTGTTTATTTTTAGGGAATTAAGACAATTTAAATAAATTTGCATGATTTATTTAAGTTTAGAAGAACCAGTGATTTAATTAAATAATGTAAAATTATTTAATTATAGATAAGATAGAATTGGAGGAATTAATTAAATAATTAATTTATTTAATTAATGGAGACTTGAAATTTGAAAGAGGATAATGATTTAATTAAATAATTAAAATTATTTAATTTTGGAAGAGCATAGAGGAATTTAATTTAATTAATTAAATAAATAGGATTTATTTAATTAATGTCGATTCTTGGGATTTAGAGGAATTTGATGAAATTAATTAAATAATTATATTATTCAATTAATGTTGAAATGCAGGTGATTAGGAAGAAATGATGAAATGCAAGTGGTGCGATGACATGGTCATTTTAGGGTGTCTACAGATTTTATCCTAGAACACATAGTAATTAGATTTGGAGTACCAACAAAATTGGTTATAGATAATGCAATGTGCTTTAGGTCTAGTGAATTTGTTGATTTTTGCAACAATTATGGAATCACTTTGTCTCATGCTTCACCATATCACCCTTAAGGAAATGGCCAAACATAATCTAGTAAGAAGAGTCTTATGAAGATAATTAAGAGAATAATTCATAAAAACAAAAGAGCATGGGATTCGAAACTGAAGTTGGCACTATGGGATGATAGGTTAACAATAAAAAAGGCAACTGGTAAGTCTTCTTTTGAATTGGTATATGGTGTAGAGGATAGGTTTCCAGTAAATAATCTCCTGCCAGTGTACAAGTTTATTCAATAAAGTGATGAAAATATGGAAGATCCAATGGTTGCGAGTGAATCAGTTGATTGTGTTGGATGAAGTTAGGAGAGAAGCATAGAAGACCAATATCAAGAAACACCAGAAAGTGAAGTATTTGTTTGATAAGAAGACCTCAAAAAGGAAATTTCAGGTAAATGAATTGGTTCTTATGTGGAATGCCAAGAACTAGGATAAGGGTAAACATGGCAAATTTGAACCATTATGGGTTGTCTCTTATCTAATAAGTAACACTCATGGAGAGGATTCCTATTTTCTCCAAGGACTAGATGGTGAATTTTAGGAGTTGCCTGTGCATGGACAATTCCTGAAACCTTACTTCTCATAAGTAAGTTCTTCTTTGTGCACACTGTAAAATAGATGTATATAGGTTGTAAGTAATGTATATTTTTGTATAGCTCATTCCTTTTGGGCTTTGGTCTGGTATACTCTCAGAAGTCTAGTGGTTCTCACTGTAACCTGAAAGCTTGGATGTCTCTAGTTAGAGCCAATGGTGGTACTTGTAGGGGTTTAGGGTTTTAGGTCCATTAAATTGCAAGTCTTTACCTTTGAAATCCTTTAATCCTAAGTTCTTAAGCCTCATATGCTTTATCTTTGAAATCCCTATTGACCACCTATAGTAAATTCTCAGTCGCTTAAGTTATGACTTGAAGCCTTTATATTCGTTAGGTGACCGGACCCATGTCCTAGGTTTACCCTTGACGACCTGTGAAAAAATTAAATTTAAGTCCTAAGTCTTCACATAGGTTATAAAGTGTAATATAAATGGATTTCATAGCGTCGCAGTGCATCATAGGTGATATCATCATCCCATTGTGCGGCTATGACAAGGTGACACCTGTCAAGAATCTAGGCTTATGGCCCCTTTATTGAAGATCCTAAATCAATGATTTGCGTGCTACCAAGTTTTAGTCTAAGAAGTAATCTGTAGGAAAACTCTAATCTAACAGTTGCGCATGCTCGCAAGGGAATCTTGTTGGGAAGGAATATTCATCACGCGGTCATGAGATGGTGACACATGGCCTTGTCTTAGTAAAGAAGTGAAGGCAAATGAAAAGGAGATGTGTGGAGGATTCATCACACACAAGAAGGGTACGTAAGTGGTGGGCCATCTCTGGTTGCAATGCCACAAAATGGCGCCACGTGTCTAGGTTGTACAAAAAGTAATGTGGTCAGTGAAGAAAGTACAACTGATTTGGCTTGTTCTTATTGGTTGAAGACTTTTCAACGATGATGACCCAGATTTTCAAATCTGGTGGTGAATGATAGCCATGGATCTCATAAGGACAAACTTAGATCAATGGCACAGGTTTAAATTTTTGTGAAGAACATTGTAGATGCCCTGTGACATGAATGTGAGATTAAGGTCAAGGCTACCTCCATTAGTGCCTCAGAGCCGATGCTGCGAAGCTTAAAAATGAGAAAAGTTAGGGCTTTTTGCATCATTTATTCAAGCACGAATAGAGTTCAGACGCGCAGTGGATTCTTAGGCAAGCAAAGAAAGAAATTTGAGCTTTTGCAAGCATAAAAGCTAGTAAGTTCACTCTGTTTGACTATGCCCGATATATTTTAAGTTGATTGCTTGATTGAAAGAGTAGGAAATTATAGAGGATAAGAAGCCCTAGTTTAATAAATAGTTAGAAAAAATGAGTCAAGCCGGTCAAGCCTCCACCTCTAAGAACAGTTTAGATGAAGATCTTATGGTCTAGTTCCTAGGCTCTGGTAGAAACGCTCTGAATCTGCATGGTCCCGATGGGCCAGATGATAAGTTCCTTGACTTCTTCTACAACTGTAGTGATGGCCGATTACCTATTTCTGGTTGGGTCCTATTCAAACACTGGCATCATAGAATGGACTATAAAGTCCCAGTCTGCAACGCTTGGCAATTTGATTTGGCCAAATTGGTTTTCCCTAATGTGTTTCCTAATCTAGACCTAGTGAAGGAAATAGAACAAAGGTATTATCCTCAAACTAGGACAGTCTTGGTAGGAAATGACATTGAAATACTTAAGTTTACAAAAACATACATCTCCACTGTGTTTGGTTTTAACCCCGCAGTAAGTAAGCCAATTGACCTAGGAGCATTGAAGAAAAAGTATCAAACTGTTAAACATGCATATAGGAATTTTAAATTGGCCAAGCACGGACCAAGAGGGGTTGATGGAAAATTGGTAAAGATATCAGATAGTGAGGAGGAACCTTTTCAATGCACTCTATTCATGCATTATTTTGTCAGAACATACCACAGTTTGTGCCAGGTGCTTGGAAGGGATGGCTCGGATAGAATGCCCATTTCTCTAATGATGGTGGCATTGAATATTCAAGATCAAGAGACTAGGGAGCCATATGATTATGGTACCTATATAGTAGATAAAATGTACAAACAAATGATGGCACTCAAGAGAAAATTCTTTACTATGGATGCCCATGTTGAATTCAAATGGTATTCTTTATTGTGCCATATGATTTTGTTTGCCTTGTCAGGTATGTGGCATCAGAACTTACATGTCAAGATGATAGATGCACAAGGAAGTATGTTGCCAGTGCAAATGTTGACATGCATGCTGGACATGCATTGTGTGGACTCTAATTATATAATCTTTGAGGAGTATCTTGTGAGAAGAGTTCTTGGTTTCCTGGAGCTAGAAGGAGAAAGACTGCATGCAGATATTTTATATTTTTTTAGGCCTTTGGATAGGACCCTAGATTTGGGGATCGATCATAATTGGGGTGACTAGTTCTACCATGAGCACACTATCCACATCAGGATCTATGGGTGTGAGGCCCCACCCCACATTTTGCCTAAATATGTACCAAAGAGAATTGCATTTTTAGAAATTATTAGGAAACCGAATGAGTCAGATAAAGAGCATCTGAGGAAGCATAAGAAAGGCTCATTTTTCCCCACCTCGCTAAGATTCAGTGACTTTTTGACAGATGACAAAGGTGGGTTGGATCAGATTAATTCAGTGTTGTAGTGTTACAGGATGTATTTTGAGCAGCAAAGGATTTTTGACCCTAAGGGCTTTATTGACAGGGTGAGAGTCAACAAACAAAGACCAAGATACATGCATCATGTTGAATTTGATGAAGACACTGTCAGGAATTGCTTCATAATGAATGATGTTCACAACTTGAGGATCAAGTGGGACTTAATTATGGTAGGAGAAAGGATGAGGAAAAACCTGAATGTTGCATGCCAGGGTGCCTTTGCACAAGTGTAGGACCCAATAAAAAGAATTCAATTAATGTTTGATCATACAGAGCAATTGATTTCTAGTGCTCCTGCGGGTGAGGAAAGACCTTGTTATCAACCTTGTTATGTAAAGGGAATCACATGACCCTTCCCCTACCAAGAGGGCCAAAATAATTGATTTAGAAGTTGAAGAAAAGATTAAGATAGTAGACCTTGAGGGAGAGGTAGATGAATAGGTGAAGGAAGCAACTCATCAGGTAAATTCACCTAATAGAATAAGGCCCTACTCCTCCCCTAAGAATAGGTCAATGAAGACAATGACAAGCTAGACTGTGGATACAAAGGACATCAGGGTGATGGCTTGCAATAAATTTATGGAAGATGATGAATTCATCAATACTCCTTAATTCAGGAGTTATGTCTTAAAAGTGAGTAGTGGGGAATTTTAGAAAAGAATTGAAGATGCCAAGAGTGGGGTTGACCCATCTGAATATGAGGCCATCACCTAGAGGGTGCTGAAAGAGTTTAATCAGGCTATCAGTGAAATGACTCCAGAGGAAGGGAGGGCATTGGTTGCCAAAAGTAATATCCTACTCCTTCCACATTGGAACTTATTAGATGCAATAGCATTTGACACTATGACTAGAGAAGACTCAGATGTAATAGATGAGCAAGTTGAGAAGGCTCTCTCTGGTGCAACCTTCAATCCTAGGTTTGAGACATTGGAAATATGGGTTTTGGCCCCAAGTAACAATAAACCTAGGATTGGATTTGGGGAATTGATAGGTGATGTGATAATCAAGAGGGTATCCAACACCCTACTCCCCAAGCTGCAAGTTTGAATGTCCAGACTGCGCAATTCACTGAAGCAGTAACAAATAAGCTGCAGAAAGAACATGATGGGCTACTGCTAAAATATGTATAAGGAATTGTAAAGCTAAATAAGTGTAAAGAGTAGCTATTATTAGGGGCTGGTACTTCCACTCCTCCACCTGTGATACCAATAGTAGAATCATTTCTAGTAGACACAGAGCCCCTACTGGTAGAAATAAGGTAATTAATGGGGGAAGTGAAGAGATTAAAAGAAGAGAAGAAAAATTCATTCAAGGAGATGGTTGCCAATTTAATAAACCATAGGGTGACCAAAATTTTGGCAAGGGTGGATGATACATGGAGGTCATATTCAAATTTGAGAGATGCCCTTGACAAGCATGAGCAGGATAAGGAAAGTCTTAAGACAATGAAGGGAGTGTGGCTACAAAGGATTGGTGAATTGAGAGACCTCCTTAGGTGCTCTAGGTTTGATGCACAGTCACCACCTGAGATGAAGTTAACACTTGACATGCTACGCATTCTTGAAGAAGTAGCTTTCCAGTTGAATCTAGATAAGGTGTTGGGAGAGATGAAGTAATTTCTTGGAAAGATTGATAAGAAAATAATTCCTAGTGTATTAGAGGGTGATGGGCAAGTGAAAGGCCTTGACAAGTGGAGAGCTGACTTCACTGAAAATACTGGCCAACTAATTTCTACCTGTTGCACCGATGGGGACCCCAATTTGAAAATTTTGAGTTCAACTTTGTACAAGCTGCATGTACTAGAAATAAATTTTGAATTGTTCTGCAAGGAAGCAAAGATCTTGATGGATGCATGGTGCACAGGGCATAATGAAAAGATTTCAAAGTTGATCTCATTCCAATGGCCATCAGAGAAATCATATGCTGAGTGGGTAGAGAAGTGGTGCAGGAGCACCTACCTGACAGCTGGCCTCCATGAGGCAGTTAGTTTGTTTTGAGTCTTGTTAATGTTTCAAAGAAGGTCGTATAAGACCAATGCATGTAATAAGGTCATGTTGACCAGACTTTACTATTTTTAGCTAGGTTGTTAGGACAGCTGTTATGCTGTATGTCCGGTTGGATCCTCCCAGCCGCTTGTAAGCTCCCAGCCGCTGGGAATCGAGTGGTAGTACTCGCAGGAGTTCCTATTTATGTAGTAGGATTGGTTAGTATTGAAGATCATCGATCAGACTTTGCACAGAGTGAGACAGAGGGAGAGACTGAGTATTGTATTTGCATCTTTTGAAATCAATAAAGAGATCTTGTTTGTGTCAATTTTCTGTTTGGATTCCATTGTGTAATCGAGTTGCTGTTCTGGTGGTTTCATGGATTCGCTGATCCATTCCACCGGTTGATTCGTTGAATCGGTGGAATGGCTATGTATAATAGTTTAGGGTTTAGTCTGCATTTTGTGTTTGTTTGCATGCAGGTGTGCAGGATCGCAGTCGAGAGGTGTTGAGAACCCTAGCATGGGTATGTGCTAGGTCGTGCTGGTTGTTAGAGCCTGGAAGGTCGTCCAGGAAGCGGATCGGGTCACCTCAGGAGGTTCAGCGGATTGAAAATTCGCTAAGGTTGGAAAATCCATCACAATGGCATCATCAGGATATTTCTGTGTATATCCTGCAGTTACTTCGGGCGTCATCCGAGTAGATGGAGGTGAGCATGATGCAATCGTTTGCATAAAGTGAATGCATTTCGGGGTGATCATCATCAGGTGTTGCTGAGGAAGAGCGTATCGGCATAAGGTAGAAGATCGGGTTGATAAAACCATCGCGGGCCGATAATGTTAAGTTTGGCTGACAGCAGGATATCGAAGGAACTGCATGTGACGTCATCGTCATCAGGATATCGGGGTGATGTAAGCATCGAAGGAAAGGTGCGTGAAGTGTCGTCATCAGGATATATGGGAGGAACAGGATATTTTATATCCTGCTGATGAACATGATGTTGTACATCATGATGCTGCAGATAGCGTTTGGCGGTAAGGTGAACAGTGAACGTCAGGAGGATGTTTGCGCTTGCCGAATGTGATGATGCTGCCGACAGCCGAATATGATGATGCTGCTGACAGGTGAAAGGTCGAAGGTTTGTCTACAGGAGGATATCGGTCGGCAAGAGAAAATATGATGATGCTGACAATGTTAACAGAAAATATGATGATGATGATGGGTTGTAGACATACATGCTGTATGTCAAGGTTTTAGTGTGGATGCCTCTGCATCATAGTGGTATCAGAGCTCAGCAAAAGGTCTGGGCTGTTGTGTGTTGATTCTGTCACTGAAAAGACAGAGGTAGAGAAGTGAGAGGTTGACAAAATGCCTCCGAAAGGTAATGGTACTGCAAGGGAATTGCAAGAGATGAAGGAAAAACATGCCAGAGAGATGAGGAAGATGAAGGAGCTTGCTGAAGCACTTCAAGCCAGGCTTGTAGCCTTGGAGAAGAACAAAAAGAGGGAAGTGGACGACAGTGAATCAGAAGAAGATGAAGATGCTGTTGAAGAGTATGAAGAGGTAGCTGAAGATCTGGATGCTGAAGACTAGAGATTTGCAAAACTGTTAAAGGCAGTGCAGAGTGATAAACCTAAGGTAAAGGTTGATGTTTCCAAGTATAATGGAAGTTTGAATGAAGATGAGTTACTGGATTGGATTGCTACACTTGATAATCACTTTAAATGTGAAGATGTTGCTGAGGATCAGAAGGTAAAGATTGCAAAGACCAAGTTAGGAGGTCATGCTTTGGTATGGTGGGATTATGTACAATCCGAGAGAAGGAAACAAGGAAAGCCAAAGATCACTTCATGGGATAAAATGGTAGCAAGGATCAAAGGTAAATTCTTGCCCAAGGATTATGAAATTCAGATGTTTAAGAAGCTGCAATTTTTAAGGCAGAAGGAAATGGATGTGAAGGCATATACTGAGGAGTTTTATAAGTTGAGTATGAGATCTGGTCATCATGAGAATGAGGTAGAAAAGGTGGCTAGGTACTTGGCTGGTTTGAGATTGAACATACAGGATGAGTTAGTTTTAGCTAACCCTAAGAGTGTGGAGGATTGTTACCAAATGGCAATCAGGATTGAAGAAAAGATGAATAGGAGACAAGATAAGTCCATGAGAGGAAGAGGCAGCAATATGAGGGGAAGAGGATTAGCCCCTACAACAAGGCAAACCAATGAGGGTCAAGAAGACACTGGTAAAGGACAGGGACAGTCTGATTTCAAAGGTGGATGGAAAGGTAATAGAGGCAGATTTGGAAGTGGTAGAGGTTCTACTACATTTTCAGGAAAGTGTTACACCTGTGGTGAGTTTGGTCATCCATTTTTCAAATGTCCAGAAAGCAAAGGTTCATCATCCAGAAATGATAGAACGAATGACAAGAGAGTACAACTTGTGCAAGAAGAGAAAGTAGAGCAAAGTGTGCAAAGTTTAAACACTTATGAAGATAGAGTTCCTGACGGTTATGGATATCCTGAGGAGGGAGAAGCATTGATGCTGAGGAGAATTAGTTTGTAGGCATCAAAGGATATGATGCAAAGAAGAGCTCTTTTCAAGACCACATGCAAGAGCAAAGGTAAGGTATGTAAGGTTGTCATTGATACTAGTTCAACAGACAACATGGTATCTCAGGAAATGGTGGATAAACTGCATTTGGAAAGGATTCCACATCAAAACCCTTACAAGGCATCTTGGGTGAGTGATAGTCAATCACTTTTTGTCTATGAACAGGCATATGTTGATTTTCAGATTGGAGCATATCATGATAGAGTTTTGTGTGACATTTTGCCCATGGAATGTTGTCACCTACTGTTGGGTAGGCCATGGCAATTTGATAGGAGGGTACTATATGATGGGTATGCTAATACCTACACCATCAAGAAAGATGGGAAAACTATTATGTTGATGCCATTACAGGAAGCAGCTGTAGTACAGAAGGCAGCAAAAATCATTTTAGTGGGAAAGAAGGAATTTGTGCAGAAGCCTATAGGAGCAGGCATAAAGGCAGTTGAGGACATTGCAGGGAAAAAAGTTGTTAAGGACAACAGTTTGAAGACAGTTTCAGTTTTGACTGACAGAGGTCAGCAGCAGGTTCAGCAACAAGTTTGCAAACAGCAACCAGTTGAGAGGAATGACAAGGATGTTGTCATGGTTGGGACTATTGTTTGTCCTATAAAGGTTGAAAGAAAGACAGAGTTGAACATTACAGAAGTTCAAGAGGCAGTTCAGACAGAGGTTCTGGTCAGACAACCTGACAAACACAAGGTATGTGAGAGAAGGGCCTACATTGACAGGCATGAGGATTTACTTGCAAGAAAACAAGTTACAGTTCAGAAGTCTTGGAGCAGCCGAGAGCCAGCAGAGGACAAAGCTGGAACAGGTCAAGACACTGCAAAGGCAAAGTGTAAAGGTGGAGGACTTCCACAACCAAACTCATGGGACATGAGTTCTTTTCTGTTGGGGAGTATGGTGCAGGAGCACCTACCTGACAGCTGGCCTCCATGAGGCAGTTAGTTTGTTTTGAGTCTTGTTAATGTTTCAAAGAAGGTCGTATAAGACCAATGCATGTAATAAGGTCATGTTGACCAGACTTTACTATTTTTAGCTAGGTTGTTAGGACAGCTGTTATGCTGTATGTCCGGTTGGATCCTCCCAGCCGCTTGGAAGCTCCCAGCCGCTGGGAATCGAGTGGTAGTACTCACAGGAGTTCCTATTTATGTAGTAGGATCGGTTAGTATTGAAGATCATCGATCAGACTTTGCACAGAGTGAGACAGAGGGAGAGACTGAGTATTGTATTTGCATCTTTTGAAATCAATAAAGAGATCCTGTTTGTGTCAATTTTCTATTTGGATTCCATTGTGTAATTGAGTTGCTGTTCTGGTGGTTTCATGGATTCGCTGATCCATTCCACCGGTTGATTCGTTGAATCGGTGGAATGGCTATGTATAATAGTTTAGGGTTTAGTCTGCATTTTGTGTTTGTTTGCATGCAGGTGTGCAGGATCACAGTCGAGAGGTGTTGAGAACCCTAGCATGGGTATGTGCTAGGTCGTGCTGGTTGTTAGAGCCTGGAAGGTCATCCAGGAAGCGGATCGGGTCACCTCAGGAGGTTCAGCGGATTGAAAATTTGCTAAGGTTGGAAAATCCATCACAACGGCATCATCAGGATATTTCTGTGTATATCCTGCAGTTACTTCGGGCGTCATCCGAGTAGATGGAGGTGAGCATGATGCAATCATTTGCATAAAGTGAATGCGTTTTGGGGTGATCATCATCAGGTGTTGCCGAGGAAGAGCGTATCGGCATAAGGTAGAAGATCGGGTTGATAAAACCATCGCGGGCCGATAATGTTAAGTTTGGCCGACAGCAGGATATCGAAGGAACTGCATGTGACGTCATCGTCATCAGGATAATCATCATCAGGATATCAGGGTGACGTAAGCATCGAAGGAAAGGTGCGTGAAGTGTCATCATCAGGATATATGGGAGGAACAAGATATTTTATATCCTGCTGATGAACATGATGTTGTACATCATGATGCTGCAGATAGCGTTTGGCGGTAAGGTGAACAGTGAACGTCAGGAGGATGTTTGCGCTTGCCGAATGTGATGATGCTGACGACAGATGAATATGATGATGCTGCTGACAGGTGAAAGGTCGAAGGTTTGTCTGCAGGAGGATATCGGTCGGCAAGAGAAAATATGATGATGATGATGGGTTGTAGACATACATGCTGTATGTCAAGGTTTTCGTGTGGATGCCTCTGCATCAAGAAGTATGGGTAAATTTACTTGAAGTGAACAAGCAACTACCATCTCCCTTGCATTTAAGTGGTTGGGCTCCTCCAAGCAATTGTATTTGTTGTGATATATTATTTTCTATCTTTTCTCTGGGCTCCATGTAATTAATGCTTGAATGTGCCTGAGGTAGTGCTCTGATATGTAATTTCACCTAACCAACAAAATGTAATGAATGATGGAGCCATGTTTTGTGCTTATAAAGAACTAGTAGCCTCACCTTGTAAGGTTGTTGGAAGATTGGGATTTTGAGGAGTAAAATTAATACAAAAATCTGACTAGTTGATGTCTCCATGGCCTTGTGAGTTCTATTTTAATGTGTGTGTTTTTTGCATAAGCTATTTATCAGTTTTAGATTGAATTTATATGAGTAATGCTATGTGCATGTATTTCTATTAACTATCTCCATTTGTTATCTTCATCTTTCTCTAGAATGAAGCAACTAAGGGTTTTCTAAGTTCTGGGGTGCATTTTTACTGCATTGCATGTTTGATTTCTTGCTATTATTTAAGGTATAGGTTAAACTACTTTAAGTCAAATATGGGGGAATATGTATGACAATAGGGATATTTGTAAGTAGAGTTGATAGGAATACTTAATCTTGGGAGTTCTCTATAAGGCAGGAACTAAGAAACCCTCTGAAATTTGTATAGTTACTAGGTTTATAGGAAGTTACTCACATGTTTTAAGTTGGACTCCATACCCTTGGATATGTATTGATCAAAGGCTTGGATTATTTGTATGAACCAAACCCTAATCTTGCCACCAAACACATAAAATCAAAAGAAATCAAAGTCTTAAACTTTATGAAATTCTAGGAGTAGAATTTTAGGTTTCAAATCCTCTGACTCACAACTGAAGTAATGTCCAAAGATAGCACTTTTGTGCTTATCTCATAGTTTTGGTTTGCATGATAGAGGATTTATCTGCTTTTGTGTTAGTACCTAGTGACAGTAAGGATTTACCATATGGGTATTGAGTAAGGGACACCCCCTAGGTCTTGCAGAGGAGACATTAGAGTCTGTCTCCTATTCATTGGCCACTGACTTGAAGTCCTTGTGGATAAAAGATGGCAAATTTTTAGGGGAACTCGAACAATCAGCTGGAAAAAACCTAACAGTTTGGATGAAAACCTAGCTCATCTTAAGGATACTTCATGATGAAAGTCTAGTTGCACTTCATTGGAAGATTTAAAGAGTTTTAGAGCATTCATGATACATCTTTCATATGTAGATTTGTGATGATATTGATTGAATACACTGAGGATTCATAGCAGAATTGTGACACCATTGGGTAAAGACATTATTGATGATCTAGATTAAAGATACTTGCATTTGGGTGCCACATATTGGAGGGTCTCATTGCATACTTTGAGAACTGATTTGAGATATTTCATTCCATCTTGGAGTGCCATCACCAAACAATATTTCTAGACTTTGCAATCTGATTGGATCATCTAGTTTGAAGAGTTAAAGTCACATAATGCAGAATTGACTTGCCTTGCAAGGAGGCCTATTTCATCATTGACAATATTCCAGCCTAAGCACCACCAGTGGAAGGGACAATTTCAAGTTTTCTGATCACATGTTTGAGCAATGATCTTCATGATAGTTCTGATATGTAGAAGTGAACTTGTTTACAGGCCTAGCCATTGCCATTCCTTGGTGGAAGTTGCATTTCCATTGGAGTGATTTCATCTTTGAGGGTTTTGCCACCTTTGGAGGATGACTTTCATCATAAAAGAGACTAATCAACTAGCAAAAATTTGAATAGTAGCTATTGCCATCATATACTACAATTTGATGACCTCATTTGACATCTTTCATCATCATCTTGCTGGCTGATTTGATTTGAGGAGGTTCTCCCTCATTTGCATTGTCAATTGTCACCATTATTGGTATGTTAGAATCCATCACTCCTAATTTGTAACAATAGTTTGATGGCCATGTTGGGCCTAGGGTTTTTATGTAATTTTATCCATACAATTACTATTGTGTAGCAATAGACTTTTAATTTAGATAATCATATTTGTTCCTTCTATATGTTGCATCTTGATGTCATATATTGTTGAATGCGTTCATCATTGAAGTCATCATCATAAGGATTCATTATTGCTATGTATTTTGAGCAACTTGTATGCATATGTGTTCGATGTATATCATTGTTTAAATTAGAAAAAGAAAAAATCAAATCTACGTTTTGAGAAGGAAATTGAAGTGTAAATATAAAAATTAGAATTCAGTCCTAGGGTTTTCATGTTTGAAAATTACAAATTTAGAAATTTTGGTTAAAACCTAGTTCAGGACATTACACTGGTATCAGAGCTTCGATCCTACCATCTTGTTTGGGTTAGAACATTAGATCTTTCCAACCTGATTGGTTAGAGCACTAGATCTTTTCAACCTATTGGGTTTGAGCTTAGTTCTTGTCAACCTATTGGTTAATTGGTATATCAGTTTCAGCAAGGGGTTATAAATCAGCTTGGTTGCATATCTATTTGGGTATGAATTATGACATCATTCAGTGAAGAATTTGTGAGAAAGAAGCCTCATAGAGCAGGTAGTAGACTTGAAAATCTATCCCAGCCAAAAGGTGCACTTCTCAGCACTTTGGAGGAAGTAGAGGAATGTCTACACATGATGGATTAGTCATCCTCTCAGGTATTGCAAGCAGCCTTGATTCTAGAAAAATCTTCATTGGTTAAGAAAAGTTTGTTAAAACACAATGATAAGGAGATAAGACTTCTTATTACTTCATGTTTGAGTGAAATCATGATGATTTTAGCACCTAAAGTGTCGCAAGTATGCGCTAACTAGTGTTGTCATTGGTGCCAACTGCATGTTCTGATATTGCTATTTGTTGATTGATTGAGTCGTCATGTTAAGAACACTGTTTGAGTATTTTTATCCACATTTTCTCTGTATTGAAGACTAAAGTATGAGATTTGGATATGTTTTAGAGAAGTGTTTTAAGATGCTAAATCCATAATTTGGTGGTCCAGATCACTGTGCAGAAAAAGTTCTATTCACCAGTTCGAAGATTGTGCCTGGCAAAGCTTGCAGAGTGACAGGGAGATATTATTTTTCTCCACATTTCTCCACAGGTTGGATTTTGGTCCTGTGATTCTAGAATTAAGTTTAATAAGTCATTAACTATCTTCATTCCAAAGAATTTGTGATTTTCCTCTAGAAAGCAAGCTATTGATTAGCAAAGTTTGACAGTGTTTGTTGAGAAGTAGTCTGTGATATATCTTCAAGTGATATTTGTTGTCTTCAAGTGAGATCTATTGCAATTAAATTTGTTAGTTCCCAAGTAATTCTATTTTGTTCATAGATGTCTCCAAAATGTATTGAAGGCATGTGCTTGATCTATAAGCTATAATGGAGTTCTTGAAAGCATGTATCTAAGTGTTCTTGATGTCTGCACTAGTTTTGGCCGACCTGGTTAGTTACACTTGTTGTGGAGGTGACTCATGGATTGTGGAAGCATGTTGTAGTGTGTGAAGATGTATTTGTGTTCGAGCTAAGTTGTGAAGTGTTCCTCTTTCATTCATTTGCTCTGCAAGTTTGTTTAGGTCTAGTCCTATTTTGATTTGTGTATGTATGCCGACCTTGGAGATAGTTCCAATGGTTGTAGATTGTAATGCTAACCTTGATGTACATTCCAAGGTTGATGATTGGTATAAATGTATGTAATGAATTTGTGAGCGAGGAGTGAGCTTGCGAAGATGCGAAGATAAAGTGTGAGTTGTAAAAGTAGAGTAGAGAAGAGGAGATATATTGCACTTCAATGAAATTGAATTTAGGCATGTTATAGATGCTACTATATCAGTTCATGGTAGTGAGCCACCCTTGGTAGTGATCCTTTCATTTGGGCAGTGAGCCTCTTTGTTATTTGATATATTGTTACTACATTATATTGTGAGCTAACACTCACTCTGGTTTTTCCCTTTTTAGGGTTTTCCACATAAAAATATGGTGTTCATGTGTGTATGGTGTTGATGTGTTTATGTTTTGATTCTTCGATTCAGGTTTAATCTTCATGACAGAATAAGGAGTTAAAGTAAGTGAATGTGAAAGTGATTTTGTTTAAAGAAGTTAAAGTTTTTGATACAAATGATTCACCCCCCTCTCAATTATCTTGTGCCTTTCAACAATTGGTATCAGAGTGAGGTTCCTTGGAAGAAATCCTAACAACTTAAGGTAGATCCAGGATGTCACACATGAAGGAAATTCCTCAATTTGATGGATCTAACTATGCCTACTGGAAGGTATGAATGCAAAGTTATCTTATTTCTATTAGTTATAATGTTTGGAAGATGGTCAAAGATAAATACACAGTACCTAAAGGTGGTTTGAAGTCTGATGAAGAGATTAAGGATTTTGAGACTAACCACAAAGCTAAAAATTCTCTATTAAATGCCCTGTCTAACATTGAAATGGCAAAATTTGTGGATTTGGAAACTGCTCATGAGATTTGGGGCAAATTGAAGAAAATCTATGAAGGTGATGAATCTGCCAAGAAGGCTAAGTTGCAGAACTTGAAGACTGTATATGAAACCATGTGAATTGCTGAAGATGAGAACATGACAAGTTACATACAAAAGATTGATGAAGTTGTCAGTAGCATCAGGGGTCTTGGTGGAAAATTAAAGGATGAGGATGTTGTAGATAAGATACTCAGAACTCTTCCCAAATATTATAGTCACAAGGTATCTGCCATTGAAGAATTTTTTGATATGGGAAAACTTTCAAAAGATCAATTGCTTGGTAAACTAACTACTTTTGATATGAGAGAGTTTGGTACTACTGATGACCATGTGAAAACTGAGACTGCTTTCAAGGCCAAGGAAGAAAAGACTGCTAGATCAGATAAATATGCTATGGAATTAGATGAAGAAGATTTTGAAGAGCTTGAGGCAAATATTGCAAGCAGAATAAAAAGAGGTAGTAGAGGAAAGTTCAAAGGTAAGTTACCTTTCAAATGTTTCAATTGTGGTAAAATTGGTCACTATGCTTCAACATGTCCTGACAGAGCTTTGAAAATTAATGAAAGTAAAAAAAAAGATGGTAAGAAAGAGTTACTATGTTAGAGATGATGATGGTGTAATTGATGATGAACATGATTGTGATGACGGTAATAGTAGTGAATGCTTGTTTATTGTACTTAGAGAAGAACTTATTTCTGCTAATCTTGCAAGCTATGTGAAGGGAGGAAGTCTAGGAGAGCTGTCTGCATTTCATGCTAAAAAGGAAGATAAATAGATAATTGACAGCAGATGTTCAAATCATATGACAAGAGATAAGAGTAAGTTTGTTAAGTTTGAAAAATATGATGGAGGACTATTTAGGTTTGGTGATGATGCAGTTGGTAAGATTTGTGGAAAAGGATCAACTACCTTTGATGGAAAGAATAATACAAATGATGTTCTTTATGTCAAGGGCTTAAAGCATAATCTTCTAAGTATTGGACAAATGTGTGACAAAGGGTATAATCTTGTGTTCAAGGACAATGGGTGTGAGATAAGGAATAGCTCTGGAACCTTAATTGCTACTGGTAAGAAGACTCATGGTAATGTCTATCATTTGAAAGGTGCTGAAATTTTTTGTTTGTTGGCTAAGATAGATGAATATTGGCTATGGAATAGGAGAATGTGTCACATTAACTTTAATAATCTGGTGAGAATAAGAATTGTTCAAGTTGTAAGAGACATGCCTAAGATTGTGAAGCCTGCAAATGTCATATGCAAAGAATGTTAGTTTGGGAAAATGACAAAGACTACTTTCAAGAGAAAATAACAATCCTTTACAAGTTTGCTGGAGTTGGTGCATATAGACCTGTGTGGTCCTACAAGAACAAGAAGTCTACAAGGTGAAAGGTATTTGATGCTTCTTATTGATGATTTTTCAAGAACGACTTGGGTTACCTTAGAGAAAAAGTAGAAGAACTAGATAAGTTCAAGGAATTCAAATCTATGATTGAAAATGAGTTGGATTTGAGAATCAAATGCTTAAGGTCTGACAGAGGTGGTGAGTTTACTTCAAGTGAATTCAATGCTTTTTGTGAAGAACATGGAATAAAGAGACATTTGTCTGCCACTTGGACTCCTCAACCAAATGGAGTGGTTGAAAGGAAGAATAGAACTATTCAAGAAACTACTAGAATAATGATCAAGGAAGTAGACCTACCGGAAGTATATTGGAAAGAAGCAATACACACTACTATCTACATTTTGAATAGAGTGCAAATCAGAGCAAAAGAAACAAAGACACCTTATGAGCTGTGGTATGGTAAAACTCCTACTGTCAAATACTTCAAAATTTTTGGAAGCAAATCTTACATCAGAAGAGATGAAGAATTATGAAAGTTTGATGCTAAATGTGATGAAGACATATTCCTTGGGTACTCTACTAAGAGCAAGGCTTGCCGATGCTACAAAAAAAGACTAAGAAAGATCATTGAAAGTGCAAATGTGAAGGTAGATGAAGATATTCAACCAGATGGATGAGTCAGATTGATCTATTTATACAAAAAAGGTTGAAAAAGACAAAGAAAAGGAAGTTCAGACTGAAGTGCAAGATGCCCTAGAAGATCATTCTCAAGATCAAATTATTGGTGACAAAAGGAAAGGTGTGATGACAAGAAGCAGGACTGCAGAAGAATAAGTAAATCTCTGTCTAATTTCAAAGGTAGAACCTAAAATAGTAAATGAAGCATGCAATGATGAATATTGGGTTAAGGCAATGGAAGAAGAATTAATGCAAATTGAGAAGAACAAGACTTGGGAACTTGTCCCTAGACCTGCAAACAAGAATGTGATTGGAACAAAGTGGGTTTTCTAGAATAAACTGACTAAAGTTGGAGAAGTTGTAAGAAACAAGGCAAGACTTGTGTGTAAAGGCTACTCACAAGTGGAAGTAATTGATATGAAGAGACCTATGCTCTGGTGGCAAGAATGGAAGCTATCAGATGGATGTGAAATCTACCTTCCTGAATGGTGAGCTAGAAGAAGAGGTCTGCATAGAGCAACCATATGGGTTCAGGTTATCAGACAAACCAAACATGATGTGCAAGTTGAAGAAGGATTTTTATAGATTGAAGCAAGCTCCCAGAGCTTGGTATGCAAAACTAGATAAGTATTTGTTGTAGCAGGGTTTCAGTAAAGGGTCCACATATAGTAATTTGTATATCAAGTTAAGGAAAGATCAAATCCTGATTATTGAAGTCTATGTGGATGATATCATATTTGGTGGAAATCAAGAGATGTGCAAGAATTTTGTAAATGAAATTAAAAAGGAATTTGAGATGTCTAGGTGTGGTGAGATGAACTTCTTTCTTGGACTGCAAATCAATTAGATTGATACAGTGATTTTCATTTCTCAATTAAAGTATGTTAGGGAATTGTTAGAGCATTTTGGAATGGAGGACTCTAAACTAGTATGCACTCCTATGGTTACTGGCTGTAAATTGAGCAAGAATGATGAATCTCCTAAGGTTGATCAAAGCAAGTATAGATCAATGATTGGAGGACTGCTTTACCTGACTACTACAAGACTAGATATCATGCATGCAATCTGTCTTGTGGCCAGATTTCAATCATATCCCAGAGAATCACATGTGATGGTCGTAAAGAGGATATTCAAGTACTTAAAGGGCACTCTAGATCATGGTTTGTGGTATCCTAAGAACAACGATTTCTCCTTAAGTGACTATACAGATGCAGATTGGGCTGTATGTCCTGATGATAGGAAAAGCACAAGTGGAGGTGCATTCTTCCTTGGAGATAGGGCAGTGTCTTGGCATAGCAAGAAACAATAATCAACCTCCTTGTCTACTGCAGAGGTAGAATATATTGGTGTAGTATCATGTTGTACTTAGGTGCTATGGATGAAATGGACCTTGAAGGATATCAAAGTTGAGTATTGTTGTGATGCTCACAACATGCCCCATTTTACTCCTTAGCAAAATGAGGACCCGTGTTGTGGCTGGCTTTCTTTGCTTGTTTGTGTGGGTCTGCTTGGTGGTAAAAGGGAAAAGAACTGAAAGTACAAACCCTATTGAAAATAAGAAAAAATAACATTAAGTACCAGGGCATAATATGGGTGAATTCCTTGTCAAAAATGAGTAAGGGTTGCTTTTTGAACCATTTTGAAATTCATAGTATTTTGCAAGTTATAAGTGCTTTTGATAAATGTACAATCAGAGGGTTTGTATGTTGCATATACAAAGTTGTTTGTATATACAAAGTCATTCATATACAAAGTTGTTTGTATGTCGTGTCTTTGTGTTAGTCACAAAAGGGAGTCATTGGGTTTTTTATATGTGGTTATACTTGTATGCATTTCATTAACACTTTATCTTCACATATAAGCCAGACCTAAAAAGAATTAAAGTAGGAATGAATAGTCGGTCGAATCCGTTGAATGTATGTTAGGCTTGTATGTTTGGCAAAGGTGAAATATACAAGCAGAATATACAACATATTATACATGTCATGGACTCAAAATTCTATGAAATAGGATATAACCCTTGTATATTTTGGTGCTTTGTATGTATGTATCGGGAGACATGCATTGAGTTATATACAATGCAGAATTGAGAGAGAAGTAAAACACGATATAAGTGAGGCATCAAGACTTAAAGTATATTTGATATGCATTGCACTTTTATATACACGCGGAACTGAAGAGTTATTGAAATGAGATTAAATTGTTGTATGTTTTTGCCTTTATATGTTTTAGAATGTATAAGGTGAAATATACAAAGTTTTATATACATGGCAGAACTGAAGGTAAGTACAATGTGGTTTATAGAAAAGACAAGTCTGAAAGGTGATATAAAGAAAAGTTGTATGCATTTTTTTTGCTTGTACCTAAAAGTGAAATATACAAGCGTTATATGCATCGGTGATACAAAAGGAAAAGAGGAAAGGGTAAGTGCAAAGAGATGGGGGGCCAAAAAGTGGCCAAATTATTTTTTAAAAAATAATACAAAACATGAGTGCGTTATAACGCGCTCATGTTATGGCTTGGTAATGACGAGCCTGAGACTCGTCAAAACCAAGCCATAACGCGCTCGCGTTATAACATGAGCGTGTTTTGACTTGCTATAAATTAAAAAAAGGTTATCTATCTCATTTCATTTCTTTCTTCTCCTCTATGTCCGCGGCCTACAAACCCTAGGAAGCGCGCTCACATTTTGCAAAACTCAATTCAACAGAAAAACCTTATCGATTCATCGCCAAAATGTCGCCACGATGTCAAGCACGCCAAAGGAGTGAGTTATATTTATTTTTTTGTTTGAATTTGTTTCTAAATAGGTAGGTTTGAGTTAATTTTTGATGTATATTTCGTTAATTGTCAGGAAAGGTTAATGCACCTCCTCCTCCTCCTCCTCAAAATCCATAAAATCTTGAGGAGGAAATACCTGCAGAACAACAACCTCCTCCATCCATTCCTCGACATGCCCCTGGAACACAAGAAAATATAATGGGGCAAATTGAAAACAACAAAAAATAAATTGAAGATATAATTGCAAGGTTGAAAGATCCTTCCACTTCAACCTTGCATAGGTCCACGCTTGCTGAATCTCTTGAATCTATGTTATCAAATGTAGATTCAATTAGCAAGCAAATAACTAGTTGGACGGATAAGAGGAGAGAGTTTAGAGACTATTATGCAGACAAGCTATCATACCAAGATGTGAAAAAATTACAAATTACAAAATTAGACTTGTGTTCGATTTTCACAAACCTACAAACAAATCAACCTCCACCCATTACATGCAAGAGGTTCCCTATCCATGCAATAATAATCAGGTCCCGCAATACTTTTTGAGGAAACTCTACTGTGAGTTTGTCCTCAATAAAGTGCCAAACTATTTTGATATGTGGGACTTCTAGGGTAGAGGTGGGGGGTCAGCACAAGATAGACCAGGGGCACGTGTTGACCCATAGCGGGCAGTGAGATGAGTAATCAACAGACCAACCTGTTGGTAGCCATTTTGTCTGCAGTTGAACTTGGATGTTTTGAGGGTTTCTTCATTTAAACCCTAAGCCTTCCTCTCCATCGGCGTGAGTTTGCATGCGTTTTGGCGATCAAGTTGATAGTGGTGATGTGCCATCAGGATGACTTCTGTCATCGGCATATCTTTTTTCTGGTTCCCCGACGGGCATGTGTCTGGCCGACGAGGGGGCAGAGTGTGGTTTGTTGGTCTTCGGTGGGACTTGTGTTGTCATGCCCATATCAGGCCCACCTGTATGTCAACCATACAAGTGGGCAAAAATGGTGGAAACATTTTTTTTTCTAAATGAATAGAGTTAAACATGAAATGAACTAGTCAGTTTACCTATCCACCACTTAAGTATCACAATCAGGGTCGGGTTTTAAAGCGATGTTAATTTCTCTAGTTTGCAATTATATTAATAGTCCATTGTGACAAGTTAACGCCATGAGGATATTTAAGTAGATTATACAACTTAGTCTATAAGGTTTCTGTAATAAAATCCTCGACTAAGCTAACTTAAGGAATTCAATATTGCATTATTACATAAATTACCCATAACTAAATATTTTTATTTTCTAATAAAAGATTATAACATTAGAACACACAAAAATAATAATACTTCAACACATGATAATATTCACTTCCTTTAAATTAATTAAAAATACTTAATTTATTATTTAATAATAAGTTATAACTATCAAATTTGATAATGCCAAAATATTTAATATAATCTAATTCTTCTAACCTCAATTCTTGACTAAAAAATCATATTTGAAAACTAATTTTCTTTTAATAATAAAATAGCTAATCTTCCTCTATGTGGTCAAAAATTGTACACACAAAAAAAAAAAACTAAATCTTTCAAATAAAGCAATAAAATATTAGAGTTTACATTATGTCCTTACAATAATAAAACATTCTTTTTTACAAATAACAAAGAACAATTGCCTTTTTTAAAATAATAGAATAAAGCTTGTTTTTACTAAATTACATTCATTGTTATCTTTTAATATTGAAAGAATAAAACTAATTTTAATTTCTAAATTAACAACTTACTAAAATATTTCATTTAAATAAAATAATAAATTAAATCCTTACAAAATATGAAGTTAAATAGTCTAATTAAATAAATAATTTAAAATCGGCTAATTTCTATCTTTAGTATAACATCTAGTAATTAAAACCTTTATCTTATTCAGAAAAGTGATAAATATCCTGAAAACTAATTACTAAAACAATTTCTTTCTTTTGTTTAACTAAAACTTAAATGTTTTCTTTCTAAATTCATAGAATAATGTTAACCATTTCTTTATCTAAAGCCATTCTTTTTGAAAAAAATAGAAACTTGTCTTCTTTATTATAATATATCTAACTTTCTTTATATAAAGGATAGAATACAACTAATATAATTACTTTTCTTCCTTTTTATTTCCATAAAAAAAATTCTTTCTTTTATATTTATAGAATAAAGCTAACTTAATTTCTTTTGAATAATTTAATAAAACAAATCTATATTGTCTTTTTGTTTCTTTTTCTTAAATTCTTTTTTTTTTTTCAATTTTAACAATAAAACAGATCTAATTTATTTCCAATATATTAAATCCATTAACTTCAAAATTACACTACTTAATTATAATATTCTTTTGTAATATATATAAAATAATATTAATAAAATTTTCCATAGCTTTCTAAACAAATCATAAACGGTCTTTCCTTTTTTTAAACTCAATCAAGAAAAATACTTTTTCTTTATATTTTTAGAATAAAGCATATTTGATTTCTTTTCTAATTTAATAAAATATCTATAATTGCTTTTCAAAATAAACCACACATTAAACTTATTTTTTTAAAACAAAATAACTAATAATATCTAAATCCTTTCCTATAATTCGAATGCTTTTATTTTTCCAACCAAGGAATAAAACAATTAATAAAATATTCATTCTTTTTCTTGAAATAAGTCCTACTATTTCTTTTTTAAGCATTAAAGCAATAAAATAACTTTAATTTTCTTTTTCATTTTAAAACAATGAAATAAATATAACATTCTTTAAATATAACTAATTTCTCTATGATTGAAATAAATAAAACAAAATTATTAAAAATTATATTTTATCCTAACTATCATTATTATAATTTCAGTATAGCTACCAAGGACTTATGAATCCTTCCATTTATTTTTCTGTATGTGGTTGTTGTGCTGCAACTACAGTATAAGCATACACATAAAATATATAAATATACCCATATTTTTCAGTCAACCCAATAAACTTATAAAATATAAAGAGAATGAGATTAGATTTACAATATAATTTAAAACAGAATAATTATTTTCAGATTTGTTAACACATATACATCAATCAAACTATTTTCTTTTCTTTACAGGTATCAAATTTTTAACATTACAAAATAGATCTTCTACTTCATATTCATGATTATTACAGATTGATTTATATAGCAGAAAACAAATTTATGAAATAAACCCAATATCACAATATGAGTAAAATAGAAAAAAATGTTTCTTTTCTTTTTTCAGATTTAAAGGAAATCATGCTCATAATTCAGATTTCTCAATGTACCCACAAACACAAAATTTATACATCTTCACAAAAGACTCAACATATACATTAAATGGAAGGGATTTCTTCAACTAACATAAAAATTTCCCAAAACTTTTGACACACAACAAAGAGAATCCAACGGGGATCATAACCAGGGCACTTTTGCCAATATTTGCAAAAATAACTTCTTTCAGAAAAACAAGATATTCTTTCCAACTTTCAATCCTTGATTAAGAACTTTCTTGATAACCTGCACACATACAAGGGCCAAAATAGGTGGCCAAGTCCTGCTCTCCACCCTACCATAGGGATTGCATAAGCACATCCCACCCCCGAGCAGGAGAACTCCATAAACCAGGTAAAACACTCATGCAAACACATAAATCCATAAATCAGAAAAGATCGTTTAATCATAAACATGAAAATCCCATTAGTCGACTCACAAACAAAGGATCCAAACTAGATCCAACATAGGGGGGGAGAGGGGATAATCATCCCTCTTGGGGGTAAAATAATCACATCAATCCTCCTCAATCTTCAATAACAATACCATCATTGCAACACCATAATCCACCACCAACAACACCATTACTCAAATCATGGCCATTATTACATTGTCTTTTAAATATATAAATTTTGTTTTATTTGTTTTTTTTTTTTCATTTCGTTTCTTTTTTTTTCTTTTATTAACATTTCCTTTCATCTCCACAAAACTCCATAATCACAAACGTCCTCCAAGAAACCTCTATAACCATCCTCAACAAAATATCAATAAAACAGGGCCACTCATGCCCAAACCCAACTCCACTATCAAATTACTCCACAACACCATCACATATAAAACAAATCCCCCAAGAGAGGCTCCACACCTCTCTCAAACCCCATTACGTAGGAGGCTCTCATCAGATATGGAGGGCCGCTCCTATTACAACCCAACCCACAATAACAAAACAAAAAAACAAAAAAAAATACAGAAACACATAAACAAAGGCTTTCATAAGCATGCATACATTTTACAAAAATATGAAGAGGAGATAATTTCCTACCTTAGATCCCCAAGTTAGGTGAGCTCAAAACCCCAAATGAGACAAAAATCTTACTCTTGAATTCACAATCCAAATTCTGAAGCCAAACTTCTGTACCAAAATTCTTTTCCAAATCTTCCCACAAAGAAATTCTCTTCCAAAAAAACTTCTCACCATTTCCAAATCTCCAAATCCAAGCATAGCAAAAGTGTGAAGACTCTTCCCAAAGATTCCCATAAATAAAACTCAAAGATTCCAAAAAGGAAAGAAAACAAAAAAAGAAAAAAAGAAAGAAAAACAAAAAGAAAGCAACTTTCTTTATTTTTCTCAATAAAACTCTTATTTTTCCAAAATTAAAACAAAGGGATAAAATCCTTTCATAAAATAAAATAAAATATTAAATTATTAGTTTTAAAACATTATCCACATCCCACAAAAGAAATAAATTAAAATGAAATAATTAATTAAAAAGACTTTCTCCCAAACTACAATTAAATAGAATTAATATAAATAAATAAAATACCACAAACACACACAAAGCAAATTAAAATAAAAATCAAATAACAATATTACATCACATATTAGCCTTAACCCCTTTCACGGGTTAAGCTAGGCTTAACTGGTCTGACATAGGGTTTATGGAGTCTCCGAGTCCACTTAAGGAGCTTGACCACCCACCTGCACACTTAAGTTTCGAACATTAATTTGTCAAGAAAATATAGCCGAAGCAACTTGAAATGCATAGAAAAATTAATTAAATAATCCAACTTCATTCATGATTACATAATTCAAATAATATAATTTATTTTATTTAAAGATTATCACAAAAATCATTTAATTCATTCAATACTTTCTTTTTCCACACAATTAATTATCCAATAGCAACTCATCAGAATAAAAGGTATATAATCCATAATTCCCAAAGAGTTTAATTATATCATAATGTCTAATAACACACATCAAAATAGACAATTATAAATAGTATCATATCAGGGTCTCAAGTGCTGTACTTGGTAGGCGTCACATTCTCCCCCTCTAATATTAGGCTTCCTCCTAGAAGCCCTCAAGAGATTATAGTGGAATAACTCAGAGATTATAGTGGAATAACTCAGCGTAATGACAAAGCATCTAATTAATGAGCTTCTAAATCCATGTCATGAAGAACTAAGTGACCATGGTAACCAACAAATAATTAGTACCCTAGATTCTATCTTTCCTATGAAAGTATCCATACTTCGATATATGCTGAACAAGAAATACATCACTATCTACATTCATAAAGAATGTCAAAAAGACTAATTTATTCCACGAAGTGCCATAGGAATCATGTATAAAGTAAATTTGTATCATTGCATACTAAAACACAATAATTGTTAGACTATTAGTTACAACATAACAAGGTTTCTACTTTAGATTATCAAGCATAATGATAATTTACATCAAACATTCCAATCAAGAACCATCCCATGCATCAAGTTGTCAAGCATACTTTCCTACCACTCAAGTAACTTCTAGAACTTATTTTACTAAACTTATATATCTCAAAGGTATGTGGAATCAAAATAATAACTTCTCTTACTTGCAACATGAGGCTCATTTACAAAGAATTTATAGAGATGATCAACACTCAAATGTTTTCAAATAACCAAGAATTCATGACTAAGAAGCTAACTAGCTTGTAGTAGAAGAATCAATATCTAAAAACCTATGATGTCCAACAAGTCTCACCTCCCTAATAGGGGTTTATATCATAGTATCTTAGTTTTATAGGGTAATAAGAGGGTATATTTATTTATGAAAGTAAGAAAAAAACAAGACTCAAACTTCCTATACTAATCTTATTTATTTCTCGAGAACCTCCAAACCACCTTCTCCCCCCATATAA
Source organism: Cunninghamia lanceolata (assembly GCA_027924645.1). Classification (NCBI taxonomy): domain Eukaryota; kingdom Viridiplantae; phylum Streptophyta; class Pinopsida; order Cupressales; family Cupressaceae; genus Cunninghamia; species Cunninghamia lanceolata. The sequence goes on along the minus strand of BSBN01001135.1, from coordinate 2,761,151 downwards.
TCTTCCAGGGGCCCCTTTAAAAAAAATGACAACTTAAATACATGCAAAACTTCATATGCACTAACAATAACAATTAAGCAAATGCCTCAAAAGAAAACAATAATTGTAAAATAAAAGTGATACCAATATCAATTAAAATCCAAAATGAAACCTCATAAAGATAACAAAATTCAAGTGTGGCCACCAATGCAACAATGTGTCATATTAATTCAAAATATCAACTCAATAAGTTCCTAAGGCAAGGGAACATATCAAATCTAGCTAGCCAAGCAACCCATGAAAATAAAAAATTTCATACTGTTGGTTGAAAATTTAAAGATTCATAAAAAAAAAAAAAACATAAATAGAAGCAACCAATTTAATCTCATAAAAATTTGTCCATCAAAATTTCATCATGACTATACAAGCCACCCAAAGGGGAGAAGGAGTATGGTAGACTCATCCTTAAAAAAAAATATTCTAAGATAACCATGTCATTGGATAATCCCATAGCTCTCATTATAATGAACATGTATTATAATCAATGAAAAAGCCTAGCGCAAAGGTATAACATGTGCAAGAGTATCTAAGAGAGTTTAAGGAAACTATAATATATTCTAAATTTTTATTATGGTACACCTAATACTATTCAAACCCATAATTCACTATTGCATTAAAAAGCAAGGGAACGGAACCATACTAGAAATAGTTTTCCCAACACTAATATCTAATGTTGGTATCAAAAGATTAACAAACTTGTAGTGTACCCCATCTCAACTACAACAATATAACAACCTGAATTAGACTTTTTCTTGTGCACTAACGAGCATGGTTTAGCAAAAAAGAAATGTCAATCGAGAGATATGCTCGTGGAATATTATTATGATCTCCCAATGAACACCACTTTCATTCATATCTAAATCAAATTTGAGTGCACAATCTACTGGAATAGAAAGAGGGTGTTAACTTGAATATCACCACCTTAAAAGCAAAGGAAGCAACCCACACATTTGAATGAGAAGGAACACACCTCTACCATACCAGGCATTCAATCCTATCAACTTCAAAAGTAGTTATTTATAAGAAAACAATTAAAGAGGTACCTAATATCCTATTTCAAATCTAAAAATACAAGCACATAAGATACTAGTGCCTTCTTATCACACAATACATGCATACATTAGATATTTCCTAAATCAATCTCATATATTGAAATAATAGTTCATCATAAACTCAAAATCTAAGGATAGTTACTTACACATCCAACCACATAAGGAGGAAAAAGCATGCCTTAATTGCCTACTATATGTTGTACTTAGAACAAACTCATTCAAGGACCTAATTCCTATATTACAACTTTTATCTTATTTCATATTCAAACAAAGATGACTAAACAAGTATGCATAAATAATGTAACTTTATGTGTAATCTACATCATTATCAACTAATGTGAATGACACCAATCTTTTACATTTATCCTTCATTGAATATCACAATAATACACACAAGAAGGTACAATATGCTAAGTATGCTTCATTTCTTAATCAATACTAACTCACACAAAGATCATTTGCAAAGACTTTTCCACACATAATAACTAATAATAGAAAGATTTCTAGTTTCATGGTTAGAATGGGTTCATAAGAGTATAAATATACATATTCTTCAATCAAAGTGCTCCTAACATGTTTGACTATATCCTCTATCTATTGTCATTATTCTATCCTAAAGCATATAAATGATCAATAGTCTAAGACTTCACATCTTTTACTAGTAACATACATTTATTTGAAGGAGATCACACAACTTTATATTACCTTATAATCCACTAGAAATATTTATTCAAATCAAGCCTTATACACCCTTAATTCTAATTTTGTTTTCCCAACCAATCCACTTAACAATTAGAAAAAAAAATGCTACTATCATTAAAGTATTTTCTAAGAACACAAACAATTTATAAAGTCAAAAGAAGAAATTTGTTGAGACACCATTAAGGACATCAAGACTCCAATTTGGAATGATCAAGGTGCACTTAGGGAAGATTTCAATTTGCATCCTAAACTAGTGTGGACTTTCTATAACAAAATCAATTATGTCATGTTTGAAAAAGGTTGGCTCCATTATAAACTAGACCTCGAGACTAGATGCAAAGAAGTGGATAAATCAAATGAAGTAGGAAACCACTATCACCTTATAAATTTAAAAAAAAACATCAACACACATACTTATAGTATTGCACATGACAACTGCACCCTTAAACAATCTACTTCCTTCTAAGCAATATTTGACTAGAAGATACAAGAAATTTGCACTTATAAAGAGATGTTAAACATACTATGCGTCTAATTGGATTCATTTCATTCTAATTTGACTAGAAGTTCATTATTCAAAAGGAAAATAGGGACACACAACAATTTAAACTATAGTTTTAAAAAAATAAACTAAAAAGAATTAAAAGTAAGTCAATCCAAGTACTTGTGTTACTACTTACATCTTAAATTAACTACACAAACATTTTCACATAAAGTGGTAACATGTCACTACTACACATTCAACAACATGACCCAAACACACTCCCAGAGTTCCCAGTGTTTGTAAACTTGGCTCTGATACCAAATGTCATGCCCATATCAGGCCCACCTGTATGTCAACCATACAAGTGGGCAAAAATGGTGGAAACATTTTTTTTTCTAAAGGAACAGAGTTAAACATGAAATGAACTAGCCGGTTTACCTATCCACCACTTAAGTATCACAATCAGGGTCAGGTTTTAAAGCGATGTTAATTTCTCTAGTTTGCAATTATATTAATAGTCCATTGTGACAAGTTAACACCATGAAGATATTTAAGTAAATTATACAACTTAGTCTATAAGGTTTCCGTAATAAAATCCTCGACTAAGCTAACTAACTTAAGGAATTCAATATTGCATTATTACATAAATTACCCATAACTAAATATTTTTATTTTCTAATAAAAGATTATAACATTAGAACACACAAAAATAATAATACTTCAACACATGATAATATTCACTTCCTTTAAATTAATTAAAAATACTTAATTTATTATTTAATAATTAGTTATAACTATCAAATTTGATAATGCCAAAATATTTAATATAATCTAATTCTTCTAACCTCAATTCTTGACTAAAAAATCATATTTGAAAACTAATTTTCTTTTAATAATAAAATAGCTAATCTTCCTCTATGTGGTCAAAAATTGTACACAAAAAAAAAAAAAAAACTAAATCTTTCAAATAAAGCAATAAAATATTAGAGTTTACATTATGTCCTTACAACAATAAAACATTCTTTTTTACAAATAACAACAGAACAATTGCCTTTTTTTAAATAATAGAATAAAGCTTGTTTTTACTAAATTACATTCATTGTTATCTTTTAATATTGAAAGAATAAAACTAATTTTAATTTCTAAATTAACAACTTACTAAAATATTTCATTTAAATAAAATAATAAATTAAATCCTTACAAAATATGAAGTTAAATAGTCTAATTAAATAAATAATTTAAAATCGGCTAATTTCTATCTTTAGTATAACATCTAGTAATTAAAACCTTTATCTTATTCAGAAAAGCGATAAATATCCTGAAAACTAATTACTAAAACAATTTCTTTCTTTTGTTTAACTAAAACTTAAATGTTTTCTTTCTAAATTCATAGAATAATGTTAACCATTTCTTTATCTAAAACTATTCTTTTTGAAAAAAAATAGAAACTTGTCTTCTTTATTATAATATATCTAACTTTCTTTATATAAAGGATAGAATACAACTAATATAATTACTTTTCTTCCTTTTTATTTCCATAAAAAAAATTCTTTCTTTTATATTTATAGAATAAAGCTAACTTAATTTCTTTCTGAATAATTTAATAAAACAACTCTATATTGCCTTTTTGTTTCTTTTTCTTAAATTCCTTTTTTTTTTTTTAACAATAAAATAGAACTAATTTATTTCCAATATAATAAATCCATTAACTTCAAAATTACACTACTTAATTATAATATTCTTTTGTAATCTATATAAAATAATATTAATAAAATTTTCCATAGCTTTCTAAACAAATCATAAACGGTCTTTCCTTTTTTTAAACTCAATCAAGAAAAATACTTTTTCTTTATATTTTTAGAATAAAGCATATTTGATTTCTTTTCTAATTTAATAAAACATCTATAATTGCTTTTCAAAATAAACCACACATTAAACTTATTTTTTTAAAACAAAATAACTAATAATATCTAAATCCTTTCCTATAATTCGAATGCTTTTATTTTTCCAACCAAAGAATAAAACAATTAATAAAATATTCATTCTTTTTCTTGAAATAAGTCCTACTATTTCTTTTTTAAGCATTAAAGCAATAAAATAACTTTAATTTTCTTTTTCATTTTAAAACAATGAAATAAATATAACATTCTTTAAATATAACTGATTTTTCTATGATTGAAATAAATAAAACAAAATTATTAAAAATTATATTTTATCCTAACTATCCTTATTATAATTTTAGTATAGCTACCAAGGACTTATGAATCCTTCCATTTATTTTTCTGTATGTGGTTATTGTGCTGCAACTACAGTATAAGCATACACATAAAATATATAAATATACCCATATTTTTCAGGCAACCCAATAAACTTATAAAATATAAAGAGAATGAGATTAGATTTACAGATATAATTTAAAACAGAATAATTATTTTCAGATTTGTTAACACATATACATCAATCAAACTATTTTCTTTTCTTTACAGGTATCAAATTTTCAACATTACAAAATAGTCTTCTACTTCATATTCATGATTATTACAGATTGATTTATATAGCAGAAAACAAATTTATGAAATAAACCCAATATCACAATATGAGTAAAATAGAAAAAAATGTTTCTTTTCTTTTTTCAGATTTAAAGGAAATCATGCTCATAATTCAAATTTCTCAATGTACCCACAAACACAAAATTTATACATCTTCACAAAAGACTCAACATATACATTAAATGGAAGGGATTTCTTCCACTAACATAAAAATTTCTGAAAACTTTTGACACACAACAAAGAGAATCCAACGGGGATCATAACCAAGGCACTTTTGCCAATATTTGCAAAAATAACTTCTTTTAGAAAAACAAGATATTCTTTCCAACTTTCAATCCTTGATTAAGAACTTTCTTGATAACCTGCACACATACAAGGGCCAAAATAGGTGGCCAAGTCTTGCTCTCCACCCTACCATAGGGATTGCATAAGCACATCCCACCCCCGAGCAGGAGAACTCCATAAACTGGGTAAAACACTCATGCAAACACATAAATCCATAAACCAGAAAAGATTGTTTAATCATAAACATGAAAATCCCATTAGTCGACTCACAAACAAAGGATCCAAACTAGATCTAACATAGGGGGGAGAGGGGATAATCATCCCTCTTGGGGGTAAAATAATCACATCAATCCTCCTTAATCTTCAATAACAATACCATCATTGCAACACCATAATCCACCACCAACAACACCATTACTCAAATCATGGCCATTATTACATTGTCTTTTAAATATATAAATTTTGTTTTATTTGTTTTTTTTTTCATTTCATTTCTTTTTTTTTCTTTTATTAACATTTCCTTTCATCTCCACAAAACTCCATAATCACAAACCTCCTCCAAGAAACCTCTATAACCATCCTCAACAAAATATCAATAAAATAGCGCCACTCATGCCCAAACCCAACTCCACTATCAAATTACTCCACAACACCATCACATATAAAACAAATCCCCCAAGAGAGGCTCCACACCTCTCTCAAACCCCATTACGTAGGAGGCTCTCATCAGATATGGAGGGCCGCTCCTATTACAACCCAACCCACAATAACAAAACAAAAAAACAAAAAAAAATACAAAAACACATAAACAAAGGCTTTATAAGCATGCATACATTTTACAAAAATATGAAGAGGAGATAATTTCCTACCTTAGATCCCCAAGTTAGGTGAGCTCAAAACCCCAAATGAGACAAAAATCTTACTCTTGAATTCACAATCCAAATTCTGAAGCCAAACTTCTGTACCAAAATTCTTTTCCAAATCTTCCCACAAAGAAATTCTCTTCCAAAAAAACTTCTCACCATTTCCAAATCTCCAAATCCAAGCATAGCAAAAGTGCGAAGACTCTTCCCAAAGATTCCCATAAATAAAACTCAAAGATTCCAAAAAGGAAAGAAAACAAAAAAAGAAAAAAAGAAAGAAAAACAAAAAGAAAGCAACTTTCTTTATTTTTCTCAATAAAACTCTTATTTTTCCAAAATTAAAACAAAGGGATAAAATCCTTTCATAAAATAAAATAAAATATTAAATTATTAATTTTAAAACATTATCCACATCCCACAAAAGAAATAAATTAAAATGAAATAATTAATTAAAAAGACTTTCTCCCAAACTACAATTAAATAGAATTAATATAAATAAATAAAATACCACAAACACACACAAAGAAAATTAAAATAAAAATCAAATAACAATATTACATCACATATTAGCCTTAACCCCTTTCATGGGTTAAGCTAGGCTTAACTAGTCTGACATAGGGTTTATGGAGTCTCTGAGTCCACTTAAGGAGCTTGACCACCCACCTGCACACTTAAGTTTCGAACATTAGTTTGTCAAGAAAATATAGCCGAAGCAACTTGAAATGCATAGAAAAATTAATTAAATAATCCAACTTCATTCATGATTACATAATTCAAATAATATAATTTATTTTATTTAAAGATTATCACAAAAATCATTTAATTCATTCAATACTTTCTTTTCCCACACAATTAATTATCCAATAGCAACTCATCAGAATAAAAGGTATACAATCCATAATTCCCAAAGAGTTTAATTATATCATAATGTCTAATAACACACATCAAAATAGACAATTATAAATAGTATCATATCACGGTCTCAAGTGCAGTACTTGCTAGGCATCGCATGTGTTATCGGCAAAGGATTTCTGAGTCGAGCCGACAGTGGAGGTTTTGCTGATGAAGAGCCATCGGCGTATGTCTCGCCAAAGACCCGGATGTGGTATGGTGGTCGAAGTGACTCGTGTTGTCGGCAAGTGGTGTTTTTGCTTAGCCAATTGTCCATGTCTCGGCGACGAATGTGTTGTGTATGGTCTTCGGTGTGACTAGGTGTATTGGCGGGGAGACTTTTGGGTTGGCCGATGGTGTTGGTCACACCGACAGGGGAGTATGGAGTAGCAATCGGAGAGACTTGCACTATCAGATGGTTTTAGGAATGCTAGCCCGATGGTTCTTCTCTGGCCAATGTGGAAGTTGGAGGCTTTCGGGAGGTGTTCGTCGGTGAGACCATTGCAGTCGGTGGGAGGAATTTCATGTTGGCCGATGGCTTAGGTCTTGGCGATGGGCTGTGGGCTGAGAGGCGTGTGTCAAGAGTGGCAAAAGTGCTCAACACCTTTTATGTTTGCGACTATGTTTTTAATGTGCTAATGTGGTCTCCGCACCGTGCATGTGGGACTATTCTTTTTGTATAATTTGAACATGCGGTGAGGTGCCTTTTGGCGGGAAACTTCCATTTGAAAGTTGCGACAGTTTCCTCGATGGCTGCGGGTAGTTGAGCCATCAATGGTGACTGTGCTGAGGCGTGGGCGAGTTGTTGAACTGTCATGTACTTGATTTTTGGCATGAGGACTCTCTGATGGCGGCGCAAGGCTCGAGATCCCCCCTGTCTGTCGCATTTAATCTATGAAGGCCATTTTCAAATGGAAGGGATGTATTTGGCAATTTTTCATATCTACCATGTAATTAATGTCTGTGAGTACACTTTCTGGCTATTTTAAGCAGATTGTGTCACTCATTCTATGGTTATTAAACGTTGGACATTTTTGGCTCTGTAATACAATATGACTAGTTTTGGTTTGCTCTGTGCAGGAATCCTTGTGAGTTTATGCATTTCCTGTTGTATGTTTCTTGCATGAATCTACTGATTTCATGATTTATCTTATATGAGTAATGCTGTTTAGCATGTGTTTTGTTAATCCTGTCGCCAGTGTTGCATGTGTCCTTCTGAGTCTAGATATCTAAGGGGTGTCTGGTTTTCTAGAATACAAAATTCCTATATTGAATATTTGATCTTTTAACTTCTGCTCAAGGGGTAGATTAAATTGTTTTCAGATTGAATATTGGGAAGGGTATACTGCAATAGGGATGCCATAAGTACATATAGCTTAACACTCTGTATTGGGAGATATTTATAAGGTAGATATCACATAAACCCCCTTGAAATCCAGTTTTAGTTGTTCATGCTGACCATTCACAAGTGTATGGCTATTGACTCCAAGCCCTAGATAGGCACCAATCTAGTTTTGTGTTGAGGTTATACATCAGGTCCAGCTCTGCATCCAAACATAAAATCAAAATCAAACTCCAAAACAACCATTAGGACAATAGAATTAGTTTTAGGATCCCAAGTCCTCTGTCTACAACTGAAAATAGGCCCAAAGCTAGCCCCTTTGCTCTTATCTTGCAGTTTTGGTCTACTTACAGGAGGACTTATCTGCTTCATGTCAGCATCCCAGCCTTTGTATGCATATTCTCATGGATGTTGAGTAGGGAATACCCCCTAGGTTTTGCAGAGCCTGAAGAAGAAGAGGAGATAAAAATTGAGTCTATCTCCTATACTGTTGGCCCCTGGCCCAGAGATCCTATTGATCATTGATGGCTACCTTGTAGGGAAATCTGGGAGTAAGCATCCAGTCTAGGAAAAAACTAACACAACCCATGAGCATGTTTCTATCCCTTCCAATGTGAAGGAGAGTGTTGAGGTTGATACACTTTAGTCCATTAGTGCTTTGACCCAGAGCATCATAGCGCATGCCAGTCCTGCAGCACAGAGTGGGTTGGGAGATAGTGCGAGGAGTAGGGTCTCACCCCATCCTTGTCAGACTTGCGAGTCAGCTTGTGGTTATGACCCGATGGATAGTCAGGATGCAGGTGCACAGGCTACATCTGCAGCTGAACAGATGGTGATGACAGATGCCCTCCTGAGTGAGACTTTCAACCTTGATACTCAGGTAAATATTAGCAAGTTTATTGAATTTAATTTATTAAATTTCATTTTTGAAATGCAAGATTAACTAATTTAGTTTGATGATTTTAATGAAATTTCAGGGTCATAGTGTTGATGTAGTTTTCAGTGGTTCTCCACCTGCATATTACACTAGATCATCTACTATTGGGGTATGTAACTAGTAAACAATTATAAATATTACATGTGAATAGCATCATTATATGAATGGTATTCTAATATCTAATTTTGGATGTTGAATAGGTTAATATTGGAGATTTCACGGCAACACCTGCCAGTGGTGGTGGACTTCAAAGCTTCACGGAGGTAATAAAATAAATAGTTTAATGAATGAATTGTACTTACTAGATTTTTGTATGTGACTTGTGTGCTTTATTGTGTGTCCTTCCATGTTTAGTTGAACGTGTGTGTATGTTAGGAGCCATGATTTGCATCACTATTATAGTTTTAGTAATTGAATAATGTTGTTTTATTTCTAGATGATGTAGGCTATGGAGACACCTCCCGATGTTCAGAGGGCAATGGAGCATGGTGTGACCTCTACGATTCATAGCTCCATGGCATTGACTGGGGTATGAGGCAGATTAGTAAATTTCAATTTACATTCATTGTTATAGTTGTTTATTTTTGAAAAATCAAAAGATTATTGATTTGAAGTTTAATTTCTATCTGGATGGTTTCTATAGGACATGACATCACCACGACCTATTCCTACTACTGAGGCAAGTGAGGAGACAGATTATATGTTAGCGGTAAGTGATTATTTTGTTAAATGTTTCATTTTTTATAACATGTAATTTCTATATATTAATGTCTATACTTTTTATTATAACAACTAAAGATGCAGGAAGAAATAAATAGGAGGAGCAACCCTCAGGTTCATAGTAGACCACCCACATGCGCGTCTCCATCCCCTAGACGATCAAAGGCTACCCGTGATCTATTCTCTTCACCAACTAGAGGGGAATGACTTTTTATTGTGTTCCTTTGTTGTATGCCTATATGGCATTTGTGGACATATATTTTGTATTGTATATAGTTGACATTGTATGCCTATATGGCATTCTTGTAAGCCTATATGGCTATTTTGTATATATGTTATACTTATATCGACATATATTGATGTATGCCTATATGGATATTTGGTTAATACAAATCTTTTTTATTGATGGCATCCATACTTGCATTATAAATCCATGTTTGAATGGATATTTGTAGATGGCTACTTCAAATATTTAAAGTCCAATTGTATTACATAGGATGTTTGTTGATCTAATAAGCTAGCTATTGTTATTCAAGTATCACCTAAACCTCATTTTGGAACTAAAAGATAAAAGTTGTATTTAAAAAAAAATGAATCATCGTGTTGAATAGAAAATATTAATATTCTTTATGAGTAGCATAGAATGTCAACTATATGCAATACAAAAAAATGAATCATCATGTTATTCTTTATGTTTGAGATCCTGAAAATGACTAAGTCTGGTAGCCTGATATCCTAAAACACTAGGATGAATAGCCAAGTCATTAGGATGATTGCACCTTGAGAAAAAGTCATTAAGATGAGCACCTAAAGGAGACTTTCTTAAACATTCAAACATTGAGCAACAAGCATGAAGGGTTAAGGCACAATTTGCAACTCATAAAGCCTCAAAAGGGTGCCCAACTTGGAGAGAGCATTCATTTAAGACAAGGCTCTCATTGACACTTGTTCCACCATAAAAGTGCGCCTAAGGTGGAAGGAGAACAAGCCTCTAGTAAGTGAAGCGCACCTATTGTCTAAACCACTTCATTATGGTGCCCTAGCATGAGGAGGAGTATATAAGTCAATAGAAAATGGTGCCTAGAATGCAAATGAAGGACTAAGCGACATTTTCAATAAGCATCAATTCACCTTGAGCTTTCAATAAATACATCAAATTGAGCCCCATAAGGGTGCCCTTTGCCTTCAAAAGAACCTTATATTGGCACCTTGGAGGAAATCAACTTACAATTGCAAGTATTGGAGGTTTCTCATTTTGGATGATGTCTTTTGAGATTAACTACAATGATTGAAAGTTAAGATGAGTGGAAAGAACCTATCTTGAACCTTAGGCATCCTTCATGTAATTTCCCACCATCATGAGCGCCTAGATCTAAGAAGGAGTGAATGATCTTAACATCAAGAAGCATGTTATAAATCAACTTGGAGAAGTCTTTGACAATAATTATGATGAATTGAGTACATGGAAGTAAAGGAAGTACATATCAACTCCAAAGTGTGTCTAATGATCAATAAGAAATTCTTCCAAGGCAAAGGTGCTCATTGTGAATTTTCCTACTAGTTTTGGTGCCTTGAAGTCTAAGTGCATGAAAAACATGAGGATGAGTGCTTAGGGATGAGATAGTCTTCATAAGAGTTTAAATAAGAACATCATCAAAATGTGCCTTGGTAGAGAGACTTGAGACCATCATCAAATAAGCCAAAATATCTATCTCTAATCTAGGCGCAAATTCTAGCTCCTCCCAACTCAAATGAGTGCCCAAGTTAAAGTCAACTTTCATCTATACAACCCTCAGATTGTGCCTTGATTGAGGAAGGGATTTGAACTTCAAAATTTAATCATCTCAAGACAAAAGCTTCCTTAGACACTTGGAATTTGATTGAAATCATTGAGAATTAGAAAGAACCATCTAAGGATGTAAGGCACACTTTTCACCCATACAAGCCTAAAATTGCGCCTAAGGGAAATAACATGATTTCATATCAATAGGTGAGTGCCTTGAGAGAAAGGATCACTCTAGGTCATTTTCAATTGTTGAAAGCACAAAAATGATAAATATAAAGGTAATTGAGTTAGGTGCACTTTAGCCTCTAAGGACACCTTAATGAACGCCTTGGGTGAAATTGCATGAGATGACCTTTTGGAGTGAGTGCTTGAAAGATAGAATTCATTCTAAGACATGTCTCATCATTTAGAATTGCAAAATTGCAAGTATAAAGACATTTAAATCTAGGCACACTCTCCATCAATACAAACCCATTCTAGTGTCTAAGGGAGAAATTGCATTGAAAGACACCTTTTGAATGAATATCTTAAGGGAGATTGACCTCTTTAAGCCATTACAATTGTTTGAAATCATTTAAAGTGATAAATATGGACCAACTTGTGTTAGGCGCCCTTTGCTCTTCTTTTTACCTATATATGTGCCTAGATTTGTAGTAAGATTATTTCATGTTTAAAGAGGATTCCTTTGTGTTATAAAATGTTTATCATGAGGATTGATGTGTTTCTTGGTTTATATTGTAGGAAGATTGAGGGAAAAGATAGGAGCAAGAGCTTGGAGTCGCCTAGAAGCATCATGTAGCTGCTCCAAAGGAGCCTTTCACATTCATTCATGCCAGAGAGTTAAGATGGAAGTAATCACTGCCAAGGAAACACCACTTCAAGAGGTAGCTACTCCAATAGGTCACAACAAGATATATTTCAAGTCTTCTTCATCAACAACATCACCAGTTGCATCATGTTCGAAGACTTCCATCTATCACTTCAAGTTCCATTCATCTTCAAGTATCAACTAGATTCTTCATCAATCATCGCTTCAAGATCAGCATGTAGCCACTCCAAAGGAACTTCTCATCATCATCAAGCATTCCAAAGACTTCCATTCAATTTCAAGTCCCTCTGATACATTCAAGCCTCCTTTAGAAGTCATCTACTTCACATATAAGGGAAAGTGTTATCGTTAATATCTACACTTCAAAGGACCTTTCAAGTTGGAACACTTCTTCATCGAACATTCACATCCATCCAAGCTTCAAGTTCCTTCACAATCTTCAAGTCTAGGAGAAATTACATCTAGTGAACTCATTAATTGGCGCCTAGGAGGAAAAGACCTTAAACTTACATTATTGAGTCAACACTTTAGAAATTGAGCCATTCCTAGTTAATTGGAGTCATAAAATATCAAATACATAGTCAAATTAGACTTAGGCACCCCTTCATGTAATTTCCCACCATCATGAGCGCCTAGATCTAGGAAGATCATCCAATTGCACCTAGGAATAAGATACAAGTCCAAGACCTCAAATTTGAGTGCCTAGAAGTGTGATGGATTGAAGAAGCTACATTGGTGCCTAAGGGTAAGTTGTATCTAATGACATCACCTAATTGAGTGCCTAGGAGGTATAAAGCTTAACATTGACATGAGGACAAGCGCTTAGTAAAGGAGAGTTTCTCAAACATTTACACATGTGAATGAAGTCATAGAAATGCACTAAGTCATCTAGGTGCTATTTTCCCCTTGTGTACCCTTACATTTGCACCTAAGAAGAAGTTGCTTTAGTTCATTGGAGTGTTTGAGTATTGAGGATTTCTTAGCAATACTTTGCAACTTTACACTGCCTCCTTCTGATGATTTTTGGGGCAGCAGAAAACCTTTCACCATGGGAAAACACCTCAAAGATATAAAAAACTGAGAGAGGTTATTGTAGAGGCACTCTACATGATCGCGTTGCCTCAGACAAAATATTTCTAAATGACATAGTTTTAGAGTAACATCTCGTCAAAGATTGCTGCCTTTTTGCACTTTGGACTCTTCAGGGATATCGTCGGTACAATGTAGCTCGGACTATTTCGACATGTTTGGGTGAAAAACAAGACCATGCCTAGTGTAAATATACCCATATGGATGCATTGGAATAGTCAGTTTGGTCGCATCGGGAGCAGGATGAAAATTACACCCCTTTGCAACTTTACACTGCCTCCTTTTGACGATTTTTGGGGCAGCAGAAAACCTTTCACCACAGGAAAATGCCTCAGAGATATAAAAAATTGAGAGAGGTTATTGTAGAGGCACTCTACATGATCACGTTCCCTTAGACATAATGTTTCTAAGTGACACAATTTTTGAGTAACATCTCGTCAAAGATTGCTACCTTTTTGCACTTTGGACTCTTCAAGGATAACGTCGGTACAATGTAGCTCGGATTGTTTCGACATGTTTGGGTGAAAAAAAGGACCATGTATAGCGTAAATGTACCCATCCGGACATGTTGGAATAGTCAGTTTGGTCACATTAGGAGCGGGATGAAAGTTACACCCCTTTGAAACTTTACACTGCCTCCTAATGATTTTTGGTGTAGCAGAAAACTTTTCACCACGGGCAAATGCCTCAGAGATATAAAAAACTGAGAGAGGTTATTGTAGAGGCACTCTACATGATCACATTACCTTAGAAAAATATTTCTAAGTGACACGTTTTGTGAGTAACATCTGGTCAAAGATTGCTACCTTTTTGCACTTTGGACTCTTCAGGGATATCATCGGTACAATGTAGCTCAGACTGTTTCGACATGTTTGGGTGAAAAACAGGACCATGCCTAGTGTAAATGTACCCATCCAGATGCATTGGAATAGTTAGTTTTGTCACATCAGGAGCAGGATGAAAATTACACCCCTTTGTAACTTTACACTGCCTCTTGACAATTTTTGGGGCAGCAGAAAACCTTTCACCACGGGCAAATACATCAGAGATATAAAAAATTGAGAGAGGTTATTGTAGAGGCACTCTAGATGATCACATTATCTTAGACTGAATGTTTCTAAGTGACACATTTTTTGAGTAACATCTCGTCAAAGATTGCTACCTTTTTGCACTTTGGACTCTTCAGAGATATCATCGGTACAATGTAGCTCAGACTGTTTCGACATGTTTGGGTGAAAAATGGGACCATGCCTAGCATAAATGTACCCATCTAGATGCATTGGAATAATTAGTTTTGTCGCATCAGGAGCAGGATGAAAATTACACCCCTTTGCAACTTTACACTACCTCCTAACAATTTTTGGGGCAGTAGAAAACCTTTCACCACAGGCAAATGCCTCAGAGATATAAAAAATTGAGAGAGGTTATTGTAGAGGTACTCTACTTGATCACGTTACCTTAGACGGAATGTTTCTAAGTGACATGGTTTTTGAGTAACATCTCGTCAAAGATTGCTGCCTTTTTGCACTTTGGACTCTTTAGGGATATCGTTGGTACAATGTAGCTCGGACTGTTTCGACATGTTTGGGTGAAAAATAGGACCATGCCTAGTGTAAATGTACCCATACAAACACGTTGGAATAGTTAGTTTGGTCGCATCAGGAGCAGGACAGAAATTACACCCCTTTGCAACTTTGCACTACCTCCTTTTGATGATTTTTGGGGCAGTAGAAAACCTTTCACCATGGGAAAATACCTCAGAGATATAAAAAAATGAGAGAGGTTATTGTAGAGGTACTCTACATGATCACGTTCCCTTAGACATAATGTTTCTAAGTGACACAGTTTTTGAGTAACATCTCGTCAAAGATTGCTGCCTTTTTGCACTTTGGACTCTTCAGGGATAACGTCGATACAATGTAGCTCAGATTGTTTCGACATGTTTGGGTAAAAAAGAAGACCATGCCTAGTGTAAATGTACCCATCCAGATGTGTTAGAATAGTCAGTTTGGTCGCATCAGGAGTAGGATGAAAGTTACACCCCTTTGAAACTTTAGACTGCCTCCTTCTGATGATTTTTGGGGCAGCAGAAAATCTTTCACCACGGGCAAATGCCTCAGAGATATAAAAAATTGAGAGAGGTTATTGTAGAAGCACTCTAGATGATCACATTGCCTCAGACGGAATGTTTCTAAGTGACACATTTTTGAGTAACATCTCGTCAAAGATTGCTACCTTTTTGCACTTTAGACTCTTTAGGGATATCGTCGATACAATGTAGCTCGGACTGTTTCGACATGTTTGGGTGAAAAACAGGACCATGCCTAGTGTAAATGTACCCATATGGACATGTTGGAATAGTCAGTTTGGTCGCATCAAGAGTAGGACGTAAATTACACCCCTTTGCAACTTTACACTGCCTCCTTTTGATGATTTTTGGGGCAGTAGAAAACCTTTCACCACGGGAAAATGCCTTAGAGATATAAAAAATTGAGAGAGGTTATTGTAGAGGCACTCTACATGATCACGTTCCATTAGACAGAATATTTTGAAGTGACACATTTTTTGAGTAACATCTCGTCAAAGATTGCTACCTTTTTACACTTTGGACTCTTTAGGGATAACGTCGGTACAATGTAGCTTAGATTGTTTCGACATGTTTGGGTGAAAAAAAGGACCATGTCTAGTGTAAATGTACCCATCCAGATGTGTTAGAATAGTCAGTTTGGTCGCATCAAGAGCAGGATGAAAGTTACACCCCTTTGAAACTTTACACTGCCTCCTGACGATTTTTGGGGCAGCAGAAAACCTTTCACCATAGGCAAATGCCTCAGAGATATAAAAAACTGAGAGAGGTTATTGTAGGGGCACTCTAGATGATCACATTTCCTTAGACAAAATATTTTTAAGTGACACATTTTTTCAATAACATCTCGTCAAAGATTGCTATGTTTTTGCACTTTGGACTCTTTAGGGATATCGTCGGTACAATGTAGTTTGGATTGTTTCGACATGTTTGGGTGAAAAATGGGACCATGCCTAGCATAAATGTACCCATCTGGATGCATTGGAATAATTAGTTTTATCACATCAGGAGCAGGATGAAAATTACACCCCTTTGTAACTTTACACTGCCTCCTTCTGACAATTTTTGGGGCAGCAGAAAACCTTTCACCATGGGCAAATGCCTCAGAGATATAAAAAACCGAGAGAGGTTATTGTAGAGGCACTCTACATGATCATGTTGCCTTAGACA
Organism: Cunninghamia lanceolata; assembly: GCA_027924645.1. Taxonomy (NCBI): domain Eukaryota; kingdom Viridiplantae; phylum Streptophyta; class Pinopsida; order Cupressales; family Cupressaceae; genus Cunninghamia; species Cunninghamia lanceolata. The sequence continues at coordinate 2,744,327 of BSBN01001135.1, read as the reverse complement.
AAATGTTTCTAAGTGACATAGTTTTCGAGTAACATCTTGTCAAAAATTTCTGCCTTTTTGCACTTTGGACTCTTCAGGGATATCGTTGGTACAATGTAGCTCGGACTGTTTCGACATATTTGGGTGAAAAATAGGACCATGCCTAGCATAAATGTACCCATATGGATGCATTGGAATAGTCAGTTTGGTCGCATCAAGAGCAAGACAAAAATTACACCCCTTTGCAACTTTACACTACCTCCTTCTAACGATTTTTGGGGCAGTAGAAAACCTTTCACCATCGGAAAATGCCTCAGAGATATAAAAAACTAAGAGAGGTTATTGTAGAGGTACTCTACTTGATCATGTTACCTTAGATAGAATGTTTCTAAGTGACATGGTTTTTGAGTAACATCTTGTCAAAGATTGCTGCCTTTTTGCACTTTGTACTTTTCAGGGATATCGTCGGTACAATGTAGCTCGGACTGTTTTGACATGTTTGGGTGAAAAATAGGACAATGTCTAGCATAAATGTACCCATCCAGATGTGTTAGAATAGTCAGTTTGGTCGCATCAGGAGTAGGATGAAAATTACACCCCTTTGCAATCACGATTTTTGGGGCAGCAGAAAACCTTTCACCATGGGCAAATGCCTCAGAGATATAAAAAACTGAGAGAGGTTATTGTAGAGGGACTCTACATGATCCTATTTCCTTAGATGGAACATTTCTTAAGTGACACGGTTTTTGAGTAACATCTCGTCAAAGATTGCTACCTTTTTGCACTTTAGACTCTTCAGGGATCGTCGGTACAATGTAGCTCAGACTATTTCGACATGTTTGGGTGAAAAATAGGACAATGCCTAGCCTAAATTTACCCATCCAGACATGTTGGAATAGTCAGTTTGGTCGCATCAGGAGTAGGACACCAAAAATGCATAACATGTTGATGTAAAAATGTGTATATGTGTGAAAATGCAACAGGAAATTAAAAAAAGACAAACCTTACAAATTAATTTGCATACTTACAACTCAATGTAACATGACTTTACAAAATCAATGTGAATACTTACAAATTAATCCAATGAACCATTTGGGTCTGCTCTACTCTTTATTGTGTCGAGTATTGCTTCATGGTCAGACTCACGCACCTTCCACAAGATTTTGTTCAAAGGTCTACCTGGATACTTTATCAAATGAACATTGGATGCCATGATAAGGTTCAAATAATGAAGAATCTTCTGATGCATGTCAAAGTCCTGAAACAGCCAAGCATTAACACTCTTATGTGGGTACCTTCTAAGCCATTCTCCAGTAATAACCACTGAGCCTGTAGGGTATTCGATGTTTTCTCCATCTGTAAAAGGGGCCTCCAATTTCTTTTTGGCCTCAACACAATGACATAAGTAATAATCTATTCCCTCTTCATTATCTTCATATGAAATAATTGCATATATGTGCCTTACATTGATATGTGTAGCAAATTAGATTAAATTAGTCAACATTACAAAAACACTACAAAGTAAGATGACATTACCTGGTTGAACTAGATGAAATTAGATGCATATACATGCCCTATATTACCTAGTTGAACTAAATTTGATATGTGGTCAAAGTCAACTGATGATTCCATCTGTGTTAGTTCTAGTGCCATCGAGGGTCGATATGTGTCAAGTGGGCTAAGATAACTTAACTGTCATTCGTCAACCCACTCCTTTGACTTGCACTCATCCCAGACTTGAATTATACAGGAAGAACAAAAGCATGACATCTTTCGCGTATGGATACTCCATGAACCTGCAATTGAGTTTCTGAAAGAGTGCATCTCATTTGATCCTGTCAGTGTACAACAGTCCTCATATGGTGCAATGTTAGTATCATCTATCAACCAAAAAAATCAACGAACTGAAGACTTACCTTCATTACCTGGACCCATGGAAGCATTACACCACTTGACAATCAATTTTGCATCTGTCAACTTTGCATTGTCTTTATAATTTAACTCTTCTCGTGCTATGGCTCTTTTGATACATGCTCCTACACCATCGTGCTCCCCCTTTCCATGCCTGGCCTCACAAAAGTTCCACATATGCTGAATACCTATAAAATTATGCCTCCTACTCAGCCAATAGAAATTTTGCGAGTTCTTGAATTGTGACGCACAATTATCCGACCATATGATATGCTGACTGAATGATATGCCCCTTCTAGCCAAATCATTGTAGAACACCTAAAAGCAACCTTGCACGAACTCTGTAGAATGTGTGTGGTCATCACTAATATAGAAATTATACTCCCTTATGATCTTTTTGTCATCCTCTGTACTATCATTCGCATGAATGAATGCAATGTGCACAAATATAGAAACCTGTCTGGAGTTGTGATATTGTGATTGCACCTCACGCTGTGGCTGTAGACTGTAGTTCTCTACAAATTTGATGATTGAAACAATGCTACCAACTGGAAATGTGTCTTTGCATAACTTGAATTGCAAGTCCAACCATCGAGCTCTATGGGCATGTCTTGCATACTCATACACTATGTTGTCATGAACTATAGGAATAAATTGATACACTGGAATCTTTTCAATAACCAATTCACACCTCTTTGCTTCTTTACCATCTTTTGTATTGTATGCCACTGTTTTATACTTGACAAACTCTACTAGTTTGTTTCCAACCACATGTGTTCTTTCCATATGTTCACATATTGGTAAATATTGCAAGCCACCGCAACAATGACATGTGCCATCCAAGCATAATTTCTTGTAGAACATTTGACCTTTTTCTCTTTCACATAAAATTCTTGATATGAAGTCTCTTGAAGATGTTGGTGGGGCACGTATGGCACAACCCTGCAAAATATTGTTGGTATGCATATCTAAACATATAGACCTATAAACATCAAAATGGTTAGAAAATTCAATATGTAATCTACAACAACAAGTAGTGCATGTGTGATTTATCTTGACATAGAAAGGTTTTAGCATTTCAAAATATCTTTGACAAATTTTAATTTGAGGATACTTCTCTAGAAATTTGCCATAAAACTGTGTTTTAGTCTCATCCAAAAATGCTTTGGATGTGGCTCACGGTTCTGACTATCAATTCTCCTTCTTACCACACCCCTTTGATTTAGAGATACCCTTGTGTAATTCTTCCAAAAGTCTTCAATTAGTGATCTCAATGCTTCAACAATTGGTTTATCTTTTTGTGGTAGTCTCCCCGAGAATGCCCATAATTCATTGGCATTAGTGTCCTCAATTCTTTGGCATCTTCCAACGGCTCTTGATAAAGTTTTCCTATTAATTCTCAATTGTTGACTCATCTTTCTAATGAGACGAGCTTTCCTCGTTTGACTACTTACTATAGTTGATGTAATCACACGCCGTGTTGCATTAATATCTTTTGTGCGTGGGGTGTTACCCACACTCTCATACGCACTCATTAGATTCTTTAGAATAGATTTTTCACTTGAAGCCTCTGATGTTCTCAACCCAAGAAACTTCATGATGGACCTATACTTTATACTTCGCATCATTTCAATGAATAGTTGACATCTTGCAGTCTCATTTAACTTTTCAAAGAACAATCTCCAAATCTTATGAGCATATCTTCTACAAGTGTGTTTTGGAATCCTACCTTCCATTGGCTGCAAAATATTCTCATCAATATCAATCAAATACTTTGGCTTTCTATGCAAAATTCTAGGTGGTGTTAAGTTAGGTAAATTCATCTCAACATTAGGAATTTCATCAATATTTAAATGAGATGGGCTAGATGGCATACCTTGGATCGAAGATGGAATAGATGACATACCTTGAGGTTGAGGTGGGAACGATGGCGTACCTCCTTCATCACATGTGAGTGATGATGTACTCTCAACTTGAGATGTGGTAGATGGTGTCCCTACATGTTGACTTGTGGTAGAGCATGTGTCTCCAACTATGGTATTCAAATCTCTCGTAGCACGAAGTTTTTGCATTCGTTCTCTGTGTGCCGCCAATACCATATCTCTTTGTGATGGTTGTGGTTCCTCTTCAATTGGCATGTCTTCACTTATCATGTCCAATTTCCTCTTCTCACAAAGTTCCCTCATAGCCACTGCTTTCTTTGCATTCTTAGCTTCTATCTCTTCCTGTGTTGGTTTAATTCTTGATCGTTTCCTCGGCATGATGGAGAATTTGTCTATAGCATGATAAAGAGACCAATATTAGTTCCTAAGAAATGAATACAAGATAATAGTGGGATTGTATTTTATTATGTTGTAAGGATTTATTCTTGTATAGTTTGACATCATGGTATGTTAAGGTCTGTTTATTACACATAATTATTAAAGAGCCCAAGTGTAGAAAATATACATGGCATCATGTGAGATTGTAGGCTACTTTCTTGATTGGGAATGTGTCTATTTTAAACATGTATGATAAAGCATGATAAAGTAATTCAAATAGAATTAAGGAAAATGTAAAGAACATGCATGTAAAGACTTGACATACCTAAAAAATGAAGATTCAAATGGAGAGAGTACCCAATTATGTAGTGTTTTTTTCTTCTTGCATCAAACTCCTCAACAATTTGAGTTTTTCACCACTTTCTTCCTTTTCAATGTTCAATTGAATAACACTCAAATATAATTACTAATAACAATACTATTAACCAATCTATAATGTTAAAGTCCTAAAATTGAATCACAATTAACATTGCAACACTACAAAAATTGAAACTTGAATAGATATATATCAAACTTGGTGTGAAAACTATGTTATTTCCTCCTTCTCAAGTTGGCAAATCAGAAAAGGTGGTGGAAAGATCATGCAAAGGTGGTACAATGTGTCAAATGTGCATGTGAACTTCCCAATAGCATGAAAGTGTTAGTTTCCATTGCAAGGTGTGGCCCTTGGTCTCCTTGTTCAACGCTACACTACGATAGTTTGCGACAAGGGCTTAACCGCCTCCCATACTTGTTAAGTCAAGTGGTTGTATCAGGCATTAAAAGGTCAAACTTTTGGTGCAACAGAAACTAACAATTGGTATCAGAGCCGAGGTCATAGGTTCAAACCCCGCGCTTGCACTGGGGGGGATTGTTGGAAGGTGTGGCCCTTGGTCTCCTTGTTTAGCACTACACTGTGGCGGTTTGTGACAAGGGCTTAACCATCTCCTGTGCTTGTTATGTCAAGTGGTTGTATCAGGCATTAACAGGTTGATCTTTTGGTGCAACGGTAGCTAACAGAAAACACTTCTTTTTTTGTCGGAGCACATGCAGAATCAGTATGAAAATAAAGCATGTGGGCCTAGATCATGGGAGTCAACACTTTTTTACCATTTCTATAGTAGGACAAAACGCGAGCACGTTACAAAATGCGAGCGCGTTACAAAATGTGAGCATGTTACAATGCACTCACATTTTGTCCTGCTATAGATTGATCACATCCTATACATTATCTTCCTTAACATAAGAAGGGATGACCACATCATGTGCTTCAATAAACTGACACTTCCAACCCTTACAATTCCTCTTAAATACGGGAGGATCCATGACTGGAAAAGCCAAGCCACTTGGTCCCGCCTTGCTGAACGATGACATTCTAGGAGAATTAGGAGATTTTCCTTTGGAGATCATATAATCTTTAAATGATTTCCATCTTGGTAGGTCCTCTGCATCAGAGAAAAATCACTGATGGTGTCTGAGAAATAAGAAATTCTTCATCTCTTTGGTGATCCATTTCTCTTTCCAAACCTTCCCCTTTAGACTTGAATGACCACAAGGTTTTTGAGGGAGAACTTTTCCTATTTCCTACAAGAGCTTGCCAGATGCTCTGCCATATGATAGGAATAACAATGAAGGGGCAAGCCCTCATAATCATGTTCTTGACAAAAAATGCCCATCGAGGAAGAAAGACAGATCTTCTTTGGAAGCAGAAGTTCTAGTTTGTGACAAATCCTTATCCAAGCATAAATAGCAGGGGTTCTGTCAAGCGATTGCCAATCCACTTCCAAAAAGTCTCCTAAAGACTTCCTAATTGATTCCAAAACATTCACACCCCAAAACTAGAGAGGCAATCAATATAATCAAACCCATAAATCTACATTTGATGACAGAAACTCTCTTCAGGCTAGATTAAGAGTCTAACATTTCAGCTCAAGTCTAAACCCATTAACATCTCAATAACCTGAATACAAAATCTCTATTTGCCTGTCTTTAGAACTCAATGCTCAACATCAAACCCTAATCCCTCAACCCTTAACTCTAATCCCTCCACCCTCAACCCTATCCCTAATCCCTAAACCCTAAAGCCTCAACCCTCAACCCTCAACATCAAATCCTAATCCCTCAACCCTTCACTCTAATCCATCAACCCTAAACCCTATTCCTAAACCCTCAACACTATACCTTAAACCATAATCCCTCAACCCTCAACCCTAAACCTTATCCCTAAACCCTAATCCCTCATCCCTCAACCCTAATCCATCATGCCTCAACTCTAATCCCTCATCCCTAAACCCTAAATGCTATCCCTATTCCTAAACCCTCAACAGACTTGATACTATACCTTAAACCCTAATCCCTTATCTCTAAACCCTCCAACCCTATCCCTAATCCTTATACCCTCCACACTCTAACCCTAATCCCTTGATGCTCAACCCTATCCCTAAACCCTTCACCCTTGAACCTCAACCCTCATCGTCAAACCCTAATCCCTCAACCCTTAACTATGATCCCGCGATCCTCAACCCTATCCCTTAACCCTAAATCCTCAACCCTCAACCCTCAATGTCAAATCCTAATCCCTCAACCCTTCACTCTAATCCCTCAACCCTAAACCCTATCCCTAATCCCTCAACCCTCAACCCTAAACGTTATCCCTAAACCCTAATCCCTCAACCCTCAACCCTAATCCATCATCCCTTAACTCTAATCCCTTATCCCTAAACCCTAAATGCTATCCCTATTCCTAAACCCTCAACAGACTCGATACTATACCTTAAACCCTAATCCTTATACCCTCCACACTCTACTTTAACCCTAATCCCTCGACCCTCAACCCTATCCCTAAACCCTTAACCCTTGAACCTCAACCCTCAACCCTCAATGTCAAACCCTAATCCTTCAACCCTTAACTATGATCCCTCGACCCTCAACCCTATCCCTAAACCCTAAAGCCTCAACCCTCAACCCTCAACGTCAAATCCTAATCCCTCAACCCTTCACTCTAATCCCTCAACCCTAAACCCTATACCTAAACCCTCAACACTATACCTTATACCCTAATCCCTCAACCCTCAACCCTAAAACTTATCCCTAAACCCTAATCCCTCAACCCTCAACCCTAATCTGTCATCCCTCAACTCTAATCCCTCATCCCTAAACCTTAAATGCTATCCCTATTCCTAAACCCTCAACAGACTTGATACTATACCTTAAACCATAATCCCTTATCCCTAATCCCTTCAACCCTATCCCTAATCCTTATACCCTCCACACTCTACTTTAACCCTAATCCCTCAACCCTCAACCCTATCACTAAACCCTTGACCCTCGAACCTCAACCCTCAACCCTCAACGTCAAACCCTAATCCCTCAACCCTTAACTATGATCCCTCGACCCTCAACCCTATCCCTAAACCCTGAAGCCTCAACCCTCAACCCTCAATGTCAAATCCTAATCCCTCGACCCTTCACTCTAATCCCTCAACCCTAAACACTATCCCTAAACCCTCAACACTATACCTTAAACCCTAATCCCTCAAATCTCAACCCTAAACCTTATCCCTAAACCCTAATCCCTCAACCCTCAACCCTAATCCGTCATCCCTCAACTCTAATCCCTCATCCCTAAACCCTAAATGCTATCCCTATTCCTAAACCCTCAACAGACTCGATACTATACCTTAAACCCTAATCCCTTATCCCTAAACGCTCCAACCCCATCCCTAATCCTTATACCCTCCACACTCTACTTTAACCCTAATCCCTCGACCCTCAACCCTATCCCTAAACCCTTGACCCTCGAACCTCAACCATCAACCCTCAACGTCAAACCCTAATCCCTCAACCCTTAACTATGATCCCTCGACCCTCAACCCTATACCTAAACCCTAAAGCCTCAACCCTCAATCCTCAACATCAAATCCTAATCCCTCGACCCTTCACTCTAATCCCTCAACCCTAAACCCTATCCCTAAACCCTCAACACTATACTTTAAACCCTAATCCCTCAACCCTCAACCCTAAACCTTATCCCTAAACCCTAATCTCTCAACCCTCAACCCTAATCTGTCATCCCTCAACTCTAATCCCTCATCCCTAAACCCTAAATGCTATCCCTATTCCTAAACCCTCAATAGACTTGATACTATACCTTAAACCCTAATCCCTTATCCATAAGCCCTCCAACCCTATCCCTAATCCTTATACCCTCCACACTCTACTTTAACCCTAATCCCTTGACCCTCAACCCTATCCCTAAACCCTTGACCCTCGAACCTCAACCCTCAATGTCAAACCCTAATCCCTCAACCCTTAACTCTGATCCCTCAACCCTCAACCCTATCCCTAAACCCTAAACCCTAAAGCCTCAACCCTCAACGTCAAATCCTAATCCCTCAACCCTTCACTCTAATCCCTCAACCCTAGACCCTATCCCTAAACCCTCAACACTATACCTTAAACCCTAATCCCTCAACCCTCAACCCTAAACCTTATGGACCTAAACCCTAATCCCTCAACCCTCAACCCTAATATGTCATCCCTTAGCTCTAATTCCTCATCCCTAAACCCTAAATGCTATCCCTATTCCTAGACCCTCAACAGGCTCGATACTATACCTTAAACCCTAATCCCTTATCCCTAAACCCTCCAACCCTATCTCTAATCCTTATACCCTCGACACTCTACTTTAACCCTAACCCCTTGACCCTCAGTCCTATCTCGAAACCCTTCACCCTCGAACCTCAATGTACTCAACCCTCAACATCAAACCCTAATCCCTCAACCCTTAACTCTAATCCCTCGACCCTTAACCCTTAAAACTTGAACCCTAAAACCTATCCCTACACGCTCGACACTCGACACTATGTCTTAAACCCTAATCCCTTAACCCTCATCCCTAAAGCCTCAACCCTAAATCCTTAAACCTTCAGCCCTAAACCCTATCCCTAATCCCACTACCCTTGACACTCTTATTTAACCCTAATCCCTTGACCATTAACCCTATCCCTTAACCTCAACCCTCAACCCTCAACTCTCAACCCTCAACCCTCAACTCTCAACATTAAACCCTAATTCATCAACCCTAAACCCTAATCCCTATCCCTCAACCCTTAACCCTTAAAACGTAAATCCTATCCCTACACCCTCAACACTTGACACTATATCTTAAGCCTTAAACCCTCATCCCTAAAGCCTCAACCCTTAATCCTTAAACCTTCAACCCTAAACCCTATCCCTAATCCCTCTACCCTCAACACTCTAGCCCTAACCTCGACATTAAACACTAATCCATCAACCCTAAACCCTCAACCCTCAACGCTATACCTTAAACCCTAATCCCTCAACCCTAATCCCTCATTCCTAAACGCTAAATGCTATCCCTATTCCTAAACCCCCAACCCTCAACACTATACCTTAAACCCTAATCCCTTATCTCTAAACCCTAAACCCTATCCCTCAACCCTTAACCCTTAAAAATTAAACCCTAAAACCTATCCATAAACCCTCGACACTCAACACTATATTTTAAACCCCAATCCCTTAACCCTCAACCCTAAAGCCTCAACCCTCAATCGTTAAACCTTCAACCCTAAACCCTATGCCTAATCCCTCTACCCTCAACACTCTACTTTAACCCTAATCCCTTGACCATCAACCCTATCCCTAAACCCTCAACCCTCAACACTATACCTTAAACCATAATCCCTCAACCCTAAACCCTAAACCCTATCCCTAAACCCAACAAAACTACTTTGCCTTATGTTAGGTTGTTAAACCCATCATTTTTGACACTCTTCTCTTAAAGATATTTGAGTTGCGAGAATATGTTAGAAAAATGGCTATGAACTTTTTTAATGTTAGTAATGTTATATGGCATGTTTTTCTCCAGGCCCATCTGGGGTTTATTATGCCAATAGGTGTACACACTATGAGAAAAGCTTTGCGTATGGTACATCCACAGTGAGTAATTAACAGTTGAAATCAGAAGGATGATCATTATGAGAAAAGATTTATATTGGGGTACATCTATGTTTCTTGCTATCCACCCCACACTTAGGGGAGGTATATTGTTATGAAACAAGCAAATAATCTCCCATTGTTTACTGGCTCTATCCACAAGAACTACTAAACTATACCTTAAACCCTAATCCCTCAACCCTAAACTTTCAACCCTAAATCCTATCCCTAATCCATCTACCCTCAACACTCTACCTTAACCCTAATCCCTCGAATCTTAACCCTAAACGCTATCCCTAAAGCCTCAACCCTAAACTCTAATCCCTTATCCCTAAACTCTAAATCCTATCCCTAAATGCTCAACCCTCAACCTTAAACCTTAATCACTCAATCCTTATCCACCCCTCTCCTCCCCTATCTGGCTCACTCCCATCTCTACCCTCCTCTGCCCTCGACACTATACATACATACATATAGGCATACATACATACATACATATAGGCATACATACATACATATAGGCATATAGGCATACATACATACATACATACATATAGGCATATAGGCATACATACATACATACATGATTAATAGCCTTGAACATAAAAAAATTTAAGGTTAACATAATGCGAGCGTGTTATAACGCACTCGCGTTATGTTTTGCTTTGGGAATCCCAAGCCTTGGGCTTGGGATTTTCTTTAGATTTCCAACCCAAAGGCTTGGAGTGCCTTTTGAACAGCCACAGATGTGTTTTTCCATATTCTTCAAGATTTCACATAATTTCATTTGTGCTAACCCTCAGATTTGCATGTCTTTCAAGGTCAAACAAATCAAACACTTGGGTAATGTTAGGCTTTCTCTTAGCTATTTGACAATGTGATTTTTTTCACATTTTAACAATGTTAAGCCTTTCATCTTTAATTTCTTTTGTTTGTGTGTTCGTTTTTGGGCAAAAACCACTGTTTGGTCTTTTTTTCATTGTAAATTAACTATTCATTGAAATTTCAAAAAAATTACATATTTAGAAACTAGACTCCATTCTACAAATATTAAAAAAAGAAAAAAATGATTTTCAATTAGTTTTCAAATTTTATAGGGGTAGCACGGCCAAAATTATGTTTTTTAGGATGTGTCCACTTTGAAAATTAGTAAAAAATCAAATATTCATCAAAAAATTATCAAAAAAATTGGGCATAAACTACATGCTATTAGTTAATTTCTCACTGAAGAGATTTTAAAAATACCAAAAAAAAGTTGACCTTTTGAGGGAGCCACAAAACATGCTATGTTATGTTTTTTTCACAGAAACAACACCAATTTCTGTGGCTCCCTCTTTTGAACCCCTTAATCTATGCCATTTTTTTAAAAAAATAGTAGTTTAGAAAGTAGACTCGGAGCACTATGAACATTGTTTTGGTTGCATCTCCAAATTTTGAGTGGAACTATGCTCAATTTCTCATCCAAGGCCAGTATTTCCTGATTTCAGAAAAAAAAGTGGCCACTTAAAACCCCTTTTTGGCCCCCATCTTCTTGCACTTACCCGAAAGGTGTACCCCACTGTTTGTATATTTTTGCTTATATAATGACAACGTATATTTAGCAATATACAAGTGGATGTACATTTAAAAGATGCAAAGCGAGATACAAACCGGATGTCAAGGAAATTAAAAAAGTAGAGAAGTCTATGTATGTTTTAACGCTTGTATGTTTACAACATACATACCTGATATACAAAGAACTAAAGGCACTGAGGAAAATAAAAGGAGAGAGAAGCTTTGTATAAGTTTATTGTATATGTGCTTATACAAACGTGATATACAAGCAGCGATATACAATGAAGTACGGAAAAGGTAAAAAGGGAAAAGAACCTTAGGTTGATTGTATGCAAAAAGTGATTGTATGTTTGAAGATACAACGAGGATGTACAAAAGAAAACATACAAAGGATAATACAAAGAAAAGTAATGTATGCAGGGATGAGCTAACGGTAAAAAGATTAAAAAGCGTAAACACTGGAAAAGAAAGCCGAAGTTGTAGCGCATTAATTGCTGTAATTAATGCAAGTCTAACACTCAAGAAAAGTAAAATTTAACAGGGATTAGGTAAAATTAAGGTTATTTTTCTTTAGGATATACTGTTAAGAGTTAAAATTTGCAGAAAGGAGCACTATTACAGTAAAATTGAGCAGAACATTGTTGAGGCGACAGAGTTACAGTAGTTGGGCGAAAGCAAAAGGTAAAAGTAAGTCAACACCAATGGTTAAACGGTCATGAAAAATAGGTATTTCTCCCAAAACGCCGTTTCTTTTCAAATGGTAAAATATGATGTTGATTTTAGTAATTTCAGTTTTAAACGTATAGATTTGTCAAATTACTATTTTAACTATTAATTAGCTAAGTAGAGCTTAATGAATTTAAAAGTAAAAGACAGAAAGGACAAACGAGTTAGGGTAAAATGGTAAAAGTAGAAATACACAGTTAAAACCCTAGGCATGAAGTAAAATGAAAGTTAAAAGATGTATGTTTCTACAGGATGGCCCTAAAACAGAAGAAAGATACAGGGGGCGAGATGAAGAAAGAAAGGAAACCACAAAAAGAAGTAGAGAAAGAAGAATTGCCCTTGCATAGAGGTTGTCCATCCCTGATTAGTATGAGTGGAGTAGGCATAGATACAAACATAGGAAATTATGATGCAGAGGATGTGTTGAAGAAAATTACTGCTGCAGATGCTACACAAGATATGAAATGTATTTGGGAAAGTGGATTGTACAGAGCTGTAGGTTTGCCACTGGCAATGGAGGCTAGGGATTTATGTTTGGACTGTGTGATTTTATATGATCCAACTACAAGGAAGATCATGTTACATGACAGATTAATTGCTGATTTAACCACAGAGGGTATTGCCAAAACTTTTGGATTAGAGATTAATGAAAAATGAGGGACACTGATATTGATCAATATAATGAAGATTTTTACACAAATGAAAAGGAATGCAAGGGTAAAATATTCCATAATTGGTATAGACCAAAAAACAAGCCCAAAGCTATAGCCAGAGTACCTAAGAATTTGATGAGGATATACTTCAAAGAAGAAATTCATTTGATGATAACTATGATGAGTAGATTAGTTAGATTGAGAGATGGCACTAAATGTGAACCATGGATGTTCACTGTCATTGAGTTCAAAAGAGCAGGAGAAAAGGAGCAAGGGAAAATCCACTGGGCCAAGGCAATTAGCACAACTATTTGGAAGCAGGCCATGCTGAGAAAATAGAAAATGTTGCCCTTTTATTTCTCTTCTTATGTGTTATACTCATGTGCTACAGAAATTAGACCATACATTCATGGAATAGAAAGGGTTGGTACCCTAGGGAATGGTCCTAATCAGAAACTAGTGTATGAACACTATCCTGACATGCAAGAAGAGAATGCATTGAAAAAGTTTGCTTTGGTTAATGATGTCTTTTATACTTACATGGTAAGGGTGTTGAGAGAGGAACCTGACAAAAGATTATCTAAAGATGTAGAAGATGCAATTGGATTGTATAGTTCCTGGTTTATTCAGTTTGAGCATTTCACCTATATAAGGACTGAAGGATTTGAAGGAAAACCATTTATGCTTCCTAGGTATCCTTCTGATAAGTTGATTGTGTTAGAGTTTTCAAGGCAAAATTTGAATGTTTTCAGAATGTATAAGAGGAAGTTCAATAATAGAGGAAATCTGAAGTTGCCTTGGGCTATTGGTATAAATTATTGTTTCAGTGAAGAGGTTGCAAGTTTCTCAGAACAAGAATTGAGATATTATGGCTTTCAAGAGTTTGATTTAGTTAAGAGGTTTGATCCTTTTCACAGAATCCAGAACTTTGTAGATAAAAAATATAAACATCAGATACACATTGAGGATTTTTGGGCTGATTGTAAGAATGACAGGGAGGTGAGGAAAAGAGCTCATAAAAGATTAACTATTGAGAAAATGAAGTCTATAGGTAACATATATGTTTCACCAGAAGTCCAGGATGATGATAAATTGTTACACCATAGTTATGCAGAAGCAAGACTGGCTCCTATTACAGAGCCTGATTAGTCAAAGCCCTAGAATACTTCTCTGGATGTATTATCTGAGCCGGTGATATTATTTTCAAAAACATGGCTGAAAGATAAAATTGAGGAACTTAAGGCTAAATGGAAAGAAATCACATATCCAAAGAAAGGGAGAAAAAGAAAGGCAGAGCCTGGTGAAGACCTGCAGTGTTTTTATGAGAAGAAAAGGAAAATTGTAGAGGCCAAAATTGTTGAAAAAGATAAAAATGCTACTTTAATGGATCCATATGCATTAGGCATAACAGTAGTAGTGGCATCAGAAAATTTTGTAGATGCAAGGTCAATGAGTCATGAAATAAGTGCAGAAGAAGCATAGGTTGCCAAGGAGCTAGCAGGACAACAAGTTAGAAGAGCAATCCCAATAAGTTTGTCAAAGGGTGAGACTTCTAAACCAGGTGGTATGATTGGAGCACAGGAAGTGAGTGAAAAGCTAAGCAATATATCTAGTGCCTCCACATCACTAGAACCAAGACAAACATATATTAAAGTAAAAATAGAGTTGGCTAAAGAAATGCAACAAGAGTCAAAATTTCACAAAGCTAAACAAACTATGGAGACTGTGCATATTGAAAGTAGTGATAGTGAGGAAAGAGTAATGTACAAGGGAAAAGAAATTGAAATAGAAGAGGATTCTAGTGATTTCCTAAGTGAAGAGGATGAGCGAAGCATTCAGGCTAAAATAGAAGTTGAGCACAACATAGAACATGAAGAAGAAAAAGTACATGAAGAAACAGGATCAGTAGATCCATTTGGTACCTTAGTTCCACCAGAAATCATTAAAGATGTGCAAGAAGAGGCACATAAAATTGAAGAAGCTGAAAAAGAAGTTGCATCTGAAGAAATAATCACATAAAAGAATGCTTCAGTAGAAGAAGAAACAAAAGAGGACACATCAGAGGTGGATGCCTTAAATATGCTAAACATGTATGACGAGCCAAGTGAAGAAGAAAATAATATAGAAAATGTGCAGGATCAAGGAAAGGAAGAAAAAGAAGATAGCACAAAAGAAAATTCCCTTGTACACATAGAGCAAATATAGACAGAAGGTACAGACAAAGTGGAAGATGAAACTAAGAGCCCTTAGGGTATAGAGGCAACATAAAAGATGGATGAAAATAAAGCTGATGAACAAACAGAAGATGTTAATATGCCAAATGTGGAACAAATAGATGTAGAAGATAATTAGGAGAAAGAGCCATAAGAAGAAGAAGCTCTTGAAGAAGACACTGAAGATGGAGGAGATACTGAAATAGAAGAAGAGGAGAATGAGGTTGAATCAAAAGAACAGGAAAAGGATCCCATGGAACAAGAGCCTCCAGAACAGCAGCAAATTCCACAACAACAAGAACAACAAGAACAAATTCTAGAACAACATCAATAGCAGGAACAACAACAAGAAGAAGAGGTGGAAACAGAGAGACCTCATGAAGAGGTAATTGATGAAGTTAAAGGTATAGAAAGTACAAAAGAAATTCCTACCTGGTTAGGAGGAGAAATAAGAAAGGAGAAGAAAGAGATACTGTTAGCACCAATTAACATTAAAATTTTGTTAGGTGAAAAGACCACTCCAAGAAAAGAAAAGAAAAGCTAGGACAATGTCAGCTATACAGAGAGGTCCAGGTGGATCTAGAATGCTGACCCTAGCCATACCACAAAAGGAAAAGGCAAAAGGTAAAATAGCCTTGGAGGAATATAAGATATTGAATCTTGACCTTGGGCATTCTACAAGAGAATAGCACATCAATGAATGGGAAGATATGCACCAAGTGATAGTAGAAATGCTAAGAAAGGATAAGGACAAACAAGATTACTTAAAAGGACACATTGTCCAACTTCAACAATTTATTAAAGGGATGTTTGATCCCAATGTCACAATTTCAGAATTACCTATTAACATAGCAGTAGTATCAAAAGAAGAAATAAAGGACATGGAGAATAAAAGGCTCAAAGCTACCATTTTTTTTGAATGGTTTAAAGATTTTATGCAAGAAGGTGAGAAAACAATAAGGCAAGCTATGGGAAGTTGGAAGGTAGTTACAGAAGAAAAGAATAAGTGTATGATACTTATACATAAGTGCCAAGTCAGAAAAGAAGAATGCATGTCTGAGATTGAGCAGTTGACAGAAGTTGAAGGAAGAGCAAAAGAATTGATCAATGAAGGAGCACTTACTATTACATTGGCAAATCAAGTGCCACAAACAATATTCGAGCTTAAATTTGAGGAAGATAACCTCAGAAAATGTACAACAATTATACAAGATTTAGAAGAGAAAGCAGGTGAGATGATCAAGATGCATAAGAAGATAATAGAAAGACTCCTGCAACATGAATGTATGGAAATGCCAGCGTATGATTTAGAAAGGGAATTAATAGAGTTGAATGCCATATTTGCACCATGCATAGAAAATCCTAATGCAAATCTCAGTAAACAGATGATAGATACATTGATGGAAGAGTGTGTTAAAATGAAGAAATATAGGAAGAGAAGAGAAGGCTCAAAGAATAAAGAAAAGAAGTTGAAGGAAGGGGTTGTGATGCAAGAATACATTTTGGCAAAGAGTCTAGGAGGGGACCACACCTTTGTAGAAGGTGTAATCAGCAATTTCAAGAAATATTTGAAAAAGTGAGAAGACAAGCAAGAGGAAAGGTTTTTGAGAAGAAGGCGAATAAAGAACCTCAGCGATAGAAAGTCAATGAAGAAAGGGGAATCTTATTTTGTAAAAGATTCTAACAGCATCATTTGAGGGAGAGAAAAGATGCCAAATAGATATTTTGGCAGATAGTTATGAAGCAAAGATACATCATTGATCAGTAATGAAGGGATCTTAGCCGTAGATGGGAATTGTAGTCGTAGCAATGAGAAGTTCAAAATCTATATAAAGAACTTTTCTACCTGTACATTATTTACACAGGGATTTGTAGAATTTAGCTAGCAGTTGTAATTTGTTCAGAAACTTTGAGTAGGAGTATTTTAGTTTAGAGGAGGTCGCCTGTGTCTGCAGTAAGGAAAGTGTGGAATGTCCAGCTTTCTTACTGTATCTATAAAGCATTGTAAGTTTTGGTGAATTTGATTAATGAAGCTAAGAGTCATTCATACATTGTAAATCATATATGACTATGTGTTTTGAATATAAATGAACCTGGAATTCTGCGTCTAAATTCAGAGTGTTTTCTGTCTCTTCTTTGTATTTGAAACAATTTCTCTTAAAGCTCACAATCTTGGATGCATATTCATGAAAATACTCAGGATATTTGCATTTAATGATTTAGTCTGCTGATTTAATTAAATTTGTTGTAATTCTTAACATGTACACAACAGAGCATTTAGATCCTGTAGCAAGTGATGTTGAATTTAAATTTCTCTAACTTTTGCCAAACTTTGAAATACTTAGCTTAAACGCAAAAATCTAAAGGAGATTGTCCAACATTTGAAAGAACTGAGAGCAATCGAGTTGATATCTAGCAATCTTTATACATATTTGAAAAGGAAAGCATGTTTTAATATAAATTCATACAAAGCTTCAGGATATAGTAACAGATTTATGCAAAGAGATAGATAATTTGTTAATATTTGCAACAGTTTGCATAATTCGAGTCCAGTAAGTCATCAATCTCTTTAAATCAAGTAAGGCCCCTTGCATATTACAGCTTCATAATAACCTACTGAACTATCCACAAGGTCAAGACCTGACCATACGGAAACTTGGGATTAAGTAATCTTAATTGATTTCTTCATATCTTCCAAGATAGTTAGGTTCGTTTTATGAATTTTAACTTTTGTTATGAATGTGTAAAAACAATCATCAACAAGCATGATGAGCCAATTCCTATTCTTTGTGATAACACAAGTGCTATAAATATTTCAAAGAATCCAGTGATGCATTCAAAGACAAAGCACATTTTAATTATCACTTTTTGAGAGAGAAAGTTACAAAGAATGAGGTAAAGCTTGAGTATGTGCCTACAAAAGATCAAGTTGCTGATATATTCACTAAGGCTCTTCCAAAAGACACATTTGAGTATCTCTAGGAAAAATTAGGGGTTATTGCCCCTCCTTCCTTGAACTAGATGCATAAGAAGATGCATTAGTCTAGTGTGATTCAAAGTACATTTCTCCTTTTGGACTAATGTTGGAGGCTACCTCTCAGCAGGAGTAGGTAGTGGTTTGAGATGATTGTTGCATTCAGGGGGAGTAAATAAGGATTTTAGATTGATCAGAATAGTAGTGTGCAAGTATGTGTAGTAGAAGAGATGTGATACCCTTTGCTATTGATGTCAAAGGGGGAGATAAATCATGTGAAAAACTCAGGGGAGAAGTACCAGAATGGCCGCTTATTCATCCAAGGCAAACCATGTACCACCTGTTAATAACCCTGTAAGTGATAGTGATTCTTTCATTTTCTCTCAAATTGGAGAAGATAGTTTATTGCGATCTCTGTTAAGTTTGCCAAATTCCCCCCATCAAAAGAACCTCTAGAATAGAATCCTCAACCTGTACCTCTAGTTGCTACTCTTGATGCTGCTAATGTTCTGACCTCATCTCCTAATTGGTTGAAGAAAGTTGTCCAAAGGAAAAAGAGGTATACTCCACCTATAGATGAAGGTATTGATACTCTAGCTAATTTTTTGCAAAGTACTCCTAAGACCAAATGTGCCAAAAGAATGTCAAGAATGGTGACTGACCCTGCCTCAGGAAACCAATTTTTGTAAATTTTAGATCCAGTAGTGGATAAGAATGAGGATGAAGTGACGAAAGTTGACTTCAAAATGAGGAGGGTGGATTTGGGACCTTCTATTGCAGAGGGTGACCTTTACCATGTCAAATATTTAGTCAATAGCATATCTAAAATGGTAAAGAAGCTACAGGAGGAAAATTCAAAGTTACTGGCCCATGTAAGTTCTTTGTCATCTTTTGTTAATTTAGTTGCTAAGATAATAAAACCCACAACTGAAACTCCCTCAAATGTCGACCTCCGCATTCTTGATCCTAATTTGCTTCAACAAGTAAAAACATCATTGTCTTTGAGAAACGCTATGGATCAGTGGGTCCAAAAAGTTATTTTTGATGGTCTTGTGTTCATAGAGGAGGCAGTAAAATGATTTGATTCCATATATGTGAAAAGAGAAGCTTTGATAGTAGAATTTGAAAAGGCCATAAGTGATCATCATAGTCTATCTCTAGCCTCTAAAAAGATACAAGAGATGGCCGATATGGATCCTAGTATCTTAGTAGTTGAAGAAATGCTAAATGATCCTAGAGAACTAAACACACCTATGTGGGCCGATGTAGTTGAATGGAAACTCTGTCTTATAATCACAGTAGAAGATGAACTGAGAAAGGCAATTGCAATCTATTATAGAGAAATGATGAAAATTAAGAGGGATATTTCTGTTGTGGAGGTGGAAGCTAATGGGTCTGATGATGAGAAGCTCCTAGATGTCAAAGTAATAAAATTTTTTTTCAAAAGGGTAGTAACTGAGGAAATAGTAAATTATGATGTAATAATAGGAGAATCATTGGGGAGACTTGCGAAAATGGCGGCCTATATTAACACTGTTAGAAATGAGTTTGATGAGATGCATTGAAAGGTGGTGGACACTGATAGAGTGGTGATGAGGAAGAAGAGTTAGATTAGCATGACATGCAATCCACCCGGGATGTCTTTGACACCTGTAATCAACAAATACATGGCATACAAGGAAAGGTTGTAGGCACATGTACCCCAAGCGGCACAAAGTGGCACATGAGAAGGCAAACAGACAAAGGATTAGGAAGTGATGGACGAGGTGGACAACATCGCTAAGGATTTGCAAATCCTCAATTAATTTCATTTTCATGCTTTAGTTGTTTTAAGATATTTGTTCTAAAACTATTGGCTCTGGAGGGCCCTTTATTATAATTATTGTTTAAACATCTTTAAGTTAGTTGTTTGAAGAAGTCATTATGGTTTTTAAAGATAGTTACTTTTTGGCCTAGCTATATATTCTGGATAGCTAGTTGATTTAGGGATCTTTTGACAAACTTTGTTTTGCAAGGGTGATAGTAAATTTTAGTTTCAACTACTTTGATACATGCAATGAGAATTAATACAGTGGAGTTTTGAATGATCATGGACTTTGTGTTGTGATTATTTGAATTCATGTTTTGCTTATGTTGAATGTGTTGCTATTGGTGTTGATAATATTTGTGTATCGTGGTGGTTGGATATCTGTGGTTCTTGCTCACTACTGCGAATTGTTTATCTTTTGATATATTATTTGAGGTGGTGAATATATGGTGTATGATATTAGTTTGTATTAATTCATAGATGTTATGTTGTCAAAAGTCTGTGAGCTTCTTATAGTTGGTTGTAAATCTGCCTTTACTGCTTTCTAGTCAAAAGCTTTGCCTTTGTTTTTGCTTTCTGGTTAAAAGCAATTGTGATTTTCATTCATAAGAATACCTTTCGAAGGTAGTTGTGCCTTGTTAAAGAAGCAAACAACCTTTATAAAATACCAATATATTAGGCTTAACTATTGATTACATTTGTCACTTGTCCGGGTGAGAGTATATAGAGTTAGGTGACAAATCTATTGACTAATAGATTTTTGGCAACTCTGATGGGGGAAATAATATCGAACCTATATACATGTCTTCTTTGTGAAGTGCTTTATTGTTGGACTTTATGGTTCTTCATGGAAGATGTGTACCCATTCTGTAACCTAACGTAGATTGGCTAGTGGGAAATCAAGAAGATATTGTTACTGGTCTTAGACTTGTTGCTGGGCAAACCGAAAGAACAAACCAACAATATCACCAAGTTGATGAGGTGTTGAAAGAAGAAGAAGAACTTGGTGAGATTATAAGAGAAAATGCACGTCATTTTGCTGACACTCAGGAGATAGTCTTTATTGAAGGAGTTGTTCTAGTGCTTAGGAGAGAAAGGCCTTTACAAATTCAAGCAGTTCCTAACAATAGACTGAGGAATTCCACTGTCATACCAAGAAATCAAGTCCCTGCATGACCGGCTCACCCTTATAATAACCAGTAAGTGGTTTGGCAACTCTACTTAATTGTTTTTGTTATACATGTCATTGTAAAAGTGGGCTATGAAAAGATATACTCGAGGTGATAGATGAAGAGGTCTTTCTGATATTGACTTTAATTTGCTTTAATCTTTAAACTTTGCTCCTTTCCCTCCCAGAAGAAGAGTTAGATCTTTAAGTAGACCATCATCTCCTCCACTTATAAGAGAATCTGCTACTTCATCATGTCAAGGTTTAACTCTCGACAGTAACATCTTACCTTTGTAAGTAAATTTCCCTCTTCATGTCCCTTTTAATATGGCTCATCCTCAACCTCCACCAGTCCCATGGGGTACTGCTATTGGTCCACTTCATCTTGGAACAAATTGACATGATTTATCTAGAGGATCAAGTAAAATTATACCCAAATTTAGGGGTGATGGGAAGGTTAGTCTAGAAGAACACATAAATGCCTTCTTTACTGCTTGTTCCATTTTAGGAGTCCAATATGAAGATGTGTCTGTTAGACTATTTGTTGTGTCCCTTGTTGATGCTGCTGCTGAGTGGTTTTATCACCTCCCTAATGCCTCTATCAGAGACTGGGCTTCTATGACACATCAATTTGAGGATAGGTTCAAAACTACCGACAATGAACATACATTAGTAGCCCAATATTCCTCTATGAAGAAGGAAGTTCATGAGCAAATGAGAGAATATGTAGCCAAGTTCAATAGATTCTCAAACAAAATCCCTTATGATGTCAGACTTGGTGATGGGTTGCTAAAGTGTTTCTTTATTAATTCACTTCCCCTTGATGTCAGTTATGCAATAAAGAGACAAGGAGTCCCTAACTTGGCTGAAGCGCAAACATTGGCTTTTTGCAATCCTTCAGCAGTTAACTCTACAGATCCCATTATTTAGAGATTGGCAAATGACATTATCACTTAGAAAAGGTAGATGCCTAAAGGTCCATAGAAACCTCCTCAAGGGGGTTATAATAGAACATTACAATTACCTAGTCCAGCCTAGAGGTTGACAATCGAAGGAGGACCCCCCACCAGCAAAAATAATCATATGGTGTGTAATTTCCATCTTACTGATCATGATGGGGCATCTTGTCTAGAGATGACAAGATTCATGCAGATGTTCTCTATGAATGAACATGTAGAAGAGCTACCTGTAGAAGAATTTTCTACATTTGGTGATGCTGGTGTCAATTTCTTTGAATATGAATCAGATGATGGAAGTGGAGAAGATGTTTTCAATGAGCTTGATAATCCCAATTGTGTAGTGTTTACTAGAGGACAAGTGTAGAAAGGACAAAATCCTCAAAACCAACCTGGTAATTTGTCCTCTGTGCCTAAATATATAATGAAAAGATAGAACCATACCAAGAAGGTGGAGAATGTTGCACCCAGAGTTACAGCTGTAGAGGTACCATCTACTTCATCTCTTGAAACTCTTGTCTCTAGTTCATTTGATATTGTAGAGTCATGTAAAAACACAAAGATTCAAATCTCACAAGACAAATATCTAAAGATCAACCCATCTAAACTAGATAGATTGGTTAGATATGTCAGAAAAGAACCATTCTCCTCCAATTATAATGCTCAAGTGTTTGATGATACTGACATACATATCAGTAACCAAAATTGTTCAAACTCCTGCTCCCAAGACTCCAGTCTTCAAAATCTATTCAAGAAACCAGAGCCTTTTTATATCTCTCTATACATTGCTGGTTATAAACTTAGCAATTGTGTTATTGATTTTGGAGCTTTAGAGAATGTGATGCCTACTCAAGCTGTTAAAGTATTAGGTTTATCATATACACCTTCTCATGGTAGATGCTTCTCAATGGATGGTTCCCCAGTACCTATCCCTAGCCAAATCAAAGATGCTCAAGTTGCCCTAGTTGCTTTTCCCAAGAAAAGATTGAAGCTAACCATACTAGTGGTAGACATACCTGCAAGTTATGGGATGCTGTTGAGTTATAGTTTTTGTAAGGACTTGGGTGGTGAAATTCAAATGGACTGGTCACATGCCCTAATACCTATAGATGGGAAGAAGGTTCCTCTGAACCTAGAGCCTAAGGCCAAATTTACTATACTAAAATCAGGAGACCCTAGAGCATATATCATGTTTGTAGAAACTGGGCTTGGTACTTACATGTGTACGTTAGCAAATGATGGGGATATAAACCTAATCAGCCCTGATTTGGTTAATGAATGTGGAACTTAGAGTTTGATGGTAGTTTTTCTACTACTAATTTTGGGGCTGGGGTGGTTCTAATTTCTCTAGATGGTTATATTTTCCCATTTGCCTTTAAACTTGAATTTGAAAACACAAATAACACTACGAAATATGAGGCCTTGTTGCTAGGTCTGGAATTGGCTAGGGAAAAGGGGGTGAAGTCGCTGAAAGTCAAAGGTGATGCTGAGTTGATTGTTAAACAAGTAAGAAAATTGTATACGGTTAAAAATGGTAGACTAAGGCATTACTGGAACAGGGTGTGGGACTATATTGAAGACTATGATGCCTTTTCTATAGAGGCAATACCCAGAGAACAGAATACTAGGGTTGATTCCTTAGCTGTTTCAACATCCCTCCTCTTAATACATCTAGATTTCAAAGATAAGTCATACAGGATTGAAGTGGTATACAGGCCTAGTGCGCATGATAATATAAATCACTGGCAAGTCTTTAATTCTGATCAATAGATTATTTCTTTTCTTAAAAAGGCTAAATCTTTTGCCAATGTGTTCTTTGAGGGTAGTAGTGATGAGAGTAATGATGTGTTGGAAGGAGAGATGAAATCCCTTAATGACCATAACTCAAGAGTTGTTCAGTTGAAAGGGAATAAAATTCCTAAAGGTTTGGTCTCACTTGAAGACCTTTTCAATTAACATGATCAATATCTTAAGAAGAAGAGTAAAGTTTCCATCATAGCTTCAGCTGATTATGATTGAGTGAATATTGGTATAGAAGATGATTTGAAAATTGTCTGTAGTGAAAAATGTTGTTCTCGAAAGGAGAGGGAACATTTGACTTCTTTGCTCATTAGATATAAGGATGTTTTTGCATGGTGTTATGTAGACCTAAAGAAATTTAGGAATTGATAAATGCAACACCATAGTCCATTGAAGCCTGATACTATACCCTTTAGGAAAAACAAGAGAACTTCTAACCTGAAGGTAGCCGAACCTATTTTCAATGAAATTGACAAGATGCTAAAGGCCAAAATCATTTACCCCATTCATAACTCTACTTGGGTGGAAAATATTGTGTTTGTTAGGAAAAAGAATAGGGAGATCTAAATTTGCATTGATTTTAGGAATTTGAATCAAGTTTCTTTGAAATATAATTACCCCTTACCAGTAATGGATCATATCTTGTAAACCATGTCTAGTTCAGAGATGATGTCTATGCTTGATGGATTCTCAGGGTATAATCAAATTGAAGTGGCTTAGGAAGACCAACACAAAACAACTTTACTACTCCTATTGGTGTTCTTGCATATAATAGGATGCCTTTTGGTCTCATTAATGCTGGAGCCATGTTTTAGAGAGCAATGGATCTGACCTTTGGTGACTTGAAGAACAAAATCATTGTTGTTTATCTTGATGATTTAACAATCTTCTCTTAGAAAATGGCTAATCACTTGCATGATTTAGAGGTAGTCCTACAACGTTGCAGAGAGCATGGCATTTCTTTAAATCCAAAGAAGTCAATCTTTGCGGTTATAGAAGGGAAGCTGCTAGGTCACATTATCTCAAAAGATGGGATAAAGATTGATCTAGGGAGAGTCAAGGCAATCCAATAGTTGAGTTTACCCAAGACCAAGAGTAACACAAGATCCTTTTTTGGTCAGGTAAACTTTCTAAGAAGGTTTGTTCTCGACTTTGTTGAGTTGACTAGGCATATCGTAGAAATGATGAAAAATAATCTTCTCTTTAAGTGGAATGTTGAAGGTAAACAAGTGTTTGAGGACATTAAAGTAGCCATTGCTAATGCACCCACAGTTGTACATCCTAATTTTAAAAAGGATTTTACCATCTATTACTATGCATCTAAGCATAGTCTATCAGCTATTCTACTATAGAAGAATGAACAAGGGATAGAAGCTCCCATTGCCTTCATCAATGTGCCATTAAAGAAACATGAATTAAAATACTCTACTTTAGAGAAACATGCATATGCTTTGGTGAAAGATTTAAAAAGATTTAGATTTTATATCTTGCATTCACATGCTATTGTTTATGTCCCAGAATCAGCTGTAAAAAGTATTCTTACGCATCAGGAAATTGGGTGTAATAGTAGAGGAGCCTGGATAGCCAAAGTTTAGGAGCATGATATTGAGATCAAACCCACCAACTTGGTTAGAGGCAAAGAATTATGCAAGATGATTTCTGAAAACAAGGTTGATGAAGGTGAGGAATTGCCCTTAGTCCTTTTCACTAGTAATACTGACATGACTGGTTCTCTGATGTTTCCTATTTCTTAACTTATGCTGATTGTCCATCTCACCTCTGTGCCAAGGAAAAGAGAAATATAAAACTCAAGGTAAATAAATATGTGCTCTGGGAAGGTAATCTATATAAAAGAGGAATAGATGGAACATTTCTGAGATGCATAGATAAGGAGCAATAGAAGAAATTGTGAGAGACTTTCCATGATGAAGCCTATGGAGGACACTTCTCAGCATTAGTGATAGCCTTTAAGATACTAAGGCAATGTTTTTACTGGCCCATTATGTTCAGAGATGCCTACAATTGGGTGTCGAAGTGTGAGATATGTTTAAAGTTTATGGGTAGACCTCAGTTAGCTGCCTTGCCTTTGAGACAGGTGGTTATAGATGAACCATTTTAGCAATAGGGATTAGACTTTATTGGACCTATTAATCCTAATTCTAGTGCAAGACATACTCATATCCTAACAACTACAAATTATTTTACCAAGTGGGTAGAAGCAATCCCAGTAAAGAATACTACTTCTGAGGTAGTCTGCACCTTTCTTAAAGAGAACATTTTGGTCAGATTTGGTGTATCTAGTAAATTGGTGACTGATAATGCTTCTAGTTTCTCCTCCATTGAGTTTACTCTTTTCTATTATGACTTTGGTATTAGCCTTGCCCATTCATTTGATTATTACCCACAAGGCAATGGGCAGGCTGAATCAAGTAACAAAAATCTCATTTCCATTATCAAGAAGCTAGTAGAAGAAAACCAAAGGGGATGGCATAAGAGTTTGTATGATGCTCTTTGGGCCAATAGAATAACATATAAAAGAGCTATTGGTATGTCACATTTTCAGTTGGTTTATGGTATTGACAGTGCAATCCCTATTCCCTTAGAGTTGTCCACATTAAATTTACAAAGGGCCATTGAAGATGAGCAGTTTCAATCAACACTAGAGAAGAGGATATTATATTTGAGTCATTTGGAGGAGAAAAGGGACATTGCTGTAGATAGAATTACAAAAAATCAATAGACCATTCAGAATATCTTTGACAAAAGGGCTAAACAAAGGAACTTTGTTGTAGGGGATTATATACTTTTATGGGACAAGAGAAGAGAACCAAAAGGAGCCCATAAGAAATTTGATTCCTTGTGGAAGGGACCTTTCAAGATTAGAGAAGTTATTGGAGAAAATGCATTCTTGTTAGCTTATCTGGATGGAACATAACTGCCTCTTGCCTACAATGGGTAAGATTTGAAATTATATAACTGGTAGCATCTTTGAGTCTTGTTTTGTACCATAGTTTTTTCCCTTATTTTTCTATTGTTTGTGTTGTCCCATCTTTGGTGTGACTCTATTTCCCCTAGAATAAGGCTTGATTGCCATGGTTTGTCTAGATTCTCTGCATCCTCCTTAGTCCTTGTCCCCAATTAGAGCCTGTTGTTGTCCCATTTTCAAAAAAAAAGTACTAAAGTTTTCATACATTGGCTTTCTCTTCGTCCTACGTATGTCACTTCCTTGCTTCTTCATCCCGAGTCCAACTTTACTTAGTCATTTTTTGAGTCATCAGCAATTCTTTGCATTCTTGGACCAAAGTCAACAACTTCAAAATTTCTTGAACCGCCCGTCTTCCCAACTTGCCTGTGAAGTTCAATGTCTTAAGTCTCCCTTTGTGTCTTGGTATTGTGAAGTTTCTATGTTGTCACGAGGTTGGAAGTTCTTTGAACTTTTGAACCTCTGATTTGGAGTTCAAAGCTTCCATTTTTTCTTGACTTGCTTACTTTGAAGAGCTTGTTCCTTCATATGGTACTTTTGTTGTGCTGGTGTATGGTATAAAGGAATGACACTTGTCACTTCACATTTAATTTGAAGTACGTGAGAACACAATGGCACAATCTTTGGAGGGAAATTTGAGATATGTATTAATGAGTTTAAAAGATAAATTTACCGCCAGAATTTAATGTTCCCCACAAGCGAATTTATGTGAAGTGACATTGTTAAATTCTTCATCTCACCTAAGGTTGCATCATTTCACAAAGGGAATGCATTGCAGATTAATAAACAACTAGATTTTTAAGTGTGGGATATCAACATAACTTCATTCTCATAGGTCAACACGATTAGCAGCTCCATCTCTTTCTTGTTTTACTATGTTATAAAAGCACAACACTTTCTTTGGGAGTTAGAAAATTTCTATTTCCATGTACCTGCATAAAGAACTTCATGTTAGTGTGTTGCATTACCCTGTGTTGTTTGCATATGTTTCAGAGTCTCTGGTGGTTTAGTTCCTCAAATATATGAAGATGAAATTCAAATTTCAAGGAGTCCCCTATGGCCTCTATCGTGGAGAATGGTTTGTCTGGGGTAAGAGATACCAATTTAGGCCATGTTGATTTTGAAGATTTCTAGAGAAGAATGCAGTCTAAAAATTGAACTCCTTTGGTGGAAAAGGTTGTTAGTAGTGGATTGGATAAAGATGGAGGTTTACCTACAATGCATTGTCTTGAATTGGTAGTGGCGTGTGCCAATGGCTACTTTCCAGAGTCCCAAGAGATAAGAACCTCTAACGGCTATGTCATGGCAAAAATTGATTCTAAATCTATTCCCCTAGCTCTAAGTTTGGAAGAACATGAAGACAATGTTGATGTTTCTATGTCCTCTGTTTGGAATTATTACAATGAAAGAAAAGATTGGTGCCATACTTGCATTGCTAAGAGCTGGTTGGAAATTGAGACGATTGGGAAATCTTGACTTCCTGCCAATCTAAAGAGGAGTCATTTTAAAGAGGAGATTTTAGATATGATAACCTTGTTGAATAGAGTAGTTGGGAGCTCGGAATCAGATACTTTTGAGTTTTGGATGTGTAGATTCATTTTTCTTATTTTTGGAGACCATCGCATTGATTAGGCAAAGATTATTAGAGAATGCTTGAATGAAAAGTTGATGAATTTCACAAGAAATGTGAGTTTCCATGTCATGTGTTCCCATCTGGTGTATGTGTTGGCTCGGAGAGAGGCTACTTGGCCTGGTTAGAGGATTCAAGGAAATTCTACCGCAAGTGATCCTATTTACCAGATTTTTCCTTAGTTGTAGAAAATTGAAGGTATGAAAGATTTCAGGTGAGTAACTGATGCTTTTTCTATGATGTTGACGAAGAATATTGATGCCTTGATAGAGTGAAGGTTTTCAGTTGAAGTGTCCACTCTGGTCATAAAATTTGGAAGTTTTTACACATAATTTGATCACTTTTCTTATTTGAGAATTGAAGGTTATGAAAATGCCCCATTGAAATTGCCATGATACCCATCCGACTATCTGGTGTTTCTAGAGTTGTGCCATCAAATGGTGTCGGTTAATGTAAAATATCATGCTATGAATAAGAAGGGGTATTCTTTCCTTGTGACCCTATCTTTCTATTCCTACAAGATTAACGATGAAGCCAAAAACATTGATAAGCTACTATCGAAATTCAGTCTCTACAGTTTATCACCCTGCGCAGCATTTGATAGTAAGAATTTCATAAAAGAAAATATGCATGGGTATGGTTCTTATCTGCATCAGCCTCAACTGAAAGATTTTTGGGACTGTGTAGATGAAAGAGAACTATAGAGGAGAAAGTGGATGAGACTAAATGTGGATCAGATTCAAGCTTTCAATTTGAATCTCTAGGTTCCAGACATAGTTGATGATAACTCAAACGTCATGGATGAATGTTACCATGCCATGTCAGTGAAACCCTTGCCTCTTGTGAAATGGTTTGAAAAAGAAATTACAGATGTAAAGTTTCTTTCCCTTAATTTATTGAGAAGAACGGAGAAATGGTTAAAGGGGAAGGTAAAGGAATGTGCTGGTTTTATGATGCCAAAGGATTCGGCCTCTCAAAGCCAAAGTAGGTCTCAAAATACCCACTCATATAGAAGGTCTTCTAGTTTGGACTTGACTCTTTAGAGAGTTGGCTCACAATCAAATGCTGATGATAATAGGCCTCTTGAGGAGGCTAGAAAGATGAAAAGGGTGTGTGAACAAGACACTCAACCAACAAAGGGAAATACCAGAATGGCTGCTTCTTCATCCAAGGTAGACCATGTGCCACCTGTTAATAACCCTATGAGTGTTAGTGATTCTTTCATTTTCACTCAAATTGGAGAAGATCATTTATTGCGATCTTTGTTAAGTCTGCCAAATTCTCCCCATCAAAATGAACCTCCAGAATAGAATCCTCACCTTGTGCCTCTAGTTGCTATTCTTGATGGTACTAATGTTCCGGCCTCATCTCCTAATTGGCTAAAGAATGTTGTTCAAAGGAAAAAGAGGTATACCCCACCTGTAGATGAAGGTATTGATACTATAGCTAATTTTCTACAAAGTACTCCTAAGCCCAAATGTGCCAAAAGAATGTTGAGAATGGTGACCGCCCCTACCGCAAGAAACCAATTTCTAGAAATTGTAGATCCGGTAGTGGATAAAAATGAGGATGAAGTGATGAAAGATGACTTCAGAATGAGCAAGGTGGATTTGGGACCTTCTATTGTAGAGGGTGACCTTTACCATGTCAAATGTTCAGTCAATAACATATCTAAAGGGTAAAGGGGCTACAGGAGGAAAATTCAAAGTTACTAGCCCATGTAAGTTTTTTTCATCTTTTGTTAATTCGGTTGCTAAGATAATAACACCACAACTAAAACTCACTCAAATGTCGACCTCTGCATTCTTGATCCTAATTTTCTTCAACAAGTAAAAACATCGTTGTCTTTGAGAAATGCTATGTATTAGTGGGTCCAAAAAGTTATTTTTGATGGTCTTGTGTTCATAGAGGAGGTAGTAAAATTATTTGATTCCATATGTGTGAAAAGGAAAGCTTTGATAGTATAATTTGAAAAGGATAGAAGTGATCATCATAGCCTGTCTCTAGCCTCTATAGAGATACAAGAGATGGCCAATATGGATTCTAGTATCTTAGTAGCTGAAGAAGTGCTAACTGATCCCGGAGAACTAGACACACCTGTGCGGGCTGATGCAGTTGAATGGAAACTCTGTCTTATAATCGTAGTAGAAGATGAGATGAGAAAGGCAATTGTGATCTATTACATAGAAATGATGAAAATTAAGAGGGATTTTGCTGCTCTAGAGGTGGAAGCTAATGGGTTCGATGATGAGAAGTTCTTGGATGTCAAAGTAATAAAATAAAATTTCAAAAGGGTAGTAACTGAGGAAATAGTAAATTATGATGTAATAATAGGAGAATCACTGGGGAGACTTGTGAAAATGGCGGCCTATATTAACATTGTTAGAAATGAGTTTGGTGAGATGCATTGAAAGGTGGTGGATGCTGATAGAGCGGTGATGAAGAAGAAGCATCACATTAGCATGACAGGAATTCCACCCGGGATGTCTTTGACACCTATAATCAATAAATATAGGGCATACAAGGCAAGGTTGCAGGCATAGGTACCCCACATGGTGCAAAGTGGCATAGGAGAAGGCAATAGAAAAAGGAATAGGGAGCAATGGATGAGGTGGACAACGGTGATGAGGATTTGCAAATCCTCAATTAATTTAATTTTCATGCTTTAGTTGTTTTAAGATATTTTCTCTAAAACTATTGGCTCTAGAGGGCCCCTTTATTATAATTATTGTTTAAACATCTTTAAGTCGACTGTTTTAAGAAGCCGTTATGGTTTTTAAAGACATTTACTTTTCGACCTAGCTATATATTCTGAATAGCTAGTCGATTTAGGGATCTTTTGACAAAATTTGTTTTGCAAGGGTGATGGTAAATTTTAGTTTCAACTACTTTGATACATGCAATGAGAATTAATATAGTGGAGTTTTGAATGATCATGGACTTTGTTTTGTGATTATTTGAATTCATGTTCTTCTTATGTTGAATGTGTTGCTGCTGGTGTTGATAATATTTGTGTATTTTGGTGGTTGGATATCTGTGGTTCTTGCTCACTGCTACGAATTATTTATATCTTTTGATATAATTTTTGAGGTGGTGAATATATGGTGTATGATATTAGTTTGTATTAATTCATAAATGTTATGTTGGTGGAAGTCTTTGAGCTTCTTATAGTTGGTTGTAAATCTGCCTTTATTATTTTTTGGTCAAAAGATCTACCTTTATTTTTTCTTTCTAGTTAAAAGAAATTCCAATTTTCATTCATAAGAATACCTTTCGAAGGTAGTTGTGCCTTGTTAAAGAAGTAGAGAGCCTTTATAAAATACCGATATATTAGGCTCAACTGTAGATTACATTTGTCACTTGTCCAGGTGAGAGTATATAGGGTTAGGTGTCAAATGTATTAACCAATAGATGCTAAATGCAAAATTTGGTGGTCTAGATCATTGTGCAAAAAAAGTTATATTCACTAGTTTGAAGATTCTACCTGGCAATGCTTGTAGAGTGATAGGAAGATAGTATTTTGCTTGACATTTCTCTACAGGTTGGATTTTGGTCTTGTGATTTTGGGCTTAAGTTTATAAAGTCCTTAACTATCTTCATTCCAAAGGATTTGTGATTTGGTGCTTTGGAAAGCAAGTTATTGATTAGCAGAGTTTGACATTGTTTGTTGAGAAGTAGTCTGTGATATATCTTCAAGTGATATTTGTTGTCTTCAAGTGAGATCTATTGTGATTGGACGTGTCAGCTCCTAAGTGATTCTATGTTGTTCGTAGATGTCTCTAGAATGTATTGAAGGCATGGTCTTGATCCGCAAGCTATAATGAAGTTCTTGAAAGCATGTATCTAAGTGTTCTTGATGTGTGCACTAGTTTTGGCCGACTTGGTTAGTCACACTTGTTACAGAGGTGATTCATGGATTGTGGAAGCGTGTTGTAGCATGTGAAGATGTATTTGGATCTAAGCTAAGCCATGAAGTGTTCCTCTTTCATTCATTTTCTCCACAAGTTTGTTTAGGTCTAGTCCTAATTTGATTTATGTATGTATGCCAACCTTGGAGATACTTCCAATTGTTGTAGATTGTAATGCTAAACTTGATGTACATTCAAAGGTTGATGATTGGTATAAATGTATGTATTGAATTTTTGAGTGAGGAGTGAGTGTGTGAAGATAAAGTGTGAGTTGTAAAAGTAGAGTAGAGAAGAGGAGATATATTACATTTCAATGGAACTAAACTCAGGCATGTTGTAGATGCTACTATATCAGTTCATGGCAGTGAGCCACCAACCCTCAGTAGTGAGCCACCTTTTGGGAGTGAGCCACCCTTGGTAGTGAGCCTTTCATTTGGGTAGTGAGCATCTTTGTTATTCGGTATTGTTACTCCATTATATTGTGAGCTAACACTCACCGTAGTTTTTCCCTTTTTAGGGTTTCCGACATAAAAATATGGTGTTCATGTGTGTATGGTGTTGATGTTTTTATGTATTGATTCTATTATTCATGTTTAATCTTCATGACAAAATAAGGAGTTAAAGTAAGTGAATGTGAAAGTGATTTTGTTTAAAGAAGTTAAAGTTTTTGATACAACTGATTCATCCCCCCTCTTAGTTGTCTTGTGCCTTTCAACATAAAGATCCCTACAATGATAACACATTAAGAGGTATTTTAGTTGATGGTGGATAGTTTCCAGGATCTTGATGACATCACATGTCGTCATTTTCCTAGAAGGGTTGCGATACTTAAAACTTTTGCAAATGCCAGATTGAATAATATCATGTTCGATTTGGGATTCAATGTTATGATCAACATAATGTTTCACTAGTTCTTTGCCATGGTCAGAAAAGAACATGCTAATAATGTTATTGCAGCCATGCAAGACATCATGGTTTCAACTAAACGAGACTGATGATGTACCATGAATACTTTTTGCTATCCTAGTGGCTAACATGAAGAGGAATGATCATGGAGAGGACTTAGCTAATAAGGTTATTGTCTAATGTAAGAAGAAGTTGAAACCTCTCTTGGTTAATGAAGTGGAGTTCATAACAAAACATGTTGATGAAGAAGAATCACTTGATTGTGAATTGCATAAAGAGGACAAAAATCAATCAACATGCAGCCCTAAAGAAGATGTAGACATAAATTCACTTCAAGATGTCTACAAGGTTGAAGAAGAGACACCTATTGAAGAGCCTATGACACTTCCAAATGACTATAAGATTGAAGAAGAATCACCTATTGAAGCTACAAACAAAGAACACATGAAGAGTGAAGACAATAGCGCCATGGAGTTTGTCAAACCAGCCAAGCTAGATCAGTTACATGAAGATATGGGTTCTTGTGATGTTTCACTAATTGAGCCTAGAATTGTTTCATCACCTTTACATCATTTCGGTATGGAACCAAGTTGTGGTTTGGGTGCCTTTGAGTTGGATGTTGCTCATACCTATGTGAACAATACAAAGAATTCAGTATGTGGTGAACAAATTGGTTTGACATGACAAGACACAGAGGATCATTTGGTGGTTAAGGAGGATACAATGGTGCATACACATTCTAGATCAGCCATTGTAGTAGGTCATGATTCTTCCCACTACTTTGGTGGTGACCCTTTGATGGAGTATGATGGTCTAGTTTTTACACATGGGTATAATGAAGAAGAGGCCATGGAAGAAGTTGATTGGGAGGAGCATGTTTATGTGGACCAATAAAAAAATGCATTTCAAGATGATGATTTAGAGACTAGTAGTTGGAAGGATCAACTAAAAGTTATAGAGGACATTATTGTTGTAGCCTTAGTATATTTTGATGACACAAGATCATTGAAGATCTCTATTGGAAGGCTTAGATTGAGAGGAGATAGAAGGACATGGATGGTGAATTTCCTCTTACAGATTTACGAGTCATCAAAGAAGCTATAGTACCAATGAAATCAATTTTCTTACATTTACTTTTAGATAGGGATCATATCTTCAAGATTGTTGGAGTGTATGCTAATGCTTTAAAAGGGAAAGAGGATGAAGTTAATAAGCTCACCTTAAAGCTTAGGCATACTAAGGAGGCTTTGGAGAATATACATATAGCGCTTGAAGAAGCAAAAGGACAACTTTATGTTGCCAAACAATCCAGGAAGAAAGAGAATGAGGAATTGGTTGAAGAAATCAAACAATTTTTGATAGCATTCAAGTGGAGTTCGATCTAGCACATATCTCCATGAAATCAGAATGTAGAATTTTAGATCAGCAAGAAGATTGGATCGAGCATGAGGATAATGACGGTATTCAGTTTGTTGATAACATATTATTTGAGATGGATCCTGAGACAAATTTTGATAATCCACTCTTTGAGTTGGATAATGGAGCACCTCTTGATTTCAATAATACGAGAGAGATGTGGTATCTAGATGTCATGTGTAACTATGAGGTGGAACATGTTGAATTGGCTAATTTGTTTCCTACAGTGAACCTTGTTGGATTGGTTCATCATGGTTTGATGTTTGACATTGTGGATTTACTATAAGGAATGGAGTAATTTTGTGATGGGATGAAGACTATTGGTGTTGAAGCTTCGAGCATCATCAGATACACTCCAAGTAGAGTTCACATGAAGATTAGAGTAGCACAACATCATCATGGTGGAGTCTCATTTGAAGTAAGTATCTATGCAACGGATCATCCTGGTGGGCTATTGGTGACTAATGATGATGGAAGAAGTATACGATGGACCAATGATAATACTGTCGTCATATCTTTTTGCGATCATCTCATGAGTTCATTTGAATTCCTGCAAGTATATTAGAGGGAGATTTTAAGCAAACTTCAGAGTTCTTCTATGTTGGTAACTCTTGGAAGGATGTCTTCAGCCACTAGTGTTAGAGATGCAAAATTAATTTGGTTTTTTTTATCCATGGAATACTTGGAGAGTTTTCTTGTGATGAGTCTCAACATGTTGATGACTCTTTGGTAGAGTTTGTAGTTTCCCTACTTCATAGAACTTTGATGGTGACACTTGCCTTTTGTTGGCATGCACTTGGGAGAATGGAATTGTAGTGGACCTATGACACTAGGTATGGAAGCATTACGTTGGCAATTGAATTTGAGTCACTAATGTTTGTGTTTTAGCTGGATTGTGATGTAAGGTTTGGAAGTGAGCAAGATGGCATTGACATTCCAGCCCTAGCTTATGGAATACTACTTCATACTTTGATAAGAGTTGGTTGTTCTACTTCATGGAGCATGGATTTCTTGCATAGCTCTTGGAGGATAATGGTTTTTTGAGAATTTGGAGGAGAGTTTCATCTTATTCTCATCACCGGAGAGTAGTATAGGATGATATTCTATCATCCTATGACCTTGGTGCTATTATTGGCATCCACATAGGAATTGAAGAGTTGTTTGGTGTTACTAGCACTCTAAGTTTCTTTCATCTCTTCATGTTTTCCATATGTGATGACATGGTGATTTGGGATCTAGGTGGTGGCATGCCTGGCACATCACTTCATTGGGATCTTGATGAGTTGCTTCACAACTCACGGTGCATTAGTGTTGATTTTGACAAAGTAGAGAAGCGGAAGCTTCAAGACTTGTGGTTGTGTTTTAGAGTTCACATTCTTCATCACTTGTTGACAAACATAGTTTTCTTTAAGGATTGGGTTTGGCATGGTGTTTTGTCTTTGTTGGACTTAGCATTCATTGAGGATGGAGATTTTGGAGACTTGGAGATTTTAGTGTTTGTGGTTGATAACATTGAAATTTTTTGAGGATGGGGCCAAATTGAGTTTGAGAGTGTATGGCTTCTGCCACTAGAACTCTCTTCGTAGGGTATTCTTCATATTCTTATTGAGAGTGCAGTCACAAATTTAGGAGTTGTGTGGTCATATGACATTTGGTTGGATGGAGATGTTATATTGGAAAAAGTAACCTTGGGGGCTTTTTCCTATTAAGGTTTAGCTCTTGGGTCCTCTAATTGTATTTAGAGCATGTTGCATGTTATTTATAACTCCTAATGAGAAAACCCTTGGGTCTTGTGACAAATAGGACCTAGGGGGACTACACTTTAATGAATCCTGAGAAAAAATGGTAGGGTGGACTTGGGCTCTAGCGCCCTAGTTCAGCCCTATTTTGGGTTTACCCTAATTTCAAACATTGATTTAGTGACTATTATTTGGGTCCTATGCTGACATCTAAAGTTTGAATTATGAAATTCTTAGCAGGAATCTTTGTAGTTGCATATATAAGCATGATTAGGTTTCATTTGCAAACTAGATAGACTTTATGCATACTTGTGATCATATAGCATTCAAAATATTCATTGTGATACAGAGCAGAGCATTGCTATTGTGTTTGTATTTGTAGATTTGACATCCATCTCCTCATGGCATGAAGAGCATATTCCTTCCATGAGATCTTCACTACAAGATGATATCTATTATGTTTTCAATCATTTATCATGTGGATTTTTTATGAAGGGGGTAAATCATAAAACACACAATAACATAAATTGAACATAGAGAATAGAACTTTCTTTTATTGATTTGGGCAACTTATTACATTATAGAAGCTTAATTTCAATCTGAGGAATCAGTCCTCCACAGGCTGTAACACACTATAGCTACCATCACCAGGCTCTGGAATCTTTCGCCTTTTGTAACCCCCAAATCAGCTAGGGTTTCTATTTTCCCACCTATTCTTAACTCTACACTTGCCCCCTTAACTTTACTACCGCCCAGGGTCCCCAAAATAGCCATAAATAACACTTTTTGGTGGCCTCCAGCTAAATTTCAAAATTTACAACTCCCTATAAAAGTAGGTAAACTTTTGGGAAGCATAACTTTTGATCCGGGTGTCCGATTGACGAACTGTTTTAGGCGTCGAAAAGCTTGTGATGTGAACTATCACTCCAAAAATTTGTAAATAGATTTCTGTCAACTTTTCAGGATGTTTAGGGAAGTTTTAGTGCCTCATATCTTGTTTCAGAAAATTTTAGGGGCTTTTCAGAAAACAAAAACTTTAATATCTTTCAGCTCACAAATGATCTTTGCCTGATTCCTTTGCCAAAGGTCTTATATTTCCATTTAGTAACTTTTTGCAAGTTTTTGATTCAATCTGTGCCCAACTGTAAACTTTCCAAAAATAGCAGGTAGACTTTCCAAAATAGGCAGGTTACTATTTTTAGCAGTTTTGGAAAAAATTGAAAGTCCTACATCATTATTCTGGATATTATGGAGCTAGAAACACTAATTATGGAAAGAAATGAAAACAAATACAATGATTTTGAATTAACTTCTTTTTGGGTGATGGAAGATTGCCCTTACACCACTGGATGCTCCTGCATCAGACACCCAGGGTAATTTGAGAAGTGACCCTATCACGTCTCAGATGTTTATGTGAGGGAAACCCAAATAGTCAACCTCTGCCTTAGATAACCAAGAGGAATCTTCAATAGGCCTTCCTTTCCATTTTACCAGATATTCTTCATATTGCTTGTCCGAGTACTTCTTCCCACACGGCTATCCAAGATAGCTTCTATCTCATCCATTGAAGTAGATGCTGGAATACTCCACTGCACTTCTATTGGTCCATCCTCTGCTCCACCTTCATAATATTCTGATAAATCAGCAATGTTGAAAATAGGGGAAATATTGATCCCATTCGGTAGCTCTACCTCATATGCATTACCTGAATCATGCTTCTTCAAGATTCTGCATGGTCCAAATTTCTTCATTTTCAACTTATTGTATGTTCCAATTGGGAACCTTTCTTTTCTCAAGTGAACCATGACTTCATATCCTACCTGGAACTCCTTATACCTCCTCTTCTGATCTGCCTTAGCCTTGTACTGAGTATTCATCTTATTAATGTGCTTTCTCACCTCTTCATGCAAATTCTTCAGATGTTCTGCAAAGTCTTCAACCTCGGCACTTGTCTTTTCTCCCTTATCCAGATTCCTTAACTCTGAAGCATTTCTTGGACTATTTCCATATACAATCTAGAATGGTGATTTACCAGTACTCCTATTGATAGAGTTGTTGTAAGCAAATTCTGCTTGTGGTAAAATCAAATCCCATCCCTTGGGCTTATCTCCTACTAAGCACCATAGTAGGTTACCCAAACTCCTATTCACCACTTCGGTTTGTCCATCAGTCTCTGGATGGTGTGCAGAACTGAACTTCAAATTT
The DNA here is from genome assembly GCA_027924645.1 of Cunninghamia lanceolata. Classification (NCBI taxonomy): domain Eukaryota; kingdom Viridiplantae; phylum Streptophyta; class Pinopsida; order Cupressales; family Cupressaceae; genus Cunninghamia; species Cunninghamia lanceolata. The sequence continues at coordinate 2,705,541 of BSBN01001135.1, read as the reverse complement.
GTCTTCAACTACTTCCATAATGTCCTCCAGAAATAACCAACGAACTTGGTATCTCGATCTGAAACTATCCTCTTTGGTAGACCATGTAATCTCACCGCCTCTCTGAAAAATAATTCAGCAATATGAACAGCATCATTAGTCTTCTTGCAAGGAATAAAATGCGCCATCTTCGAGAATCTGTCCACCACCATAAAAATGGAATTATGTCCTCTCTGTGTCCTTGGTAAACCAAGAACAAAATCCATACTGATATCATCCCATGGCTTCTTTGGCACAGGTAATGGTTGATACAACCCTGTATTCTGACTTGTTCCTTTTGCCATTTGACATACTCTGCAACTCTGTACAAACTTCCTCACATCCTGCTGCAGCTGTGGCCAATAATAATTTTCACCAACAATAGCAATGGTCTTATCTCGACCAAAGTGTCCGGCCAATCCTCCACTATGCTTCTCCTTAATTAGGTTCTCTCTCATGGAACTCCTTGGAATGCACAACTGGCTTCCTCTAAACAACATGCCATCTTAGATTATGAAATCCAACCATCTTGTCCTATCCAAAGTAACATGTTTCAAACAAGCTTTCTAGGCCTCTGCAAAATCTAGATCCTTAGGATACAAAATTTTGAGCTCATCAAACCCAACAACCTCTATCTTCATTTTTGTCAACAAATTTTGCCTTCTGCTCAAGGCATCTGCAACTCTGTTGGACTTCCCACTCCTGTGCTTCAAAACAAAAGTATAGCTCTACAAAAACTCAACCCATTTTAAGTGCCTTTGGTTCAACTTTCCTTGACTATTAAGATACTGCAAAGCCTGATGATCAGTATATAAAACAAACTCCTTTGGCAACAAATAATGTCTCCATTTCTTCAAAGCCTGAACTATTGCATAAAACTCCTGATCATAAACAGAATACTTTTTCTTGGCATCATTAAGCTTCTTACTAAAATAAGAAATGGGCTTACCTTCTTGGCTCAAAACAGCTCCTATACCACTACCACTAGCATCACAATATACCTGAAATACCTTATTGAAATCTGGAAGTGCTAAAATAGGTTGCTCTACAACTTTCTACTTCAATGTATTAAAGCTCTTGTCTGCTCCTTTAGTCCATCAAAACTCTTTTCTATCCGCTCTCATTGTCTCAGTTAGGGGTGCACAGATGCTACTAAAATTCCTGATTAACTTTCTATAAAAACTTGCCAAACCATGAAAGGATCTTACCTCCGTTGTACTCCTTGGTGTAGGCCATTCAATGATAGCCCTTACTTTTTCTGGGTCCATCTTAAGACCTTCTTCTGAGACTACAAATCCCAGGTATACCAACTCCTTCTTTGCAAAACTACATTTCTTTAGATTAATTAGCAACTTCTCCTCCCTAAGCTTCTCTAGAACTCTTGTGATATGCATCAGATGCTCATCCCAAGTCTTACTAAAAATTAAAATATCATCCAAATAAATAATAACAAAACTTCCCAAAAATTCTTTCAATACCTTGTTCATGAGCCGCATGAATGTGCTCGGTGCATTGGTTAGCCCAAATGGCATGACTAACCACTCATACAAACCTTCCTTTGTCTTGAAGGTTGTCTTCCATTCATCTCCTTCTTTGATACGGATCTGGTGATACCCACTCTTCAGGTCAATTTTTGTGAAGTACTTGGCTCCACTCAAACAATCCATAATGTCATCCATTCTTGGCAATGGAAATCTATACTTGATAGTTATCTTATTGATGGCTCGAGAGTCTGTACACATCCTCCATTCTCCATCCTTCTTTGGTGCTAGTACTGCAGGTACCACACATGGACTTAGGCTCTCCCTTATCAGTCCCTTCCTTAACAACTCCTAAACTAGTCTATTTAGCTCTTCATTCTCTGCAAGGGTCATTCTGTGGGTTGCCTTGTTTGGCAAATTAGCTCCTGGTATCAAATCCATTTGATGACTTATCTTCCTTACTGGTGGCAAACCTTCTGGTACATTATCAGAGATAATGTCCTAGAACTCTTCCAACATATCTGAAACTTCTGGTGGTACATCTTCACAGTTCTCTTGACTAATCTTAGGAATCAATGCAAAGCAATGACGCTCATGCTTCATACCCTCCAAAAACTTCCTGCCATCTACCAGGCAAATTCTGGCAGTACTACATACCTTTTCTTCCACCTCCTTCAAGGGCTTCAACTTATGACAAACTCCATCCTTTGTCAGGGAATATGTGTTTGTACGGCCGTCATGGACAGCGCTCCTATCATACTACCACGACCTCCCCAACAGCATATGACATGCATCCATCGGTATGATATCACACAACACCTCATCATGGTAATCACCAATCTTAAACTTCACTAAACACTGCTCATTGACCAAAGCTCTATGGTCCTTCTGCAACCATGCAGTCCGATATGGATGTGGATGCTTTCTTGTCAACTTCAACTTGTCAACCATTTCCTCTGAAACAAGATTATCAGTGCTTCCACTGTCAATAATAATATCACAACACTTACCTTCACATTTGCACCTTGTGCAGAATAAAATCTTCCTCTAATTGGGTTCTTTCTCCTCATTCAGCAAGGTTCTTCTAACAACTAGGGTTTCTCCCCTTTCAGCATCTTCAGAATGCTTAGAATGTGCATCTTCATCTACATGTGCAACTCGTGCATTGCCTTCAGGTCTTCTATTTGTCCTTCCTTGATGTTGCGAACACTCGTATGCTTGATGCCCTTCTTCCCCACATTGGAAACAGGTTCCTCTGAAACCTCCTCTTCTGGGTCCTTGCCCAGGTCTACCTCTTCCTATTCCTCTTTGCTCACCATTGTTTTGGTCACGAGGGTGATAGGCGTTATCCCCTCTCTGATTTCGACTGGTGCTAGCTTCTTCACTTTTCTTTTGATCTTCATTACAGCCTCCATAGGGCCTCCCACCAGTCCTTCTGCCTTGACCTCTTCCCCTTTGCTTGCTGTCAAATCTTTTATTCAGCTTCTCTTCCACCTTCAGGGAAAACTAGTATGCATCTTCTATGGTGGTCATTCTAACTAGGCTCAGCTCCTCTTGAATACTCAGCCTCAACCCATTAATGTAACGGGCCACCTTCTCCTTGTTGGTCTCTCCATGGCCTGTCCTGATAGTGATCTTATAAAAATCTTCTATATATTCCTTAACAGACTTGTTACCTTGCTTCAGTCCTTGCAACTTCTTCAGTAACTCCATCTCATAATCCACAAGAATGAACTGCTTCTTTAGTTCTCTACCATCCGATCCCATCTGGTGATCTTTCCTTTTCCTCTTCTATTCCTCTCTAGTTGGACCTGTTGGATTTAAGGCATACAACTGAGAGGGGGGGGTGAATCAGTTGTATAAAACTTCTTGTTCTTTCAAACACTTGATTCTTCGTTGTTAGTTAACAGCATATCAATTAATCATCCATGAAAGCATAATACATAAACACAAGAGCAGATAAACATCAACACATTGAACACCAAGATTTTGACGTGGAAAACCCGGTTAAGGGAAAAACCATGGGGTGATTAACCCAAGGATTATTCTCTGTTAGAAGAATAAGAAAAAGAATGGCACTTGTCAATTAGGGCTCACTGCCCGAGCACACTGCTCACAAAGAGGCCCACTGCCTACAAGGAGACACACTGTCTACAGAGTGATAAGAATCACAATCTTGAACTGGAGAATGACATCTCTACCATGTCCGGATCAGTTCCATTTAAGCCCAAAAACCTCTGCTCTGCCTTTCGCACTTCTCTTCGCTATGCCACACTCATCCACACAATCCACGCTTCAAAATGAACTCAAAAACCATTATTTATACAAGACATCAACTTAGGAACAAACATCTAAGTCAGAAAACAACCATAAGAGTATCCGCAAGATGAATAATACATCTGGTCGGCCACCACAAGAACATTTGCAGGATGAACAACTCATCCGGTCAGCTAGTCGGAACAAGAACTTCATCCGGAAGAATATCTTCAATTCCGGGCTCTACCATCAATGCGGACCAACAACAGAACCTCAACATGATCCAAGAACCTTCACAAGCCTGCCTGAATGACCAGGTACATCCGCACTTTCTTTCCTTACTGGAATCTCTTATCCTCCTTATCCGGAACTTCAAGAACACTGTCTGTCGCCACTGTCATAATGCAAGAGGTACTTCTGGACCTCCAAATCATACACAACTCAAGATGGCACATCACAAGGACATCCCAAGACTCCTTCCAATCCGCAGATTAGGATTATACAGTTCCAGACCTCACTGGACCTTTCTGTGATCCTCTGTCACCTCTGAGCACTTGCCGGAACCGGTTCCACACAGACAGCCATAACTTCTTCAGGTCTTCATGCGGACCTCTAAAAACTTAACTGAAACATCTCAAGACTCATATCTGCAAACCCTTTAATCCGCATCCTCTGGTTCTCAACCTATACAATACATTTGCCTTCTTCTCATCACTGTTCTTCACTGTTCCTGACTGAGGCTAATTTTCTCAATATCCTCAGCACACAGCTCATCCAATCCTTCTTGTCAATGCAATATGAGTATGTTGACATCAATGACAACACTGGTTCACCTCATACTTGCAACAATCTCCCCCTTTGTCATTGATGGCAACATATGATGTGAAAAACCATCAAGACAAGAACTTCTCCTTTCTGTCACAGCTCCCCCTATCAGCAACATGTCTTCTCCTCATTTACTGCTCCCCCTTTGATCATCAGCCACTTGTTTTTCACATGTCTTCTCTCCCCCTTTGACATCAATGGCAAAGGGCTCATACTTGCAATTCTAATACATCAGAATCATACCAGCTGCTCCCCCTTAGTTGCAGCTCCCCATCATCAATCCGGATCACAAGATATGAATGTGATATCCACCGGACTGATGCACATCAGTGCATCCTAGTTCATCATCGGAGGGGCCATGACCCCTAACTTCTCCCGGAGATATTCAAAAGAGTCCTTGGGAAGAGGTTTAGTAAAGATATCTGCAATCTGATCCTTTGAGGGAACATACTCCAATCTGACTTCTTCCTTGTTCACTTGTTCTCTCAAAAAGTGAAACTTGATAGATATGTGCTTAGTCTTAGAATGCAATACCGGATTCTTAGAAATATTAATTGCACTTGAATTATCACAGAAAATTGTGATAGGCTTCTCATATTCAACTTTAATGTCTCTTAGCATCTACTTCATTCATAAGATTTAAGTGCAACTACCTGCTGCTGCAATGTATTCTGCTTCAGTTGTAGACAGAGATATTGCATCTTGTTGCTTGCTTAGCCAAGAAACCAATCTCTTCCCCAAAAAGAATGCTCCACCACTAGTGCTCTTCCGGTCATCCACATCTCCTGCCCAATCTGCATCTGTGTAAGCATGAAGAGAGAAATCCGGATCTCTAGGGTACCATAGACCATACTCAACTATTCCTTTCAGGTACCTAAAAATTCTTTTGATTGCCATAACATGAGATTCTCTAGGATCAGCCTGGAATCTTGCCACAAGACCAACAGCCTGCATTATATCTGGTCTAGTCTGAGTGAGATACAACAATCCACCAATCATTGATCTATACTTTGTCTGATCTGCCTTTGGGGAGTCATCATCTTTGCTCAACTTACATCCGGTTGCCATGGGAGTGTTCATTGGCTTTGCATCTTCCATACCAAATTTCCTCAACAATTCTTTCACATATTTGGTCTGAGAGATGAAGATTCCTTTCTTTGTTTGAGTAATTTGCAGACCCAAGAAGAAATTCATTTCACCAAGCATGGACATTTCAAACTCACTTTTCATTTGATTTGCAAAAGTTTTGCACATACTATCTCTTCCTCTAAAAATGATATCATCCACAAACACTTCAACAATCAAAATATTTTCATGAACAATTTTGAAATATAAGTTACTGTCAGCAGTACCTTTGTTGAATCCAATCTGCACAAGATGCTTATCCAACCTTTCATACCATGCTCTTGGGGCTTGCTTTAGTCCATACAATGCTTTCTTCAACTTGCAGACCATATCATCATTATCAGACAATTAAAATCCATCCGGTTGTTCAATGTAAACTTCTTCTTCCAGATCACCATTTAGGAAAGCAGACTTGACATCCATCTGATATACCTTGAAGTCTTTGAAGGCAGCAAATGCAAGAAATAATCTGACTGCTTCAATTCTTGCCACCGGAGCAAAGGTCTCTTCAAAATCAATTCCTTCTATTTGAGAGTAGCCTTTGCAGACCAATCTAGCTTTGTTTCTGATAACTTCACCAGCTTCATTCAGTTTGTTCCGGAAGACCCATTTGGTTCCAATCACATTCCTATCTCTAGGTCTGGGAACAAGATCCCAAATATGATTTTTCTCAATTTGCATTAATTCATCTTTCATTGCTTTAGTCCAGTTTTCATCATTGCAGGCTTCATTTACTGTTTTAGGTTCAATCTTTGAAATTAGACAACATTCATCCTGATTTTGAGCAACATTCCTTCTAGTTTGCACACCTTTGCTTCTGTCACCTATGATCTGATCTTGAGAGTGGTTTAGTGTTACATACCTAGGAATTTTGGGAGTATCCTGCACTGCTGCTTCTTGATCAGGCTCATTCAAACCTATCTCTTCTTCCTGATTTACCGGATCAGGCTGACTCTGTCTTACCGGAGAGGATTGAGTTCCTTGAATCTGAACACCGTCTTGGTCATCTTCATCAAATTCATAAAATCTTGAGGGCTTCTCAATTCCTTCATCAACTTTCACATTAGTGCTTTCTATCATCTTCCTCAGTCTCTTATTGTAACACCGGTATGCTTTGCTTTGAGTGGAGTAACCCAAGAAAATTCCTTCATCACTTCTAGCATCAAACTTTCCTAGATCTTCATCTCTTTTGATATAACACTTGCTACCAAATACTCTGAAATATTTCACAGTAGGAGTGATGCCAAACCAGAGTTCGTAGGGGGTCTTACCGGTATTATTTCTGATTTGAACTCGATTTAGAGTGTAGACTGTAGTGCTGATAGCTTCTTTCCAGAACATCTGAGGAACATTTGCTTCCAACATCATTATCCTGGCAGCTTCCTGGATGGTCCGGTTCTTTCTTTCAACTACTCCATTCTGCTGTGGAGTCCTAGGAGCAGACAATTGTCTCCTTATACCCTGCTTCTCACAAAAGTCAATGAACTCACCAGATGTAAATTCACCACCTCTATCAGACCTTAGACATTTAAGTTTCAATCCGGTTCGATTCTCTACCATAGCTTTGAAGATTTTAAACTTTTCAAGGGCTTCTGATTTCTCTTTTAGGAAGGTAACCCACATCATCCGGGAATGGTCATTAATTAACAACATGAAATATCTATCACCTTGCAGACTCTTGACTCTTGTCGGACCACAGAGATCAGTATGTACTAATTCCAACAATCTGGTAGAGGACTAATCTTTGCTTTTGAAAGAGACTACTCTGTTTACCTAGCTGACATTCTTTGCACAAACTATTTGTAGGTTTCACCAATTTTGGAAGGTCTCTTACAGCCTGAATATTGCTTATCTTGATGATGTTATCAAAATTCACATGACACATTCTTCTATGCCATAACCAACTCTAATCAACTTGAGCAAACAGACAACTTTTGTTTGAACCAACCAGATGAAAGATATTACCTTTTGTTTGAGCACCGGATGCAATTTCAGTTCCGGAGCTTGTAAAGATTCTGCATTTTCTATTCTTGAACCGGAGATCATAGCCTTTGTCCACTAACTGACCAACACTGAGAAGATTGTGCTTCAATCCTTCAACATATAGTACATTACCTGTTTTGCTCTTTCCATCAAAGGAAATAGTTCCCCTACCTCTGATTCTGCCAGCAAAATTGTCACCAAACTTTACCATTCCTCCTTCATACCTTTCCAAATCTAAGAACTTATTCTTGTCACCAGTCATATGGTGAGAACACCCACTATCAATAACCCAATCATCCTTTTCTTCCACTTGAGCAGCCAAAGCTCTTTCCACAACCTTGTGATTGACAGATTCAGAGGATATTGAATCTTCTTCCTTGATGGCAATAAACACCCATTCATTTCCAGATTTGCTTCCTAGTTCGGATTCATCATCTGTTACTCCTTCATTGTCATCTTCTTCATGAATATAATAGCAGTTCTTTTGAAACCTTTGTCTGTTAGTATTAGACCTTGCAGATCTTTCCGGACATCTTGAAGCAAAATGACCAATCTTATTGTAGTTGAAACACTTAAAGGGTAGTTTTCCTTCATACTTACCGGATCCTCTTGGCAGTCTCTTTGCAATGAGGGCTTCAAGTTGAGTTGTTTCTGCTTCTTCTTCTTCCATGTCTCTTCTTGCTCGATCATACCATGACATCTTCCTTGATGAGTTTTCTCCCGGATCAAATCTCTGTTTGCCTTTCACATAGGTACTGGCTTTGAAAGCAGATTCAGTCTTGGGAGGATCATCTCCAAACTCGGTCATTTCAAATGTAGCTAGTTTGCCAGCCAGTTGTTCTCTTGTGACAGTTGTGTGGGCTCTGAATTCATCAATGGCAGCAACCTTGATTTTGTAGGCAGCAGGAAGGGATCTTAGGATTTTGCAGACAATCTCATTTTCATCTAGAGTTCCACCAGCATTTCTAATTCCACATACCATCTCATTCACTCTTGGCATAAAGGTAGTGATGTTTTCATCATCTCTCATCTTCAATCTTCCAAATTTCCCTTTCAAACTTTGCAACCTTGCACTTTTGACAAACTCATCTCCTTCATACAGAAGTTCCAGTTTAGTCAGGATCTCATATGCAGTTGGTAGGTCAATAACATTTGAGAGATCTGAATCATTCAATGCACTTAGTAGGGCTTCCTTGGTCCGCAGATTATTTTCAGCATCTGTGATTTCATTCAGAGTTGTCAGACCACCTTGTGGAGGTACATATGGTTTTGAGACCATAGCCAAGTATGCTTTTCCCATACATTCCAAGTGACACTTCATGCGACCTTTCCAGAGAGTGAAGTTGGTTCCATCAAACTTTGGACTATCCTTCTTGTATGACGACATCCTGGATCTCCTCAAGCGGTTAAGCTCCTTTCAGAGGAACTTGGCTCTGATACCAATTGTTGGATTTAAGGCATACAACTGAGAGGGGGGGTGAATCAGTTGTATAAAACTTCTTGTTCTTTCAAACACTTGATTCTTCATTGTTAGTTAACAGCATATCAATTAATCATCCATGAAAGCATAATACATAAACACAAGAGCAGATAAACATCAACACATTGAACACCAAGATTTTGACGTGGAAAACCCGGTTAAGGGAAAAACCATGGGGTGATTAACCCAAGGATTATTCTCTATTAGAAGAATAAGAAAAAGAATGGCACTTGCCAATTAGGGCTCACTGCCCGAGCACACTGCTCACAAAGAGGCCCACTGCCTACAAGGAGACACACTGTCTACAGAGTGATAAGAATCACAATCTTGAACTGGAGAATGACATCTCTACCATGTCCGGATCAGTTCCATTTAAGCCCAAAAACCTCTGCTCTGCCTTTCGCACTTCTCTTCGCTATGCCACACTCATCCACACAATCCACGCTTCAAAATGAACTCACAAACTGTTATTTATACAAGACATCGACTTAGGAACAAACATCTAAGTCAGCAAACAACCATAAGAGTATCCGCAAGATGAATAATACATCTGGTCGGCCACCACAAGAACATTCGCAGGATGAACAACTCATCCGGTCAGCTAGTCGGAACAAGAACTTCATCCGGAAGAATATCTTCAATTCCGGGCTCTACCATCAATGCGAACCAACAACACAACCTCAACATGATCCAAGAACCTTCACAAGCCTGCCTGAATGACTAGGTACATCCGCACTTTCTTTCCTTACTGGAATCTCTTATCCTCCTTATCCGGAACTTCAAGAACACTGTCTGTCGCCACTGTCATAATGCAAGAGGTACTTCCGGACCTCCAAATCATACACAACTTGAGATGGCACATCACAAGGACATCCCAAAGACTCCTTCCAATCCGCAGATTAGGATTATACAGTTCCGGACCTCACCGGACCTTTCTGTGATCCTCTGTCACCTCTGAGCACTTGCCGGAACCGGTTCCACACAGACAGCCATAACTTCTTCAGGTCTTCATGCGGACCTCTGAAAACTTAACTGAAACATCTCAAGACTCATATCTGCAAACCCTTTAATCCGCATCCTCCGATTCTCAACCTATACAATACATTTGCCTTCTTCTCATCACTGTTCTTCACTGTTCCTAACTGAGGCTAATTTTCTCAATATCCTCAGCACACAGCTCATCCAATCCTTCTTGTCAATGCAATATGAGTATGTTGACATCAATGACAACACTAGTTCACCTCATACTTGCAATAGGACCTCCTTCCACCAAATATTGGCATGGCCCTTCAACTTTGTTTTTGCAAACTTGACCCAATCTGGGTCCTCCACATCTTCATACTCAAAATACTCCTCCATGTCATTGATCCAATCAATAAGCTGTTCTGGGTTCAAATCCCCAGAATATGTAGAAACCTTGATCCTGGGCCTCTTTCCAATCTTTGAAATAGCCCTCAACAACCTAACTTCTGCAGGATCTCCGGCAGCTTCTTGTTCTTCCTCAGATAGCTCTTCTTCAGCTTCATCTTCGCTTTCGTCTCTTATCCTCAGCTCAAACCCTCTTCGTAGCTCCTCTTGTAACGCATCGATTTGCCTTTGCAGGGATCTAAAACCCTCTTGTGTCAAAGCATTCCTCCCAACATGATTTCTCCGTGGAGGCATCCTGGTCTCCGCAGCAAACCCACAACCTCAGGTCCTAGTGCAAACTGCCTCACGGTCGGTGATTTGTCTACACACTCAAGAACCCTTGCTCTGATACCACTTGATGAAGGGGGTAAATCATAAAACACACAATAACAAAAATTGAACATAGAGAATAGAACTTTGTTTTATTGATTTGGGCAACTTATTACATTACAGAAGCTTAATTTCAATCTGAGGAATTAGTCCTCCACAAGCTGCAACACACTACAGCTACCATCACCAGGCTCTAGAATCTTTCACCTTCTGTAACCCCCAAATCAGCTAGGGTTTCTATTTTCCCGCCTATTCTTGACTATACACTTGCCCCCTTAACTCTACTACCGCCCAGGGTCCCCAAAATAGCCATAAATAACACTTTTTGGTGGCCTCCAGCTAAATTTCAAAATTTACAACTCCCTATAAAAGTAGGTAAACTTCCGGGAAGCATAACTTTTGATCCAAGTGTCTGATTGACGAACTGTTTTATGTGTCAAAAAGCTCGCGATGTGAACTATCACACCAGAAATTTGTAAATGGATTTTCGTCAACTTTTTGGGACGTTTAGGGAAGTTTTAGTGCCTCATATATCATTTTGAAAATTTTTAGGGGCTTTTCAGAAAACAAAAACTTTAATATCTTTCATCTCACAAATGATCTTTGCCTGATTCCTTTGCCAAAGGTCTTATATTTCCATTTAGTAACTTTTTGCAAGTTTTTGCTTCAATCTGTGCCCAACTGCAAACTTTCCAAAAATAGCAGGCAGATTTTCCAAAATAGGCAGGTTGCTATTTTTAGCAGTTTTGGAAAAAACTGAAAGTCCTACATCATTATTCTGGATATTATGGAACTAGAAACACTAATTATGGAAAGAAATGAAAACAACTACAATGATTTTGAATTAACTTCTTTTTGGGTGATGCAAGATTGCCTTTACACCACTAGATGCTCCTGCATCAATTTTTGCCTCTATCCTACTGGGATACGCACTCTCATCTGACAACGCTATTCGAAAGACTTGAATGTCTCTCTGGGGCTTGACCAAGGCAAGCCTCTAAACACCACAACCCCCTCCCACACTCCTTGTGATTGTAGGTTATAAGTGTCATGTCTCGTGGAGTGGAGTTGCAGGAAGGAGTAGCAGACATAGAGGATTTAGGATCTGAAAAGAAATAGGACACTAGTGCTTTTCCTGGATTAGGGCACTAGTCCCCATGTCCTCTACATTAGAATTTCCAAAAACTAAAATTATAGTGCAGATCAATGTCGGAAGGAGATCAAGATCCCACAAAGAAACAGGTACCTAGGACTTGGGCGCGAGTCCCGTGTCCCCGACTTCTTCGCCTTCTAAACTTGTAAAATAGTAAGTTAAATATCTTTGTCCTTTATCTTAGTCTGGAAGGATTTGTCGTAATTTGAAAATTTGCTTATTAATTTGCATAATTAGGGTTTCTAAGTATAATTAAGCATTAGATTGAGATATTGTTTGATATATCCAAGAGTCCACAGCTTCCCAAGTGGCAGTCCAACCTGATAGGTGTTTTCTCTCACTTAGTGGAGATTCAACTCAGTTGATAAGCCCTTGGAATGTTTGTTGGGAAAGGAGGATTACACATAAACCATTAAAACAACAACTAACAACCATCACCCTCATTTTCCCATACAAAACAAGAGATACTTGTCATTTGATGGTATTTTGCAGGATACAGGTTTGTCATTACTTGAGGACAAGCAATCTCAGGAAGGGAGCACTGTAATGTCCCCATTTTTCAGAGTGATAACAGAAGAAGGTTCAAGAGCTAATTTTCACACTTCATGAAATTTTGAAGGCTTTTTGAGCATGGAAAATGGATCATCACATTTTTCTCCTAATTTTGGTATATTTCTTACAATTTAATATAGTGGCCTGATAGAAGGATGACCCATTGGAGAAGGTCAGAGGAATTTCAAATCTTTAATTTGATATATGCATCAAAGTTATCTAGGTTTGGTTAGCTAGTCTTTAAGGATGCTAAGTTGACCACTTTGAGGAAAATGAAATAAAGATAAATTCAAGTTTTGGGGCATCAAAGTATTTAAGGAGGTTGGCCCAAGTTGAAGGTGGTCGGCCTAGTGCAAAGCTATTTAGGTCAGCCTTAAGAAAAGACATAAAATAAAGGTGAGTCAACCAATTAAAATCAGGTGGGCCAAATAATTAATTGAAATTGGATTTGGTTAGCCAAGATCCAATCATTTGAGCACCAATTTGTAAGAAAATACAAACATAAATTCAAGTCTATATTTTGGGCACCAATGATCATTTGAAGGTCAACTTCTTTATGGAGAAAAAATAATAAAAAGTACCGATAATAATAAACTATGTTGCCCAACTTTTGTAGAAGATGAAAATCATGTATTTAAGGAGGTGTGGAGAATCATTTTGACATTATGAGTCTAGTTGTTTCTGATTTTCCCTTTTGTGGATCTACAAATTTGTTACATCTATTCCAAGGATGAAAAACCTTATGAATATTCAGTGGGTTGGACGAAAACCTAGATCATCTTGAGGAGACTTCATGAGGGAAGTCTAATTGCACTTCATTAGATGATTCAAAGAGTTTTGGATCATTCATGATACATCTTTCATATGTAGATTTGTGAAGACATTAACTAAATACATTGAGGATTCATAATAGATTTTTGATACCATTGGGTAAAGACATTATTGATGATCTAGATTGAAGATACTTACATTTTGGGTGCCACATATTTGAGGGTTTCATTGCATACTTTGAGAATCAATTTGAGAAGTTTCATTCCATCTTGGAGTGCCATCACCAAACAACATTTCCAAACTTTGCAATTTGATTGGATCATCTACTTTGAAGAGTCAGTGACACACAATGTAGAATTGACTTGAGTGCTACCCTGCAAGGAGGCCTATTTCATCATTGAGGAGATTCTAACCTAAGAGCCACCATTGGAAGGGACAATTTTAGGTTTCTTGATCATATGTTTGAGCAGTGATCTTCATGACAATTCTGATATGTAGCAACGAACTTGTTTATAACCCTATCCATTGCCATTCCTTGGTAGAAGTTACATTGCCATTGGAACGATTTCACCTTTGAGGGTTTTGCCACCTTTTGAAAATGGGTTTCATCATAAAAGGGACCAATTAGCTAGCAGAAATCTAAATAGCTATTGGCATCATGTATTACAATTCAAAGACTTCATTTGACATCTTTCATCATCATCTTGCTAGTCAGTTTGATTTGAGGAGGTTCCCTCTCATTTGCATTGTCAATTGTCACCATAATTGGTATGTTAGGATCCATCACTCCTTATTTGTGACAACAATTTGATGGCCATTTTGGGCCTAGGGTTTTGATGTAATTTTATCCATACAATTACTCTTGTGTAGCAACAGACTGTTAATTCAGAAAATCATATTTGTTCCTTCTATATGTTGCATCTTGATGTCATATATTGTTGAATGAGTTCATGATTGAAGTCATCATAATAAGGATTCATTATTTCTATGTACTTTAAGCAACTTGTATGCATATGTGTTCAATTCCCATCATTGATTAAATCAGAGAAAGAAAAATTAGATCTAGGGTTTGAGAAGGAAATTCAAGTACAGATATAAAAATCAGAATTCATTCCTAGGGTTTTCATGCTTGAAAATTGCAAATTTAGAAAATTTGGCTAAAACCTAGTTCAGAACATTACACAAACTACGAGGGTTTTGTCCCTTTGTTGTATAAAAGAGTTTCAACCAAATTAAACTAAACAAACTAGGGCAAAAAATGAAATCCTAATTGAGTAAGATCTGTGAATAGTAGATGAATAGAAACAAGAAATATAATACCACATCAGAGATCAAGGAATAGAGAAGAACCAAGATATGAGTTCGAGAGTAGAGAGGTACCAGGGCATTGGGCACCCTAGACCCAAGTTAGGGTTTTGCAATATCTTTGGATTTGGGTGCCTTCCCTTGCTTGTCTTCCTGTCTCTTGTCACTTGTTATCTTCAGATTTATCTGGATATGACCGACACGCAAACAATAAGGGAAGATGTTTGGTGCTATTTAGGAGCTTGCCTAAGTCAAGCTCTATGGATGGTGTTTCCACCTCTACAATAGTAATGATAAGAGATCAAAGAGTGTGTGCCCTAGGAGGGAAAAGACAAATCTAAAGTAGAATGGAAGGCTATAGTAAAGCATGAAGGAAAGAAGTCACCATGAGCATGGAAACCCTAGCTTGATTGTTGTAGCATCACATCTTGACTCAAGAAGATGTTGTAGCCTCAAAGAAGTAGAGAGATGTTCACAAGACCTGCAAGAAGTTAGTATAACAACAATAATCCACCATAGAGAGCTTTAGAGAAGAATAGAGAGCATGAGAGAGAGTACAAGTGTGCCTAGATTGCTTAGATATTCAAATGAATAAAATAACTTGCTTATATATGCATTCCCGCTCACCGACAATAAATAAAACCAAATGGGGCCGACATGTATAAGCCAAGGAGGTGTTCTACATTGACACCACAAAAATAGGGTCGAGACTAACATCTAGGACCAGGGTGCTAGGCGCCCTAGTCCTTTATCCCCACAAACTCTAGGGAGTGTCAATTAAGGTGGGCTTAGGCATGTCCTAAGTTTATTTTGTCAGGTTTATTCATCGGGATCGAGAATTTATTGTTTTAGGTCCACCTAAGTGCTAAACTAGGTGCAAAATGGCAAGGGTACACATTCTACTCTATAACACTAAGCTTGACAACTCACTGATAGTTGTCCAACAAGTCCAATTTTTAATGCTAAGGCCAATATTGACCAAACTATTAGTAACAATGTTACCTTCCTAGTAAACACAATTAACTTTGTAACATTTGAAAATTTTCAATAGAGACCTAACCTCCCAAATATAATCACTTATTTTCCATGCTAAGGAATCCTCATTCTTTATAAGATTTATAATGATTTTGGAATCCCATTCTATTTGTAATTGTTGTAAACCTTTCACTAATACTCTTTTAACCCCCACCAGATAGCTATAGCCTCATCCTCTATCACGTCTCAGACTTTGATGCATTTGAAACTTACTATACGTGGAATTGTTTTATGGATAACTATGTGTGGTTGAATGAATATTATTTTATTTTGAAAGATGAAATAAGTGGATATTATTATTTTATTTGAAATGATGAAATGTAATGAATATTATTTTATTCTAAAATGATGCAATATAGAAAATATTATTTTGGAATGATAAATTATAGTGCTTCGGCTATGCTTTGGCTATTTGGACACTAACCTATTAATGGGAAATCTGAGTTTTCATGAGTTGCAAGTTGTCGAAGACAAGGGTGTGGTTAAGCTAGAGGAGGTTAGCCACCTAACAGGGTTAGGATGGAGTGGTCTCTCTCTCACACACTGACACTTAGATGCATATAGTTGCATTAGAATTGCATTAATTAATCATATTATATTGCTTCTTATTTTATTATGTTATAGTTGGTTATTTAATTAATTGGTAGTTAATATTAAATGCTCATAGATAAATAAAAAGTAGTTTAAAATTATTTATTGATTTTTTTTATTTGAAGTTAGAATTATTATTATTTATTATTTTAGAAATAATTGTGCTGCAAAATTTAGTTCATAAAATTAAATTAGTTATTAAATATGAGTTTTCAAAAATAGAAATATGTGTTTTATTTGATTTAAATTAGAAATAAAACCTAGAAAAAGAAAACAAACTTAGAAAACAAAACAAAGGATAGAAACAATTAAATAATAGAAAAAGAGACTTAAATTTAGGAAAAAACCACAAAAACAACAAAAAATTTAAAAAAATAGAAAAAGAAAGAAAGAAGAGAAGAAAAGAAAATAATAAAAAGAGAAAAACCCTCATTCTCTCAAAACACAAGATTCATTCACAATATTCATTCTGAAGAGTTAAGAATAAAGACAAGAGGAATTGAAGATTTAGCAAAGAAAGCAAAGAGGAACAGTGGAAAAGTGAGAACACAACAAATAACAGAATACCAACAGCAATAGAAAGAAAAATGAAAAGCGATCATCCACAAAAAGTGAAGCAGTAGCTGCAAGGAGGAGACCAGCAGCTACAAGAAGCAAAAGAGTAGTCTGGAGGATTGTGATGATACATCAGGCATCTTATTTACTAGTTTATATCTTTGATTAAATTTGTATATAGGCTTGCATGCTAATTTGATCTGCAAGATCTGTCTTAATGTTTTCATCTGGAATGTGTTATTTCGACTCTGATAAAATAGTCTGTTACATCACCCATAACTTTCATTTTACAAACTAGGTTTCTCTGAAATTTTAATTTAAGGTGCATCCCTTAGTTATTTAAAACATATCCAAAAATCAGCCTTACCCAGTTTGTCCTTTTTGAGATATGTAAAAATTAGTGACTGTATATATCTTACACATTTTGTCTCTCTCAAAACCATCTATTACGTCACCAATAACTTCAGATTTAGTTACTGGGTTTCTCTGTAATTTTGATATAAGGTGCGTCACTTAGTTTTGTAAATCATATACAAAAGTAGCCATACCCAGTTTGTCAATTTGGAGATATATAATAATTAGTGACTATTATTCCTATTACAATTTAGTCATTTTTTGTCACAACATTCATTATTCTTACAGACATATATCATTTTTCCTGTAGCAAAGTGTTATCTTATAGCAACAAAGTGTATTCCTATAACATGTTATTTCTACCTCTATGATATTTGATTGGCTTTATTAGATTTTCTTGTCTCAACTTTCTTTATTTTGGTAGTTGCGTTCTTTCTTCTATTTCTGATTTCTGTAGCCTACTGTATCTCTTGTAGCAGATAGTTGGGCTTTGTAGTAACAAATGATTCACCTATAAGCTAAATGTAACTGACTTATCTACTTGTGATACATTAAGGAGTGTTTTCTATTAAAAAGTATGAACCTAAAATTAACTAAATATGTGAATCCCTAATTCTTCTCATTCATAAATTTGATCATTATAGCATTATAAACCAACCTTGCTTGCTGATATAAATGCATAGATCCAGTTATTTTTGTTATAATTATGACTGCAATACAATGACCTATTTATACATACAATATATATGTTTATCTACATGACTTTCATGATCAATTATGACATCCGTTCAAAGCTACTGTACCATTGAAATAGATGGGTTAGAAAAGCCTAGAAATATGTTATGTCTCTACCACATCCTGTATGCAAGAAGTATGCCATTCTAGTTTAGGAATGCATATAGGCATCAGGCACACATCAAGAGATTTCCTCGTACCTTTACTGCTCGAGGTTGCTAGGCTCCTTGTACAGGGTTGGTGCTTTCTTCGAGTTAGGAAGAAACCCAGAGAAGTACAGTACTTCGTGGTTGGGTGGAAAAAGTGCTTTAACCACACTCTTGGCCTCGGCTTACGGAAGACCATTGGGGTCATGGCGGTTGAGGATAGAGCATTTTTTATTATATGATTCATGATGTATATATGTTTCTTTGTATTATTCTTGGTATGGCTTGCATAGCCAATCTGAAAATTGTATGAATACTTTCATTGAAGTAACTAAAGTAATTAATGTAACATTTTGTACGTGTAACATTGAAACATATGTAATATAACACCCTATGTGGTGTATGTAAATGTAACACTCTTTTAGTGTATGAAATTGTATTTCTTTATTGGAAACCTGCCATTATTGTGCAACTATGAATATTTTGATTAATAAATTAATCATTTTCCTTATTTGGAAAGAGCATTGCTTTTTGAATACTATTTTTAGTATGTGAGATTTCCACACCTTACATCCTCATTATTAGTTTTAATTCTAATGCAAATAGCATAGCTTTCCAATATTATAGCTTTATCATTCCTTATGATTCCTCCCACCCCATCCAAACCATGATTTCCTTTACAAAAACCATCAAACTTGAGTTTTGCCCATAAGTTGGATAGAATTTTTTTGTTTTGTTTTTACTTTGAAAAATGTAGTAAATATTATATACTTATATGTTTTTGATATTATAAGGTTACAAACACGGGTGCAGATCCCGATGACAAAAGCCAAACGATAGTGAAACAGGCTCAAGGCCTGAAACAACCAGATAACAACATAATAAAAAAAATAGAGTATGAATCTTAAAACAAAATTAGTAGAATTAACTAGATAAGGAGTTCCCTCTACTCATCAGTGAGCAAATTAAACATATTCTCTTTATCTTCCAACAGAGAATCCTCTCCATTGATCCAGTCATCCTGTAGAATCAAGAAGGTAGCAGTAGCCCTATGAGAAGACTTCATCACCAAATTGATTAACACCTTAAATTTGCTCTCCATAGAAGATAGGCATGTCTTGACCTCATTCAACTCCTTCTCCAGTCTCTTATTATCCATCTCCATCCTGGCACTCATCACCTCCTTCTCCGGAGTCTCTTGAATTTCAGTGTCCTCATCATTGGTATCATAATAAGAGTTGTTCGTGGACTCAAAATTGTTGGTACCCTCCTGAACATGAACCAGGTTGGTCTTCACTTCCTTATTTCTAACATTTTTCACAATGTCCTCCTAATCAAAGGCAAAAGAGTAATCAACAATCTTCAAAACTTGGGGCTTATCCCCAGCTAATCTGGAAGATCTCCTGATGCTCAGTTTTCTAACAACACTATATTTTCCCAAATCCCTCCTCAACAACCTCCACATCCTTATCTAGATGTTGCTCCTACTTGTCCTTATTCCCCTGAGTTTGCTAATCAACATTCCCACACCTCTCAGCGCTTCTACCGCAACTTTTAACCCCACCTTTGCTAGGAGTGGGATTCCCTCTTGTTCATTTTTTGCTGCCTTGTAAAGGTGTATTACTTTTTAGATTGCAGAGGCCCTCCATAGATTCCTCACAAGACTGAGCATGGGAACCCACCCGCCCCATTGAAACAGGGGCCCTCAGAGTGTGGCTACCAGAGTGGGTTTTGGATTGAGAGGTGGACTTAGAGACAAGAGGGCTAGATAAAGGGGCTGAGGGGCTCATAGGTGGGTTAGGGGTGGAAATAGGCACTAAGGAAGTAGGAGAATTTAGTTTAGAAGGCTTCACAAACCTCACACTAAGGGGGACCTTGTCTTCAGGTCTTCGTTGGAACTCTCATCCACAAGACGAGCAGTAGGAGGTTTAGAAGGACACAGAGGTAAAGTAGGGACCTCAGGGTTGCCATCATAGGCCTTTTTGGATTGTATCACAGAAGCCTCCAGACTAGAGAGGAGGATGGAGGGGAAATTGATCTCAATTTTATGTCTAAAATGGTTAAGAAAAGAAAAGTAATAGTGGTAAAAAACCCTATATCTCCCTTCTAGAGTAAAATACTTCATTATTAAAAAACATACCCAGTTCCAAGGGTTGACCAAGCTTTCTAGTTCGAAGCCACCTTGAAGTCTTATCTACTTTTCACCTTCCCTGAAGAACAATTTCATTCTCTCGTTGTCCTAGACCCACGTCTGCTTCTTGAGTCTATTACTAGAAGAAGGCAGACCCATAACTTTGGCAATGGCATCCTCTAAGACCACGAATTGAACCCCTCCCACCTTCACCATTCTATTACCATCCCAAGAGCCAGCGAATTGGGCTGATAAATTTTCATCAAGGCCATTCAGGCTTTCAAGAAAGGGGGTCACCCCCTCATAAGCTATGCTCTAGACCTGAACATCATCTTTGAATTCATCATAGTTCATAAGCTCCATTCTAACTTTCTCTCCACCCATTTTCCACAACAAGCAATACACAACCTAGAAAATGCAAATGCAGAGAAAAGAGAAGTGTCGGCCAAACAATCTAGAAGGAGAAATAAAAAACTTTAGTTCCATTCCTTTACTCTAGTTTCCTTTCATGTCCTTCTCAACTTCATGTGTGTTTAGATCATTATTACCTTCAGTCGTTAGCTCATGCAAGCCTTCTAAAGCTAGAGCTTCATGAGGTGACTGAAAAGACTTGCCCAAACTACTAAGTTGCCAAACAAGCATATTGCTGAGTTGGTCCATAACCCCGTAGGTCTTCAACATCTAGGTCACCATATAAAAGTTGATGATGCTCTCGAAGTCATCAACAATGTCACAACTCCTCTCAAAGTGAGGTAAGCCTGGAAAGAAACTACACCAAGCAATCCAAATAATTATTATAGTCATGATGAATTAGCAAGATGCCTCCTTTTGGATGCTAACAATAATGTTTAAGGGAAGATTGTCTAATACTCTCCAGCATCTTAGGGGATTAAGATTAATCCCAAAATTAGCTAAGAGATTTGTAGTTCTGTTGCCCTCTCTATAAATATGTCTCACCTCCTTGCCTTCAAAGTTTAAGAGGAGGGTTTTTATATCTTGAACAATATCCTCCATCTTCCATCCAACTTTGACATTTCCTTTAACAGCTTCGATCACAAATTTAGAATCACCTTCCACTATGATATTTTTTATGGCTAGGTCCAAGGCAAATTTAATGCCCCAAAGGAGAGTAGTAGCCTCTGTAATTTTATTGGTATTTTCACCCAGGCTTCTAGCAAATGCAACTAAGAGGGCACCCTTATTCGATCTTATTAAACCCCCTACTAGTCAGCCTAGGGTTACCCTTAGGAGCACCATCAAAGTTAAGCAAATACCAGCCCATAGGGGGAGGGGACCATTTAGTACTAGCCCTATCTTTTTTCCTCCTATCATCAACTCTGCATAAACTTAATGGGATGGTCCACTACTTGATTATATTTGCTTCCAACACATTTGGGGGAGTTTTTGCCACTCTTATGGAGCTGCTACTGATGTTGTCTTGCGACAATTTGACAGTTAATCCAAACACCTCCTTAGGCTCTCTAATCTTTTCTCAAAAAAGTCTATTGTTCCTTTCTTTCCAAAGGCACCAAGAAAGAATGAGGAAAACCAGGGCCCAAATCTCTCTGCAAATAGGATTGGAAAAAGGGGGGGACCAGGCTCTTATGCACTCCTCTAGATTCCCATTCCAACACCAAGACACACCTAACTTATTCAAAGCAGTACACCACACCTCCCAAACAAATTCGTAGTGTAAGAGGATATGAGGAACAGTCTCCTCTTCTTTCATACAAAGAATACATCTGTTAGGGATCTAGAAGCCTTGGATCCTGAGGTTATCCATCATTAGAATTTTGTTCTGCACCGCCAACCACCAGAAGTGGTTAATATTTGGTATTAGATTGTGATTCTAGATCTTCTTTTATAAAATATCACCATTTTGAGGTAGGAATAGGTTATAAGTAGATCTGATAGAAAAACACCGGGACTTCTCTTTAACCCATAGAATTTTATCTTTTTGAGGAAAAAGAGGAATTCTACACCCTTTTAGAGAGAGTTGGATCTCATCGGCAGTCCCTATAAAATCAACCTGCCTTTGACAGTAGTTTGACAATTGTTTCCAACCCCTTTTGTTTGGAAGAAAATAGTCATGGACCAACATTCCAAAATGGCACACAACAATATTAACTAACTCTTAGATATTCTGAAGACCCATTAATGGCCCTCCATTAATCTAATTGTCATCCTAAAACCTTATTGTCTCTCCATCTCCCAATTTCCACTTAACACCTCTCAGTAGAACCATTCTTTATTTCAAGATGTTATTTCATATCACCAAGCCTTTGGGGAAGTTAGAGTTGAGTAAAATATCCTCTAGGGTTAAATTCCCAAAGTATTTGGCACACATAATTTTACCCCAGTCTTTGTCACCAACTAGGAGGTTCCACCCAATCTTAGAGAGCAGGGCTTTATTGAGCATATTCAGCTTCCTCAAGCCTAAGCCCCTATGCATCTTTGACCTATAGACTTTGCCCCATCCAACCAAGGCAAGTCTTTTCTTACTCTCCACACCTGTCCATAAAACATTTCTTTGAATTTTCTCCAACCTCTCAACAATATATTTAAGAATTTTAAAGAGGGATAGGAAGTAAACATGAATCCCTTGTAAAGAGGCCTTGAGAAGTTGGAACTTCCCCACTTGACTCAGAAGTTTTCCTTTCCACCTAGCTAGCTTCCTCTGAGTCCTTTCAATTATGGAATTCTAGTACTCAGAAGGGGCATCTTTCACTGAGAAGGGAAGCCCAAGATATATACCAGGGAGCACACCCACAGAACAACCAAGAATCCCCATAATCTTCTACTGTAGAACAAGCATGGTGTTAAAGAAGTATACCTAGATTTTGTTGTAGTTGATGTATTGGCCATCCAAGGAAGCATAATCTTGAAGCACCTTCTTCCACTTTCTAGTCTCTATCATCGAAGTTGAACCAAATAGGATGGTGTCATCAACAAATTATTGAATCACTATAGGGGTTGCTGTTGAAGAAGGTTTAACACCTTTAATTTCTCTAGCATTTAATAGATAGAGGAAACATCTGCTTAGGGATTCAACTAGCAAGATGAAAAGGTAGGGGGACAGGGGATCCCCCTACCAGCGCAGAAAAACCCTTTGGAAGCTCCATTAACCAGAATAGAAAATCTGACTGAAGTGACACAGATCTTAATAAGTTGTAAGAATTTAACTTGAAAGCCTAACTTCCTCAGGACAGTAAAAAGGAACTCCTAATTAACTCTGTCATAAGCTTTTGAGATATCCAATTTAAAGGCCATTCTTGGGATTTTGCTTCTCTCCATGGAGTGGATAATTTCATGAGTGGTAATGGCCACATCTGTTATATGTCTTCCTGACACAAATCCTTTTTAGCAGCTACTTATGAGCTTATTAAAAATAGGTTGCAGCTTGAACACTAAAATTTTGGAGAAAATCTTGTAAATAATATTACAAAGGCTAATGGGTCTAAAGTCCCCCATACACACTGGGTCTTATTTTCTAGGGATAAGAGCAATGAAGGTATGATTTAGTTTCTTCAACATCTTACACATCTTAAAGAAGTCCCTAGCAGCCTCAGTGACATCTTTTCCCACAATATCCCAAAATTCCTGAAAGAAAGTAGGGGAGAAACCATCAGGTCTAGGGGCTTTAAAAGCCCCCATGGAGAAAAGACTAGCCTTGACCTCATCCTCAGTGATTAATCTTCCAAGCTAAGCATTATCTTCTTCAGTTAAAAGAGTAGGGATGATATCAATGAGGTCTTGGTTGATGCAATTGTCTTGGGCTTCTAGGAATTTCTAGAAGTAGGAAGTAGCCACCTGCCCAATCTGAGTGTCTAAATCTACCATAATACCTCTGTCATCTACCAATCTGATTATGCTATTTCTTTTCCTGTGCTTCATAGTTGATTGATGGAAAAAGGAGGTATTCTTGTCCCCCTCCTTTAGCCATTGCACTCTAGACTTCTATTTCTAATAAATCTCCTCCTTCAATAGCAACTCTTTCCATTCCTTTCTCAAAGACTCTTCTTCCTTAGTAGTGTCCTTTGAATTGTCCCCTTCCTCCAACTTCTTTTGTAACCCCCCAAGTTTAGCATTGCTTCTTCTTTTTTCATCAAATATGTTCCCAAAGCTGAATCTATTTCATCCTCTTACCTTATTCTTGACCTTCTGCAGCTTTTGCACCAGACAGAACATAGGCGTTCCTTGGACATCTTCTTTCCACCAACTTGTTAGCTTATCTTTAAACTCTGGGTGTTTGGTCCACATAATCTCAAACCTGAAGGGATAAGGGCCTTTTCCATTCACATCCTTCCAAGAGAGAAGCAGGGGGTTATGATTAGAAGTAGTTCGAGGCATAGCTTCTAGAGAGTAGGAGCTAGAGAACTTCCAGTTGGGAGAGACCAAAACTCTATCAAGCTTGACTTGAATCAAATTCCTCCCTTTTCTGTGATTAGACCAGGTAAATCTATTTCCTTGGATATCCAGATCCATAAGTCCCACATTATTTAAAAAATCATTTAAATCCATCATGTTGTCAGTGTAATCCATGATCCCTTCGTGCTCTTCTTAGAGGGGAAGAGTGGGGTTTTAAAATCTCCAGCTAACATCCAGTAGCTATAGGGTTCACTAGTAATCAGAGATGAGAGAAGGTCCCACACCTCCCTTCTTGGGTCCCTCTGATTAGGAGCATATATATTGATCAGGTTCTAGGAATTATTATTAGACTCCATTTTGATTGCCATAAAATTTTTGTTTTTTCTATGATCCTTCCCTTGACAACCTTGTTGTTCCACATGGTGACTATTCCCCCTAAGGCACCCCAGGCATCACAGCTCAGATGCTCTTCATTTGGCTATAGATTCCTTGTTACCATTTGAAATCCTTCACTTTTCATCTTAACTTCTTGTAGCAACAATATGTCAATTTTGTTATCAAAGATACAATTCTTGACTAAGAACAGTTTGTGGGGGTTGTTAAGCCCTCAGATATTCCATGATAGTAATCTCATTTGATTGGGGCCTTCTTGGAGACAATCTCCAAGGTTTCCTGCCTCCCATAGCAATGTCTTTATTAATTTCCTTATGCCTTGTCTCTCTTTGAGATGGTCTTCCCTGCTTGGTATCTGCTCCCACATCTAGAATCTTCTTCCCAGGTCCTTTCCCTTTCCTTTTAGCAATAGTCCAACCATCAGGGTTAGTGATATTGGAACTAGCTCCAGGGGTAAGGACCAAAGTTTTATTGCTGGGGGAGGAAATCCCCTAAACTGTGTCACAACCCTCTTGATTTCCCCCCTTACCTATAAGAGGGCTACTTAGCCTAGAAGGATCCACCTTCTCCACTAAACCTTGCTTTTCTAGTATTCCCTCATGGTGAATCTCCCTGTCTTCCAACACAGTGGTCAACAGAGCAGAAAATCCTTCCCCACTAGGAGTGGAAGAAGGCAACATCACCCATAAAAGTGTGATCTTGGACTATCGTGACTTTCTATGGGGAGACTACATCCTTATCCTTGTCAGCACTAGCCTTTAAAGGAGAATCCATAATATTTAGTAGTTCCTCCCTAAAAGGGTAGTCATCATCAATATTAGTTGTCTGGCCATCCGGGACTAGAGTAGGCTTTTTAGCCCTACATTGGGGTACTAGATGACCCTTCTTGTTACAAACTTGGAAAAAGGTTGTTGAATTTTCATAGATAATGGGTTGGATCCATTGGCCAAATTTAGATTCTAGAGTGATATTATTGGGAAGAACCTTATTAATATCAACATTCACACAAAATCTAGCAAAGACTAACCTTGATTTGTTTCTGGTGGTGTTGTCAAGAGCAATGAAGTGACCAAACGAGTTGGCTATCCACATAAAGATCTCTTCATCCCAGTACTCTAGTGGAAGACCTGGGAGTCGTACCCAAACCAGTGTTTTATTGAGATCCATAGCACTATCAAATCTTGGTTTCCATTAACACAGGGATAAACTATGTTTCCCGTACATCCAAGGCCCTCCTGCTAAAATAGAGGCCAGATCTTCTCTAGCTGTAAATTTGAAGAGAAATGTCCCTCCATCCATAGCATTCATTGAAACACTTCCCTTCACTCTCCATTTGGCATTCACCCACTTTCTAACCACATCAATGTTAGGTCTGAAGGAAAAAAACTTTCCTACCAGAGCATTTTCCATAGTGGAAACCTCTCTATCCACCGTGATGTCTAGTAGCACTATCACCGACCCATCAGTAGTCTCTTTAAAACTTGGAGAAGCATGAGTGCTCCCCAATTCCTCCCCTAAAAGGGCATTCTTCTAGGCCTTGGGCCCCAACTCCTTTTGCCATGTTATTTTGTAAAAGTTTAATTATATATATATATATTTAAATATATGTCAGCTATGTTTTGGTTTTTATGTACATAGTAATGACATGAGACTTCTTTATGCCATTATAGAACACCTCCATGTGTAATAAAATAAAATAGTTCTAAATTAAAATAAAATAACTCTTAATAAAATCTCTCACATTTTTTAGATAGATTATCTATACTAGTTTATTTTATATTTTATTTTATCTACATTGTTTACTTTATATCTATATATTATTAATATCAAACTATTTTTATATGTTTTACTTAAACATCAAACAAACATAGTGAAAAATTTGATGGTCCAAGCAATCTCTTATTCAATTAATTTTTTTGTTTATAGTGGATGGTAGTTTTAGTAGAGTTTACATGCTCTTGTTGTTGGCATTTGACCGTTTTGTAGCATGACTTATATTTAAGAACTATTACTTTTAGAAAAGTCACCATTCATTATTTCATAATATATGCTAATTGTCTAATTAATATCAAACTATTTTTATATGTTTTACTTAAACATTAAACAAACAAAGTAAAAATTTTGATGGCGGGAACCATCTCTTATTCAATTATCTTTTTATTTATAGTGGATGGTAGAACTTTAGTATCTAGTTTATATGCTCTTTTTGTTGGCATTATGGGACTTCTATTTAAGAACTATTTTAATTTAGTTTATAGGTAACTTGTTTACTTGAAAAAATACTTAGGATGAAGAATTATTCTAAACAACCATTTTTATGACCAATATACTTTATTTTATTTTACTTTACAACTATTTATTTTATTTTATCTATATTGTTTACTTTATTTGTATATAACTTTTAATTTCATTTTAAGAAAAGTCACCATTCACTATTTCAATAATTCTTTTATTTTGTTTTTACTTTTAAAAGTGTAGTAAATGTTATTTTTTAATACTTTAAATTTATAGTTTTAATTTTTTAAGTCTTTTTAATATATATGGACTATGTTTTAGTTTAAAAACTATTATTTCTTTTTATTTTTTATATGCATTAAAAATTACACCTAAACAATGTAGAAAATAAAAAACTTTTCAAAAAGAAAATAAAAAGTAATATAAGAAGGAAAGTGAAATTGAGTTTTTTAAGGAATTGTAAAAGGAATAAAAAATAAAAAATATTTATTTATATTTTAGAGAGGAAAATAAAAAAAGTAAATGTAAAATATTAATTTTTATTTCTTCATATACACTCAAGAAAATTAAATTTAAACTACTTCTAGTTACATTCTTTAAGTAAAACATGAGTTTAAAATATGAAGAGTTTGTTTTAAAATTAGAAAGTATAGCTTTTTAATATAATGTAAGAGATAAAAGTCTTTTAAAAAATGAAATAAATGAAGAAAATAAATAATATAAAAAGAAAAGTAAACTTGAGCTGTTAAAGGAATTATAATAGAAATATGTGTCCCCACTTAACTCAAACATGAGAAAAAAAGAAAATAAATAATATAAAAAGAAAAGTGATCTTGAACTTTTAAGGAATTATAATAGAAATATGTGTCCCCACTTAACTCATGTAGTTAAGTAATTTATATTTATTTATATTTAAGTAATTTGTATTATATAAGATATTTTTATTCTTTTTAAGAGTTTCTTAGGAACTTAGGGCCCAAATTTGATGGTTGACCCTATCTTCAAGAATTTTTTTAATGATGGTTATCCATTTGAAGGTGCCCTTATAATACTAAGACATATTTTAGTATAAATAAACTTATATATAAATTAACTATACAGATCATCATAATCATATATAAATTTTGATAGTTTGTCTAAAATCTCTCCTTTCATAGGATACAATCCTTTTAAAATTTTGATTGTATTTTAAGGCAAAAATACCTAAATATGATCATACGGCCATCAATTTTAGGCCATACAAGTTAGGAGGCCCATTTTATAAGTTAATTTCCCTTAATAGGCTATGTGGATGGTGTTGGGATATTTTGTTCCTCCCCGGGGTTTTTAGTCATAAATATTTAATGAGTTGGTTAAGCTCCAAAATTTCTTTATGGATTATAATAAAGGAACTTCAATATTTAACCATTTGAGATCTTAGACGAGTTCTGAATCAATCAAAGACATAGACTCTATAGATGGTTTTAGAGTTGGCATTGTTCTTAACCTCTTTATAAATGGTGCATGCTCCGTAATGCTTCTAGAATGTATCACCAAAAATTCATAAAAAATGGGCTTTAGAGAGGCCTTAGAGTGTGGCTCTAAAGAAGCTCTAGAATGTGGCTTTGAAAGAGTTTTAGAATGGCTCTAGAGAATATCTAGAGAAGGGTCAAATTTTTTCAATCATTTTAATTTTTTTTTTGAGAAGAGTCATCTCCTCATTTATGATCTCAACTATGTTTGGAGGAGAAGGCTTAGGTCAAGTTCTTCCTAATTGAAGCTAGATATTTTCATAATAAATAACATTAATACTAGGTATATTTTCTTGATCTATGGAATAGATAGGCACAATCTATCTATTATTTTTAGGATTTTCTACCAGTTGGATAGGAAGTTATGGTTGGGTAATCAACTCAATCTAAGGCTAATTTTGCATGTTAGGAGGTGCAGGTAGCAGAATCTACTACTAGTTTTGAAAGTGTATTGGTCCTTGGTAAGGTTGGTTATACTATGGATTCCATTTTGTTGGACCATTTAGAGGGAACTATTATTTTTACAGTTGGTTAGGCCATTAGGGATTAGACTAGGGCTAGTTGGTCCATTCTTGGGGTTCTTGAGGATAAGGTCCCCAATACTATTGTACTTGTGTAGAAGACCATGGTGCAAACTAAGGATTAGTGTTCCAATTCATAGGAGGGTGCTAGGAGGATTGATTTGGAGTTTGGTTGTAATAAAAATTGCCACTTTGTCCTTGTCCCATATAGTTAAGTTCCTCCTCCATTAGAGGAGTTTTCTTTTTATATTTTTTAATGGCATTGAGCAAATCACACTACTCTATGGGATGGTTTTTCTCACAAATATGAAAAATGTCTACTTAAAT
Organism: Cunninghamia lanceolata; assembly: GCA_027924645.1. Lineage (NCBI taxonomy): Eukaryota > Viridiplantae > Streptophyta > Pinopsida > Cupressales > Cupressaceae > Cunninghamia > Cunninghamia lanceolata. The sequence continues at coordinate 2,675,953 of BSBN01001135.1, read as the reverse complement.
CTAAAGAAAACTCCCTTAAGAGGTGTTTATTCCAATACCTAGGGTAGTAAATCAACATAGGTTTTGTAATTTTATTTTTGGCTTGAATTCTGTCTAGTGTGGTATTTAGTTGAACTAAAATGTCTATCAATAAGTTTTCTATTTCTTCCATTAGCTGCCCTATCTCATTGTTACCCTTTGTAAATTTAGATTACCTAACTCCTCTCCTTGTCCTATAATATTTTTGACATAATTCTGAGATGTCAAGGAAACTAAGTTTTGTTGCATCACCCTTCCCATAAGGTAAAGGTATTGTTGGGATTCTTCTTCCAATTTATTTTATCTATATGGCCTTGCCAAGTTTAGGATTCAAAACATCTCCACACCATCATAAATAAAAGAGGAAATTAAATAATCCTCCATACTCTCATCCTCTCTTTGCTTCATGCAAAAAAGCTCCTCCTTCCTATCCTTGACCCTACAGTAGTCTTGATACATTGAAATAACTAACTTTTTTATATTTCTAATCATTTACAAATATTCTTCTCAACTAAGAATCAACATGAGACTAATACAAGCTCTTACAAGCACAACCATGAGACCAATACAAGCTCTTTTTGACAAACTACACTAGAAACCACCAATAGAAGACTAAGAGTCACAACTTAGAAACCCATTTATTTAGAAACCACCTCCATACTAGAAGCTGTAATGTCCACTCAGGAAAATATCAATAAATCATAATAAAATTATTAAATTTGTCAGAAATACTGAAAATATAATAAAGATGATAGAAGAAAATTTTCTTAATAAATTAGAAATTAAATATTAAATTAAAGTTTAGCATCATTACTAAAATAATTTAAAGTATATATTTTTTTTTACAATTATAATCAATAACAATTAACACCATGTGATCATCTACTCATAAGTGGAAAATGTTTTCTAGCTTCAGTATCCTACACAGTTATCAAACTTGAATCTACACACTCAATGTAAACATTAGTTTTGCATGGTTGATAAATATGCATAATAGGTATCAATGTACAAAATAACGAGACTAAGGCCCTAAGGGGCCAACCTAATATCTCGGGGGCTCATGATGGCCTTGCCTACGTATGTGTAGCATAGAGACAATGTAGTTCAAGGACTTAAACCTCCAATCACAAGGTGGTATCATACAATTCAAACTTTAGATAACATATGCAAAAGTAGCTTTAATATCTCAAGAAGCATTCGACATTGGTCATATATAAAAGCAAATTCATTTAATTTTCTAGTCATAACATAAATATACAAAATCACTGATATTACAAGAAATTGAATATCTATCCTCTCAGGTGTTTCAACCTTCTAATCTCTAAAGAATCACCTTTTTACTTCATACTCAAGAAAACAAAAGATTAAGTTTATTCTTAATGAAGCAAGCAAAATGATGACTGTTCAAGTAAAACATATTTTCCATGTAAAAGTAGAGTTCAACACTAACCCCTTTAATCATATATCTTAGAAGCACTCTATCCAACCTCTTCATAATAGAAACACTCTACTAAAGCTTTTAAAACATAGGGAATCATGAAATTATACATAGGTATATAGTAAATAAGAGGAATCATAACATTATATACACATATAATCACAATCTATTACAACATTACATGAATTCCAAATAGTGATGAAGGAAGTCTAGGAATTATTTATTAAATAATGTTTAAGAAAGCAGACTTCATATTGACAACAAACTACCAAAATATAATCAATGCATCAATCCAAAATTCACTTGTGTTCTAAGGTGATAATAATGGTTTATATAAGTACCGTCCATACTCAGCATTACCAGCCGAAACTTAAACCTAAACAATTAAATGATTGTTTTTAGAGGACCATTACTAATGCTAATTATACATAGGAGTGAATACGTTAGGTTCAAATTGATTGAGTAGATTCTAAATGTACAGAAATAGAACATACTAATATTTATAACATTTCAAGGATTATTGTTCTCCCTAATCTAAGGTTCTTAACCATCATCTGGTCGATCTTACTAACAAAGCCAATTTGACAAGATGAAACAACAAAGTAATAGTTGACCATGCATCATAAAAGAAGATGAGAAAGATACATTACCCATTTATTCACAACCAAAGATCACAATCTACACAACAAATATCATGAAGATTCACTAAATAGACTGTATGTACATAAGTCAAGTCTTTGTAATAGCATCCTCCCACTATACTCTTTCTTGTCAGAAATGAACTTCACACAAAAGAAGAAGAGTCAAACCACACACACACAGATATATATATATATATATATATCAGTAGATAAATGTCAAACCCAATGCATGTCAACTTACACATGTTGAACAAGCATAAATCACATCTAGTTGTTATTAAATCAGAGAAAGATGCAATAATATTAATTTCTAATAGTTACGTAATAGTACCCAAAATTCCAAGTACATCAATTATCAAGAACTGTCCAAATCAAATCATATATATATATATATATATATATATATATGAGTAAATAAATGTCAAACCCAATGCATATCAACTTACGCATGTTGAACAAGCATAAATCACATCCAGTTCTTATTAAATCAGAGAAAGATGCAATAATATTAATTTCCAATAGTTACATAACAGTACCCAAAATTCCAAGTACATCAATTATCAACAACTATCCAAATCAAATCAGAATTATTACAAGACAAAATATTAAATAGTCCAAAAATAGGGTGTTACATATATGCAGTGATGAATGAAACTGTACTCAAAGATAAATATTTGAAAGATCATAAATCGATATCATTTTTGGAATCCAATCAAAGTAATGGCATTATAAATACTCCTAAGCCTACATTTTTATGTGATCTACAAGCACCGAGAAATTACATTCATAATGGAGGAATATTTATATATGTTAGATGTGATATCTACAGGCACCTTGGAGAATATGCAAACAAAATGTGGAATGATGGACAAAGTGTTTAATTTGACAAAATCCTGAACGAAATGTACTTTCATAGACTATAATTTTTTTAATAAGAACATGTTAGATTTGTCAAAAAAGGTCAAGAATTTTAGACTAAAAGTGGAAGCATAGATCAAGCATGTGAACGGTTTAGAAAAATACCTCAAAGAGATGCCATCTTACGGAAACAATGATTGTAGAATAAGCACAATATGGGTCTCCTGACAATAATACTCTTTCATTCTACCATTAAAATATATCTTACAAGGGTTCAATAGAAAACAAAGAATTAGTTTAATGGTTAACTCAAGAGATGTCTAAAATGACTATATGGAAACAAAATTGATTTGGTTTCTTTTGATTACTAGTATTCTACTAGAATAATCTTTAATCTGTTTTAATATTGTGAAACTACTAAGAACCATAGCTAATACTAAATTAGCATGGTACTAGAGCACAAAACTATGGTTTCCCATCAAGGAGCGTAAAGTCAGATATCTTTCAGCACAATAACTACAAAGCCAAAGGGAGAGAATAATTTCCCTCCCTCAAACATGGATACACTAGGCAAGAAAAGTTGGCAATCATTAGTAATGTAGATTGATTAACTCTCAAATAGGAGTTAGATGACATATAAATTTGGGCTCTTTGCTAAGTACAGGTTTCCATCATAGAAAATCATATGCCTGGTTTGAGAATAAGCTATAAATTTTAATGAGAGTAATGTTTAGATGGATTACCAGTAGAAGTGCATAATGTAGCATATGTTATGACTGTGGATTTCTTTGGTAACGGTGCCAAACTTATTACATTCATAGATCTCTCCAGTGGTGCCAAACTTATTGCATTCATGGTTCTATTCCTCTCCCTCACCTGCTCTCGCTTGTCACATTATTGTGAGCCCAACTTTGTCCCCTCATAACCTATTTTTTTATCTATTCACAACCACACATAAAATACAAAATTGTTATACAAAATAGATATACTATCATAGAAAAATGAAGTTCTTCCTATAAGTCTTGACAGATCCGACTTATGCATTCCTTAAAAAAAACACAACCGGCTAGAGAAATAGAGAAATTTTTGGAAGGTAAGAAGTAGTAAATTCCACCAAGAACAACATAATTACAAGATGAAATTGAGATCCGCTAAGAGACATTTAACAAAAGAGTTGGCAGAGTAAACATGATATCAACAAGAGACATTCAACACTTAATCAAAGAATTATACTCCCTAAAAATCAGGAGACTTTCTCTGATGGAGATTATGATGTCAGTATCTGAGCGAGCATTGAAGATTTCCTTGCTAAACTTCTTTATAGGTAGAAACTCCTTCCAAATTTCTCCTTGCCATCATCTAGAATTCTGAAGTATCTATTCAAGTTCCATCCTGAATACTTCCTGGTTTCCAATCTCTATGACCTCCCCTGCAACTTGAATATGTGCCAATAAATAAAATTGGAAATTACCAATATCCCACTATTCCACTAACTCTCTTTCTTGTAACGTCCAGGATGACTCTTCCAATTCAAATTTCGTCACCCAAATTTTTCATAATCTAAAAAAAATAGGTTAAAATAATTCTAGAACATAAATAATAATTTCTAATATAATATTAAATCTATTAATTACATAAGAAACAATTAGGCCGTACATTATCTGCCCCTAAAAATGGACTTCCTCCTGGAAGTTCTCAAGAGGGATGAATATTTCCAAACTTCAACACATTCAACAAAAGTTAGATTTCATCAAATGATTTACTAAGTTGACTAGATATTCTTTTTTCCATTATAACTCAAAATAAAGAAAATTTGTGGAAATAATTACTTGCACAATAACATTTCTTTGTTCTAATCTTCTACAAATTCATTTACTAAAGGAGTCCTTTCACTCTTCAATACTAATTTTCATATCACAAGAATAAAATTTAGTCTATAAATTTGCATACACAAAATTATATCAACCCAAATTAACTCACTTGATCTACAACCACAGAATTAGTAACAGTCTAGATTTGCTCACCACCCAACCTTAGGATTCGACCAATTGAATCCACCCCCAAGCATTAAAAGAGAAACATTTTTCTTGATGTTCAACAAATTAAACATAAACAATTCCATATTCAAGAATCTAATTCTTAAATCTATCTTGGATGAAATGGATGGATATGATTAAGTTAGGTTTCCTTGCACATTAAGAAATTGTAGTCATGTGACATGTGTCAAAGGAAGATAAGGCTCAGGTGTGCTTGTGTACATAAATACTAAAATTAGGTCCCATTAGTTGTGCATGTGAAGGATTTTAAATAAAAGTTGTACTACCACACATGATTGAATTAAGAGATGGACAAGTCTTAGAATGTGGTGAGAGGTGAGGACTTAATTCAAATAAAATATTTGAATTAGTTGTGATATGAGTTGGAAAATTAATTAAATAAATAAAATTTATTTAATTAATTGGATAGTGGGATTAGGATATGATGTGGAAATTAATTAAATAAATAAAATTTAATTAATTAATTGGCCAAGTGTGATAAGGATGGGATTAGGATGGGAATTTAATTAAATAAATAAAATTTATTTAATTAATTGGCTTAATGGGATAAGTGAGATTAAGAGTGGGATTAGGACAAAATGGCTTATGATGTCTAAGTAATGTTTTTGACTAGGTGTTGTAAGACATGGACAAATTTGGGTGTCTACATATATCATCTAAATATTATTGAAAATTAAATTCATTACAACATATTCTTTTATAACAACTCCTAACATTTAAATATCATAGATATCAGTTCTATACATCATGTATACTTACAATTGGATTGGGATGATTAGTGCCAAATAAAACCATAATGCCATAGAATAGATCTTACACAATTTCACAATAAACATTCCCCAGGTCATCTACTCCCCTATACAACCTACCAAGGACCTCTCTTGGGTATGGAAAACTACACAATTCACATTACTCCACACAAGCCAACAACAACAAATGTTGATTAAGCCTCAAAATTAAGGAATTTTCAATGAGTAAAAATTTCAAATTAAATCAATATATAAAACTTCATATAAAAACAAATTAAATATCAAAAAATAACAGCTTAAATCAAAACCAAATCCATTAATAAAATAGTCCTCGAGGCAAAAGAAAAATTTTGCACTTTCAATCAGCCAAATATCTTAAAGAAATTGTCAAAACTGCTGGCTCGATAAAACAAAGGAGAAGATAACAAAATAAAAATTTCAAATTTTTTTATAAGACTTTACATCACAATTCACCACGTGACTTCAAATGAGCCACCTAAGGGGAGGAGTGGAATGTAATGGTCTCAAACCACATGGAGCTCCAACATATACCACAAAAGGAGTTGATCATGAAACTTATGCAATTATGAGCATTCAACAGTTATGAATAATCAAAGTTCAAAAAACTCCCCTTTTTCACAAATGTAGCTCCCTTATCACAATAGTAGCTCCCATACAATAGTAGCTCCCATAACACAACAATATCTCCCATAAACAATAACAACATTATCTCCCATGAAATAATAACTCCCATAACACAAGAATAGCTCCCAAATAATAATAACTCCCAATATCGTTATCCACAACACCAACACCAACACCATGAATATCCCCAAAGGGCATAACACAATAATATCTCCCATATAGCACATGTAGCTCCCACATCACACAACTCCCAACATAATTATCCATAACACCAACACCAACACCATGAGTACCCCAAAGGGCATAACACAATGATAGCTCCCATAGAGCACACCCAACTCCCACAACACCAACACCAACACCATGAGTACCCCAAAGGGGCATAAGTCCCTGTAGCTCCCTTATCATAGCTCCTAAAACACATGTAGCTCCCAAATCACAACCAATCAACCATCCACCCAACTCTCATACAATCCAACTACAACACCATCACCAAACACACAAGTTTGTCAATATCATCATAGATTAAGGTGAAAAATATAAATGCTTGATAGAAATCATTAATTAACATTACATAAACTTACAATTCCAAGAATACATCCATGAACATATTTGTATATGCTTTGAAAATGATTTACTAGATGTCCTTTTTGTATCATTAATCAATCAAAATTTACCTCTACTTAACATGATGAGACCCAAAAATGGGTTTCCATTACCAATACTTTTACCCCAAATCTCCCAAGTGTTACAACTTGGTGCTTTGATACCTATGTAATGCCCACTTAGGAAAATATCAATAAATTACAATAAAATTATTAAATTTTTTTAGAAATACTGAAAATATAATAAAGAAGATAGAAGAAAATTTACTTAATAAATTACAAATTAGATATTAAATTAAAGTTTAGTATCATTACTAAAATAATTTAAAGTATAAAAATTTATTTTACAATTATAATCAATAACAATTAACACCATATGATCATCTACTTGCAAGTGGAAAATGCTTTCTGGCTTTAGTATCCTACACAGTTATCAAACATGAATCTGCACACTCAATGTAAACATTGGTTTTGCATGGTCGATAAATATGCATAACAGGTATCAATGTAGAAAATAATAAGACTAAGGCCCTAAGGGGCCAACCTAATGTCTCAAGGGCTCATGATGACCTTTCCTATGTACATGTAGCATAGAGACATCATAGTTTGAGGACTTAAACTTCCAATCACAAGATGGTATCATACAATTCAAACTTTAGATAACATATTCAAAAGTAGCTTTAATATCTTAAGAAGCATTCCACATTGGTCATATATAAATGCAAATTCATTTAATTTTCTAGTCATAACATAAATAGACAAAATCACTGATATTACAAGAAATTGAATATCTATCCTCTTAGGTGTTTCAACCTTCTAATATCTAAAGAATCACCTTTTTACTTCATACTCAAGAAAATAAAAGATTAAGTTTATTCTTAATGAAGCAAGAAAAATGATGACTGTTCAAGTAAAACATATTTTCCATGTAAAAGTGGAGTTCAACACTAACCGCTTTAAGCATATAACTTAGAAGCACTCTATCCAACCTCTTCATAATAGAAACATTCTACTAAAACTTCTAAAACATAGGGAATCATGAAATTATAATTGGGTATATAGTAAATAAGAGGAATCATAACATTATATCAACAAATATAATCAAAATCTATTATAACATTACATGAATTCCAAACAATGATGAAGAAAGTCTAGGAATTATTTATTAAATAATATTTAAGAAAGAAGACTTCATATTGACATCGAAATACCAAAATATAATCAATGAATCAATCCAGAATTCACTTATGTTCTAAGGGGATAATAATGGTTTATATAAGTACCATCCATACTCAGCATTACCGGCCAAAACTTAAACTTAAACAATTAAACGATTGTTCTCAAAGGACCATTACTAATGCTAATTATACATAGGAATAAATATGTTAGGCTCAAATTGATTGAGTAGATTCTAAATGTACGGAAAGAGAACTTATTAATATTTATAACATTTCAAGGATTATTGTTCTCCTTAATCTAAGGTTCTTGACCATCATCTAGTCGATCTTAATAACAAAACCAATTTGACAAGATGAAACAACAAAGCAATAGTTGACCATGCATGATAAAAGAAGATGAGAAAGATACATTACCCATTTATTCACAACCAAAGATCACAATCTACACAACAAATATCACAAAGATTCACTAAATAGACTGTCTACACATAAGTCAAGTCTTTGTAATAACATCCTCCCATTATGCTCTCTCTTGCCAGAAATGAACTTCACACAAAAGAAGAAGAGTCGAACAACACATTGGTTGAAGACAATGTAATTATAAAATCAATCATCATATGCAACACACACACACACACACACACACACACACACACACACACATGCATCAGTAGATAAATGTCAAACCCAATGCATATCAACTTACACATGTTGAACAAGCATAAATCACATCCAATTGTTATTAAATCAGAGAAAGATGCAATATTATTAATTTCTAATAGTTACGTAACAATACCCAAAATTCCAAGTACATCAATTATCAACAACTGTCCAAATCAAATTAGAATTATTACAAGCCAGATTATTAAATAGTCCAAAAATAGGGTGTTACATATATGCAGCGATGAATGAAACTATACTCAAAGATAAATATTTGAAAGACCATAAATCGATATCATTTTTAGAATCCAATCAAAGTAGTGACATTATAAATACTCCTAAGCCTACATTTTTATGTGATCTACAAGCACTAAGAAATTACATCCATAATGGAGGAATATTTATATATGTTAGATGTGATAGCTATAGGTGCCCCAGAGAATATGCAAACAAAATGTGGAATGATGGACAAAGTATAATTTGAAAAAATCCTAAATGAAATGTACTTTCATAGACTGTAATTTTTATAATAAGCACATATTGGATTTGTCGAAAAAGCTCAATAATTTTAGACTAAAAGTGGAAGCATAGATTAGGCATACAAATGGTTTAGCAAAATACTTCAAAGAGATGCCATCTTACAGAAACAATGATTGTAGGATAAGCACAATATGGGTCTCCTGACAGCAATACTCTTTCATTCTACCATTAAAATAATCTTACAAGGGTTCAATAGAAAATAAAGAATTAGTTTAATGGTTAACTCGAGAGATGTCTAAATGACTATACAGAAAAAAAAAAATGATTTGGTTTCTTTTGATTACTAGTATTCTACTAAAATAATATTTAATCTGTTTTAATGTGTTCACACTAATAGCTAATACTAAATCAGCATGGTAGTCGAGCACAAAACCATGGCTTCCTGTCAAGGAGCGTAAAGTGAAATTTATTTCGGCACAGTAACTGCAAAGCCAAAGGGAGAGAATAATTTCCCTCCCTCAAACATAGATACATTAGGCAAGAAAAGTTGGCAATAATTAGTAATGCAGATTGATTAACTCTCAAATAGGAGTTAGATTGTTGGAATTAAGGAACACTAAGAGGGGGGGGTGAATCAGTGTTCTGCAAAACTTCTTAGTTTGTTCCTTAATTAATTCTCCACATACATTCAAAAGAAAGAAGCATGAACATAAGAACATAAGCAACAAGATCATAACACATGAACACCAGGATTTTTACGTGGAAACCCGATTAAGGGAAAAACTATGGTGGCGGTTAACCCACAAGAAATTATACTCTATTAAAAATATTACAAATGGGGAAGGCACATGCCTTCAGGGAACACTACCTAGAGTTCACTGCTCTAAGAGGCTCACTACCTATAAAAGTGATTAAGAGATTACAGAATGTTTGAATTGATGAATAACATCTACCTGTTGGTTTTTCTTCTGAATCAGCATTAGGGTTTGCCACTTCTAATGCACAGGTAGATTCAGCCAACTGAATACAGGAGGTTGTGTGAGCTCCTCCCCTTCACTTCTGGTTCTGCCGCACCAAGGGGGTTGTCCCTATTTGATAAAAGTATAACCTTGACTAGCTCAATGACAGAAGGATTTAACTTGACAACAACAGGCATAATACTCTCATGTATGGACCAAGATTTGTGTAACAGATCACAAGGTTGGCAAGATTCTTGGACATGATGTCTGGTTGGGTATGAGAGCATGCAGGGATCCTAATCCTACTCCTACAACTAACAGGTGGAAGGATGAAATGGTTTGATTTGATTTTTGGATGCAAAGCTGGACATGGTATAAAACCTCAACACAGAGCTAGATTGGTGCCTATCCAGGGCTTAGAGTTGGTAGACATACACCTGTGAATGATCAGCATGAACAACTAAAACTGGATTTTAGGGGGATATACATGATATCTGCCTTATAGATATCTCCCAATACAGAGTGTTAAGATGTCTATACTTATGGCATCCCTATTGCAGTATACCCTTCCCAATATTCAATCTAAAAACAGTTTAATCTACCCCTTGAGCAGAAGTTAAAAGATTAAACATTCAACACAGGAATTCTATGTTCTAGAATCTTAGACATTCCTTGAATGCCTGGACTCAGAAGAAAGATACATGCAAAACTGGAGACAGAATCAGCATAACACATGCAAACATAGCATTATTCATATAAAATTGACCATGAAATTAGTGGATTCATGCACAAACGTACAACAGCAGATACATAAACTCACAAGTTTTATTGCACAGAGAAACCAAAACTAGTTGTATCTTATTACAGAGCCAAAATGTCCAATTTTCAACAACGTCAAAAATGGTAACACAGTCTACCTATATTGGCCAGAAAGTGTACCTGCAGCAATTAATTACATGGTCAAAAATCAAAAATCTACCAGATACAGACTCCACAAAGGAATGACGCTCAGAAGTTATTGCAGCAACAGACAAGAGAAGCCTCGAGCCCTGAGCCGCCATCTGGGAGTCTTCACTCAAAAATCAGGTGACATGATCATGTGTACCATTGCCCATACCTCTGCACCATCGCCATTAAAGGCCTCAACCACCCGCAGCCTACCTGGAAACCATCACTGCGTTCAAACAGAAGTTCCTGCCAAAATGCACTTTACTAAAGTCTCAAATGTGCAGGAAGAATAGTCCCACATTGGTGCCGTGGAGACTCCTTCAATACCTTAAAAACATGGTCACGAGCATAATAGGTGTCGAGTGCCTTTTGCCGCGCTCGACGCATAAGCCTTCTCCAAAAGCCCATCGCCAAAACCCAAGCCATCGGCACACCCCAGAATTCTCCTTCCGATCTCAACGGTCTCGCCGACCGCTACCTTCGCTTCCCCATCGGCCAGAGATGCATCATCGGGCCAACCCTCCAAACCTTTGCCGATCTCATCAGTTACACTGATGAAGCCACCGCAATCCCCTGTCGGCCAGACCAATACCATCGGCCAAGCAAAAGCTCCCTCTGCCGATAGACCACACTCTCACCGATGCACCAACGAATTATACTCTGCTCCTTCATTGGCGAGACCTCCCACTGTCGGCCCACCAAAATCCATCCTCACCAACAACACAAGTCATGCCTAAGACCATACACAACACTTCCCTTCATTGGCCAGAGATTAGTCTATTGGCCAACCATTTCACCGTTCACCCGACAATACAACCCATGCCGATAGACCCTGGCTCTTCCACTTCCGTCGGTGTAACACACACCATCGGAGCATCCAAAAAGCTTCCTGTCGATCTCAAAGGTCACGCCGATGACATCTTTGCCAGCCACACACTGCTCCTCCATCGGCCAAACTCCTTACATCGGTGGGCCACAAATTTGCTTCGCCGACAGCCAAACAGACGTCGATGGACATCCATCGGCCAGACCAAAACAATCGGAGCACTCAAGAAATCTTTCACCGATGAGGTTGATCACTCCGATAAGACCAAAAATGTAAAGCGCTGAACTATTGAACCGTTGAACCATGAACTGGTTCAACCCAATGGTTCAACCGAGAAGTTCAATGCCGAACGGAGCACTTCAAAAAGAACATTCACCGAACACAAACACAAAGCCTCGAACCATTGAACCCCGAACCAAAAGGGTTCAACACTAGGGTTCAACGCGATGGTTCAAACATCAAAAATAATACTCCATAGGCAAAAAAGCTTCGAACCATTGAACCTTGAACCAAAACAAAAAGGTTCAAGCGGGAGGTTCAACGATGCAATATTTGCGCAAGGCAAATGTATAATGCGACTCGTTAGAAGAAAATTAAACCCTGAACCACTGAACCACTGAACTTAGAGAAAAAAAGGTTCAAGTTCAAACTGAAATGTCGAAGACACAAAAACGAACCCATGCCAATGGAGAAAAGACGAAGACCCCTCCTCAAGAAATGAGATGCAGATGCTGAAAAACACTGAAGGGGTGCCAAAACTTAGAACCTTTTGGATTTTTTGGGGATGTGCCTGCATGAAAAATTGGTCAGAAACTGACAGTCAATTCAAGCACCAACAGTGGCTCTGATTGGGGACGTGCAGGTGCAAGACTGCAACGAGAACCCCAGATCTCTGGGATGCAAACCAGTCCCCTATCCATTGGGCACAGAGTCAAACTTGCACCAATCTGCATCACCAAACACATTATTTTAAAATAAACATGGTGGCCTAGGGCCACCAAAAAGGAAAAACCAGACTTTTCCTTTGTCAAACACCTGATTTTCTTTTGATTTCTTCAAATGAAGCCTAAAAGCATTTAACTATCTGCAGCAAGCCCCTTGGCAATTATTTGTGCTGCTGCTCATTTCTTTTTCTTCAACAAATCTACAGCTAGCTTCATCAGCATATATAATTATCAGTTGTAGAATGTCATCATCATATGAGTCACTGATGTTGCTTGGAAAAATAACAGACTCACATGAAACAAATGAATCCACATCAGAATTTTGCCCTTCCTCAAAAAATAAGAGCTCCTCTGTATCAAATGTGCAATATTCAGGCACAAGCAACATCTCATAATCAAATTTATCTTGATGAACATACAGATATCCATCATCATCATGCACGGCAGTTTTGTCATTAATGTCCACCTGAAATTTCTCAAGAGAAGGCAGAAATAACTCAGAATGTAGCCCTACACTGAAAGCTTCATAGTCACCCCTGCAATCAACACTATCCCCAACTGTATGAGCACACACATCTGCAATTTTCCCATCCACCTCTGAATAGTGACCTTATTTTTTATCTTCACCAGTGCCCTGATAATCAAAAGCAAAGTTTTCAACCTTTACACTATGAAGGTGGCCAAAATCTTCAAGGAAACATTCATAATCAGCATCCAAATATATTTCATTATCTGAAAGGCTCACATATGTATCTGAATGCTGGCAATCACTAGCATATTCACTGCCATCCCTTGAATCAATGTTTTCTATATTTAGAGTGAAGCTCTGCATATCCACTTCATATAAATAATCAGGCATAACTGGGATATGCACACTGCTACAAGACACAACTTCATGTATGTCCCTCATTTGATCAATTGGAGGGCACCTTGTGTCTACAAGCTGATAACAATCTTTGTTTTCATTATTACAAGATGTGCTTACATTTTCTACAACATTTTCTTCATGCATCACACCATGGCTGCACACATTATTCTGAAATATATTTCCCTCTATACAATCATTTCTCAATGCACATACTGGGAGAGCTGAAATATATTCACTTTGATAACTGCTTTGACAACTTGCAGCCATGAAACCTACTGGCATTCCATATTTCTCATTGTTTTCTATGTCCATAGCAAATTGGAAAGCCTGGTGAAGTGTGACTAGTTCTTTATCTCTCAATAGATAACTCATTTCTTCATCAAATGCAGCCAAATAAATTGTCAAGCACAATGCATTATTAGGTCTCATATATTCAGGGATATGCCTGAGCAATTTAATAAACCTAAGATTAAAGGCTGGAACCAGCTCCTCATCTTCCCTTTGGATATTCATAAAATGTATGATTAATGAGGCCACATTAAACCTTTCACCAAACTGCCCTAGGAATGCAACTTCTAAATCTATCCATGAAGAAACTAAACAAACAGGCAGGTCTGAAAACCATATCCTAACATCATCTTCCAATGACTGAACAAAGAGTCTCATTACTACATCTTCATCCTCTACCTCATAATCTTCTATTAAATTACAAAATCTTTGCAGATGTTTGTTTGCCAATTCAGAATCTGATCCACTATATTTTGGCAAACATATTCTAATTTTATTGGGAATAATATTTGGGTAACCATATATCCCTGTGAAATTTAGGGCTTTATATCTTTCAATAAAGAATGGTCTTCTCTGAGAGCACAACCAGGCTTGCTATTCTAAACTCAACATTTTGAATCAAAGATGAATACCTGGATATATGTTGCAGCATTGATAGGTTCTTTCAACAGAGTCACCACCTCTAAGAGAGAGGACAGAATGTCAGCAAGGCACTTTTGTTTTCTGGATTCATCACCCCAGCAGAGCACCACATGGTTCCTTTTTGCTGCAACAACTTCACTGGAAACTAGATTTTCTAGCCCTCAGGTTACTTGACTCTCTCTCTCCCCAGCAGAGTCATCATTTTTGTTGGTGACTCGGATGGGCACACAGATATTTCACCAAGGAGGACAAAAATAACAATTTTCAAATCACCATCCCCAGTAGAGTCGCCATTTTTGTTGGTTTTTCTTCTGAATCAGCATTAGGGTTTGGCACTTCGAATGCATAGGTAGATTCATCCAACTGAATACAGGAGGTTGCGTGAGCTCCTCCCCTTCACTTCTAGTTCTACCACACCAAGGGGGGTGTCCCTATTTGATAAAAGTATAACCTTGACTAGCTCAATGACAGAAGGATTTAACTTGACAGCAACAGGCAGAATACTCTCATGTATGGACCAAGATTTGTGTAACAAATCACAAGGTTGGCAACATTCTTGGACATGATGTCTGGTTGGGTATGAGAGCATGCAGGGATCCTAATCCTACTCCTACAACTATCAGGTGGAAGGATGAAATGGTTTGATTTGATTTTTGGATGCAAAGCTGGACATGGTATATAACCTCAACACAGAGCTAGATTGGTGCCTATCCAGGGCTTGGAGTCGATAGACATAAACCTGTGAATGATCAGCATGAACAACTAAAACTGGATTTCAGGGGGATATACATGATATCTGCCTTATAGATATCTCCCAATACAGAGTGTTAAGCTGTCTATACTTATGGCATCCCTATTGCAGTATACCCTTCCCAATATTCAATCTGAAAACAGTTTAATCTACCCCTGAGTAGAAGTTAAAAGATTAAACATTCAACAAAGGAATTCTATGTTCTAGAATCTCAGACATTCCTTGAATGCCTGGACTCAGAAGAAAGATACATGCAAAATTGGAGACAGAATCAGCATAACACATGCAAACATAACATTATTCATATAAAATTGACCATGAAATCAGTGGATTCATACACAAACGTACAACAGGAGATACATAAACTCGCAAGTTTTGCTACACAGAGCAACCAAAACTAGTTGTATCTTATTACAGAGCCAAAATGTCTAGTTTTCAACAACGTCAAAAATGGTAACACAGTCTGCCTATATTGGCCAGAAAGTGTACCTGCAGCAATTAATTACATGGTCAAAAATCAAAAATCTGCCAGATACAGACTCCACAAAGGAATGGCGCTCAGAAGTTATTGCAGCAATAGACAAGAGAAGCCTCGAGCCCTGAGCCGCCATCTGGGAGTCTTCACTCAAAAATTGGGTGACATAATCATGTGTACCATTGCCCATACCTCTGCACCGTCGCCATTAAAGGCCTCAACCACCCGCGGCCTACCTAGAAACCGTCGCTGCGTTCAAACAGAAGTTCCCACCAAAATGCACTTTACTGAAGTTTCAAATGTGCAGGAAGAATAGTCCCACATTGGTGCCACGGAGACTCCTTCAATACCTTAAAAACATGGTCGCGAGCATAATAGGTGTCGAGCGCCTTTTGCCACGCTCGACGCATAAGCCTTCTCCAAAAGCCCATCACCAAAACCCAAGCCATCGGCACACCCCAGAATTCTCCTTCCGATCTCAACGGTCTCGGTGACCGCTACCTTCGCTTCCCCATTGGCCAGAGATGCATCATCGGGCCAACCCTCCAAACCTTCACCGATCTCATCAGTTACACCGATGAAGCCATTGCAATCCCCTGTCGGCCAGACCAATACCATCGGCCAAGCAAAAGATCCCTCTGCCAATAGACCACACTCTCACCGATGCACCAACGAATTATACTCTGCTCCATCAGCGAGACCTCCCACTGTCGGCCCACCACAATCCATCCTCACCGACAACACAAGTCACACTGAAGACCATACACAACACTTCCCTTCATCGGCCAGAGATTAGTCTATCGGCCAACCATTTCACCGTTCACCCGACAATACAACCCATGCCGATAGACCCTGGCTCTTCCACTTCCGTCGGTGTAACACACACCATCGGAGCATCCAAAAAGCTTCTTGTCAATCTCAAAGGTCACGCCGACGACATCTTCGCCAGCCACACACTGCTCCTCCATCGGCCAAACTCCTTACATCAGCGGGCCACAAATTTGCTTCGCCGACAGCCAAACACACGCTGATGGACATCCATCAGCCAGACCAAAACAATCGGAGCACTCAAGAAATCTTTCGCCGATGAGGCCGATCACTCTGATAAGACCAAAAATGTAAAGCGCTGAACTGTTGAACCGTTGAACCACGAACTGGTTCAACCCGATGGTTCAACCGAGAAGTTCAATGCCGAACGGAGCACTTCAAAAAGAACATTCGCCAAACACAAACACAAAGCCTCGAACCGTTGAACCCTGAACCAAAAGGGTTCAACACTAGGGTTCAACGCGATGGTTCAAACATCAAAAATAATACTCCATAGGAAAAAAAGCTTCGAACCATTGAACCTTGAACCAAAACAAAAAGGTTCAAGCGGGAGGTTCAACGATGCAATATTTGCGCAAGGCAAATGCATAATGTGACCCGTTAGAAGAAAATTGAACCCTAAACCATTGAACCACTGAACTTAGAGAAAAAAGGGTTCAAGTTCAAACCAAAATGTCAAAGACGCAAAAACAAACCCATGCCGATGGAGAAAAGACGAAGACCCCTCCTCAAGAAATGAGATGCAGATGCTGAAAAACACTGAAGGGGTGCCAAAACTTAGAACCTTTTGGATTTTTTCGGGAGGTGCCTGCATGAAAAATTACTTGGAAACTGACAGTCAATTTAGGCACCAACACTACCAAAGCAAAAATTTAGTTCCAATTAAGCACAAAATACTGATCTTACACACTCCATCCTTACTCTACCCTGTTTCACTCTTCGGCCATAATCTAAGCTTAGATCTTCACCTTTGATCTTCTTTCTGCCTTTTTTGCACTTAATCCATCATTACATCACAATCCCACCTAAAAACACTCGAATCCATTGGCTATATATATCCGCATCAGGAAATTCAATCAACTGTAGTCAGCTTCAAGAAAACTTAGAACATTTATTAAGAACTCTGCTCTGTCGGTTGAATCCATGCACAATCAACAACGCATACCAAAAACTTGTGTTCTTAAATCATCAATCATGTCAGCCAATACCACTGATTATCACAAATTGGTTAACCAACAAATTTTCTTCATCCAGACCAAGATCAAATACTAGGTTGGCATGTTCTTCTTCTGACTGTACTGACTAAATGGAACCCGATATTCAGATGCTTATAACTTTTGAATCCTTCATCACCAGAGGCTAAATTTCTAGATTTGGATAGTTCTGACAATCCTTATCACTCCCTTAGATCTGTAGCACATTGTGATTTACCATCGGAGAGATCCGGACCAAGATACTGGACCCTGTCACATGCTCTATTTCTGACTACCCAGACTTAGACAAATCTTCACTCTGACTTACGGTATGAACAAATTATGTTGTGCGGATGTGTAAGATAGACTTAGTTGCCATCAATGACAACACTTTTCATGCATAGCAGTGTCTCTTGTGAACAATATCCCCCTTTGGCATTGATGGCAACACTTAGTGAAAAATGACTAAGTGTCGGAACAACTCCCCCTTACTTTGTACACTTATGCTTTGTAAAATGACTAAGTGTCAGAACAACTCCCCCTTACTTTGTACACTTATGCTTTTCACTATTCTCCAGTGCTCCCCCTTTGCTGGATTGCTCATTTTTCACTACTCTTCACTCCCCTTTTGACATCAATGGCAAAGGGTGGGATCTGTAAACCAGAATTTACACAAAAATTCTATATACCAAGCCGCATATGTACAAACAATCCTTAAGTCCTATTTACATAAACTTAAGTATATCACCAAAAATGTTTTTCAATAGTGCCAGCTCACTATTCTTGCTCTTCTTCATACTGTTCAAAATTGAGATGTGGCTACTGAATAGAAATGCTTGTGACTACCATCCGCAGATCAGTGGGGTCACTTGACTGAGCGGTAGCTTGGGCTTTGGTCAAGGCATTGAACATTGCTTGCATTTTGGGGGAAATTAGTCCCCAGAGCTTACTCATCCTTGCCTCAATGCTCTCCTTATCTTTTGTCAATTTCTTTATTCCTTCAATCAAGTTGATTGCTTGACACTCCTTGTTTGCCATAGATGTTGTCAAAGGATCAAAAGATTTGGATACACTTGATAGTTTTTGCTTAGACCCCTTTATTTTATCTTCAATATCCTCTATAAATTTAGGACAAGATAAGGAAAATTTATATATATTTCATCCTTCTGTAAGAGCATTTTGAATACTCTTTACACTTGAATCCATCACAATTCTATCTAATCCAATCATCCCTTTTAGAGCATCAAATCTTTTACCATTGAATTCATTTTGAACCTTTACCTC
Source organism: Cunninghamia lanceolata (assembly GCA_027924645.1). Classification (NCBI taxonomy): domain Eukaryota; kingdom Viridiplantae; phylum Streptophyta; class Pinopsida; order Cupressales; family Cupressaceae; genus Cunninghamia; species Cunninghamia lanceolata. The sequence goes on along the minus strand of BSBN01001135.1, from coordinate 2,656,618 downwards.
TACAAACTTTTCAAGAGATTCAAAATGAGTACTTACAAAGTTTATCAAATTCTTTAACTGCCCAGAGGAGGATGCTAATGAGTCCTTCTAGTAAGTTGGCATGATTTTCTCCAAAATCCCTGATGCCAAACCAAGTAGGTCACTGTCTTCTATGTGAGACTTCAAAATATCTTCTCTGGCCTTAGCTTGTGCGAGGGAGGCCCACTTTATCTTCTGAATTAGTGAAAGACTGTCCAAATTGATTGGACCTTTCAACTCTTCTATAACTAGTTTATCATTTTCCAAAATTTCTTTCACTACTTCTGCAGTGTCTCTTGCCCAAGATGCTGATGTATCTATTTGATCCTTATTGGTACTATCAACTGGATTGTCCTACTTGGGCTCTTCATCAACCTTTGCAATCTCTTCTTCTTTTTCATTTTTGTCCTTGGCCTTTTCTACTTCTTGATCCTTAGCTTCTTCTATTTCATGCTCTTTATTCTTCAATGAATCATCTTCAGTTTGAGCATCTATTTCAACATTCATCTCTATATCTTCTTTGCTAGATTGATCTGGAGGAGTTTGAATACCTCCTGCATCATCAGTTTTATCTATCATCTTTTCATCTTCTTTGTTTATTACTTCCTCTTCCAGAACAAAGGAGTCATCTATCTCAGTTTACTGCTCATTGATCTTCAATTCTTCAACATCTAGAATTGAGGAATCAACCCATGATCATTTTCTTTTACTTGTTCTTCTTCCATCATTTCTTCATCTTCTTTATTCAATGCTTCTTCTTCTAGAATGGAGTCATCATCTACTCCAGTTTGTTGCTTATTTTCCTACTGCTCTTCATCATTCAGAATTGATGCATCCTCAATATCAACCGGTTCTTCTAAAACCACATAAAACTTGTTCTTGTCCAGTGTTTTCTTTACAATCTGCTTTGTTTCTTGGATAATTTCATCAATATCTCCAATCATCAGCTTATTCATCCTTGTCTTGCTTCTGAATTCATTCTTGACTTCTTTGAAAATTTTATCTGCTTCTTTTCTGGAGATCACCAGACACAGACTAGACAATACATGTTCCCTTAGCTCCATATCTTTTGCTTTTGCAGCTTCTTTTCTTATTTCCAGAATGTCTCTTAAACTCTTAGGGATTTCTGCCAAAACCACTAGAGCTCTATTGAATACATTCAGGTACTTCACAACAGCATCCTCTAAAAGTCTCTTGTCATCATCACCATAATGATTATAAAATTTAGTTAATGGCTTCAGATTCCCATCTATAGTGATTGACTTGATAATGTTTTTCACAGAAGGAGTAGGCTTCACAACATCATCCTCTAATTTATGCCTTTTACTTTGCTTTTTGCTTTTAGAGGGCTTCTCCTTAGACACTTTAGCAGCTATAGTACCTGATGCCTTCAACTCTTTGACCTCATCATCTAAGTTAGTTTCTTCTTCATCTTCCTTCTCCACACTGCCATATGACCTCTTGGCCATTGCTTTTGCTCTTTTTCTTTCCTTACTAGTAGGTTTTTCTTTGGATATCTCTGCAATGGGAGAAGGGGATGCACTAGAGGTTGAACTAGTACTCCTAGTAGACCTTGACTTGGAAGGAGGTTCTGTTGGAACACTTTCATGTTCCCTGTCCTGCTTCTCCTTCTCAGCCTTTTCTGTTCTTTCCCTGAATTGCCTCACAACTTCCTTAGTAAGGCCTAGATTCTTGGCCAACTGCTCAACTTCTTTTCTTACTTTCCTGTTGATTTCAGGAGCCTTGAATTCAAGATGCAGTTTTTATGAAATTTCTTCATAAGTTCCAAATCTTTCTTCAGCCAGATCTCCAAGCTAACTTAACAAATGTTGTACATACAGTTCCAACACACTCCCATCCACTTCATACCCCATGGGCATGATCCACACAACTCTGGGCTCTATTGTTCCATTTTGCATTGATCAACTGTAACCATGAAATAGATGGTATCTTTGTATTTCTTAACCACATACCTAGGTATTCTATCCCTAGCCTGCATCATACTCGGGAAGTTTTTAAAGAATCCCCATAGTGCAGTCTTTTGTACATCATAACTACCCAAACAACTCAAATGATTCTTAATCTGGACTACTACCAGTTTGTCATTTGACCAGATTATATTTTTGTTTCCCAGAAGTTCACTCAAGAAATAGAAGAAGAGACATAGAATTATTGTACCATATTTGAATGAGTACTTTTTATCCTTCTTTATCTTGCTTAGGTTCTCCATGAGCTGGTTTAGCAACAGTTCACAGAGATCATATTCTGCATTTTCTTTCACCATCTAATATACAGTATAGATGGCTATTTTAGAAACTAAAATTTCTCTGCTAGAGTAATATATCTGGTATCCTAACACCATTGATGCAAATCTGACCCCATGATCCTCTATGTCATTTATAGTCATAGCTCTCTTATTGAATTTCAATCCGGTTGCCTCTGTGACTTCTTGATTCTTCACAGCCTTCAGCTGAGGCAGAGTATCAGTTGAGTTCAATCCTATAACTGCCCTTGTTACATCTTTTGTGATCTTGAATGCATGATTCAACCATAGAAACTTATCATAGATACGACTTAAGACATACCAGACCCACTCATCCTTTGCAAAAGTTAAAAACTCAACAAATTGTATAAACTTCTTGTCTTCCAAGGCTTTGTATTCTAGTTTGAGCTCAAAATCATCACCTTTTAAATGTTTCATGAATAGATCAGCAAACCTTGAGTCGCCATGCTTTTCTAGAGGCATGTGAATGTAAGCCCTAATGTCTTCTATGTGAATAACTCCATATGGAACCCTAGAAAATGCTCCCATCAGATTAGTTTAGGTGGAATTGAATGGATTCTTTTTAAACTTCAGCCTAGGTCACTCAGTGATGTTCACAACTAGAGGTGTAGCCATTTCCAAAGATTGCAAATTCAGAAAGTTTCATAGAGAATACCTTGTTTTGCCGATTAGGGTTAGCTAATGAATTCGCCTGTTGCACTTCAAATCTTTGAAATCTCATCTCAAGCTCTCTTCTTCTTGTTGTCTTCAAATCTAAAGTGATTCAAATGATGAATGAATGACCTTTTATGCTCTGTAAAACCTAATTTTCCATTGTAATAAATGCTCTACCCTAATACATCTGGTTACACTATTTATGCATACAATCAATCTTCAATTGCTCCACAATCAGTCATATTAGCTTCTTCTCTTCTAGAATTTGCTTCAACAGATCTGCAATAAGCTTCTTTATCTTCATTCATCGTGCCAGCCCACTTACTGGCAGGGGGAGTTAGATTTTCAATGCAGCTCCCCCTAAGCTAGAGCTCCTAATTCAATTCCCAAAGGAATTATTAGCACCAGATTCCGGTGCGGATCCATCACCTTCAATTTTTGCACATTTCTTCACCCAAGTTTTGTTCATTTCATTCTAAATCTCATTAACATCTATTTTTCCCTTGCCTTTGTCCATCTTCTGTTCTATTTTTCATGTTTGTGAGTTCACCTTTTTGCTTCTACAAAATTTAGCAATATGTTCGGATTTGTTGCAGTTGAAACATACAATTTTGTTTCTTTGATAATTACATGTTGGATCAGGTTTAGATTTGCATTGCATTACAATATGCCCAAATTTATTGCAAGTAAAACATCTTCCATTGAACACTTGTTTATTCTCAGGAGGATTCCTTGATCCACTTTTGCATTCCTTAACCTTATGACCTATCTTTTTGCAATTAAAGCATTGATTGAAGAAAGATAATGCATTTTGATTTACTTTACTTCTACATTAATTAGCTCTATGACCATACTTATTGCATTTGAAACAATTACCATTGAAATATGGATATATTTGAGCATTAGGTTGTCTTACCAGAGGCCTTCTAGGTTTCCTTCCTTGATTTCTTGCTTTAGGATTTCTTTGACCGGATCTAGAGCTTTCACCTTTCTCAAATCCTAGACCATGCTTATCATCTACCATCTTCTGAATATCAAGCAACACATCAAGCTTAGCTGAGCTTATCTTGAATTTCTCTTTATATTCATTTACAACTTATAGGTCATGTTTGAGAATGGCAATTTGTCTTTCAAGTTCTTCTTCATTGTTCTTGGTTTCTTGTAGATCAAACTCTAAATGGCCAATTATCCTATCCAATCTGCAGCATTCTTCTATTCTTTCTTTCTTTCAGAGATTGATTTAGATTTTCCTCAATCTTCTTCCCTTCCTCAATTTCCTTGGTTAGTCTCATCACCTCATATTCCATTTCATGTTTTAGGACAACAACTTCTTTTGCTAACTTTTCACATTCCTTTGTCTTCTCCTTCAGGGCCTCATCCATGTTATTGTCTTCATTCTGATTTGCTACCTGATGAAGTAGCTCCCTTCTCTTTTCATTAGATTTGCCCAGTTGACCTTTTAAAGTCTGAATGAAATCCTCAACATCTTTAAGCTTCTCTTGTAGTTCTTTGACTTTTGCTCTGGACTGATCAAGATCTTCTAAAGCAAGCTGAAGTTGTTCACTGATGCCATCATAATATCTAGATGAACCCATTACAACACCTTCCTAGATCTCCCTCAAGCTGTTAAACTTCTTCCAAGGAACCTTACTCTGATACCAATTGTTGGAATTAAGGAACACTGAGAGGGGGGGTGAATCAAAGTTCTGCAAAACTTCTTAGTTTGTTCCTTAATTAATTCTCCACATACATTCAAAAGAAAGAAGCATGAACATAAGAACAAAAGCAAGAAGATCATAACACATGAGCACCAAGATTTTTATGTAGAAACCCAATTAAGGGAAAAACCACAATAGGGGTTAACCCACAAGAAATTATACTCTGTTAAAAGTATTACAAATGAGGAAGGCACATGCCTTAAGGGCACACTACCCAGAGCTCACTGCTCTAAGAGGCTCACTACCTATAGATGTGATTAAAAGATTACATAATGTTTGAACTGATGAATAGAATCTACCAATGCAAAAATTTAGTTCCGGTTAAGCACAGAATACTGATATTACACACTTCATCCTTACTCTGCCCTGTTTTACTCTTCGGTCATAATCTGAGCTTAGATCTTCACCTTTGTTCTTCTTCTACCTTTTTCACACTTACTCCATCATTACATCATAATCCCACCTAAAAATACTCAAATCCATCAGCTATATATATCCGCATCAAGAAATTCAATCAACTATAGTCGGCTTCCAGAAAACTTGGAACATTTATTAAGAACCCTGCTCTGTCAATTGAATCCATGCACAATCAACAACACGGACCAAAAACTTGTGTTCTCAAATCATCAATCATGTCAGCCAATACCACTGATTATCAAAAATTTCTTAACCAACAACTTTTCTTCATCCGGACCAAGATCAAATACTAGGTCGACCTATTCTTCTTCTGACTGTACTGACTAACTGGAACCCAATACTCAGATGCTTATAACTTTTGAATCCTTCATCACCGGAGGCTAAATTTCTAGATTTGGATAGTCCTGACAATCCTTATCACTCCCTTAGATCTACAGCACACTATGATTTACCACTGGAGAGATCCGGACCAAGATACTAGACCTTGTCACATGTTCTATTTGTGACTACCTAGACTTAGACAAATCTTCACTTTGACTTCCAGTATGAACAAATTATGTAGTGTGGATGTGTAAGATAGACTTAATTGCCATTAATGACAACACCTGTCATTCATAGCAGTGTCTCTTTCCAACATAGATAACATATAAATTTGGGCTCTTTGCTGAATACAAGTTTCCATCATAGAGAATCATATGCCTGGTTTGAGAATAAGCTGTAAATTTTAATGAGAGTAACATTTAGATGGATTACCAATAGAAGTGCGTAATGTAGTATACGTTATGATTGTGGCTTTCTTTGGTAATGGTGCCAAACTTATCACATTCATAGTTCTCGCCAGTGGTTCCAAACTTATCACATTAATGGTTCTCTTCCTCTCCCTCACCAGCTCTCGTTTGTCACATTATTGTGAGCCTAGCTTTGTCCCCTTGTAACCAATTTTTTTTTATCTATTCATAGCCACACATACAATACAAAATCACTATACAAAATAGCTATACTATCATAGAAAAATGAAGTTCTTGTAAAGTCTTGACAAATCTGACTTATGCATTCCTTAAAAAAAAACACAACCGGCTAAAGCAACAGAGAAATTTTTGGAAGGTAAGAAGTAGTAAATTACACCAAGAACAACATAATTATAGGATGAAATTGATATCTGCTAAGAGACATTTAACAAAAGAGTTGGCAGAGTAAACCTGATATCAACAAGAGACATTCCACACTTAATTAAAGAATTATACTCCCTAAAAATCAAGATACTTTCTCTGATGGTGATTATGATGTTTGTATCTGAGCGAGCATTGAAGATTTCCTTGCTAAACTTCTTTATAGGTAAAAACTCCTTCCAAATTTCTCCTTGCCATCATCTGAAATTCTCAAGTATCTGGTCAAGTTCTATCTTGAATAACTTTCTAGTTTCCAATCTCTGCAACGTCCCCTACATCTTGAATATGTGCCAATAAATAAAATTGGAAATTACCAATATCCCACTATTCCACTAATTCTCTTTCTTGTAACATCCAGGATGACTCTTCCACTTCAATTTCCATCACCCAAATTTTTCATAATCTAAAAAAAATAGGTTAAAATATTTCTAGAACATAAATAATAATTTCTAATATAATATTAAATCTATTAATTACATAAGAAACAATTAGGCCTTACAGAAGCCAACTATGGAAGACCAAGAGTGACAACTTAGAATTCTACTTATTAGATGTCACTTTGGGAATTGAACTTAGGTATCTACAATGATAAATCAATGCTTTAACCAATTAAGCTCAACACCTTGGACAAATAAACAACTTTTGGCCCAACATGGACATTAAAATATCAACATTTAAACATCAATGAGCAATCAAACTTAGACTAATATACATATCTCACTTCTATCTTAAGTTGTTAATAATTATTAAAATAATTCTATTTCCACATAAAATGGCATGAGGTAAAGGGAAAAGGAGGCTACTTTATTATATAAAAATAATGCAATTATAGTCTAATCAAGTTGGTTGAGTCCAAAAACAAGAATTTGGTTAGATTAATCAAGAGAATTGGCTTAAAAAATAGAGACTGTGGCACATGCATCTTAAGAAAGCATTATGGGTAGATATAATCACTCCAAAGAAGGATCTAGGATATTCCATTTCATTTTAGTTTATATGGTAGGGATGATAAAATGCCCATATCAATAGAGTTGCCAACATTGGCATTATTATATCAGTTGGAATTGCTATAAAATGATGTCGTGTGTATCTAAATGGTTGAATTTCTCAAATTAGAGGAACATAGAGAAAAGGAAAGGAACCCGTTGTAGGGTCATCAAGATCTAGTTTAAAGGTGGTTTGATATGTGAACAAATCCACAAGATTTCAAGGTTAATTATTGTGTGCTAAAATGGGATGAGGGTAGAAGCAGGTTAGGCCACAATAGAAAATTTGATGCATTGTGGAGTGATCCATATGTAATTTCCTCTTGCAAGAAAGATAATTCCTTTCAACTATCCACTCCTAGTGGACACACTTGCATATCCTAGTGAAGGGGTTGTCTTCAAGCACCATGTGTAATCCCTTATGTTGTGTACTATATGTATATAGGTGTACTTGTTTTTAGTTTGTTCTTTTGTGTAAAATGTGTACTATATTATTTTGTTTTCTCTTGATGTTTTGTACAAACCATTCCACTTTGTTCATCATTGGACAATAAAATTGTGGAGTGGGTTGTAATTCAAAATAGTGCTTTCCTACTATTGGCTAAGCAAAGAAAACTTGTTAACTTCAACTACTAGATTACCAAATGAAGGATCAAAAACAATGAATTGTAGGCTCTTGAAGATGTAAAAGATTAAAATTTCCAAACACCCCACCAACCATCAAATCAACAAGTGAATAAGTCATTACCACTGGATGGGTCTTAAGTAAAACCACATAAATGTCTTATGAATAAGTCAGGTTAGGCCCACAATGATGTCACTTTTAACAAATATCTTTGCTAGAGTAGGTTAAAGAAAGAATTTTTTTTTTTATTAGTTCACATAACTTGTGGGTTAAAAAATGGTAAAGTATGGATAACTCTCATCAATCATGAGATTCAATAGAGGGTGTAATCCAAGTTGTCCCTTGTTAAAGGAATTTCTTGAAGAAGTTTATTAAAAGTGACATATGAAGTAGTTGTGTATTATCCATGCCATTATTTGGAGCTAATGAGGGAAATTTTAAATTTAAAAGGTGGCATGATCCACCTACCACCAAGAGTAGTAATTATGGATAGGGTTCTTAATACTTACAAGAATATGAATATTTAAGTTGACGACTTATCATTATTCCTATCATTTTCACAATCAGATCCCTAAGTCTAAAGTTGTCAAAGTTGAGATAATAGTCAAGATTTCATAGCATTTTAGTATTGTTGTTGTCAAATAATTTCAGATTATCACTACGTTCTCTCTAGTATAGTTCTTTCTAAGAAGTATCTCAATGTAGAGATCATATGAAAATATGGAAATACAAGTCTCATTCAAAGAGATCAAACCCAAAAAAATCACCTCTTAACCCACACAAAACCATGTATGTACCAAATCTCCCTTCTCATTATTTTTCTTCTAATACTATTTTATATTTCCATGAGGGAATAGCCTCGTAAAAATCTATGACACTACACCCACACAATAGATAGTACTATGTGTAAGATGATACAAACCACCTTGTTGAACCCAAGCTTAGTAAGTCTACCACATCCTTGAGAGAGGGTGATTTTTCAAGAGTGGGGATTTGTCCACAACTCTTTCCCAATATATGATTCCTAAGGTCCCCTATCCCAAGTTAATCAAGGAATGTGAATAAAATTATGATGCCCTAAATGGAGTTATAAAATGAAACACAAAAAATAATGGGTTCAAAAACTATGTAGTCATCACTCCCAAAATAAATAGAGAAATTGAAGGTTCCTCAAGGGCAATATCACCTTAGGATTGAGAACTTGACAAATTTATAAAACAATAGTGTGAGTGATAAGTTTAGTATAATCAATTCAAAAACATAGACCACATTGCTACAAATTTGATATTTCCCATGACTCATAGTATTTTAAAGGATGGCTTGAAAGATACATGTAGTATGATATCATTTATTCTAGGTCAAGATGATGATAAGAAAATTTACTCCTAGCATCTAGCTATTATGTACAAGATGAGGAAGGATTCAAGATGATCCATTTTGTTGTTTGATATTTCCAAAGCCATCACCACTAGGATTTACAATGAATTAGAGGGTTTTGTGATTAAAACTATATGTGCCACCTTCTCTTATTTGATGCACAAAATATTACACCAAAACCTTGAGTGCTACAAGCATATGCTTTGAAACTAAAGGACCCTAATTAGGATCTCCTTGATCTTGCCATGGTGTGGAGTCTAATCTTGTCTATACAATCATCCTATTATGATTTAATGTGTGGATTCATGACATTCAACATTTTATATGTACATTCTAGGAAAATACCCCAAAGAATTTTTGAGGAAAAATACTAAGCTAAGGAAGCCCTACAACTTCATAGATGAAATATTTAAGCTACCAAAATTTATATTAGATAGAATCTTTGTCCTATAATATTTGAGGTGTTTGGACATAATTAAAACCAATTATAACCACAAGAAGAGTCAAAGAGTATTGCACATTGTTCCATATTGATGTAGTGTTATCATGATGATGAAAAGGGGAGTGGCGACAAATTTCTTGATGGAGAAGCTATTAGACTCTAGACTTGTGTTGAAGCTCTTTAATGAGTGATGAGCATATGATCCAAATAACATGTTCATTTTTGCATTGTAGAATATTGGCAACTAAGTACAAGAATATTTCCCATGAAGCTAGACTTAGGATTGAAATGAAGAGAAACTCCACTAAGGATGAGGTAACTAAGTTCATTGAGCCTAGTAAATTTCATCAAAAATTAAATGAGCCAAATGAAGTAGAAGTACAAATTCTAAAGCCCCATGAGAACTTTTACTTGAAAGATAAAAATAACGAGGTTATCTTTATTAAGTGTGTAATTAAGATCAAATTAAAGACATTTAAAAGTGCATTAGATCATAATATTTTGACCCATTCTAACACACTTGAAGCAAGGACTAACAAATGGATGAGATAAAGGAAACAAAATGATAGAAATTGAAACATGAATAGGTTAAGATAGGAGATGGGAAACTATAAAATAGGGGTAGAAATGCTAGAGAGTGGTTACCATTAAAAACAAGATTAGAACATGAAGAGGTACCAAACCAAATTTTATCAAATTTTGAGTCATAGACTTGGCCATATGGAAACCCTATTCCTAGTCTTGAGGAGATGTCTTGGGGTGAGAGTAATGTCCTCTACATTAGAATGGCCTAGAATTCTCAAGGTTTAGGATGGAATTTTGATCACTTCTCAAAATGGAAACATATCATGGAAACATGTAGAGAATGGAGTAAAATAAGAAATATGTAGAAAACAAGCTAAAATACACTAGAAGGTAGATAAATATAGAAAATGGGAGAGATACACCTAAAACAAAGACTCATTCACACAAAGCCTAGGTTGTGTTGGTGCTCAAAGTTGAGACTCCTCAAATCCTTAAATCTAATTAGTTCGTGAGTGCTAAGGGTGTCAAACTCAAGGCATTCAACTTATATTTAGGATGAGGCAACTAAGGAGAACATTTGATAAGGTGGTTAAGACCTTCTTATTTTGGCTCTGCTATACCAAGGGGGGTACTACCTAAGGTGTATGAGGATAATGATTGATAATAATTTGAAGCTAAACTTGTAATCAAACCATACCCAATGCATGAGAAACTGTTATTTTCTATCACTAAGTAGCCTGTGTTGTTATATGGAGCCTAATCAGACTCGGAGGTTAAATTTTCTCCACTTTTATTGGCGCGGTTTCTCCTTGAATTATTTAACGAGGGTTTGGGGGCAGCACCCCTAGAGCGCTCCTTGTCGTGATATAGGGCGAGGTTGAGGGGCAACGCCCCTGTGGGGGCTCAGGGGCAATGCCCCTGAAACCTCAAATGACTTTTATTATTTTATAAAGGTGTCAGGAGTTATTTTTCTATTGGCTAACATAAAAAAACCCTATTTTGTAACTGACATAAATCTTGATAAAAATGGCTAAGAGTTAGGGTTTCTGTGGATATTGTATTGTAGCATTTGCAGCGGTATTAAGTTGCAATGATTGCTAGTTGTAATCAGTTTGATTTACTGGATAATAATATTGGACTCTCTATTGGTGGATGTAGCCCAAGTTTGGGTGAACCACGTTAAAAATTGTCTCTCGCTGTTATTATTTCTGTGTATTTTTCATTCCTCTGTTTAATCTTTATTTACCTTTAATTGATATATTCTATATGCAATTCCTAACAAGTGGTATTAGAGCCAGGTTGTGTTCGATTATCATCTAAAGGAAAGTCTCACGATTAAGTGGGAGTAATGGAGGATGAGGGTAAATTAAAGGTAGATAAATTCAATGTGCAGAACTATTAGTTATGGAAGATGCGGATGGAGGATTATCTCTATCAGAAGGATTTATGGAGGCCGTTGGAAGGAATAGCCAAGAAACTGGCAACAATGTCTGATGAGGATTGGAATCTTCTGGATAGAAAGGCACTAGGAACCATTTGGTTGTGCCTGGCACCATCTATGGCATTCAATATAACATAAGTGAAGACAACCGATGAACTAATGAAAGCTTTAGCTAAATTGTATGAAAAACCCTCAGCCTCAAATAAGGTATTTCTCATGAAGCATTTTTTTAATTTGAAAATGATTGAAGGTGGATCTGTGACAGATCATTTAAATGAGTTTAATATGATTACCAGTTAGTTAACTTCTGTAGAAGTGAAATTTGATGAAGAGGTGAGGGCTCTCTTAGTTTTATGTTCTTTGCCAGAAAGTTGGAATAGCTTGGTAATGGCTGTAAGTAACTCTATCTTTGGTTTAAATACTTTGAAATTTGATGATGTTGTTGGTGTTATCCTTAGTGAGGAAATGCAATGTAAAATCTCAGGAGGGTCTACATTAGGTAGTGTTTTGAATGCAAAAAGTAGGGGCAGATCAAAGGAGAGAGGAAAAAGGTTCTGGAGGTCATGGGAAGTCACGAGGAAAATCAAAGGACAAGAGGTCCCAATCTAGAGGAAAGAAGGATTGCTGGTATTGTGGGAAACTAGGTCATCTGAATAAAGATTGTTGGTCTTAGAAGAATAAAGAAGGAGACAAACAAGAAGGCAATAAGGAGGTAAATGTGGTAAGTAATAAATTTAAAGATGATTCTTTGATTCTTTCCCTAGATAATACTGATGATTCATGGGTTCTTGATTTAGGGGCCTCATTCCATGCTATGCCCCATAGAAGTTATTTTCTTGATTATGTCTAAGGGGATTTTGGGTTGGTTTATTTGGGAGATAATGAACCTTGTTAGATTGTTGGAATGGGAATCATTGGCTACTACAAGAGGTAAGGCATGTTCCAAGGTTGAGTAGGAATTTAATTTTAGCAGGGTAGCTAGTTGATGAAGGTTGCATAGTTACTTTCAGTGATAAAAATTGGAAGGTTTCAAGAGGTGCCTTAATTGTAGCAAAAGGTGTGAAAGTAGGCACCTTATATCTTTGTACATGTCATACTATTCCTTCTACATTAGTTATTGAAGAGAAAAACCAAACAAGTTTAGGAACAATTGCTATAGGTTCACAGGAAGAGACTGAAATAGTTGCTATAGGTTTTGAGACAACACTGTGGCATAACAGACTTGTGTATATGAGTGAAAAAGGTATGAAGGTACTTCATTCTAAGAAAGTTTTAACAGGTTTGAAATGTATTAATATGGATTTCTATGAAAGTTGTGTGTATGGCAAACAAAAGAAAGTTAGTTTTCACAAGGATGGGAAGCAAAAGAAAGATGAAAAGTTGGAGCTTGTGCATACAGATGTATGGGGACCAGCCCAGGTATCTTCTCTCAGTGGCTCTCAGTATTAAGTTACATTCATAGATGATGCAACTAGGAAGGTTTGGATTTATTTCCTTAGGTAGAATTCTGATGTATTTGAAACATTTAAGAAATGGAGAAGCTTGGTTGAGAATGAGACGGGTAAAATATTAAAATATCTCAGATTTGATAATTGTGGTGAGTATTGCAGAAAATAATTTGACAATTATTGTTCCTTTAATGGAATTCGTAGGCAAAAAATAGTTCTAGGGACTCCACAAGAAAATGGAGTGGCTGAGTGCATGAATAGGACAATAATGGAGTGTACAAGGAGCATGAGATTACATACTGGATAGAGGCTATCAATACTACTATATATTTAATTAATAGAGGTCCTTCAATTCCTTTGGGCTATGGTATTCTAGAGGAAGCATGGACAGGTAAGAAGGCGAGTTATTCTTTTCTCAAAACCTTCAGATGTGAAGCATTTGCACATGTAGATTCTAAAAATAGAACCAAGCTGGATGCAAAATCAAAAAAGTGTACCTTCGTTGGATATGGCATTGATGAATTTGGTTATAGGCTTTGGAATGTTGAAAATCTAAAAATTGTGAGAAGCACGGATGTTGTATTCAATGAGAAGGTGTTGTACAAAGATTAGTTGCAGTAGCATGAGAAGAAAGAAAAGGATTATGTGGTGTTGGATGATACTCTAGATAGTGATGTTCCAATGGTTCCTCATGCTCTGCAATAGCAACAGGAAATGCCACAAACTCCAGTGAATGTTAGACGGTCAACAAGGCTAAGTAGACCTCCTGAAAGGTTTTCTCCCTCTTGGTATTCTATTTTGTTAACAGATGCTGGTGAACTGGAAGGGTATGATGAAGCTATGTAGGTGGATGCAAAGGTTTAGTGGGAGCTTGCTATGAAAGAAGAAATGGACTCTTTGTTGAAAAATCAGACTTGGGAATTATGTAAGTTGCCTGTAGGTAAAAAGGATTTACCAAACAAATGGGTTTATAGGCTGAAAGAGGAAGATGGAGGTAAGAAAAGATTTAAAGCCAGGTTAGTTGTAAAAGGATTTGCACAAAAAAAAGGTATTGATTTTGATGAGATTTTTTCTATAGTTGTTAAGATGACTTCTATTTGTATTGTTTTAAGTATTGTGGTTGCTAAATATTTGCATTTGGAACAACTAGATGTGAAAACTACCTTTCTCCATGGTGATTTGGAGGAGATATATATGGAACAACCATAGGGATTTGATGTCAAAGGTAAGGAGAAATTGGTGTGTAGATTGAAGAAGAGTTTATATGGCTAGAAACAAGCACCTCAGCAATGGTATTTGAAATTTGATAATTTTATGGCAGAGCAAGGTTACATCTGGTGTAATTTTGACCATTGTGTTTATTTTAAGAGGTTAGATAATGATAGCTACATTATTTTATGTTTATATGTTGATGACATGCTTGTAGCAGGGTCTAAAATGGATCACGTAAGAGAGTTAAAACAACAGTTAGCACAATCATTTGCTACGGAAAAAAAACAAATCCTTGGTATGAAAATTTGTAGAGATAGGAAGAATAGAAAATTAACTTTATCTCAGGCTGATTATGTTGAAAAGGTGTTTCCGAGATTCCATATGGAGAATTCAAAAGTTGTCAGCACATCTTTGCCTAGTCATTTGAATCTAACTAAGGAGACGTGTCCTAAGACACAAGAGGAGGAAGAAAAAATGTCCATGGTACCATATGCTTTAGCTATAGGAAGTTTAATGTATGCCATGGTATGCATGAGACTAGATATTGCACATGTTATAGGAGTTGTAAGAAGGTATATGAGTAATCCCAAATTGGAGCATTGGAATGCGATAAAATAGATTCTTAGTTATTTGAGAGGTACATCCACTAAACACTTATGTTTTGGGGGCTCTAATACTAATTCAGAAGGCTATGTTGACTCAGATTTGGTAGGGGATATTGATACCAGGTGGAGTACTACAGGTTATGTCTTTACTATAGGTGGGATAGCAGTGAGTTAGATCTCCAAGTTACAAAAGGTAGTTGCTTTATCCACCATAGAGGTAGAGTATGTAGCTACAACAAAGGCAAGCAAGGAGATGATATGGCTGCAATCTTTCATGGAAGAATTGGGCAAACAATAGGATAATAGTTATTTGTTTACGGAAAGCCAGAGTGCCATACATCTTACAAAGAATTTTGCCTTGCATTCAAAGACCAAACACATATAGTTGAGGTATCACTTCATTCGATCAGTGTTGGATGATGGACAGTTAAGGCTAGAAAAGATACATATAGATGAAAATCCAGAAGATATCTTACAAAGGCAATGACAAGAGAGAAGTTGAGCTCCTCTTCAACTTTGGTTGGTCTTCAAGAGTGAAAACAAAAAATTAGAATAACAGGGTCCAGTGGGAGCTATAGGGTCAGTGGTGTTATGATCAGTCTCCAAGTGGGAGATGATATGGTGTGGAGTCTGATTAGTCTCCAAGTGGGAGATTGTTGTTATATGGAGTCTAATCAGACTCGAAGGTTAAATTTCCCCATTTTTATCAGCATGAATTCCCCCCAAATTATTTAACAGGGGTTTGGAGACAACGCCCCCAAGATGAGGTCAAGGGGCAATGCCCTTGGTGTGCTCCCTATCGTGATACAGGGTAGGGGCTCGGGGGCAACGCCCCCAAAACCTCAAGCGAGTTTTATTATTTTATAAAGGTGTCAGGAGTTATTTTTCTATTAGCCAACATAAGAAAACCCTATTTTGTAACCGACATAAGTCTTGATAAAAATGGCTAAGGATTAGGGTTTCTGTGGATATTGTATTGTAGCATTTGCAGCGGTATTGAGTTACAAGGATTGTTGGTTGTAATCAGTTTGATTTACTAGATAATAATATTGGACTCTCTATTGGTGGATGTAGCCTGAGTTTGGGTGAACCATGTTAAAAATTGTCTCTCGCTATTATTATTTATGTGTATTTTTCATTCCTCTATTTAATCTTTATTTGCATTTAATTGATATCGTATGCATGCAATTCCTAATAGCCAGTATGTTGGTTTGAAAAATTTAGGGATATTACACCTTCATGTAGCATATATACAACCATATGAAGTCTATAATGTTTCTTTAACAACCCCTAATGTAGTAGCACATCTAGACATGGATGTAGGTAGGACAAACTATTGGCAATATGTGTTGTCATTGATGTCAACACTCAGAGTGAGGTCAACACTTGGTTTGTGATTGTCTGATGTGGTTGATGTGAAGGTTCATGTTGATGATATACCAGTGTAGTAATAGAGATGCAGTGATGATGCTGATGTTCAAGGTTGCTGATGTTCAGTGATGTTCCTAATGAATCATGGTTGGTTGCTGATGTTTATGGTTGGATGTCATGCCTTCATTAATGTCAAGTAAAGTTGTATTGAGCATGTTTTTGGTCTGTAGATATGATTTCATGATGATATATTAAAATGGGAATTAGAAGCATTAAGATGAGCGATGATATATTAAGATGGGAATTAGAAGCTATACTAAGGTTGAGAAGATGTTGTTGATGACCTATAGCATATTGTATGCTCTTTCTTGATGATCCTAAGAAAGTATGAGTTGCTACAAGAAATTTTCGGCCTCCACATGTTGGTGAAGGTTTCTGCTGCAGGAAGCTGCCTGGAAGACTACTCAGTAAAATGCTTTGCATTCCTTCACATTTGAAGACATGGTCATGTAGTTTAGAAGTAAGTTTAGTATGCTATAAAGGTGCTAAATCCAAAGTCTCAATTCATTTTCTCCTTTGTAATGAAAGTTATAAGTGACAAAGTTCTAGTCTATGCTTTGGTAGAATGAGGTGATGATGAAGGGTGTTTGGAATGCTTCTCATTCCTTTGCAAGTGAAGATTTGTCCATGCAATTTTTTGGACATGTTTAGAGATGTTCAATACACACTACATTGTAGTTTTAGGTGTTTTGGAGGTATCCAAGTTCAATTTTCAAATGACAAAATGATACAGATGGTTCTGGATGCCTAATTGTTCTTAGAATATATGCTGATGATGTGTGCCAACTTGTTACTATTTGAAATGGTAAATTGACTGATGGAAGATGATCTTGATGATCTTGTGATGTTTCTTGTTGCTCCACAAGGTGTTTTCTGCCCTCTCCAAAACTGGCTATGGTCTAGAATGATGGTATTGCTAGGTTATGTTCTTGCCTAGCTGACTAAGGAATGTTGATGATGTGTGCCACAATGTTCTTATTGTGTGGAGTTTATGAATTATTTTGAGATGTTGTGTAGGTCCTTCCGACTCATCTAGAAAAAGTACAAGTAATGTTTAATCATTCATGAGTACTGCCAAGATTGCAAAGATCGATGTTCTACAAGCTTCATGTGTTCTTACTTAAGGGTGACCTATTGCAAATTTGTAAAGCATGTTGATGTTATTCCTTGAAGGATGATGTTGTGAAGGATGTTTAGGACTAGGCTAAGCATGTGCTAGGATTTGCAAGGTGTGTGTCTCTTTCTGGAGTAGCGTGTAGTTCATAATAGGGCTTACCCTATGCATGTTTCATGTTGTATGATCTCTGGCCGACTTGTAAATTGTAATGTTCTTGCTGTATTGGCTGACTTGTAATGTAATAAATGTAATATCATGTATATATTGTAAACCTAGTTGATCTAGGTGAGGTATGATTGCAAAGATGAATATGTGAAGAGTAGAATATGAAGATGATATGCATTATGATGTGCAACTGAAGGAGAAAGAATAGAAGCAATAAGGGTTGTCTTGATTCATTGTGAAGACATTTTTGTGATAGGAGGGAAGTGAAGAGTGTGCCTAATTGATCCAATCATCAAAAGAAGTGTGAAGAGGCAGAATTGCAATCATCAAAAGTGTGAGCTTCATTGTCAGATTTAGGCAATAGTAGGACTGTCATACTGTAATCTTTTCTGAGTTTGTTCTTAGATTAGGGAGTAGTAGCTTCCTTGGGAGTGACCCAAAAACAAAGTCTTTAGGGAGTAGTAGCTTCCTTTGGAGTGACCCTAAAACAAATTCTTCAGGGAGTAGTTTCTTCCTTGGGTTGTAGCCCTAAAACAAAGTTGTAATTTTGAGCTTCATATATTATGAGTTAATCCTCACCGTGATTTTTCCCCTTTTGGGGTTTTCCACATATATCTGGTGTTATGTGTTGATCTTTCATGTTTATGTTAATGTTCTAATGTTTAAGTTTTAGTCTACTTCGGAGGATTTGAAGTTTGTTTAGATACTGATTCACCCCCCTCTCAGTATCCTAGTGTGTTCAACACAAACAACACAAAATTAGGTAAAAGATTCAGGTTTTTTGTTGTGTTTGAGTGTGTTGAAAGAAAATAAAGGTTAAGTAGAAAGTAGATGGATGCCTATATCTAGTTTGGGTAACACATTTTGGACATCAAATCAAATGGGACACTAAGTAACCAATATTGATATCTAATCAAGATATCAACAAAGACTTGTTGAAATGCACAAGACAACTGAGAGGGGGGGCAACAAATTAGTTGTAACCAAAACTTAACTTTTTTCAAACATCAACACATCAACCACTTAATCACTGTTATTATGATTTGACCATGAAAGCATGAAATCAGAAACTTAAACACATTCACACATGAGACACTAAATTTTTTACGTGAAAACCCAATCAACGAAAAACCACAGTGAGGATTAACTCACAGTATAAATGATATATCAAAATTTACAACAAGGTTCACTGCCGGAGGCTCACTATCTTAGGGCTCACTGCCCAGAATGCTCACTACAAAAGAAGGGCTCACTACCAAAAGTTGGTGAACTGAGATAGTAGATCTATACCATGCCAAGGTTTAGTTCCATTAAAGTGTAATAAAACTCCTCTGCTCTTCTATTCTTTTACAGTTCACACTTATCTTCACATCTTCATCATCATCACTTAATTATGACTTCATTACATGTATTTATACAATTCATCAACCTTGGAATGTACATCAAAGTTAGCATTACAATCATACATTAGAATAGGTCTGGAGATAAAGAGATTTTTGAAGAAAAAGAATGAATGTGGACCACACCATGCCTTAGCTAGGACTCAAATGCAATATTCTACACAACAACACACTATCACAAACTCCAAAGCATAATCGTAAGTAGTGAAAACAATCAAGTCGGCCAAAACTGGTGTTAAAACTAACAAATTTAGGAACACACTTCATCCATGATCCTGTAATGTGCCAAGCTGAAATATTTCAATTTGAAATTATATTTGGAGATGAATCAATTAATTCCACTGAAAACATACGATAATTTCACCAAGACTAGCTCATGCACAAAATAACACTAAACTAACACTTTTTACCCAGAACTTATGGATTCAATTTTCTTTCATATTAATATGATTTTATCATCTTCTACACTATAATAATAGTCACAAAATCTACCACAACTATATTTTCAATTCTGGAGCAAATACAACAAAACCAACAAAACTATCGAATACCGAATGGAGCCCAAAATCACTGGAAACACCACGAAACTGATTTTGTTGAATTTTATGATGGAAATAAAAGATAATCAGGTCTAAAACACTGATTATCAGAGTACATAAACATGCAACACAATTTACCAAAACCCACAACAAACTATGTTGATACAAGCTATGTATTTCAACAATACAAAGCCAAATCATAACCAACACTTCCCAAGCTTGCAAGTTCAGATCCTAACACTTGGAATGGATGCACAACATAAAACTATAGTAGGACACATGAAAATATAACAACAAAAACACTGGAAACAACCCTGCAAACAACAAAACTGCACATTGAACAATCTTGCACACTAATTGCAAACACTGCCAAATCTTCTAACTCCTTCAACACAAATGCAAACTTGATGCATGGGCAACCTGATGCACTCTTTTTTATGTAAATTGTTGTCATGTGCTAATTTAATTTTTTTTGTGTCAATAAGGCCATGTAAGACCATTTGGAGTCATTTGGAGTCATTTAAATCCATTATGTAATGTTTTGGAGTCAAAAGTTGCAAAAAATTTAAAAGTTATCAAAGTTGTCAAAAAGTTGCAAAGTTGGTTTGGGAGGTTAGGAAGTAGTTTTGGGTGATTTAAATTGATGTAATTATATTAACATATCATGTAAACATGAACACAAGGGTTGGAGAAGGTTGGAGAAGGTGGGAGAGAAGTTGGAATAAAATATACTTCATTTTGCATGTTCAAATCTATGTTTTTTCTATGAACAACGATTGTAATTCACATGGTAAAAAATGGTATAGATATGTATGGTCCTGAAATTGGTTGGAAAAGTTATAGGAAATGGTTATCTTTAAAATTCAATTGGTTTGGTGAATTTTCATTGGGTTTTGTGGAAGTTATGCCATTTTTCGTCTAGACAAGTTTGAAAAGTTTATTTTCTAAAAGTTTGCAGTTTGAAAATGTGTTAGTATGGACATGTATGGAATGATGGAGGCCTAAAACCAATTGTAAAAGTTATCCCTATGTTTTAAGAGATGAATTATTTTTTTTTGAATCAATTTAATTGAGTTTTGTGTGAGTTATGGTATTTTTACTAACAACAGGTCTAAACCCTGCCTAGGGTTTCCAACGAACTACAATATTTCATATCTTTGATTCCAACCATCAAAAAGTCATGAAAATTGGTGGAAAGTTCTATTTTAATATTTTATAAAAACCCTTTAAATTAAAATTCATGGTTTTCATTTTTTGGAGGCGTTATATAAGTCTGTGTTTCCATTTATGAGAAAACAGTCATAAAACCCTAGTTCCATGAGGGTTTGATAAGATCTATACTTTGTGTGAACATGATTGGTTGGGAATCAATAGAACATGTTGTAAGAAGACTAAAATACCAAGGAATTCATGTATCATGTTGGTTTTCCCTTGTTGAATGCAAATTAGGCTGCCATGACAATGTTTCCAATGTGATCTAGAATGCATTTAATCATTGTTTGAGATGAATTGGTTTATGAAACTTGTCAAGTGAATCAAGTCTATTGAATTTTGTCATTGTTGGTGATGTATCATTGTTTCACTTGTGTCAAGTTGTGCTAAGTGAAGGTTTCTCTGCATAATTTTTGGTATTAGAGCCCAAAGATCTAGGCAAGGGAAGTTTTGAAAGTTTGGGTATTGTTTTTGATAGGTTGAAGTGAAGAACCTGGATGCCAAAAGACTAGGTAGTGAGGAAAAGGAAAGAAAATCTAGGTGAGGTATCACAAGAAGAATCCAAGAAAAGAGAAGAGATAGAAAGATGCAGCAACAAAATCAGAAGGGGAAGTTGAAAGACAACAAGATAAGCCTAGTTGTAGAGTTTGATAGGACAATGGGAGAGTTTGAAAAACATATTGAGCTTGTATTGAAGCAGTGTCTTGAGAAAGCATCTTAGGAAAATGTTTGGCATCGGCCAATGAGAAAGAAGGTGAAGTGACCCATACAAATGATTATTTAGAAAATAAAAAGGAAACAAATGGTTACTTTGAAAAGAGAAGATGAAACAAAGGAAGAAGAGACATTCATTAATGTGGACAAGAAAAAAGATCAAGAGTGTCTTCAAGAAAGTGTAGAAATCATGGAAGAGAAAGGTTCTCAAGTAGACATGAATAGAAAGGTCCATTGGCAAGAGATACATCCAATAAATTAATAGGTTGGTGATGATCAGATAGTTGACAAGAAGATGGGTATAACTGAGATCAAGGAAGAACCAAGACAATAAGCAGTAGGAGATAGTGAAGAGGTAAATTGGCCTTGTGGTTTTTATTTATTGCATGTTTCTAATAATGTTTGTACTGATGTAGCCCATGGGGAGAATGATGAGGATGAAGACATGGACACCAGTACTATGGCATATGAAAGTGACATAGACTATTGGAGTCTTGCAGTTGAGAAGAAGATCATCAGGAGGAGGTCCAAAAAACAAGCATAAAACAAAAGAGTGAAGATCAAGAATCATGGAACATATCAAACCAAGCATGGGAAGGATCAAGAGGAGGTCAAAGAACAACTAATCATGTAGCATAATTGGAAGAAGCGAAAGAAACACTAACTATCATTTGAGATGGAACTCAAATTTATTTTTCTTGGGGAGTATGATGTAGGGGCATCCTGATGCACTCTTTTTGATGCAAATTGTTGTCATGTGATAATCTTTGATTTTTTATTTTTTTGGTGTTGATAAGGTCATGTAAGACCATTTGGAGTCATTTAAATCCATTATGTAATGTTTTGGAGTCAAAAGTTGCAAAAAATGTAAAAGTTGTCAAAGTTGTCAAAAAGTTGCAAAGTTGTTTTGGGAAGTTAGGAAGTAGTTTTGGGTGATGGAAATGGATGTAATTATATAAATATGTCATGTAAACATGAAAACAATGGTTGGAGAAGGTTGGAGCAGGTGGGAGAGAAGTTGGAATAAAATATACCTCATTTTGCATGTTCAAATCTATGTTTTTTCTGTGAACGACTATAATTCACATGGTACAGATAGGTATGGTCCTAAAACTAGTTGGAAAAGTTATAGGAAAGAGTTATATTTCAAATTCAATTGGTTTAGTGAATTTTCATTGATTTTTGTGGAAGTTATGCCATTTTTCATCTTGACAGGTCTGAAAAGTTTATTTTCTAAAAGTTTGTAGTCTAAAAACATGTTAGTATAGACATGTATGGAATGGTGGAGGCCTAAAACTAATTGGAAAAATTAGCCCTATGTTTTAAGAGATTAATTATTTTTGTTTGAATCAATTTCATTGAGTTTTGTGTGAGTTATGGCATTTTTACTAACAAAAGGTCTAAAACCTGCCTAGGGTTTCCAGCGAACTAGAATATTTCGTATCTTTGATTCCAACCATCAAAAAGTCATGAAAATTGGTGGAAAGTTTTGTTTTAATATGTTCTAAAAATCCTTTAAATTAAAATTCATAGTTTGCATTTTTGGAGGAGTTATATAAGTTTGTGTGTTTCCATTTATCTGAAAATAGTCATAAATCCCTAGTTCCATGAGGGTTTGATAAGATCTATACTTTGTGTGAACATGATTGGTTGGGAATCAATAGAACATATTGTAAGAAGACTAAAATACCAAGGAATTCATGCATCATTTTGGTTTTCCCTTGTTGAATGCACATTAGGTTGCCATGGCAATGTTTCTAATGTGATCTAGAATGCATTTAATCATTGTTTGAGATGAATTAGTTTATGAAAGTTATCAAGTGAATCAAGTCTATTGGATTTTGTCATTGATGGCAATGGATCATTATTTCACTTGTGTCAAGTTGTGCTAAGTGAAGGTTTCTCTACATCAAAACTTTGGATGAGATTTCTCTCTATGAGCAAAGGGGTTTCATCCTTTGATCACCTAAAACTCATGGGTTTTCGTCCACAAGCTTGTTTACTCCAATGGAGTTTCATCCACTAATGCCACCATCTGCAAATCTGCAAGTTTGAGAGAAAAATACCAAATCAACAATACTCCCAAATGACCAAAATTACATATTTTGTATCAAAATTTTGTGGGAGAGATGGGCACCCAAGATTCCCACATTTTACTTGGATTCATTGTTATTTTGGGGTATGACAGTTGTCATAAGCTGTCATACATTGTCATAAATTCCCTTGCGACTTGTGATTTACCAATATTTTTGAAAACTTCATGCAAATGGACACCTCACAAAACCCAATGCCTCTTTTGAGCCTCAAAATATTTAATTTAATATTTAATTGTCCTCTTGAAATAGATATTAGTTGGACAATATTAAATATTAAATATTTATTCTTCCTTTGTTTTCCCAATTAACCCATGGAAGAATAAAATGGGTTAATATTGACCATTAATTAATTATATTAGAAAGGGGACATGACAGATCTGAATTAAACTTTGCGGACCAATCAAAAAGTAGGAACACGATCTAGAGACATCCACAAGGACAATACAATCACCAAGAGCTTGTGCACAACCCCCAAACATTTTATCTAGATGATTCTTCAAATTGGAGCACTTAAACATTACTGTCAACCACTATCACAAAGGAAAGATCACTTGTGGAGCACCAAATCATGAACCATTTCAACTCAAGGCACATAAAATCATCCCAGACTTAATCCTATAACCACAAACCATAGATCTTAAATGTAGAGAAATGTGGAGTAGAATACATTCTCCTTGTCACCATTGAATACTCAAAAAAATAGTTTTTACTCTGGTGAACATAACTCACTCAAATCTTCACACCGGAGGCTCAAACTTGAAAAATAGCAACTACGGACATCCCTTAACATAATTTCCAAACCGTAGACAAATATATTCAATCTACAGGATATGAGGAGCAAAACACTGTATTGTTCTAGGAGATAGAACCATTCTACAATTATACTAACTTCTCAAACACTTGCTCAAACTCATTCAAATTACTTCCTTAGATGCTGACCTTAAGTGTTGACATCAATGACAACACTCACTGCTCATACTTGCAACAATCTCCCCTTTTGTCATTGATGGAAACACATGATGTGAAAAACCATCAAGACAAGCAAACTTGCGTTGCTTCTTTGCTCCCCCTAACTTTATACTTTCTCTAGCTTCAACTTTCTTAGAATATTTCTCCTTAAGTTTTTCACATGAACTTCTCTCCCCCTTTGACATCGATAGAAAAGGTTGTTGAACCTTTTCTCTCTCTTTAGTTATCATGGCTCAATTCAAATCTTACTGCACTACTCCCCCTATTAGCAATACTACAACACTTACTGCTCTTTATTAGGAACTCATATAAGAAATGTCTACCTACTCCCCCTGAGAGGTAGCCTTCAAAACATCAGTCCAGATCAAAAAATGAGACTTTGGGCACAACTAGACTAATACATTTCCTATGCATCTTAGTTTAGAGAAAGAGGGATAATAGCCCCTAACTTCTCCTTGAGATACTCAAAAGTGTCCTTAGGCAGAGGCTTTGTGAAAATATTTGCAATCTGATCCTTTCTAGACACATATTCCATCTTTACTTCATTCTCTATTACCTTTTCTCTGAGAAAGTGATACCTTATTGATATATTCTTTGTTCTTGAGTGCATCATTGGATTATTTGAAATGTTTATAACACTTGTATTGTCACAAAAAATTGAAATTGGTTCTCCATACACAACTCTTATATCCTTAAATGTTTGCTTCATCCATAGCACTTGAGTACAACAACATGTTGTAGCAATATATTCTTCTTTTGCAGGAGACAAAGAAATTGAATCTTTTTTCTTTCTCAACCATGAAACCAATTTGTTACCCAGGAAGAAAGCCCCTCCACTTGTACTTTTTCTATCATCAACATCTCCAACCTAATATGCATCTGTATAAGCACTAAGAGTGAAGTTAGTACTTTAGGATACCACAATCCATAGTCTGAAGTGCCTTTTAAATTCCTCATGATCCTCTTGACTGCCATCACATGTGATTCTCTAGGATCTTCTTGAAATCCTGCCACAAGACATACTGCATGCATTACATCTAGTCTGGTATAGGTTAGATAAAGTAGTCCTCCAATCATAGACCTATAATTTTTCTGATCAGTCTTAGGTGACTCATCATTCTTTCTCAACTTGCAACCAGTTACCACAGGGGTACATACTAGCTTAGAATCCTCCATTCCAAACTTCTTCAACAATTCTTTCACATACTTAGACTGAGAAATGAAAATTCCTTTTTTTGATTGAGTGATCTATAGTCCTAGAAAGAAATTCATTTCACCAAACATAGGCATCTCAAACTCCTTTTGAATTTCCTCTACAAATTTCTTACACATACCTTCATTTCCTCCAAAGATAATATCATCAACAAAGACTACAACAATTAGAATTTGATCATCATTAATTTTGAAATAGAGATTAATGTTTGCAGTACCTTTACTAATCCCTAATTGCAATAAATACTTATCCAAGCTTGCATACCAAGCTCTGGGAGCTTACTTTAGTCCATACAAGGCTTTCTTCAATCTACACACCATGTCATCTTGGTTTGATGACTAAAATCCTTCTGATTGTTCAATGTAAACTTCTTCCAGCTCTCCATTCAAGAATGTAGGCTTCACATCCATCTGGTACACCTTGAAATCTTTGTGTGCTACAAATGCCAAAAATATTCTTATTGCTTCAATTCTTTCCATAGGAGCATAAGTCTCCTCAAAATATATGCCTTCAACCTAAGAATACCCTTTGCATACTAGTCTTGCTTTGTTTCTTACTACTCCATTTTCATTCAACTTGTTTCTAAAAACCCATTTAGTTTCAATCACATTCCTATCAGTAGGTCTAGGAACCATTTCCCAAGTTTAATTCTTCTCTATCTACATCAACTCTTCTTCCATAGCTTTTACCCAACTTTCATCTTTGTAGGCTTCACATCTAGTTTTAGGTTTGATCTTTGAAAGTAAATAGTAGTTCACCTTTTCTTCTGTAGCTCTTTTCCTTGTCAATACCCCTTTTCTTTTATCACCAATAATATGATCCTTAGAATGATAATCCTTACACACCTGGGAGTCTTAACAACACTTTTTGGAGCCTTTTCTTCTTCAACTTGAATATCTTCTTGTTCAACTTTTTCTTCATTTGTTGTAGAAGCAGGTTCATCTGATTCATACCCACTGAAATATGATATTATTTCCTTGTCTTCATCAACTTTCACATTAGCACTCTCAATGATCTTTCTCAATCTCTTGTTGTAGCACCGGTGGGCCTTACTCTTAGTGGAGTATCCAAGGAAAATTCCTTCATCACACCTAGCATTAAACTTGTCTAACTCTTTTTCTCTTCTGATATAACATTTGCTTCCAAAAACTTTGAAATATTTCACTGTAGGAATTCTTCCATATCACAATTTATAAGGAGTTTTAGTACCATTACCTTTGACTTGAACTCTATTTTGAATGGAGATAGCAGTATGTATGGCTTCTCTCAAGTATACTTCTGGTAGGTTGGCCTCCTTCATCATTGACCTAGCAGCCTCTTGAACTGCCTTGTTATTTCTTTCAACAACTCCATTCTACTAGGGAGTTCTAGGAGCAGACAATTGTCTTTTTATCCCATGTTCTTCATAGAAAATATTCAATTCATTTGATGTAAACTCACCTCCTCTATTAGACCTTAAGAATTTGATCCTCAATTCTAACTCATTCTCAACCATCACCTTGAAGGATTTGAACTTGTCTAGGGCTTCTGATTTATCTTTTAGAAAAGTGACCCAGGTCATTCTAGAATAATCATCAATAAGCAACATAGAGTACCTATCTCCTTGCAGACTTCTTATTCTTGTAGGACCACATAAATCTGTATGCACCAACTTAAGCAATCCAGTAGAAAATTATTCTTTACTCTTGAAACTTGTCCTTGTCTATTTCCCCAATTGACATTCCTTGCAAATAGTATTAGTAGGATTCACAAGCTTAGGCAAATCTCTCATAGTTTGTACTGAACTTATCTTCACCAAGTTGTCAAAATTGATATGACACATCCTTCTATGCCACAACCAACTCTCATCTGTTTGAGCCAACAAACAACATTCATTAGTTTCTCTCAAATGATAAACATTACCTATAGTCTTATTACCAATAGCAATTACTATTCTAGAGATTTCCATGATCTTGCATCCATTATCCTTGAATCTTAGATCATACCCTTTTTCACACATATGACCAACACTTAAAATATTATGCTTCAAACCCTTCACATAGAGAACATCATCTGTATTGTGCTTTCCATTAAAAGAAATAGATCATCTTCTACAAATCTTACCAGATGCATCATCTCCAAACCCAACCACTCCTCCATCATACTTTTCCAAACTTACTTTTTATCACTGGTCATGTGATGTGAACATTCGCTATCAATAATCCATTCATCCTTATCTTTCTCAGCCTGGCAGATAGACAAAGCACTTTCTTCCACTGATTTTTCTTCCTCCACATAGCTAGCAGGATTAGTAGATATAGGTTCTTCCTTGATAGCAATAAACAAGCATTCATTTACACTAGTATCATCAGACTCATCATCTGTTACACCATCATCATAAAAATATCTAACATAATAGCATTTATTTATAAACCTAGGTCTACTTTCAAATTTCTTCTTGGCTTTTTCAATTCTCTTTGGACACCTAGATGCATAGTGACCAATCTTACCACAGGTAAAGCATTTGAATGGTAATTTACCTTTGAAAATTTTGGTACCTCTTTGAATTCTATCTACAAAGTTGGATTCAATATCATCAAGTTCATCATTTGATTCCATAGCATACTTCTCAGATCTTGAAGTCTTCTCTGAAGTGATGGCTTTGAAAGAAGTGTTAGTCTTTGGTAGAGCATCACCAAATTATCTCATCTCAAAAGCAGTGAACTTTCCAAGCAACTGATCTTTTGTAATCTTGTTCACACTCATAAGTTCTTCAATTGCATACACCTTATTACTGTAAGATTTAGGCAATGATCTAAGAATATTCAGCACAACCTCATCTTCATCAATAGTTCCTCCAAGACCTTTGATTCCATTGACAATTTCATCAACTTTTTGCATGTAGATTGTTATGTTCTCATCATCACTCATCTTCAGGGCTTCATACTTCACCTTCAGGTTTTGTAATTTAGCACTCTTTATAGAATCATCTCCTTCATCTAAATTTTTCAACTTAACCTAGATCTCAGGAGTAGTTTCCAGATCCATAACTTTCACTAACTCAGTGTTAGATAAAGCATTCAACAGAGCATCTCTAGACTTTCCATTTAACTCATACTATTTGACTTTATCTTTGGATGATGGATCATTTGGAGGAATAGTATACTTTGTATCTACCATCTTTCAAACACTATAACCAAGAGAAATGAGATGACTTTTCATTCATACCTTGTAGAGAGCATAATCTATTCCATCAAACTACAGAGACTCCTTCTTGTGCGCCATCCTGGATCTACCTCAAGCTGTTAGGCTTTCTTCCAAGGAACCCTCGCTCTGATACCAATTGTTGAAATGCATAAGACAACTAAGAGGGGGGTGAATCAGTTGTAAATAAAACTTAACTTCTTTCAAACATCAACACATCAACCACTTAATCATTGTTATTATGATTTAACCATGAAAGCATGAAATCAGAAAATTAAACACATTCACATTCAACACATGAGACACCAAATTTTTTACATGGAAAACCCAATAAGGGAAAACCACAGTGAGGATTAACTCACAATATAAATGATATATCAAAATTTACAACAAGGCTCACTACCAGAGGCTCATTGCCTTAGGGCTCAATGCCTAGAATGCTCACTACAAAAGAAGGGTCACTACCAAAGGAATAGGCTCATTGCCAGAAGTTGGTGAACTGGGATAGTAGCATCTATACCATGCCAAGCTTCAGTTCCATTGAAGTGCAATAAAAATCCTCTTCTCTGCTCTGCTTTTACACTTCACACTTATCTTCGCATCATCATCACTTAATTACAACTTCATTACATGTATTTATACAATTCATCAACTTTGGAATGTACATCAAGGTTGGCATTACAATCATACATTAGAATAGGTCTAGACCTAAATAGATTTTTGAAGGAAAATAATGAATGCGGAACACAATATGCCGTAGTTGGGACTCAAATGCAATCTTCCATGCAACAACATGCTATCACAAACTGTAAAGCATAATTGTAAGTAGTGAAAACAACCAAGTCAGCCAAAACTAGTGTTATCACTAAGACCTTTAGGAACACGCTTCATCGATGATCTGAATTACACTTTGTGGACCAATCAAGAAGTAGGAACATGATCTAGAGACATCCACAAGCACGTTACAATCACCAAGAACTTCTGCATAACCCCCAAATATTTTATCCAGATGATTCTTCAAATTAGAGCACTTAAACATTACTGTTAGCCATTGACATAGAGGAAAGATTGCTTACAGAGAACCAAATCACAAACCATTTCAACATAAGGCGCATAACATCATCCTAGACTTAATCCTAGAACTGCGAACCATAAAACTTAAATGCAAAGAAATGTGGAGTAGAATACATTCTCCCTGTCACCATTGAATACTCAAAAAAATAGTTTTTACTCTGGTGAATAGAACTCACTCAAATCTTCACACCAGAGGCTCAAACTTGAAACATAGCAACTACAAACATCCCTTAACATAATTTCCAAACCACAGACAAAGTTATTCAATCTACAGGATATGCGAAGAAAAACACTGTACTATTCTAGGAGAGAGAACAATTCTAAATTAAACTGACTTCTCAAACACTTGCTCAAACTCATTCAAATAACTTCCTTAGATGTTGACCTTAGGTGTTGACATCAATGACAACACTTACTGCTCATACTTGCAACAAGACTGTAACTAACTAGTTTACTACATAAGATAGGATCTACATAGACAAATTAGTAGCTAGAAAACTTCTAGAACATCAATTCAAACATTCTTTAACCATTCATAAATAGACATAAGTTTCATACATTGTTAATGAAAAGATACCTTGCAAAGTATTGTAGAGGCTTTTTACAATTTACTTCAATTAACTAATCATGGATAACATTCAAATTAGCAAATGTGATTAGGGAACTTGCCAAGAACCAAAAACTCACATAATGCTTATGGAGATAGTTGAAAAGATGAATAATCTTGACCTTAAATTCATTCTTTGAGTGTTACAATGCCCTATCATAAGCCTTGATAGAAACCCAAAAAATATTACAATGAAAATGTTCAATAACCTGTCACTAGAAGTAAACCCTTGTTTTTACAAACTTTCTTTCTATTTTTCAGTTCTGCTCTATAACCAAATTTTTTCCATCCTTTGTAAATGAATGGAAAATATCTTAAATACTTTATTCAATCCATAATAGAGCCATAGAAGGAAGGATTTGTCCTCTAAAAATTAAACTGGGCAACCATGTTGCTTGCATCACAACCAGAGTTGTACCAAAAAATTTTGTAGGTTTGGAGTGTTTATCCATGCTCTGGTAAAAAAAATCATCATGGAAGGGTCCACATTAGTCCTAGGGTGTATGGAGCTCACCTATCACACCATCGGGCTCCAAAATGATTATAAATGGTGGCCCTGAGAGTCACTGGAGTGTCCTATCGTGTGTTGAAAAACATGAAAATCTGAGTATTTTAGTTCAGAAGTCAAAATCTTGGAAGATCTAGGAACCTCAAAACATTCTAATGTTCCCAAGGAACCTGAAATCCCCTTAAAACATTCCAATGTTCATAAGGAACCTGAAACCCCCCTAGAACATTCCAATATTCCCAGGGAACTCGAAATCCCCTTAGAACATTCTAATGTTCTTAGGGAACCTAAAATCCCCTTGGAACATTCCAATGAAGCGTAAATTCCAAATTCCAAAATATATTTGGACATTATAGACAAATGGGGTGCCCCAAGGGAAACGAGGAACCTAGAAGAACTTGGAACTCATGAATCTTTGGAAAATTACAAATGTCCTTGGAAAACCTGAAATTCCCATTTGACTAAATTCTTGAAACAAAATCTCCATATGATAAAATATGATGAACATAGCCCAAATATATGAAATCATCATAAAATATTAAGTTTTGACCCCTCAAATTGAGCACGAAAATGAGGGGTCTAGAAGGATTTCAGAAAACATGAAAAACCCAAAATGAGCGAAACATCCAAACAAAGGTCCAAATAGATGGAAGGGGGTGCCAACAGTCCATAGCCTTTGATTTCACCAAAAAATTCTAAGATTTAAACCTCCAAATTAAATGAGGGGGAATTAGGTTTCTACAGGACAACATAACCTAGGAAATGTTTTGATGTCCTTGGAAAATTTGAAATCCCAAAATGCCTTGAAAACCTCAAACCTACAAAGTGCCAAAATTTTGAAAAGGAAAAACTAGGTTAATGCTAGGTGACATACTGAGCCACCATCTCCAAGATCATCTAAAAATAGCATGATTTGACCCTCCAAACTGAGCATTGAAAACAAGGGGTCTGGAAGGATCATGAAAAAATTGAAAATGCCAAAATGCCAAAAAGGATAAGGAAAGCACAAAACAAAGGAATTTTGTGGGATTTTTGGCAATGATGAGACATGGCAAAGGCATGGGGAAGGTATAATATGTTGGATCTAGGGCATACAACTGAGAGGGGGGGGGTGAATCAGTTGTATAAAACTTCTTGTTCTTTCAAACTCTTGATTCTTTGTTGTTAGTTAGCAGCATATAAATTAATCATCCATGAAAGCATAATACATAAACACAAGAGCAGATAAGCATCAACACATTGAACACCAAGATTTTGACGTGGAAAGCCCGGTTAAGGGAAAAACCACGGGTGATTAACCCAAGAATTATTCTCTGTTAGAAGAATAAAGAAGAATGAATGGCACATGCCAATTAGGGCTCACTGCCCGAGCACACTGCTCACAAAGAGGCCCACTGCCTACAAGGAGACACACTGTCTACAAAGTGATAAAAATCACAGTCTTGAACTGGAGAATGACATCTCTACCATGTCCGGATCAGTTCCAATTAAGCCCAAAAACCTCTGCTCTGCCTTTCGCACTTCTCTTCGCTATGCCACACTCATCCACACACACCACACTTTGAAATGAACTCACAAACCGTTATTTATACAAGACATCGACTTAGGAACAAACATCTAAGTCGGCAAACAACCACAAGAGTATCTGCAAGATGAATAACACATCCGGTCGGCCACCACAAGAATATTTGCAGGATGAACAACTCATCCGGTCGGCTAAACAGAGCAAGAACTTCATCCGGAAGAATAACTTCAATTCCGGGCTCTACTATCAATGCGGATCAACAACACAACCTCAACACGTTCCAGAAAACTTCACAAGCCTGCCTGAATGTCCGGATACATCCGCACTTCCTTTACTTGCTGGAATCTCTTGTCTTCCTCATCCGGAACTTCAAGAACACAGTCTGTCGCCACTGTCATAATGCAAAAGGTACTTCCGGACCTCCAAATCATACACAACTCGAGATGGCACATCACAAGGACATCCCAAACACTCTTTCCAATCCGCAGATTGGTATTGTACAATTCCGGACCTCACCGGACCTTTCTGTGATCCTCTGTCACCTCTAAGCACTTGCCGGGACCGGTTCCACACAGACAGCCATAACTTCTTCAGGTCTTCATGCGGACCTCTGAAAACTTGACTGAAGCATCTCATGACTCATATCTACAAACCCTTTAATCCGCATCCTCCGGTTCTCAACCTATCCAATATATTTACCTTCTTCTCATCACTGTTCTTCACTATTCCTGACTGAGGGTAATTTTCTCAATATCCTCAACACACAGCTCATCCAATCCTTCTTGTCAATGTAATATGAGTATGTTGACATCAATGACAACACTGGTTCACCTCATACTTGTAACAATCTCCCCCTTTGTCATTGATGGCAACATATGATGTGAAAAACCATCAAGACAAGAACTTCTCCTTTCTGTCACAGCTCCCCCTATCAGCAACAACTTTTTACATGTCTTCTCTCCCTCTTTGATCATTAACCACTTGTTTTTCACATGTCTTCTCTCCCCCTTTGACATCAATGGCAAAGGGCTCATACTTGCAATTCTAATACATCAGAATCATACCAGCTGCTCCCCCTTAGTAGCAGCTCCCCATCATCAATCCGGATCACAAGATATGACTGTGATATCCACCGGACTGATGCACATCAGTGCATCTTAGTTCATCACCGGAGGGGCCATGACCCCTAACTTCTCTCGGAGATATTCAAAGGAGTCCTTGGGAAGAGGTTTTGTAAAGATATCTGCAATCTGATCCTTGGAGGGAACATACTCCAATCTGACTTCTTCCTTGTTTACTTGTTCTCTCAAAAAGTGAAATTTGATAGATATGTGCTTAGTCTTAGAATGCAATACCGGATTCTTAGAAATATTAATTGCACTTGAATTATCACAGAAAATTGTGATAGGCTCCTCATATTCAATTTTGATGTCTCTTAGCATCTGCTTCATCCATAAGATTTGAGTGCAACTACCTGCTGCTGCAATGTATTCTGCTTCAGTTGTAGACAGAGATATTGCATCTTGTTTCTTGCTTAGCCAAGAAACCAATCTCTTGCCCAAAAAGAATGCTCCACCACTGGTGCTCTTCCGGTCATCCACATCTCCTGCCCAATCTGCATCTGTGTAAGCATGAAGAGAGAAATCTGGATCTCTAGGGTACCATAGACCATACTCAACTGTTCCTTTCAAGTACCTAAAAATTCTTTTGATTGCCATAATATGAGATTCTCTAGGATCAGCCTGGAATCTTGCCACAAGACCAACAGCCTGCATTATATCTGGTCTAGTTTGAGTGAGATACAACAATCCACCAATCATTGATCTATACTTTGTCTGATCTGCCTTTGGAGAATCATCATCTTTGCTTAACTTACATCCGGTTGCCATAGGAGTGTTCATAGGTTTTGAGTCTTCCATACCAAATTTCCTTAACAATTCTTTCACATATTTGGTCTGAGAAATGAAGATCCCTTCTTTTGTTTGAGTAATTTGTAGACCCAAGAAGAAATTCATTTCACCAAGCATAGACATTTCAAACTCACTTTTCATCTGATTTGCAAAAGTTTTGCACATACTATCTCTACCTCCAAAAATGATATCATCCACAAACACTTCAACAATCAAAATGTTTTCATAATCAATTTTGAAATATAAGTTACTGTCAGCAGTACCTTTGTTGAATCCAATCTGCACAAGATGCTTATCCAACCTTTCATACCATGCTCTTGGGGCTTGCTTCAATCCATACAAAGCTTTCTTTAACTTGCAGACCATATCATCATTATCAGACAATTGAAATCCATCCGGTTGTTCAATGTAGACTTCTTCTTCCAGATCACCATTTAGGAAGGTAGACTTGACATCCATCTGATATACCTTGAAGTCTTTGAAGGCAGCAAATGCAAGAAGTAATCTGACAGCTTCAATTCTTGCCACCGGAGCAAAAGTCTCTTCAAAGTCAATTCCTTCTATTTGAGAGTAGCCTTTGCAGACCAATCTAGCTTTGTTTCTGATTACTTCACCAGCTTCATTTAGTTTGTTCCGGAAGACCCACTTGGTTCCAATTACATTTCTGTCTCTAGGTCTGGGAACAAGATCCCAAGTATGATTTTTCTCAATTTGCATCAATTCATCTTCCATTGCTTTGGTCCAGTTTTCATCATTGCAGGCTTCATTTATTGTTTTAGGTTCAATCTTTGAAATCAGACAACATTCATCCTGATTTTGAGCAACATTCCTTCTAGTTTGTACACCTTTGCTTCTGTCACCTATGATTTGATCTTCAGAGTGGTTCAGTCTTACATACCTTGGAATTTTGGGAGTATCCTGCACTGCTGCTTCTTGATCAGGCTCATTCAGACCTATCTCTTCTTCTTGACTTACCGGATCAGGCTGACTCTGTCTCACCGGAGAGGATTGAGGTCCTTGAACACTGTCTTGGTCATCTTCATCAAACTCATAAAATCTTGAAGGCTTCTCAATTCCTTCATCAACTTTCACATTGGTACTTTCTATCATCTTCCTCAATCTCTTATTGTAACACCGGTATGCTTTGCTTTGAGTGGAGTAACCCAAGAAAATTCCTTCATCACTTCTAGCATCAAACTTTCCTAGATCTTCATCTCTTTTAATATAACACTTGCTACCAAATACTCTGAAATATTTCACAGTAGGAGTGATGCCAAACCAGAGTTCATAGGGGGTCTTACCGGTGTTGTTTCTGATTTGAACTCGATTGAGAGTGTAGACTGCAGTGCTGATAGCTTCCTTCCAAAACATTTGAGGAACATTTGCTTCCAACATCATTGTCCTGGTAGCTTCCTGGATGGTCCGGTTCTTTCTCTCAACTACTCCATTCTGCTGTGGAGTCCTAGGAGCAGACAACTGTCTCCTTATACCCTGCTTCTCACAAAAGTCAATGAACTCACCAGATGTAAATTCATCACCTCTATCAGACCTTAGACACTTTAGTTTCAATCCGGTTTGATTCTCTACCATAGCTTTGAAGATTTTGAACTTCTCAAATGCTTCTGATTTTTCTTTTAGAAAGGTAACCCACATCATCCTGGAATGATCATCAATTAACAACATGAAATATCTATCACCTTGCA
This sequence comes from Cunninghamia lanceolata, assembly GCA_027924645.1. Taxonomy (NCBI): domain Eukaryota; kingdom Viridiplantae; phylum Streptophyta; class Pinopsida; order Cupressales; family Cupressaceae; genus Cunninghamia; species Cunninghamia lanceolata. Next base: position 2,620,331 of record BSBN01001135.1, on the reverse strand, counting down.
GACTCTTGATTCTTGTCGGACCACAGAGATCAGTATGTACTAATTCCAACAATCCGGTAGAAGACTGATCTTTGCTTTTGAAAGAGACTCTGCTTTGTTTACCTAGCTGACATTCTTTGCACAAACTATTTGTGGGTTTCATCAATTTTGGAAGATCTCTTACGGCCTGAGTATTGCTTATCTTGATGATGTTATCAAAATTTACATAACACATTCTTCTATGCCATAACCAACTCTGATCAATTTGAGCAAACAAACAACTTTTATTTGAACCAACCAGATGAAAGATATTACCTTTTGTCTGAGTACCGGATGCAATTTCAGTTCCGGAGCTTGTAAAGATTCCGCATTTTCTATTCTTGAACCGGAGATCATAACCCTTGTCCACTAACTGACCAACACTGAGAAGATTGTGCTTTAATCCTTCAACATATAGTACGTTACCTGTTTTGCTTTTTCCATCATGGTGCAGAGGCACCTACCTAACAGCTGGCCTCCATGAGGCAGTTAGTTTGTTATAGGTCTTGTTTATGTTTTCAAGAAGGTCTGTTAAGACCAAATGCATGTAATAAGGTCATGCTGATCATGATAAGATCACGCTGACCAGGATTTACTATTTTTAGCTAGTTTGTTAGGACAGTTGTCATGATGTAAGTTCGGTTGGATCTCCCAGCCGCCTGGAGAGTTCCCAGCCGCTTGGAGTCGGGTCAGTAGTACTCGTAGGAAAATCTATTTAAGCATGAGGATCGGTTGACTGTAGATCATCGATCGATCATAGTATTGCATTGAGCAGAGGAGTTAGAGTGTGCTGTGTGAGAAACATCATATTGTATTTGCATCTTCTGAAATCAAATAAAGTGATCCTGTTTGTGTTCATCCTCTGTTGAATTCCATTACTTGATTGATTTGCTGGTTTGGTGGCTGTATGGATTCACTGATCCATTCCACCAGTTGATTCGTCTGATCGGTGGAATGGTTGTGTATAGTAGATTAGGAGGTAGTTTGTGTTTTCTGTTTGTTCGCATGCAGGTGTGTAGGATCACGGTCGAGAGGTGTTGAGAAGCCTAGCATCCTCATGTGCTAGGTCGAGCTGATAGAGTTTGGAAGATCACCCTGGAAGTGGATCGAGTCAACCCAGGAGGTTCGGCGGATCAGAACAGTGAAAATCCGCTAAGGCTGGAAATTTGTCAAAACGGCATCATCAGGATATTTTGGTGAATATCCTGCAGTCGCTTTGGACGTCGTCATCCGGATGAATGGAGATGAGCATGATGCAGTTGAGTGCATAAAGTGAATGTGCGTCGGGGTGGTCATCATCAGGAGTTGCCGAAGAGGAGTACATCGGCATAAGGTAGAAGATCGGGTTATGAAACTGTTGAAGTTTACATGTTGCAAGTGCATCAGGATGTTGTAAGTCAGATATATACTCAGTGTATATATCACCGTCAGGATCATCTTCTGTGAGTGCCCATCATCCGCATATCGCTAACAGATGCGGGAATGAAAGTTTGGTTTTTTGGCTAAGTGTTGAAGAGGTCATTAGGATATTGTGTGACGTCATCGTCATCCGCATATGACGTCATCGTCATCAGGATATTGAGATATCACCCTATGCATGTTGATCCTGTTGTCGCTTAGGGTTTAGGTATCGGCGTAGGCTCTCGGCAGAAAGTTGTGTTATTATCATCAGGAGGTTTCGAGAGAACCGGATAAGTCAGATCATGATGCTGTTGCTTGTATCGTCGGCTATCGGGGCATCGAAGGGAAGGTGCTGAAGTTGTCATCATCAGGATATTTGGAGCAACTGGATATTTGGATATCCTGCTGACGAAGGTGGTGTTGCATATCATGATGATGCCGCTAGTGTTTGGCGCCCGATGAACAGTGCAATAGGAGGATGTTTGCGCCCGTTGAATATCATGATGATGATGATAGGCGACAGGCGGAGGAGGTGAACAGTAGTCGGCAGGAGGATAATTGTGATCGTCTGAAATATGATGATGCTGTTGGTGTTTACAGGAAATATGATGATGAAGATGAGCCGATAGGGATTTTTATCATGCTGTTTGTATTATTGGCTCCTCCTTCCTGTTAGTTAGCTCCCGTTGCGTTTCACTCTGCATCACATCAAAGGAAATAGTTCCCCTGCCTCTGATTCTGCCAGCTGAATTGTCACCAAACTTTACCATTCCTCCTTCATACCTTTCCAAATTCAAGAACTTATTCTTGTCACCAGTCATATGGTGAGAGCATCCACTGTCAATAACCCAATCATCCTTTTCTTCCACTTGAGCAGCCAAAGCTTTTTCAACAACTTTGTGATTGACAGATTCAGAGAGTATTGAATCTTCTTCCTTGATGGCAATAAACACCCACTCATTTCCAGATTTGCTTCCTAGTTCTGATTCATCATCTGATACTCCTTCATTGTCATCTTCTTCATGAACATAATAGCAATTCTTTTGAAACCTTTGTCTGTTAGTATTAGACCTTGCAGATCTTTCCGGACATCTTGAAGCAAAATGACCAATCTTATTGCAGTTGAAACACTTAAAGGGTAGTTTTCCTTCATACTTACCGGATCCTCTTGGCAGTCTCTTTGCAATGAGGGCTTCAAGTTGAGCTGTTTCTGCTTCTTCTTCTTCCATGTCTCTTCTTGCTTGATCATACCATGACATTTTCCTTGATGAGTTTTCTCCCGGATCAAATCTCTGTTTGCCTTTCACATAGGCACTGGCTTTGAAAGCAGATTCAGTCTTGGGAGGATCATCTCCAAACTCGGTCATTTCAAATGCACCTAGTTTGCCAGCCAGTTGTTCTCTTGTGACAGTTGTGTGGGCTCTGAATTCATCAATGGCAGCAACCTTGATTTTGTAGGCAGCAGGAAGGGATCTTAGGATTTTGCAGACAATCTCATTTTCATCTAAAGTTCCACCAGCATTTCTGATTCCACATACCAGCTCATTCACTCTTGGCATAAAGGTAGTGATGTTTTCATCATCTCTCATTTTTAATCTTTCAAATTTCCCTTTCAGACTTTGCAACCTTGCGCTTTTGACAAACTCATCTCCTTCATACAGAAGTTCCAGTTTAGTCAGGATTTCATATGCAGTTGGTAGGTCAATAACATTCGAGAGATCTGAGTCATTTAATGCGCTTAGAAGAGCTTCCTTGGTCCGCAGATTGTTTTCAGCTTCTGTGATTTCATTCAGAGTTGTCGGACCACCTTGTGGAGGTACATATGGTTTTGAAACCATAGCCAAGTATGCTTTTCCCATACATTCCAGGTGACACTTCATGCGACCTTTCCAGAGAGTGAAGTTGGTTCCATCGAACTTCGGACTATCCTTCTTGTATGACGACATCCTGGATCACCTCAAGCGGTTAAGCTGCTATCAGAGGAACTTGGCTCTGATACCAATTGTTGGATCTAGGGCATACAACTGAGAGGGGGGGGGTGAATCAGTTGTATAAAACTTCTTGTTCTTTCAAACTCTTGATTCTTTGTTGTTAGTTAGCAGCATATAAATTAATCATCCATGAAAGCATAATACATAAACACAAGAGCAGATAAGCATCAACACATTGAACACCAAGATTTTGACGTGGAAAGCCCGGTTAAGGGAAAAACCACAGGGTGATTAACCCAAGAATTATTCTCTGTTAGAAGAATAAAGAAGAATGAATGGCACATGCCAATTAGGGCTCACTGCCCGAGCACACTGCTCACAAAGAGGCCCACTGCCTACAAGGAGACACACTGTCTACAAAGTGATAAAAATCACAGTCTTGAACTGGAGAATGACATCTCTACCATGTCCGGATCAGTTCCAATTAAGCCCAAAAACCTCTGCTCTGCCTTTCGCACTTCTCTTCGCTATGCCACACTCATCCACACACACCACACTTTGAAATGAACTCACAAACCGTTATTTATACAAGACATCGACTTAGGAACAAACATCTAAGTTGGCAAACAACCACAAGAGTATCTGCAAGATGAATAACACATCCGGTCGGCCACCACAAGAATATTCGCAGGATGAACAACTCATCCGGTCGGCTAAACAGAGCAAGAACTTCATCCGGAAGAATAACTTCAATTCCAGGCTCTACTATCAATGCGGATCAACAACACAACCTCAACACATTCTAGAAAACTTCACAAGCCTGCCTGAATGTCCGAATACATCCGCACTTCCTTTACTTGCTGGAATCTCTTGTCTTCCTCATCCGGAACTTCAAGAACACAGTCTGTCGCCACTGTCATAATGCAAAAGGTACTTCCGGACCTCCAAATCATACACAACTCGAGATGGCACATCACAAGGACATCCCAAACACTCTTTCCAATCCGCAGATTGGTATTGTACAATTCCGGACCTCACCGGACCTTTCTGTGATCCTCTGTCACCTCTAAGCACTTACCGGGACCGGTTCCACACAGACAGCCATAACTTCTTCAGGTCTTCATGCGGACCTCTGAAAACTTGACTGAAGCATCTCAAGACTCATATCTGCAAACCCTTTAATCTGCATCCTCCGGTTCTCAACCTATCCAATATATTTACCTTCTTCTCATCACTGTTCTTCACTATTCCTGACTGAGGGTAATTTTCTCAATATCCTCAACACACAGCTCATCCAATCCTTCTTGTCAATGTAATATGAGTATGTTGACATCAATGACAACACTGGTTCACCTCATACTTGTAACATAATAGTCATCAAAACACAAAATAGACCAAGGCAAACCCTTTGAAGATTTCTTAGATCAGTTATTAGCAATGTGTGAACATTTTTAGACAACACAGAGGCATAAACTAGAGACTTTTACAATTTTTTGAGGCACATGCTAACATTGGCTTTAGTTGGGGACATGTGCCTCTTGCAGGCACAATGAGGATCTAATTATCTTTAGGTTGCAAACCAAAAGAAAGAGCAAGGGCCTAGCCAAAACAAAAGGGAATGGGCAATGAACATAGAGAATCCAAACAACAAAACACACAAATGGGAAAAATATATACATACGTACAAAGGATGACAGACCATCAAGAGAAATAATGCTTGAGGTGCTAGCCATTGACTAGCAGCTCTAGGAAATCTCCATCCAAGCTCTTGAGGTAAAAAGTGCCTTGACTACACTTGGCTGCAATCTAATAAGAGCCAACCACTAAAGCTTAAAATTTTCCATGTTTTACCTTATCTTTAGACCTAGAATTCCACATGAGGACTAAGTCACTAGCTTGGAAACTCCTTGAACTACCCTCTTGTCAAACAAATGATTGACCTTTTTCTACTACAACAAATATCTTTTATGTGCATTCCTCCTAGCTTCATTAACTTTAGTCAACTCATGTATTCTTAGGGAAATGGCATTATCCTCATTTCCTTCAACCTCCTATAACAATTTGTACATAAGTAGCTCAAAGCTAATTGACATCTTAGCCTCTGCTCCATAAACTAACTCTGAGAGGAACCTCCTGTAACAATATAATGAAAAATACATAAAATAATAGAAATAGATATGAACAACAGAAACACAAAAGGAATTTATTGATCGCAGGCCACTTCAAGGGGGCAATCTCCTTTGAGCAAGCTCAATACAATAAATTCATGGATGCCTTCATTGGCCTCAACTTGTGCTTATATACTAAGTCTAATCTAAACAACTATTACTTCTCATGAATGTGGGATGATACAATATGCTCACGGGACAACTTACAAAGCATATGCATCCAAATGTAATATACTAACAAAGTAAAGAGAAGGGTTAAACAAAGGTTCTTAACATCCCCTCCCTCTTAGAAAAGCTTTGTCCTCAAAGCTTGAGATGTGGAAATTGTTGTTGAATCTGAAGGAGTGGTTCCCATGTAGCATCATTTGGTTGCATTCCATGCCACTGAATTAAGACCATTGTGATGGATCTAGAGCAAAGCTAATGAGTGCATCTGTCAAGGATTGCCTCTAGCTCCAAAATGATGGATCCTTCGTTATCCAGTTCTGGTAAAATAGTTTGTGCTCTGACATTGGTGCCAAGAACTTTCTTTAGACAAGAGACATGAAATACTAGATGAACATGGGAAGGAGGAAGCTCCAATTTATAAGCAATTGACCCAATCTTTTGAAGAACCTTATATGGCCCATAGAACTTTGGAGCCAACTTATGATGCCCTTTGAGTTTCAAGGATGATTGCTTGTATGGTTGTAGACAAAGAAAAACTATATCACCTACTTGAAAAGTGCACTCAGAATGGTGCTGATCAGCTTGGTGTTTCATCTGATTTCTTGCCATGTGAAGATTTTCCTGCAAGATGCAAAGAATCTAATCCTGGGTTTGAAGAGCCGTGTCGACTGCTTGAACTGGTGAACTGCTGGGGGTGTATGGAAGGACCACTAGTAGTGCCTAACCATAGACTGCTTCATATGGAGTCATTTTAGATGTAGTGTGGTAGGAGGTATTGTACCACCATTCAGCGAGAGGGAGCCACTTTGACCACTGATGCTGTTGTTCTAAGGTGAAGCAATGAAGATAAGTTTCCAAACATTTGTTGATAATTTCAATCTGACCATCTGTTTGTGGGTGATACCCAGAACTCATCTTCAGTTTGGTGCCAGTGTGTCAAAATAGTTCTGTCCAAAAATGACTAGTGAAAGTTACATCACGATCTGAGACAATGGAAGAAGGGATGCTATGAAGACAGAAGATCTGGTCTATGAAAATTTGTGCAACTGAGGAGGCTGTATAGGGATGGCTAAGGGCACAAAAATGACTATATTTGGAGAGGCGATCAACCACAACCAAGATCATTGTCTTTCCTCTAGATTTAGGGAGCCCCTCAATGAAATCCATAGAAATATCTATCCAAATCCATGTAGGGATGGGCAAAGGTTTGAGCAATCTAGGAAGGAGTGTTGTTTCACCCTTGTTGCATTGGTAGGTATCACATTCAGCCACCATCTATTGAATTTCCCTTTTCATTCCCTTCCAAAAGAAGTTATGTCGTGCCTGCTCATAAGTTTTGAGGAACCCAGAGTGCCCTGCCAATGGAGAAGCATGGAGTTCATAGAAGACAGCCTGCTAAAGATCTATGCTTTGGGGAAGAACCAGATGACCCTTGTATCATAGAGAAGCATCGTCCCAAGAGTAATGTGGTATAGCAGAAGGGTTAGTGACCAATTGTTGAATGATTTGAGATAATGAAGAGTCATTGATATAGCCTTGCTGGACAGATTCCAACCAATTTGGAACAAGCATAGAAATAGCTGAAAGGGAAGCTTGGTCATCAAATGTGCGAGAAAGAGCATCTGCCACAATATTGTCCTTACCCTTCTTATAAGTGATCTCATAATCATAACCCATGAGTTTGCTGACCCATTTCTGTTGTGCTAGGGAGGAGACCCGTTGTTCCAGGAAATATTTCAGACTCTGGTGATCAGTCTTGATGCAAAAATGATTCCCTAGTAGGTATGGCCACCACTTCTATACTGCATGCAAAATAGCCATCATTTCCTTCTCATATGTAGAGAGTACTAAATTCTTGCCAGAAAGGGCTTTGCTGGTGAATGCAATGGGATGTTCTTCTTGAAGGAGAACAACACCAAGTCCATTGCCACAAGCATCAGTCTCAATAGTGAAGGTCTTGGAAAAATCTGGCATATCTAGAACAGGTGTAGTACACATAGCTTGTTTTAGTTTTTCAAATGTACACTCAGCAGCTTGTGTCTAGATAAAAGCATCATTTTTTAACATAGTTGTTAATGGAGCTGCAATCTTCTTGTAATCCTTGACAAACTTGTGATAGTAGCCAGTCAGCCCCAAAAAACCACGGAGGCTCTTGATTGTCTGAGGATGCGGTCAATTTTTCATGGCATCTATTTTTGCAGGATCCACATGAACCCCTTGGGCTAAAAAATATGCCTGAGATACTCCACTTCCTCCTGGCCAAAAACACATTTAGACTGCTTTGTAGAGAGATGATTATCAAAGAGAAGTTGCAGTACGAGATCCAAATGTTGGAGATGCTCAGCCCATGTTTTACTATAGATGAGGATATTATCAACGAAGACCAGAATGAATTTTTGTAGGTAGGGCTAAAATATTTTATTCATCAATGCCTAGAATGTTGAAGGAGAATTAGTGAGGCCAAAGGGCATGACCAAAAACTCATAGTGGCCATCATGCGTGTGGAAATCTGTTTTAGGGATATCATCCTCATGAACCCGAATTTGGTGATACCCAGAACGAAGATCCAACCTGGAGAAAAAATGAGCCCCATGAAGCTCATCAACAACAGGAATCAGAAACTTATCCTTGATTGTGATGTGATTAAGTGCTCATAAGTCAATGCAAAGGTGTCATGCCCCATCTTTTTTCTGGACAAGAAGAACTGGTGAAGAAAAGGAACTGGTACTAGGGTGAATAATACCTTGCTTCAGTAAGTCTCGAATGAGCATCTCAATCTCTATCTTTTGGTGAAATGGGTAGCGGTAGGGCCTGATGTTGGGAGGAATGCTTCCAGGAAGGAGCTGAATACGGTGGTCCTCTGGTCGTGAAGGTGGCAATCCCACTGGTTTGGCAAAGACACATGCAAACCTATGCAAAATCCATTGTAGATCTAAAGGAGTAGTGGAGACTGTTGATGGTTGCATCTGAATGGAATGGAGCTGAGCAATGACACCATGCGAATTCTTTTTAAGAAGATTTTCCATGCGATGTGAACTTATGATGCTGAGAGACCCTAGTTGTAATTCCCTTAATGTGTGTTTTTGTCCATTGTTTGAAAACTGCATCCAAAGTTCAGTAAAATCCCATAAGATGGGTCCAAGTGTGTGTAACCATTGGGTGCCCAAAATCACATCACAGCCACCTAAGGGCAAGGCAAACATGTTAGAGCATAGGTTATAATCTCCCATAGAGATACACACATTGCGACACTTCACTTTGCAAGGTAATGTGCCCCCATTGGCAATCATGACTTCAAAGCTGGAGCAAGGATGGACAAAACAATCCACCTGTTTGGCGATCTGAGGGTTAATGAAGTTATGAGTGCTACCAGAATCAATGAGTATTGTAAGAGGGAGCTTCTTGAAGAAACCCTTGACCCGCATGGTTTGTGGGGCGGTGACTCCTGCTAAAGCATGGAGAGAGATCTCTGGGTGGTCTTCCTAAGAAGCAGGGTCAACAAGTGGCTATTGAGTGTTGACTTGGTCATCCACTATATTCTAAGCATCTGCATAAACTTTAGATCTAGGCAGAGAATCCACATCCAAGAGATAGAGATTTTTCTCAACACATCTATGTCCCCGAGTGAATTTCTCATCACAGTTATAACAAAGCCCTTTTTCTCTATGTGCCCTCATCTCTGCTTCAGTTAAATACTTGATAGGAGTAGTTCTAGGGGATGGCATTATTTGAGGTCATTGGGAAGCTGTATTTCTGAATGGAACAAAATTGGATTTGGAGCATTGTTGAGCCAACCCTAAGGCTTCAATCATTGTGCTTGGATGGAACATTTTAACCTCAGAATGAATTGCATCCTTCAAACTACTGACAAAACAACTCCTAAAGAATTCATCAAACAATCCCTCTATGTGATTGGCTAGTTTTTCAAACTCTGTCTGATATTCTCTCACAGTGCCTATTGGCGCAGTTTAGTGAGTGCTCCTGTGAAGTCATCAAAAGTACTAGGGCCAAGTCGTTGCAAAATGAGTTTGCAAAAGTCTGTCCATTTTGGCTTGTCATGAGCCTTGATGTACCAATGAAACCATTGAAGGGCTTCATGTTCCAAATGAAAGGATGCAAGCGAGACTTTGTTGACATCAAAATTATTATGCAGATTAAAATATTGTTCTACCCGGTATATCCATCTAGTTAGATCATCACCATTGAAGCAAGAAAAATCAAGCTTCGGCCCACAAAAATTGCTGGAAGAAGAGAACCCAGTGTTTGTAGGAGAGTCTGGCTGCCATCTATTATTCATGACTGAATGCTGAAGATTGAGACCAAGGATTTTTTCATCTAGATCTTGGAGTTTGGTCTTGAGAGCTGCAAGTTCACCCTCCATGTTTTTTGCTCCTTCACGGTGACAACTATAACCAGGATTTTTTTTTTGGAATGGGTAGAAAAGCAAAAACAAAAACTTTTTTAGTAAAGGAAAATTTGGATTTGGGAAAAACTTTGATGGGTAATTGGGGTTTGACTAGGTTTTGGACACTTTCTAAGGGAAAGGGGAGAAGAAAATGGGGGTTTCAGAAGCAGGGTGAATGAATGGGAAAATTTGTCCAAGAGGGACAAAGGAGTAGAAATATAAAATGAAAATTGTGGCAAGATTTGAAGGCTAATGGGTGAGGATTAAAGAAGTTATGGCAAACCCTAAAAATAGACAAATATGGGATTTCTAGCTTCGATAAGTGGAATTTGGGATAGGGTCCTCAAGGAAATATGTAAATTGGAATTTTAGGGGATCCACTTGGCTACCAATGTTGTCTAATGGCTTGTGTATTGGGGTAGTACCCCTCACTCCATGGCTCAGGTAAAACTGATAACCGCTTTGCTACTAACAAAAGCTCTTGGTTTACCTCACGGATGGGAACTAGTCAATTAGGTAAGGGCCATTTCCCTTTTTGCTAGCAGGTCCTCTCAATGGGCCAGCTACTTTGATGCAGAGTGGCACAAGGGAAGCAACACACAAAGGTTTACTCTATTGTCCTTTGCCCACTCACCCACTTCAACTAGCCTTCAACCAACCAACCAACCAAAGGCACATACAAGGCATATGAAGGATTTGATGTCCAGACTACTGTCCAACCCCTAAGGCTTCTCCAACACCTTAAGACAGATCAACAAACACCTTCTATGCAGTTGGTTTGATCTCCAACTTCCCAAAACTCTTCAACCTATACCTTGACTAGTAAGGCTACTAGCCCTCCAAACTAAGTTTTCTCAACAAAACTTGACAAAATCCCAAAGGTCTAGGCAAACAAATGATGGAATTGAACACCTTTCAGGGGACCCTAACAAACCTCCAAATCTCCTGCTTCAACTCTACTCCAGCAATCCAGAATGCCTACTAGGTCTCTAGGCCTAATTGATCAATTTAGGCTAGGTTACAAAGCAAGTGCTCAAAATTGGGTGCATAGGTTAGGGGCAGGAACTTGGAATGACTCTACCATCCCCAAACAACACAAATCCACCATTCATTCACTCATCCTCTTAGGGTTTTGTCAAATACAACAATAAATTGCATAAATTTAGTCAAATACATAGAGATATTTGACCTAGGGCATCACATTAAAAATAGTAAACTGTATTTTCTCAGAAAATGCTTTTGGAATCAAGTAGTATACACCCCTAGCCTGCATTTCACTGAGTGGCATGAAATTTCATCGGTGGAAATGCATTCTAGGGCCAAATTTGTGGGACTGCCCTAGAAAACAGGGTTTCTAGACTAGTTTTGAAAGAAAATTCAATAGCTTTTGACTCCGACCACTTCAAGACCTCAAACTAGTTGCATTGGAACCCTGACTCCAAGAGCTTTCAGAAAAATATCATTTGCACATGTGAAAAGTCCGTACAGTCCGTACACAGCAAGAAAAACAGCAAAAAACTGTCAGTTTTCTTGAATTTTGTGCCTAAATTTCGTACAAAAACTTCCTCCCCCATACTGGAGTCAGATATCCACCATATTAACCCATCCAAGTTGGTTTCCAACTTCTACAACAGCATTTAATTGCCCAAAGTGGTTTTTGAACCGACCCAACACATAACACCTTTGACAACTATGGTGTTTTGCATTAACACAAGGAGGTTGATTTGTTTGGCTCGTCCAATGGAGTCCAAATGATCAACAAACTCCTTCCAACATACTAAAACATTAAAACAACCAAAAAAAACTCGAAAACCAATCCTTAGACCTTCTAGGCCTAATTGGCACAACAAGGATCCAAGTGGACTAAGCATGATTGAGGTTTATAGGGTCACCTCAATCATCTTGACCACACAAAAGGGACCATACAAACATGGCTAAAGCCTTATTACCACACATACAATCAAAACAAAACATAGCTTATCAAAATGCATAAAAAATGCTTGAGGTGTCAGACTGCTCCTAGGTGCCCTGCACCATACACCCACTGTCAAACAGAACTCAAGTCTCTTGAGTTGGAATGCTATCAAATGTGAAACCTGCCTTCTCAATGTCTGCCCTGCTCATCCAAGTGGCATCCTCCTGAGGTTTGTTTAGCCACTTCACCAAATAGTCATGATAGGTGTGCCTTCTAGTTGTTTTTGCAATCCTCTTGTCCAAAATGCACTCAATCTGATTTGGAGATGAAGGAATGAGTTCCTGGAGTGTGTGATCAGTTTGATCTTCTTCAACAACAATCTGAGGATCAGATCCTTTATAGGGATAAAGGTCTGAAACATTAAAAATTGGAGACAAAGCAATGCCATCCGGAAGTCTGATTTTGTAGGCATTTTCTCCACATTTCTTGAGCACTTCACAAGGCCCAATCTTCTTCATGAGTAGCTTAGTGTGTTTACCTGCCAGGAGCCTCTCCTTCTTTAGATGAACCATTACTAAATCACCTTCCTTGAACTGCAAATCCCTTCTTTTTCTGTCAGCAAATTGTTTATATTTCTTAGAAGTGGACAGCAATTTCTGTTGTACTTGTTCATGGACATCTTTCATGACTTGAACAAAGTCTTCAGCCAAGGCACTACTATTTTCCAGTCCTTTAACCTCTCTTAGTTCCAAAATACCCCTTGGGTGAGTGCCATAAACAATTTGGAAAGGAGACAGGCCGGTGCTTCTATTGACAGTGTCATTGTATGAGAACTCTGCTTGAGCCAAAATTGAATCCCAACTAGCACCCTACTCCTTGGTTAGGCATCTTAGGAGGTTGCCAAGTGACCTATTAATCACCTCTGTTTGTCCATCAGACTGAGGGTGATAGGCAGATGATAAGGACAAATTTGTACATAGTCTCTTCCACAGTGTCCTCCAGAAGTGTCCAATGAACTTGGGGTCTCTGTCTGAGATTATGGACAAAGGTAAACCATGTAACCTGACTATTTCCTTGAAGAAAAGACCTGCTATGTGTGAGGCATCATGTGTGGTTCTACATGGGATGAAGTGAGCCATTTTTGAGAACCTATCTACAACCACAAAAATGTTGTCATGTCCATTCTTTGTTCTAGGCAAACCAAGTACAAAGTCCATACTTATGGAATCCCAAGGCTTTGAAGGAATAGGTAGAGGAGTGTATAAACCTGCATTTGATGTATGCCTCTTTGCTCTTTGGCAAATTTGACAAGTTTCAACAAACTTCCTTACATCGGTTGGTAATTTTGGCCAAAAATAGTACCTCCTAACCAATTCTAGGGTCTTATCAATACCAAAGTGACCTGACATGCTGCCACAATGCTTTTCCCTGATTATATTCTCTCTAATTGATCCTCTTGGGATACACAACATGCTACCCTTGAAAAGATATCCATCTTGCAACAAAAAATCAGAAAAATCAGTATTATACCTTCCTGTCATGGCCTTGCAAGATAGGTATGGCTCTTTGAAGTCTTCATCTGCTGTATACTGATCTTTAATGGCATGAATACCTGTACTTTCCAACTGAATAGTTTGCACAACAAGATTTCTCCTACTTAAGGCATCAGCTACCTTATTGGCCACTCCTTTCTTGTGTTTTATGGAGAAGGTGTATGCTTGGATGTACTCTATCCACTTGACATGTCTGTGATTCAACTTTTGCTGCCTGTTCAAGAAGCTTAATGCATGGTTGTCAGTAAAAACTATAAATTCCTTTGGCAATAAGTAGTGTCTCCATTTCCTCAATGACTGAACCATGGCATATAACTCTAGATCATAGGTGGAGTAGTTTTGTTTTGCCTCATTTAACTTCTCACTAAAGAATGCTATAGGCCTCCCATCTTGACTTAGGACTCCCCCAACAGCCCTCTTACTTGCATCACATTCTACCACAAAGACCTTGTCAAAATCAGGAAGAACAAGGACCGATTTTTCTGATATTTTTTTCTTTAACAGTTCAAAGGCTTGGTTGGCCTCATTTGTCCATAAAAACACACATTTCTTGCCCCCTTTTATGGTGTCAACAAGTGGAGCACAAATGCCACTAAACCCTCTAATGAACTTTCTATAAAAGCTGCATAAACCATGGAAACTTCTTACCTCCGAGGCTGTTGTAGGTGTTGGCCAATTAAGAATGGTTGCAACCTTACTTGGATCCATTTTTAGGCTGCCCTTGGAGATGACAAACCCCAAAAATATCAACTCTTCTTGTAGGAAGACACATTTGTCAAGATTGATTCTCAACTTCTCCTCTTGAAGCCTCCTGAGCACTTGATGGATATGCCTTATGTGGTCTTCCTTGCTGTCACTAAAAATTAGTATATCATCCAAATATACAACAATAAACTTGTTAAGGAAAGGTTTTAGCACTTCATTCATCAATCTCATGAAGGTGTTTGGTGCATTTGACAAGCCAAAAGGCATGACAACCCATTCAAATAGTCCTTCATTGGTTTTGAAGGCGGTTTTCCACTCATCCCCTTCCCTTATCCTGATTTGGTGATAACCACTTTTTAGATCTATCTTGGTAAAATAGTTAGCCCTACCCAAGCAATCCATTAAATCTTCTATTCTAGGCATTGGAAATCTATACCTGATAGTAATCTTGTTGATGGCCCTGGAATCAGTGCATAGTCTCCATGTTCCTTCCTTCTTAGGTGCAAGCACTGCAGGTACTGCACATGGACTAATACTCCTCCTGATAAGTCCTCTATCTAATAAGTCTTGGATTTGTCTTTCCACTTCAACATTTTGCTCTGGGGTCAACTTGTAGGCTGCTTGGTTTGGTAGGGTGGATCCAGGGATGAGATCAATGCAATGACTAATCTCCCTCTTTGGTGGAAGGGCATCCTTGCCTTCATCGGCTATCACATCCTGAAACTTCTCCAATAGTTCTTCCACTTCCTTTGGTCCAATCCTCCTAAGAGGGTGCTGTACTTTGACCTTCTTGGGATTCACATCCTTGGGCTTGATGACTACTGCAAAACATGGCACTTTCTCTTCCTTGAGGTTAGCCAAAAACTCTTTTTCACCTACCAACATAACTGAACTAGAAATGACTTTCTCTTTGCAATCATCAATCAAAGGAGTCATTGTAAACTTTTCACCATTCTTGGACAAATGAATCACATTGTTCTTACCATCACGTTGGGCACTTGTGTCATGTTGCCAAGGCCTTCCAAGAAGAAGGTGGCATGCATCCATATCCACTATCTCACAAAGAACCTTATCATGATATTCACCTATCTTGAATTCAACCCAACATTGCTCTTTCACCACAATTTGTTGTTCCTTGGTTAGCCAAAAGACTCTATAGGGGTTAGGATGAGGCATTCTTTCCAATCCTAACTTAGTCACCATTTCATTAGAAGCCAAATTTTCAGAAGAACCTGAATCTACTATTACCTTGCAAACTTTTCCTTTCACCTTGCAAGTGGTTCTAAACAAGTTGTTTCTTTGGGGCTGCTCCTTGGTGGCTGGCATGATGAGGGATCTATTAAACATGATGCATTCTCCACTCTCAGGTGCTGCAGACTTGGAAGAGGTTGTTTGGTAACTTGTGGTGCTTTGACAGTCCTCTTCTTGAAGGAGTTGTACTCTTCTTTCTTTCTGATTTGCAGCAGTGTTTCCCATCTTCTCCGGGCACCTAAAGGACTGATGTCCAATCTGATTGCAAGAGAAACACCTTCCAGTAAACACATTGGGACCTCTGCCCCCACTTCTTCCTCTGCCCCTAAACTGACCCTTATCAGCACTGTTTTTATCAGCCTGCCCTTGGCTGCCTTCTTGTGATCCGCCACCTTGGAATCTAGAGAAATTATCTCTGTTTTGAAATCTGCCCCTGCCCCTAAAATTCTGATTTCCTCTGCCTCTGCTGCTGCTGCCAAAATCCCCTTTTCTTCTCTGCTTATCCTCAATCCTCAGTGCCATTTGAAAACACTTATGGAATGTCTCCAGGTTAAAGAGAGTTAATTCATCTTGAATGGAGAACTTGAGGCCATTAAGATACCTTGCAAGCTTCTGTTTTTCATTCTCAGGCATCTTGGCTTTCAATGTCATCTTGTGAAACTCCTCTGTGTAGGTACTTATGTCCATGTCCTTTTGTCTCAAGTTGTGCAACTTCTTGTTCAAGTTGACCTCATAATCCTCAGGGACAAATTGCTTCTTGATTTCAAGTACCATCTTCCTCCATGTAGAGATAGGATTCCTATCATCTTCTATCCTCTCATTTTGAATAAAATTCCACCAACTCAAGGCTGGCCCTTTCATTTTTGATTTGGCAATCTTCAGTTTCTGAATTTCTGCCACTTCTTCACATTCAAAATAGTTCTCCATTGCCTCAATCCAATCAAGGCACTCCTCTGGATTCATCTTACCAGGAAACATAGGTAAGTCTGCCTTAGTGTCCTTCCTACTCAACTTTCCAAGTGCATCTAGGAATTGTCTCTCTGACATGCCTCCTTGTGGCTCTTCCATAGGCACTTCTTCTTCCTCATCTTGATCCTCTTCATCTGAATCTAAGATGACTTCTGACTTCTTCTTCTTGTCTTTGTCTTTCTTCAACTTTTCTATCTCAGCCTCCATCCTTTTGTTCTTGGCTGCTTGCTCTCTCACTATCTTTGCCAATTCGGCATTTGTCACCTTTGAAGGAATTTCCTCCTCTTCTTCTCTATCTCCCATCTCTTTGATGGCTCTGATACCACCTGATGCAGAGTGGCACAAGGGAAGCAACACACAAAGGTTTACTCTATTGTCCTTTGCCCACTCACCCACTTCAACTAGCCTTCAACCAACCAACCAACCAAAGGCACATACAAGGCATATGAAGGATTTGATGTCCAGACTACTGTCCAACCCCTAAGGCTTCTCCAACACCTTAAGACAGATCAACAAACACCTTCTATGCAGTTGGTTTGATCTCCAACTTCCCAAAACTCTTCAACCTATACCTTGACTAGTAAGGCTACTAGCCCTCCAAACTAGGTTTTCTCAACAAAACTTGACAAAATACCAAAGGTCTAGGCAAACAAATGATGGAATTGAACACCTTTCAGGGGACCCTAACAAACCTCCAAATCTCCTGCTTCAACTCTACTCCAACAATCCAGAACGCCTACTAGGTCTCTAGGCCTAATTGATCAATTTAGGCTAGGTTACAAAGCAAGTGCTCAAAATTGGGTGCATAGGTCAAGGGAAGGAACTTGGAATGACTCTACCATCCCCAAACAACACAAATCCACCATTCATTCACTCATCCTCTTAGGGTTTTGTCAAATACAACAATAAATTGCAAAAATTCAGTCAAATACATAGAGATATTTGACCTAGGGCATCACATTAAAAATAGTAAACTGTATTTTCTCAGAAAATGCTTTTGGAATCAAGTAGTATACACCCCTAGCCTGCATTTCACCGAGTGGCATGAAATTTCATCGGTGGAAATGCATTCTAGGGCCAAATTTGTGGGACTGCCCTAGAAAACAGGGTTTCTAGACCAGTTTTGAAAGAAAATTCAATAGCTTTTGACTCCGACCACTTCAAGACCTCAAACTAGTTGCATTGGAACCTTGACTCCAAGAGATTTCAGAAAAATATCATTTGCACATGTGAAAAGTCCGTACAGTCCGTACACAGCAAGAAAAATAGCGAAAAACAGTCAGTTTTCTTGAATTTTGTGCCCAAATTCCGTACAAAAACTTCCTCCCCCGTATTGGAGTCAGATATCCACCATATTAACCCATCCAAGTTGGTTTCCAACTTCTACAACAGCATTTAACTGCCCAAAGTGGTTTTTGAACCGACCCAACACATAACACCTTTGACAACTATGGTGTTTTGCATTAACACAAGGAGGTTGATTTGTTTGGCTCGTCCAATGGAGTCCAAATGATCAACAAACTCCTTCCAACATTCTAAAACATTAAAACAACCAAAAAAAACTCGAAAACCAATCCTTAGACCTTCTAGGCCTAATTGGCACAACAAGGATCCAAGTGGACTAAGCATGATTGAGGTTTATAGGGTCACCTCAATCATCTTGACCACACAAAAGGGACCATACAAACATGGCTAAAGCCTTATTACCACACATACAATCAAAACAAAAAATAGCTTATCAAAATGCATAAAAAATGCTTGAGGTGTCAGACTGCTCCTAGGTGCCCTGCACCATACTTCATGGTTCCTGTGGTATTCCTCACAATGAGTTTTAGGGCTATGCCCAGGAACTTCCCATAATTAAGCGGATAGGGATTATTCCCTGATCTGAACCTTTAATTGAAATGAACAATATAGATGCAAAAATAACTACTGCAATAATCACAGTGCCTAGAGGCCACAGCAAAAAAAAATTGATAGAAATTCCACCTAGTGAGCCCAAGAAAGCATTCTGATACCAGATGAGAGGAACCTCCTGCAACAATATAATGAAAAATGCTCGAAATAATAGAAATAGATATGAACAACAGAAACATAGAAGGAATTTATTGATCGCAGGCCACTTTGAGGGGGCAACCTCCTTTGAGCAAGCTCAACACAATAAATTTGTGGATACCTTCATTAGCCTCAACACATACTTATATACTAAGTCTAATCTAAACAACTATTACTTCTCATGAATGTGGGATAATACAATATGCTCACAGGACGACTTACAAAGCATATGCGTCCAAATGTAATATACTAACAAAGTAATGAGAAGGGTTAAACATGAGTTCTTAACAAACTCAAAGGGGTTTCTACCAATAGTCTTGTTGAAAGTTACTTTATCAACCCAAATAACAAACCTGAGCTTATCATCCCACCTCTTCTTGTTTGATTCAAGTGTCCTCTTGATGGTACTCATGATGCTCTTTTTACTATACTCAGCCTGACCATTTCCTTGTGGGTGATAGGGAGAAGAATTTGTTAAAGCTATCCCATACTTAGAGCATATGTCTAGGAGATCATGGGACCTAAAACACATTGCATTATCAACAATGATCCTTGCAGGAACTGTTTGCTCAAAATCATGATCTTGGTTGCCTAACACTGTTAGGTTGGATTTTGGCATGCACAGGGACCCTTCCCTCCTTGCCATGGGGCTATCTGCCATGTAACTCTCACTCTCGTGGAAATAGCCAGTTGAGAGGAGGCAAGACACGATGGGGGTCTAGCTCATTAGAGAGCTAGACTTCACAGAGAGGGGTTGGCACATCCTGGGGCCTTTGTTGTGTGCTAAAGTGTATGTTTCATTCGATGACTGTTGTTGTTGAGATAACCTTATGACCCGAAGGGTTACTAGTTACTTTTCATCTATTGGGGTTTCTACTATTCCACCTCTGTGTGGGCATACTGTTATTTTCGTTGATGGCTTCTTATCTTTTGATCTGTTGAATGATTGCATGTTGTAATTGAATTTGTCTATGTTCTTCTATCAATAGGAGGAGAAATGGCTCTTGTTGTGGCAAGGTAAATGTCTCCTATTGTGGTCGCGGATGGATCTGCTCAATCTCATCTAAGACTATCCTTACCCACTCACCTCTTAACCCTAGGCACATTCGTGAACCAAGATAAGAGAGAAATGTATGTAGACTAACCTTGACTAGACTTAGTGTTTTGACCTAGGGTTTTGGTTGACCTAGGGTTTGGTTGTATGTTGACTCTTGTTAACCTTGTGATGTTATCAAGGGTTTGACTTTTGTTGACCACGGTTAACCTTGTGATGATATCAAGGGTTTGCAATGTATCTAAATACCTAATGTTTTTGGTATTTTCTAGGTTTTATGCATGCAAAGATATATGAAGTGCAAACTTGTTTTTGTGCTTTTTTTGGTATTTTATAGAAATAAAGATGCTTTTTCTATTCTAATAATTGAAATATTAAATGCAAACTAATATGACTTTTCCTAATGCAATTTTAATCTATGTTTTCGGGGTTTTTGATTGTTTTGAAATAATCTAATCTAGAAAGGGAAATTACTTCTACAAATAGTCTAGATCTAGGAATTTGAAAACAATTATTCTAACATGCAAGATCTAATCTATCAAGGAAAAAGAAAAGATTTACTATTCCCAAGAGCAATTTTCAATTATCTAATTATTATGAATGAAATAAAGCATAGAGGAACCTAAAAATAGAGAAGATTTGTGTGACTCCACTACCCTCAGCGATCCTTGATGGCAACCTCGTATCCTCTTGAAGTAGCAGGAAGACCTCTTGATGACAAGATAACACATAGAAGCAAAAGAAGCTTGTAAAAGCTTAAGAAAGCTCAATGGGAGATTTTGATGAGCACAGTGACGTTGATTGAAGTAGCATAATGATGCTTGAAGAGATTTATGTGAAATCTTGATGAACAATGAACAAGTAAAAGGCACCTTCGTCCTGTGTGAGCATGAGAATGTTGATTGGAGAGGAAAAACTTAGCAAAAGTTGTGTGCACAATGAATTTTCCTCCCTTTGTTCTTGAGAGAGGAGGGTATTTATACATTGGAAGAATGAAATTTATTGAGAAATTAATTCAATTGATTGATGAATTAACAAGGATTGATTAGGGAGTGAACTAGATTGATTACCTAGTAAACTCAGTTGATTAGGGAGTGATAAATCAATAATAGCTTATCACTAAAGAGGAATTGGAGTTGGAATAATGCATGAGGAAGAATGGGCTATTAATTTTAGATCAAATGGAGCTAATTATGCATGTGTGGGTGCATGAAATAGTTAACTCCATATTAGGCATCGAAAATCATGTGAACTGGAAGAAAAATGGGTGAAAACGGAGCTATTTTTAGTGAAAAACTCAAGTTTTTCTGCGGCTAGAAATGTGACAGGGTCACCCCTTTTGCCAGTAGGGTTGCTTGGGAGGTGACCCTGGGTTGCTCAGGGGGAGATCCTGCAAAAAGAGGGTTGCCCAGCGAGAGATTCGGAAAAATAGGGGTCTGAGAGGAAATGCATGATGGGAGATGGTAGAGAAGGGGAAAAGGAGGTGATTTGCCTTTGCAGATAGGTCAATCATGTGCAAGAATCCAAATCTCCACTTATGATGCAAGATCTCTCGGGGGGGATCTGGAAATAATAGGGGGAGATTTGGATTGGTTGAGCGAAACTAAAATTTAAAAGTGGGAGATGGGTCCGGGGGAGATCTAGAAGGCTTCTAGTGGGTGGAGAGGATGAAAAAAATAGGGGAAAGGTGAAAACTCACCGACAAGACACTCACAAGGCTTAGGAGCAAGGTCGAAATCTCAGAAAATGTAAATCGACAAGTGTCACAAAAATATCGAAAAGCGTCGACAACAAAGAGAGGGAAAATGACAAAGAAGAAACAACACAAGATGAGAAGGAAGATACATCATCAAGAGGTCTGCTTCTTAGAGGACATTATTTTCATGCTTACATGTACGTGACAAGGATTAAAATCATCATAGAGGTCCTCGTGGAGGTTGTGCGTGATTTTTATGCTTATGTATTTACCCCCTCAGGGATGGTAGTCTACATGAAAGGTAGGTTCCATTCCTGAACTAGGCCTTACCTGTTGTCAATTTTCCCACAATTGTACCTGTAATAACTAGTATTAGCCTGGAATTTAAATATATCAAAATGAATAATGAAAATTGAAATGATGAACTTACGATAGATTATTCAAGTTTGACTAGTTGTTTGCCTTTATCAGTGAGAGTTGTAGGAATGAATGCACGTAAAACAATGCCCTAAAGATGCATAAAAGTAGAAAACTAATCTAAGAATGCATAAAAGAAACTAAGCTAAGGGCAAACAAAGCAAGCAAATTTATGAGATCGGAGTGAATCAACAATGGAATCGATTGTGTGAGAAGTCATTAGAAAGGTATCATCAAAGAGATTAGAAAGATGGCTGCCTCTTCAGCTGTGAAGAATTAGGTATGCAATTAGTGAAAAACCCTTTTCTAAACCCTAGGTTGAATTTTATGAAAATCTCTTGAATTTGTCTATTTTTTGGTGACTCTTCTTATTGCATTGTCTCTGTTTCATCGTTTAGAGTAGGATAGGTCTTTCATTTTCTGAAATTAGTTGAAAAGTAGAGATTTTAGGACACTTTTAGCTTGAGGGATCTCCATTCAGGGTCACTCCTTTTTTTAGGCAGGTCACTCAGGGGGAGATTTGTCTGGCAACAAGGTTGCCTAGGGGGAGATCCTATAGACAATAGGGTCATCGAGGGGGAGATCCTGCTGACATTTGGGATGCCTTGGGGGTGACCCTATTGGGCAGATTTTGCTTGAAATTTGATGTTTTCTATCATTCATTTCATTTTGATCTAACCTGATTTGACTATTGTATTTCCTGTTTATTGCAATTTTTGATGGTTATATGCCTTTTTTCTATAAGATTTTCTACAAGTTTTATGATTTTGAGGGATTTTTGTGAGTTTAAGAGATCTAATCTAAAGTTCTTTCTTGATTTATAGGACATGCACATCTGATGGAATGCCTGCAGAGAGCAGGTGTGGCTCTCAGAGATGTTTACTTAATTGAGTGATGAGGATCATGCTATTCTGAGGAGGGCAGGCTTGGCTAGTGTCTATCATGTGCCAGTTGTTCACCCTGTATCACGTATACGTTGCGACATCTTGACTTACTTGGATGCAAACATGAATACTTTTAGATTCCCATAGGTTTTAGGAGAGTGGACTATCACTCTATTTGACATTTATCACATACTTGGAGTTCTTGTGAGAGGACATCCTCTAGTCCTTCTTACTAGCAAGTCCCTTGAGGACAAGACATCTTAGGTAGAGTTTATGGGGTTTAGTTGCCCCAAGGACCAGATAGGGGTCCAACTTACTTCAGTGCCACGGCTTTGCATCCCTCTCTTGAGGTGGTTCTTGATTGGTTTGATTGCATAGAGGCTATCTAGAGACAAGGCCTCAGCTCATTTGAGATGGTGTTGGGCACCCATCATTCATGGTCTTGAGCAAGGCAAGCTCTACGCCTGGGGGCCAGACATTTGGCCATGGTATACAGAAACTTTTATTGCATTGCATGGTGAGGGGCTCTAGTTTTTAGCTACTCCTTGCTCATGACTTGGATCTTTGAGCACATCAGGCCCTATCAGAAGCTTGTTCCAATTCCTGATAGATGACTACCGAGAGCAGCTAGGTGGATGCAGTTGGTTCATTTTAGCACTTCTTTGCATATTGTGGCTACTCTCATGGATGAGGATATGATATTTGATCCCTAACTTGATATGGAGGGAGCTTGGCCTCGGGATGGCAAGATTCGAGAGTACTATCATGGGGTGTTTGAGGTTTCATATCATAATGGCCGGGTTGAGGCTCACCACATTGAGTGCATCTCAGAGTAGTTTGGTGAGGACTTCCCTGAGGAGTTGCCCCCAGTGCCTACTTGTTATAGGTCTATTTAGGAGATGGGTGAGGTAGGTCAGAGGACAGTTATTTGGACTCCCTTGACTCCTAGAGTCTTCATTTCTAGAGTTCCTAGATCTTCATGAGGAGGACAAAGGGGAAGGAGAGGGACTTCTTCCCAAGGTCTTATTATGATTAAGGACTTAGAGTCTATTGACGAGGACTATGTTCCTGATGATGATGATTTTGAAAAGGAAGCTAGGTATGCGGAAATGCTTCCTACACTAATCTATTGAGGAGAGGGCTATGCAAATTCAAATTTATCCTAACTATTACAGCGATGTTAAACCATTAACATGAGATATTGCAGCAAAACACAAGACCCAGAAAGAAGACAGAAGAAGAGAGACATAGATTTACAGTGGGGAAAACCCTTATCGGGTGAAAAACCCCACACTTAGAAACTTGCACAATGTATTAACAAATCTGAAAGAATGTTTACAATACACTTGTAATGAAAGCTTCAATGGTCTTCGACACTCATGTCTGGAGTAAATCTAGCAGCATAACAGTACCTGTAAACCTGTGATACAAACTCCATCTCCAAGCACCTATTTAAATAGAACATACAAGGCAATTTTGGACCTTTCTTGGAATGGGCATCCAATATGGTATCTTGGACCAAAACCCATGCCTAGGGACACTTCATCAACATTGTAGAATGTGTCTGACACTTGTCCACATCTCCCATCCCAAAGAGGTCACCACTTTCCAAAATGGGCTATGATAGATGCTCTTACGACACTTACGACCGTCATAGAATTTGTCATAGCAGTTACAACTTACAGCTGTAAGAGAATCTGTCATACACATGCTATAAATAGTATATTCTCTTACAACACATCATATTCCACCTTGGGGCACCCAAATATGCCTCATTCAAAGATGCTTCATGACACATGTCATTACCTATCTTACAAACTTCTGTTCTTGACTCTTATATGTCATAGATCCGTCATAGGAATCCGTCATAACCATTTTAGTCAAACATTCCTTACATAACATAGAAGATGCCGACACATGGTAGAATATTCCTACCACTAAGTGGGACGCCTATCTCCTCATGTGAGGACAAAATACCAAGTTGTCATAATCCATGTAGGATTAACACATCACCGTGCCACATCCCACAATATGACAAAGTGGAATTTCCAATTATTTACAACATAGGCAATTAATAATAAATACAAACATTACAAATGTAGAGAATTACCAAGGTTGAGACACCTTAATTCCCAACATTCTCCCACTTGTCGAACACCTTGTAAGAGCCAATAGAAAAACAAGATTTAACTGCTATAGGCCGAGAGGCCCATAGACTTCGAACACCATCTGAACTTCTCTGTGCCCATTGGTTTCGTCAATGCATTTGCAACATTCTTCAAAGTATCTACCTTCTCCAAATTTACTTTTCCATCCTCAACCATGTCCCTCACAAAGTGAAACTGAACATCAATGTGCTTGGTTCTAGCATGGAAAGTTGGATTCTTTGCAAGGCAAATTGCACTCTGACTGTCACAACTGATCATGATCTGACCTGCATCAACACCAATATCAGAACACAATCTCTTAAGCCAAATGGATTCCTTACAAGCATGAGTTGCTACCATATACTTAGCTTCTGTCATGGACAAAGCAACAACAGGTTGTCGCTTACTCATCCAACTAATAGCACCACCAAACAGTGTAAAAACATAAGCACTGGTGGATCTCCTGCTGTCAATGTCACCTGCCCAATCTTAATCCACAAATCCACGAATATCAACAGAATGCAGAGGTCCTGAAACATTACCATGATAACAAATGGAATACTCAAAAGTACCCCTCAGATATCTAAACACTCGCTTAACTGCATCCCAATGAACTTGTCCAGGATTAGCCATAAACCGACTAAGGACTCCCACTGCTTGGGGAATGTCTGGTCTTGTGCAGACCATAGCATACATCAAAATACCAACAGCACTAGCATAAGGTACTCTACTCATGTCCTCCACCTCACTAGGAGATTTTGGACAATCCTCAACAAACAACTTTGTCCCCAAGGAAACAGGAACACACAATGGTCTACAATCTCCTATGCTGAATCTGTCCAACACAGTCTTAACATACTTACTCTGACTTAACTAAAGTTTTCTGTTGGTTCTGTCTCTTTTGATTTCCATTCCTAGAATGTACCTGGCTGCCCCTAAATCTTTCATTTCAAACTGAGCTAACAACTGAGATAAAATCAGAAATCATATCCTTACCCTTCCCAATGAGCAACATATCATCAACATACAGTGCAA
The DNA here is from genome assembly GCA_027924645.1 of Cunninghamia lanceolata. Classification (NCBI taxonomy): domain Eukaryota; kingdom Viridiplantae; phylum Streptophyta; class Pinopsida; order Cupressales; family Cupressaceae; genus Cunninghamia; species Cunninghamia lanceolata. The sequence continues at coordinate 2,594,559 of BSBN01001135.1, read as the reverse complement.
CAATGAGAATACGATCACCATCAAACTTATAATAAACACAGTGATCTAATTTTGATCTCACAAATCCAATTGACAACACAAAGGCACCAAACTTCAAGTACCATCTCCTAGGGGATTGCTTCAAACCATACAAAGACTTCTTAGGTTTGCAAACAAAATTTTCTTTACCTTTTACCATGTAATGCTCTAGCTGTGACATTTAGATTTCCTCCTCCAAGTCACCGTGAAGGAAAGTTGTCTTCACATCCATTTGTTCTACCTCCAAGTCATAAGTTGCTATGAGAGACAATAGGAATCAAATGGATGTCAGATTTGCAATGGGAGAGAAGATCTCACCATAATCTATACCCTCCACTTGTGAATACCCCTTCACAACCAATTTGGCCTTATACTTCTCAACACTGCCATCTACACCAATCTTCTTCTTGAACACCCATTTGCATCCAACGGGTTTCTATCCAGGAGGCAAAGGCACCAAGTCCCAAGTTTGATTCTTTTCCAAAGAAGCTATTTCTTCCTCCATGGCCTCCTTCCAGGAACCTGCATCCTTCATATCCAAAGCCTCTGATACAGTTCTAGGTTCATCACTGTTAGTGAGCAAAGCATAAGCACAACTAGAATCAAGCAATGTAAAACCAAACCTTTTAGGTTGCTTCCTTATCCATGTAGACCTCCTCAAGAGCTAAGGTTGAGGTTTAGCTTCTTCTTCAAAGCTTCAGAGCTGCTAGAGCTCTGCTCATCATCAAGTCCAACATTATCTTTCTGTTTAGTCTTCTCAGGGGTGAGAGGAAATTGAACAACATCCTCTTTCTTTTCTTTTTCTTCTAGCTGTAAAACAATGGAAGGTGTAAGCTCTCTAAAGATGACTCTTCTTCTATACAACACTTTTTCAGCCATAGGATCCCAAAGCTTGTATCCTTTCACACCAATAGAATAGCCGATGAAGATACACTTAACAGCTTTGTTCTCCAACTTTGACCACTTCTCCTTAGGCACATGTGCATATGCCTCACAACCAAAAACATGAAGATGCCTTACTGAAGGCTTTCTACCAGACCACACATCCATGGGTGTCTTTCCAACAAGAGCTGATGTAGGAGATCTATTTACTAGATAGCAAGCAGTGGCAACAGCTTTAGCCCAAAACTTTTGTTCTAGACCAGCTCCACTAAGCATACTCCTAGCCTTCTCCATCAGTGTCCTGTTCATCCTCTCTGCAACTCCATTTTGTTGTGGTGTGTATGGAGTTGTCTTATGTCTTTCAATCCCAAGTTCCTTGTAATACTTATCAAATTATGTAGAACAGAACTCACCACCATTGTTAGTTCTCAAACATTTAATCTTTTTACCAGTTTGATTTTTAGCAAAGGCTTTAAACTCCTTAAACTTGCTATAGACTTCATATTTGCTTCTAAGAAAATAAATCCATGTCCTTCTACTATAATCATCTATAAAAGATACAAAGTATATAGATTTTGATAATGAAGGAACATTAACAAGACCAAACACATCAAAATGAATGAGGTCCAACACACCAGAAGACTTATGAGAACTTGAGTAAAACTGAACACAGTTTTGTTTTCCATAAATGCAATGTTCGCAAAAGTCAAACTCAAGATTACAATCATCTAACCCCTCAACGAGGTTCTTATTTTTTAGGGTACGCATACCCTTCTCACCAATGTGGCCAAATCTCTTATGCCATAACATTGTCTTTTCTGTAGGAAGTTTAACTTCCAAGGCATGAATACAACTATCAAGATTAGAAACAATACATTTCTTCATTGCTTGTTCAGATGGTGGGGATGAAGTGACTGTTGCCCTCTTCCTTGAGTCAGAAGAACTATTGCATTGTGCAATGCATGCTTCCAGTTGAAACAAAGTACCTCTCCGAGTACCCTTAGTAAGCACCATAGATCCTCTAGTCATCTTGCATCCTTCTTTCGAAAAGACAACCTGCACACCTGCATCATTCAAACTACTTACAGAAAGCAAGTTCCATGCTAAGCCTGGGATGTGCATAACCCCAGAGATCCCCTTCACTTGACCATCAGGGAATCAGATAGAGACTCTTCCACGACCAACGATCTTCAGATGAGAGTCATCACCCAGATACACCTTTCCACCATCAAACTCCTCATACTTAGTGAACCAGTCTCGATGAGAGGTCATGTGGAATGATGCACCAGAGTTGATTAGCCACACATCATCAGATGCATGGGTTTCTAGGGCTGCGATGAAGGCATCACCATCATCTTGTGATTTGTCAGAATCTAAATCAGGAGCTTTCTTCTTTTTCTTCTTCTCCTTTTTGCATTCCTTTCAAAAATGCCCGGTCTTGCCACAATTCCAACAAAGAGCCTTAGACTTTCCAGGAGATTTGGATCTCCCGCGGGATTTGGATCTACCCTTCTCAGCTTTCTTGTCCTTCTTCTTCCCTTTCTCCTTGGGTCTTCCACAAACTGCAAGGGCTTCTTTAGCTGCCTCAGAAGACTTTCTCTGCATCTCTTCAGATAACAATGAAGAAACCACCTCTTCCATTTTGAATGTGGATGTGGTGCTTCCGATTGCCATGACAAGATGATCCCATGAGTCCGGCAGAGAACAAAGTAGGGTCCTACACTGATCCTCCTCCTCCATCTTTACACCAATAGATGTCAATTGTGCAACTAGCATGTTAAAGGCATTCATATGCTCAGCCATGGATCCTCCGTCCTCCATTCGAAGAGAATACAACTTCTTTCTCAGGAAAAGTTTATTGACAAGGGATTTGGCTTCAGACACATCCCCCAACTTCTTCCAAAGGAGTGTTGCAGTAGCCTCCTCATGGACATTTAACAACACAGAATCGGCAAGACTAAGTCTTATGAGACCCTTAGCCTTCCGATCCTTGAGATCCTAGTCAGCTTGTGACATTGTAGCTAGTTTAGTTCCATTCACACTTTCCCAAAGGTCTCAGTCAACTAACATGTCTTCCATCTTGAGCTTCCATAGCTCAAAATTATTGCCATTGAACTTCTCTACTTCAAACCTTCCTGATGTGCTTGCCATCTCCTTGCTGCAATAAGATATAGAATGCTCTGCACAGACTCCCACTCAACCTAAAATTAGCTCAAAAAACCCCTACCCAACAACTAGGACCAAAGGTGATCAAGCTCTGATACTAACTGAAAAGGAAGCTAGGTGTATGGAAACGCTTCCTACACTAATCTATTGAGGAGAGGGCTATGCAAATTCAAATTTATCCTAACTATTACAGTGATGTTAAACCATTAACATGAGATATTGCAGCAAAACACAAGACCCAAAAAGAAGACAAAAGAAGAGAGACAGAGATTTACGGTGGGGAAAACCCTTATGAGGTGAAAAACCCCACACTCAGAAACCTGCACAATGTATTAACAAATCTGAAAGAATGTTTACAATACACTTGCAATGCAAGATTTGATGGTCTTTGACACTCATGTCTGGAGTAAATCTGGTAGCATAATAGTACTTGTAAACCTGTGATACAAACTCCATCTCCAAGCACCTATTTAAATAGAACATACAAGGCAATTTTGGACCTTTCTTGGAATGGGTGTCCAATATGGCATCTTGGACCAAAACCCACACCTAGGGACACTTGGTCAACATTGTATAATGTGTCTAACACTTGTCCACAGCTCCCATCCCAAAGAGGTTGCCACTTTCCAAAATGGGCTATGACAGATGCTCTTACGACACTTACGACCGTCATAGAATCTGTCATAGCGGTTACAACATACAACTGTAAGAGAATCTGTCATACACATGCTATAAATAGCATATTCTCTTACAACACATCATATTGGGCACCCAAATATGCCTCATTCAAACATGCTTCATGACACATGTCATTATCTGTCTTACAAACTTCTATTCTTGAGTCGTACATGTCATAGATTCGTCATAGGAATCCGTCATAACTGTTTCGGTCAAACATTCCTTACACAACATAGAAGATGCTGACACATGGTAGAATATTCCTACCACTAAGTGGGATGCCTATCTCCTCATGTGAGGACAAAATACCAAGTTGTAATAATCCATGTAGGATTAACACATCACCGTGCCACATCCCACAATATGACAAAGTGGAATTTTCAATTATTTACAACATAGGCAATTAATAATAAATACAAACATTACAAATGCAAAGAATTACCAAGGTTGAGACACCTTAGTTCCCAATAGATTTGCTAGATGAGGGCTTACCTAAGGATGCACATGATAAGGGTCTTGATGATACAGATGATGCAGCTGATGCACCTAAGGGTTAGTCCATGGTTCCTAGACCTCCTCACTCTGATGAGGTGATGCGATGGTTTGACCCTACCTGGCAGCTTGGTGATCCACATAAGTTTACTTTTGTTTATCATATTTCACACTTTTGTCCTTTCTCTCTTTTCTTCATTTTCGTGAGGAACTAATATGTCTTTCTCTTTTGGTTCACTTTGCAAGTAATGTCGAAGAGTGGAGGGCTTTTGTTCATGAGATTAATGTTGGTTTGATTTCCCCCTTCACTAGGATGACTTGAGAGAGTCTCCTGGCTGATCCTAGTATGCCCCCTACTACTGGGTGATACGTCGACATTTTTGCTCCTATTTATCATGGATGTCAGGCGAGTGTAGATTTGAAGGCTGAGATTCACACCCTTATGGGTGAGAATCAAGTGCTTCGAGAGGTGGCTTCTCTTAGTTTTGCATGAAAGGATGCTAGTATGGTGGAGACTTCACATCACACGCTCACAGTAGGATGCCTCTCACCCATAGGTCTCATGGAGCGACGAGCGATACTCATAGACAGAGGAGCAGGAGTCTTGATGGTTTTATTGGAGGGAACCGACCTTGATATTACTCTTTCTTATTTTGAAATCATTCCCCCTTGCATGGGGAGCCTCTATTTCCCTTGAGAGCATTTTGTCCTAGCTCTTTGATACTCTTGTATATGTAAACTTCAGATATATCTATGAAAGTTCATCCTTCTATGGTTTTTAACTATTGGATTTGTACTTATCTCTTGTGTGTGTTTTGAAGTTTTAGAACTTTTTGATTATGCTTTTGACCTTTTCAACTCTTTTAACATGTTTTTGTATATTTTTTATGGTATATGTATGAGATGTAGTTTACGATATGATAATGCAAGTATGCAAGAAATGCTGAAATGAAACATTTATTTCTACAAAATGTCATGAGATATGACACAAAATTTATTGCTTTGAGATTCTTTTCTAATTTTGGTATGAATGTAATGTGGAACAAACAATGTGACTACTCTTTAATACAATTTTCAATCTAGGGGATTGCAAGTTGTCCTGATATATGAGACCTATTCAAGGCTATGAGATAGGATTTTAAAACTCAAGTAGGGAGTGGAAAATAGATGGATTGTTTCTTGATTTTAGGCTTTGCTAAAGGCTAAACAATGATCCTTATCTAGATAAGACAATTTGACAAGCTTTCAACTTAGACAAGTAACAAATTTTGATGTTCACTAGACTTAGATCATAGATGCCAAGCATGATAGACCCCAGGTAAAGGATAAATGGGAAATAACAAGGGTCCTTAGATAGAAGATGATCCTAGAGATTACTAGACCCACAGCTTTACTCAGCTAGTGTGTGTGTGTGCTTTGTTCCTTTCTTTCTTTGTTATAATGTCACCCTTGAGGCTTCGAGCTTAGACTGATCTCCACCCAAGAGTACAGACATTCAACAATCTTGTCTCTTTCACTCTTTTTTTGTATCTCTCTTATTTTTTCTTTTTCAATTTTTTTGTATTTCTTCACTTGATTTTCTCTTTTTTTTTTTTGACTTTTTAAGAAATAAATGCTTTTTGGAACTTTTTGATATGCAAGCTTGATCTCTCAATTCTTTCTTTTCAACAATCTTATTTTGATCACTCATCTTTTTACTTGAATTTTAGATTGATTCCTTTAGAGTTTTGATCATCTTGATGTTTTTGGCCAGGAAAGATAAGGGACTGAGCATCGCCTAAAGTTTTTGTAATCTAGTCAAACTTTTCTTCTACTAGGGAAGAATTGGGAAGGTCTTCTTGCAAGATTCCTTTGAACATTGTAGATTTGAATGCTAACTTTGTTTAGACCTAACCTCTTGACTCATTAAGACTGTGATCAGTGTAAAGCTAAGAGCTAGGCTTTGATTAGAATCACTGGGAATGAATAAGGGGATAATGGTGATTGTGAAAATGGGGATCTCTAGGTCATGAAAAGATGTCGTATAACTAGGCAACATTAGACTCCTTACTAAAAAGAAAATAATACAAGAGCAAGTCACTAACAGTAATGCAAGATGAATATAATGATACCAAAATGCAAGAAACAAATTGTTTTTGACATTTTAATTTTTATATTTTTTTTTGTATTTTTATGTTTTATGATTTTTTTGGTTTTTTAGACAGTATTTCTTGAGGTGAAAGGCATTGACTGTTTCTCCAAATTCCTCTCCCTCCATTGTGCACAAGAGATAGGCACCATTTCCAACATCTTCTTTGACCATATAAGGGCCTATCCAATTTGGTCTGAACTTGCGTCCTTCACCGACTCTTTTATCGATCAAGTTGTCTATCCTGAGTACTAGGTCTCCCACTTGAAAAGTTCTTGAGACGACTTTATTGGTATACTACTTTTTCATTCTTGTGAGGTAAGAGTCATGTCTTTGGATAGCTCTTAAGAGTGTTTCATCCATCATTTCTAATTTGGCTAATCTCACTGCTCAATATTTCTCATTGTCCAATAATCCTTGTAGCGACACTCTTAAACTAGGCAACTCTACTTCTAATGGCAACATCACTTATGATCCAAAAGTGAGGGCATAAGGGGTGGTTTCGATTGGTGTCCTTACACTTGTTCTGTAAGCCCATAGAGATGGATACAATTGCAAGTGCTAGTCTCTTTTAGAGTCTTTTACGATTTTGACCAGTATTGGCTTTAAAGTTTTGTTCGTGGCTTCTGCCTATCCATCTCCTTGAGGATAGTAGACTGATGGGGAGTTATGATTGATGTGGAACCTCTCACATAACTCTCTTACTTGCAGATTTTTGACTAACAACGCATTATTTGTTACTATCACTTGGGGAATCCCAAACCAACATATAATTTGATTCAGTATGAATTTGGTGATTATTGTTCCTAACACTATAGTGAGAGGCATGGTCTCCACCCATTTGGTAAAGTATTCTATTGCGGTGATGATGAACAAATGTCCATCCATTGATGGGGGAGATATCTTCCCCACCAAATCCAAGCCCCAAGTGGAAAAGGGCCAAGGGGTAACGATTGGTTGTAAATCTCTTGTTGGTGTGTAGTGGACATGAGCGTAGGCCTAACATTTCAGGCACTTTTTTATGAATTTAATCACATCTCCTTGCAAACATGGCTAGAAGTATCCCATTTTGTGTATTTTTCTTGTCGTGGCATGACCACCAAAGTGTCCTCCACAGATCCTAGTATGATATTCCTCTAGGATCTTGCATGCCTCTTCTTTAGCAACACATCGAAGCAACATTTCATCCAAGGCCCTTTGATAAAGCACATCGTCTATTAAAACATATCTTGCAGTGAGGGCACATAATCATCTTTTTCCCAAAGGGGTCATGTTTTCAGGGTAAGTCTTATTTACGAGGTAATTCACAATATCTCTGTACCAATATGAAGTGGCATATTTCTCGAGATCAACCACACAAATTTATTCATCAGGGAAATCTTTGTTTATGGGCTCCTCTTGGGGAACCAAATTGTCTACTAACCAATCTTCTATTACTTGTCCTTTGACTAATTTTTTATTGAGGTAAGTTAGTTCAAACTCACTTAACACGGTTATGAATTGGCCAGCTCTTCTTGAAAGCATGGATTGATTTAAGAAAGTTCTCAATTGCTCAGATCATATCATATCCCTAGTTTCTTGATTTAACATGTAATGTCACAGCCTTCAAGTCATAAAGACTATGGCTAGACATTCTTTTTTTAGCTTGTGTGTAGTTCTTCTCATATTCCAACAAGGTTTGACTTATGAAATAGATGGCTCTTTCTCTCCCACCTTCATCTTCTTGAGCTAGGATGCATGCTACGAAGATATCGGCTGATCTGAAGTATAAGATGAAGGGCTTGTCTGTTTTGGTGGCATTAGCATGGGCGGTGTCAACAAGAACTTCTTTACTTGTTCAAATGCATTTTGACAATCTACCATCCATGTTATGCCAACTTATTTCTTCAGTAATTGATTGATCAGATGAATCTTGAAAGTCATGTTTGGTATGAAATGCCTGATTGTGCCTAATTGTCCCAAAAAGGTTCTTACTACTATCTCACTTGTTGGTGGAGTTACGTTCAAGACTACTTTAACTTTTTCCAAATCAACATCGATTCCTCTTCATGAAACAATGAAACCCAATAACTTTCCTATCATAACCCCGAAAACACATTTTTCAGGATTTAGCCTTACTTTGTATTCTCGAAGCCTATTGAAGATTTTGTGAAGGTCTTCCACATTTCTTGACCTTTGTTTCGATTTAGCTAGATGATCATCAACGTAAGTTTCCACTATTTTGTGAATGTAATCATGGAAGATATGTGTCATTTCCCTTTGGTATGTTGCTCCTGCATTCTTCAGCCCAAATGACATGACTACATAACAGAAGGTTCCACAAGGGGTGGTGAATGTTGTTTTGTTTTGATCAACTTCTAAAATCTTTATTTGATTATATCCAAAAAATCCATCCATGAGAGAGAGAATCTCATATCCTGTAGTTGAGTCGACAATTTAGTCGATGGATGGTAAGGGGAAATTGTCTTTTGGACAAGCTTGATTGATGTCTCTAAAATCGAGGCATATTCAAAATTTTCTATTTTTCTTTAGAACTGGAACAATGTTCGACAACCAATTTGAATAATCTACTGGTTTAATGAAGCTGGGATTCAACAATTTCTTCAGCTCTTCTTTTACCATTTCAGGTACCTATGGCTTTATGGGCCTCATTTTTTGCTTTACTGGCTTCACATCTAGTTTTGTCACTAAGTTGTGCACTACGATTTTCAGATCTAGTCTTGGCATGTCTAAATATGTCTAGGCAAATACATCAGTGTATTCAATGAGAAACTCTATGTATTCCTCTAGTTCTTCATCACTCAATTCTCCTCCTAGTTTTAACATATTAGGCCTTTTAGGTGTTTTGATATTGATGTCAATCGTATCTCTAGTTAGGGATGGGTGTTCTTCCTCAAAATTTTGAGGAGCAAGTGGTAAATCTGAATTTGTTTCGATCTGAAGGATTTCCTTTTCACTTCCAAAATAGTCCTCTGGGTGAGGAAGGAACATGTATCCTTTATTATGGTATAGCCTTGGAAGTCCATCATAGGCATGTAAATATTCAAGGATGGCTTCATCATTCTTGGCGTAATCTCGAGTTGGTTTTTCCGTTTGACCTATAGTGTAGTTCAGGATGCTCGGCAATTCTTCACTTTCTAACAATGGCTCTCCATGCACTGACACAATGTATTCTAAATTTTGAAGTTGAGAATGTGGTGAAAATAATGTGACCTGAGGTAGCCATTGAATATGCCACTTGATTCTCTTCTCTGGGTATGGCTTTTATGGAGAAGAAGTCAAAGAATTAGACCAATTTCCTTATGGTTTCTTTGTAAGGTCGTAATCATTCTGATTTTGTTTCATAGTTTTTCACAACCTAGTTGATCACTAATTGAGAGTCTCCAAAGGCAAAAATCTTCTTGATCCCCATTCTCATGGCTAACATGATTCCTAGGGATAAGGCTTCATACTCTATGATATTGTTTGTGCAAAAGAAATCAATTTGAAAGCAAAGGGGAGGGTTTTTCCTTATGAGGATGTCAGGATTATTCCCATCCCGGCCTCAGTTTTGCAACTAGCTCTGTCAAAATGTAGAGTCCATAAGTTTTGATGGTTTTGTGTTTGAGATGTTTCTCCAAACTCATATGTGGAATTTTGTTTTTCCTCTCTTTCTTCTCCTTCTTCGATGATTTCTATTGTTCCAACCGAGAAGCTCGTGATGTCCCATTCGTCATTACACGGAATGGATGCTAAGTCAAATGCTACATGGGATTTGGTGGTGTGAGGATTGAAGGGGAATTCTCTAAGATCGTCCATTCTCTGATAAGATATGTTGTGAGTACTTGTGTTTGTTTGGATATCTTGAGCTTCTTCTTTTCGTTTCTCTTGCACCTTTAACTTTTTTTCTTTTTCCTCTTATTCCTTTCTATAAAGACTGAAAGGATTAGGGTTTGTTCTCATGATGCTAACTTTTCCCAAATGATGGAAGTGGATTTATTGAAACAAGGTTGAGGTGATGGCCTTCATGGCATGAATCCAAGGTCTTTCAAGGATCATATTATAATTGGTTTCTCTGTTGATGACATAGAAATCGGCAGAGATGGTTTTATCCCTCAGAGTGAGTGGTAGGTTGATTTTCCCCACTATTTTAATGTCATGACTATCGTATATCCTAAATGTGGTAGTTTGTTTCTTGATTCCTATTTTTCTATACCCCATTCTTCATAGGAATGACATCTGCAAAAGGTTGACTAACCATCCTTCATCCACCACTACTCTTTTTATAGTGACCTCTTCAACTTGAATTTGTATGTATTGAGGTGAATCCTTTTTCTTACTTCATTCACTTTGGGGTAACTTGGAAACATCAAAGATGAGGGGAGGTGGTTCCTCCTGCATTGAACATTCCACTTCTAATACTTCCAAGAATGTTTGGTGGTGTGAGGGAGAAGCTCTCAACAAATTTATCACTTGCGAGAAGACATTTTTGGTTTGATCTACTTGTTCTTCTTCGTGGATCACAAATACTTATTGGTTCAACTCTACATGATTGGAGTTGCTTTGATTGGATTTCCCATTCTCATTTTGAGGTTCCTTCACCTTCCTTTGAGATTGGAGGAGTTTGAGGAAGTTTTGCTGTTGGTCCGGAGTGAGATTGGAGATTGCTTTATTGTATCCATAACATGTTTTTATTTCATGACCCTTTGTTCCATGGAACCAACAATAAGTACTGGGGTTGTATGAGGGTTAGTTTGACCCTTGATTTCCTTTTTGTTGCCACTTGTCATTTCTGGGATTGCTTTTCACAATGTTAACATCTTTATCTGAGGAGACATAGGATGTAGTCTTTTTAGCTTCCTTGAACACTTTGAGCCTTCCATTAGTATCATAAATCTTCTAACCACTGTCGATGGTAGCTTGATCGATCCTCAAAGCACTTTCTAATGCTTCTTTGTAGGATTTATATGGCAATTTTTGACCATCTTCTCTCATATCTTTATTCCAGGCATGTAAGAAAATATTGTATAGTTCATGATGGTCCATATTTAGGGCACTGGTTGAGGAATAGAGGACTTGCCTCCATCTGGTCACAAAATGGGCTACGGATTCATTTGATTCTTCCTTCATGGTGAGGAATTCTCTAATCCCTATTTTGGCAAGTTTGTTAATGTTGAATGCCATGACAAACTCTCCGATCAGTTGTCTTAATGAGTGAATTGAAGCCTCTAGCAATTGATAGTACCAATCCAGAGCCATTCCTTTGAGAGTTTTCAAAAAGATTTTGGTGAAAACCCCATCATAGAGGAGTTCTCTTATCACTATGGTGTAGGCTTTAATATGCGAATTTGGATCTCCCTCTCCTTTGAATTTTGGGAGATCTAACAATGGTCTAGGTAACTGCACATTCCTTATGTTTTGATCAAGAGGTTCTTTCAAATACTTGAGATATATTCTGAGAAAGGCACTTTGAGATTAAGGGGTTGATAGCAATAACCCTATGGGTGGGTTTTGATAACTCATTGTTGGATTTGTCAGATTGTTCTGAACAGGATGATTCCCATTCAGACATGTATTGTTACTAGAATTTCATGAATAGTAGTTGAGGTAAGGGGGCTTTTGAGATGCCCCTTGGTCTTGTTTATGAGATTTTTGCCTTCTCTCAGGTGTAACTTGTTTTGCTTCCAAGATTTTAATCCTTTTCACTAGAGTTGCGATTAAGTCTGCGGGAGTGGAAGCTCTAGGTGTTTCCTCATTTCTAGGATTTTCTCTTCAAGTATTTTCATGGTGGTATGCTTCTTGTGTAGCATTTTCTCTTTGTTCTTCTCACAAGGCAATCCTTAATGCCTCTTGAGTGTATTTTGCTTCTTGGAGATATTTTCTAATCATTTGAATTCCTCATCAAGATGAGTACTTAATGTGGTTGTGGAAGGTTGATCGGGTCGGTGTATTTCTGATCTTACCCTTTTGACTTTGTGTGGTGCATTTGGTATGGCTAGATTGTTTTCCCAAGATGGATTGTTAAAAGATAGAGAATGCCTAGATTCTCTTTGATCTTGTTCATAATTAGAATTTTTGTAGTCATAACAATTGGTGATTGGTGCATCAGGATGCAGTAGCACATACCTATCGAAGGAAGGAGTCTCTAGTTCTCTTGAGGGAATATTCCCTTGGTTTAAATCAGGTTCCATAATATTTGAGGGTGCCATAGACACCATAGAATAAATGGAACAGATGATGGCAAAAGTGATAGAAGCTAAAGCAGTGGAAGCAGCTATGAAGAATAAAGTGAAAATGTTTTGAAGATTTTGAAGCATTGAATGTTTGAGTTGTGATGTAATCTGCACGTTTGGAATGCGAAAAGCATAAACACAAGTTTTTGCTCTTCACGTCAGGTTCATCAAAATATGTAGTGAAGTTGATGGCATATGGTGATGAATGAATATCTGAAGTTGGAATGTAAAACTACTCATCCTAGAAGGATTTGCAATTTCACGTCAAGTTCCCCAAAATATGTATTCTCAAAATCGTGACCTTGGTTGCCTAGGGCTGTCAGGTCAAATTTTGGCATGCACATGGACCCTTCCCTCCTTGGCATGGGGTGATCCACCACATCACTCTCGCTCTCATGGAAGTAGCCAATCAAGAGGAGGTGAGACATGGCGGGGTCTAGCTCATTGGAGAGCTGGACTTCATAGAGAGAGGTCAACACGTTCTTGGGCCTTTGTTGTTGTGTGCTAAAGTATATGTTTCATTCGATGAATGTTGTTGTTGAGATAACCCTATGATCTGAAGGGTCACTAGTTACTTTTCATCTATTGGGGTTTCTACTGTTCCACCTCTGTGTGGGTAAACTATTATTTTCATTGATGGCTTCTTGTCTTTCGATCTGTTGAATGATTGCACGTTGTAATTGAATTTGTCTATGTTCTTCTATTAATAGAAGGAAAAATAGATCTTGTTGTGGCAAGGTAAATGTCTCCTATTGTGGTCGCAAATGGACCTCCTCAATCTCATCTAAAACTGTCCTTACCCACTCACCTCTTAACCCCAGGCACATTCATGAACCAAGATAAGAGAGAAATGTATGTGGACTAACCTTGACTAGACTTAGTGTTTTGACCTAGGGTTTTGGTTGACCTAGGGTTTGGTTGTATGTTGACTCTTGTTAACCTTGTGATGTTATCAATGGTTTGACTTTCGTTGACCACGGTTAACCTTGTGATGATATCAAGGGTTTGCAATGTATCTAAATACCTAATGTTTTTGGTATTTCTAGGTTTTTATGCATGCAAAGTTATATGAAGTGCAAACTTGTTTTTGTACTTTTTTTGGTATTTTATAGAAATAAAGATGCTTTTTCTATTCTAATAATTGAAATATGAAATGCAAGCTAATATGACCTTTCCTAATGCAATTTTAATCTATGCTTTTTGGGTTTTTGATTGTTTTGAAATAATCTAATCTAGAAAGGGAAATTACTTTTACAAATAGTCTAGATCTAGGAATTTGAAAACAATTATTCTAACATGCAAGATCTAATCTATCAAGGAAAAAGCAAAGATTTACTATTCCCAAGAGCAATTTTCAATTATCTAATTACTATGAATGAAATAAAGAATAGAGGAACCTGAAAATAGAGAAGATTTGTGTGACTCCACTATCCTCCATGATCCTTGATGGCAACCTCATATCCTCTTGAAGCAGCGGGAAGACCTCTTGACGACAAGACAACACAAAGAAGCAAAAGAAGCTTGTAAAAGCTTAAGAAAGCTCAATGGGAGCTTTTGATGAGCACAATGGAGTTGATTGAAGTAGCGTAATGATGCTTGAAGAGATTTATGTGAAATCTTGATGAACAATGAACAAGTAAAGGCACCTTCATCCTGTGTGAGCATGAGAATGTTGATTGGAGAGGAAAACTTAGCAAGAGGTGTGTGCACAATGAATTTGCCTCCCTTTGTGGTTGAGGGAGGGGGGTATTTATAGGTTGGAAGAATGGAATTGATTAAGAAGCTAACTCAATTGATTGATAAGTTAACAAGGATTGATTAGGGAGTGAACTAGATTGATTACCTAGTAAACTTAGTTGATTAGGGAGTGATAAATCAATAATAGCTTATCACTGAAGAGGAATTGGAGTTGGAAGAATGCATGAGGAAGAATGGGCTATTAATTTTAGATCAAATGGAGCTAATTATGCATTTGTGGGTGCATGAAATAGTCAACTCCATACTAGGCATCAAAAATCATGTGAACTGGAAGAAAAATAGGTGAAAATGGAGCTATTTTGAGTGAGAAACTTGAGTTTTCTACATCTAGAAACACAACAAGGTTACCCAGGGGGAGATCCTACAAAAAGAGGGTCACCCGAAGGGAGATCTAGAAAAACAAGGGTCTGAGAAGAGATGCATGATGGGAGATGGTAGAGAAGGGGAAAAGGAGGTGATCTGCCTCCAGAAATAGGTCATTCATTTTCAAGAATCCAAATCTCCACTTGCAACGCAGGATCTCCCATGGGGAGATCTAGAAATAATAGGAGGAGATTTGGATTAGTTAAGCAAAACTAAAACCTGAAAGTGGGGGATGGGTCCAAGGGACCTCTAGAAGGATTCTAGTGGGTGGAGAGGATGAAAAACATAGGGGAAAGGTGAAAACTCACCTACAAGATGCTTACAAGGCTTAGAAGTAAGGTTGAAAGCTCAGAAAATGCAAATCGACAAGTGTTGCAAAAATGTTGAAAAGCGTCGATGACAAAGAGAGAGGGAAAATGACAAAGAAGAAACAACACAAGATGAGAAGGAAGATATGTCATTAAGAGATCTGCTACTTAGAGGATATTATTTTCACACTTACATATACGTGACAAGGATCAAAATCATCATAGGGGTCCTCATGGAGGCTGTGTGTGATTTTTGTGCTTACAGGAACACCAAACCTTGTGATGATATTGTTCATTAAAAAGTCAATTACTACCTTGGATGTTGCATTTCTGGTAGGTATTGCTTCCACCCATTTGGTGAAGTAGTCAGTTGCTACAAGGATCCACTTGTATCCATTTCTTGATTTTTCAACAATCTCTCCAATAAAGTCAAGACCCCACTATTGAAATGCACCCTCAACTAATATGGATGTGAGGGGAGTGCACCAGCAAACTTCATCTTGCTTACAAACCTTTGGCAAGGATCATACTTTGTAAAAAACTAGACCATATCCTTGAATAATGTGAGCTACCAATACCCCACCCTAATTACTTTGTGGGTAGTGGTCTTTAACATGAATTTCCCTCTACATAATCCTTGATGACATTCATTCATGACCTTGATAGATTGCTCATGATCTAGACACTTGAGAAGTAATCCATCAAAATTTCTCCACATAAATTATCCCTCCATCAACACATACTTCTGGGATGCCAACTTCAAGGTTCTCCTTTGATGATCACTCAATCCTAGAGGGAAACTTAACTTTTCCAAATAGAAAATCACATCTTTATACCAAGGATCATCACTCAAAGGACAAAGAGGAGGTGCTAGACTAGAGGTTACCTAATGCACTTCTATTTCTTCGAAGTTTGTCTTTGCCATTAGCTTGGTAAGGCCTTGACCTCTAACCATCTATGTATTTTATACCTCCATATCATACTCCTAGATCTTAGTGATTCATTTACATCTCTTTCCATAATCTTTCTGCTGAACAAATATGTCCCTTACAACTATATGAGGCACATATGTAGTGATTTTGGCTCCAATGAGATAAGGCTTGAATTTCTTGACAACGTTGACAAGGGCATTGGCATGCTTTTCTGTGATTGAATAATTCAACTCAGCATTTTGCAATGATTTACTAAAGAAAGCAATAGGCTGCTCATATCCATCAACATTTTTATAGAGTAGCACTACAACAATGGTGTAGAAAGAATCAAAAGAAAATATTTGAAAAGTCTTGGACTAATAAGGACTAGTCAATATTGGTGCCTTCTTAAGTGGTTCTTTAATATCCATGAAGGATTTAGTTGATTCCTTATCCCAGCCACCCCATTGTCCCTTTTTAAGAACCCTGGAGATTATTTTTTTCTTCTCAACAAAGTTAAGAACAAACCTCCTAACAAAATTTATTTGTCCTCAGAAGAACTATACTATTTTAACTATTTTAGGTTGAGGTATGAGGTTAATTTCTTTGACTCTTTCTGGATCAGTCCTCACACTATTCTTGGACATAATGTACCCTAGAAGCTTACCTTCCTCTACACTAGATGTGCACTTCTTAGGATATAAGGAAATCTCATACTCTAAGTAGTGTTGGAAAAAACCAACTCCAAGTGTTTGCAATGTCCATCTCTATTTTTGGAATAGGTTGTCAAATCATCCTAATAGATCACCATGATTTCATTTATCAATCCAACAAATGTGACATCCATTTCCCTTTGAAAGGTATCCCCTGCATTCTTGAGCCCGAAAGGCATCCTCACATTCACAAATATACCCCACAGGGTGGTGAAGGTTGTCTTGTACTACTCAAACTCTTTAGCCATGACTTGATTATAGCATGAGAAGCCATCCATTATTGACATGAGCTTAGACCTTGTCACCTTCTATAACAAATGGTCCACATGAGGCAATGGTTAGTTGTCCTTGAGGGACTTAATATTCAAATTTAGGAAATCTACACAAAGCCTTATGTCCCCTTCTTCTTTCTTATCGGCACCAAGTTTGAAAGCCATTCTGAATGTCTGATGTCTTTGATTATACCACCCTCCTTCAATTTCATTAACTCCTTTTCCATTTGAGGGGCTAGTGTAGGATTGGCAAGCCTTTATTTTTCCTAAATGGTTTTGCACCTGGTTCCAAAGTAATAGTATGTTGGAACAGGTCTTCCCTATAAGATTTTAATTCATTATATGACCATGTAAACCACTTCTTGAACTTCCTCAATAGGCTGATCAACAATTTTTTCTCTTCTAGCTTCAACCTCTTCCCAATGTAAATCATCTTTAGAGAGGATTCTATCCCTAGATTTACCCCTTTTACATCATCTTTTCTGATTGGTTTGCTTCTTGTCTTGTAGAAATCATTACTCTCAAACATTCTCTCAAGAGATATAAGGCCTCTTGGAATGGTATTGGCCATGAGTTGAATGACCTCATTTCCCAATAAAGTTTCCTTTCCATACTCCACCTCAATCATTTTCTACCAATCAATTTGTTGGTTTCAAAATCACTTATACCATTCAAGAAATCATATATGTGCCCGTCTTCATTACTAGTTGTATATATTATTGGGAATACTAGGCCTAGTGAGGACTTCAACACTATAAGTGTAATGAGGTGATGGAAAATATGTATCAAATTTTGAGGCCATAATAGAAAGGGCATCTATTGTGATATTTTCATTTCTATCTATCCATTTGATACCAAAAGCATCAAACAACTCAATGGTATCCCATACAACATTCTTATACATTTTCAATCTATTCTCCTTTGTTGTATATGAGTATCTAACCTAAGATATTATTAACTTAGAATCACCAAACACACTTAGACATTTAATTCCATACCTGGCAACAATGTTCAATCCAAGTAGCATAACTTCTGTAGACACCCTAAAATGACCATGTCATCGCACCACTTGCATTTCGTTAATTCTTCCAAATCACCCGCTTTTCAACATTAATTAAATAATCTAATTATTTAATTAATTTCATTAATTTCTTCCAAACCTTCTAAAATTTGACATTAATTAAATAAATCCTCTTTATTTAATTAATTAAATTAAATTCCTCTGTATGCTTCCAAAATTAAATAATTTTAATTATTTAATTAAATCAATCTTTTTCCAAATCTTTCAAGTCTCCATTAATTAAATAAATCCAATTATTTAATTAATTCATCACAAATTCCCTCTTATCTACAATTAAATAATTTAAATTATTTAATTAAATCAATTGTTCTTCTAAATTTAAATAAATCATGCAAATTTATTTAAATTGTTTCAATCCTCTAAAAAAAAAAAATCAAGTATTTTATTTATAATCTTGTTTAGTCCTCAATCATGCACAATCAATTAAATAAATGTATTTATTTAATTTTAGTTATCTTCCAATTCCTCTAGAAATATCTTGTTAACTCATGTGCATAATCAGTCTTATTTTTAGAACTCTAAAAAAGGCAAAATTATAAGTTGAGTTATCTATTCAATCAATCTTGTTTTCATCATATCTTAATAAAAATATCCTTATGGATTAACACGTGTCGTGTGCACATTCATCATGGTTATTTGATTTATCTCCTCCGTTGATTCTTCTAAATTATCTCGACCATTGATCGATCCTCCTAGAAACCTATATAAACTCCCCTCATCTTCTTCACAAATCCTCTTCGATCACTTATTCTCAGGCATCCTTTACAACGCTTGAAGCATACATCATGTCATTGAGGACTTTATGATCTTTTGACATTGATCTTTGAGCACTTTGAGTACCTATACTTTCTTGTTGCAAACATGGTTTCACAGCATATTTGAGCAATCCACATTTGACAAAAGAGAACAACACAATATGGGTAAAAGGTTTCTTATTTCATTTGATTTATTGATAATGGCTTTTTATTTAGATAGATCTCTTTATGTTATGGGTTATTGATTTGGTTATTATCATAGTTTTGATTTTATCATTTGACATATCGATTTTCCTCATACACAACTTCATATTCTTCTATATTATTGGTGCATCCAAAATTTAACCTAAAAGTGAACTTGTAAGATGTGTCATCCAAATAGATTAAAATAATACCTACTCCATTTTGTTTCTGTAAACATGCACTATGAGAAATACATTTTACACACATCATTACTTTTAGGGAGAGAAAGTGTTGGGCATGAGGTTAGATTAGTGAAATTGCTAAGACTATCATAAAAGTTCCCAACTATGTTGTTAGGTTCACCATCCTTATAGTGTATCTCATTCTTTGCCTTTTTTGGGTCCTCCACAATGCATTTCATTTTCTTTTCTTTGTGGAATTGAACATCTCTTCCATAAATAGGTATGGTGGCATAATATAAATCCATTTGTATGCTACCACCTATTGAAGCCATCCATTTTATTGACAGTAACATACCCCACTTGGTTGGATAATCAACAATGATTATGTCCATCAAGAAACATTTATCAGGGTATGCAACAAGTTGGACCTCTAAACCCTTGACAACTCCAACAAAATTTACCTCCCTAGAATCCATTGTAAAACACTTTCCATAAGACCTAGAAACTTTTAGTCCCTACAAGTTCATGACTTCTAGAGGCATAACATTACTCGATGCACCAAAATCTAACATGTAATTATGCACAAACCATCCCTTTATTAGCAATGAGGTATAAAAAGGATCAACCATGGTTTGATACTTGTAGATATTGTCCCAAGGTAAACCTCAGGTAATTCTTTAGTGGTTTCTTTATCAAATGTATCTTTTGTAGGATCATTAAGAGGATCTGTTTGGTCCTCAAATATGGTTGGAGCTGTGAAATATTGTAGGGCCTTGTTCCTATATTCCAAGATTCTAAGCATCTCAGGGACTAGAGATTGAACTTTCATTTAACTCAAACATAGAGCCATGTCAATAGGGACCTAATTGGGTAGAGGGGTAGATAAAGGCACAGTTCTTACATCAGTATTAGGAATAGAAGGCATTACCTAACCAACTTTGTTATTTCCATTCATCTTAGTTGTAGATTGTCCCTCTTGAGGATTCTTCTTTGCTTGATTTTGCTTGTTGCCAATATTTGTCACCTTTACTTTTCAACCTTGTCCATTGGCACACTCACATTTTTCTTCTTTGGAACATATTTAATTTGCACAGGGACATTAGGTACAAGTGATCTTTTCTTATATGGTGATTTTTCTACAATCTTGCTCACATTCCTATCTGTAGTGTCACTTTTTCTTGCATCAATATCAACCTTTTGTTTTACTTTATTAGTAGATTTATTTGATATTTTTGGTGTTGTTGCATCTTGACTATCACCTCAGGAGTTTACTTGCCTATTTCGATACTGGTAATCACTCTAAACTTGCATAACAAATGCATCAACAAGGGCCTTAATGTCTTCATTTGAGGTCCTTACCCTTTTGTATCTCTACCGCATGAGTTCTTTGACATGTTGGAAATCATGGGTTAGTAGCTCATATTGTCCTTGATGATCAAAAAAGTCGTATTGGAAGAATTCATCTTCCTCATACTCATCAAATCGATCCACATCAACATGTTCATAATACTCAGGGGTCCCCTCTTCATTTGGGAACTCCCTATCCTTTGGTATCCCAGTTGCAACAACACATTTTGCTGGATAATGAGGTAAGAAGCATACTTCAAACCATAATGCATCATCTTAAACATTCACATGATCCTTCGTCAAAGGGTTAGGTGTATCCTTGTCTTGAACCCTTGGATTTCCTTGCCTTGGAGCAACTTGTTTATCATTCTGCCCTGGTCTCTTAGACCAATCAATATTATAAGGCTTGTTATATAACCTCCACCCCTAATTGAAGTGAGTGCCAAAATTATTGGAAGGCAAACCCTTCTCATTTCTTGCAACCCTCTAAGACAAATCTTTCATTGCTTCAATCAGTTTATCTAACTTGTCTTCAATAATCAAAGACTTGCTTGAGATTGTTGCATCTGGTTTTAGAATCTTCACATCAGCTCTTATGACATGTTTTCCAGATGCCCTCATGTTACTTTATATATTAATTACCATGGTATAAGCCTCTCTCAAAGTTTGAGGCTTTTTTTCATGGAGGCAATATCCTAATTTTGCATCAAATGCTCCATAATAAAGAGCCAAGCACATGGATTCATTTGATCTCAGATTGGGAGGCACTTTCCTCATTGTCATGACAAACCTACTATTGAATTCAGTAATAGTCTCAATAATACCCTTTTTGATTTATGTTAACTCATGGATTGCAAATTTAGGATCAATTATATCTCCATGCTACAACCTAAAAACTCTCATGAATTTATCCCATGAGAAAATGTTGCTATTTAGAAGACTTATGTACCATTCTTTTGTACTTTCCTCTAATGACTGCACAAGCAACTTCATCATAACATTCTCATCTTCAATTTCATACTCATCAGTCACATTGATGAATCTCTTTAGGTGTTCTTCACTGGTGACAACATTATTATCCTAAAATTTAGGCACCTTACTATTGGCAATATGTGTTTTCATTGATGTCAACACTTAGAGTGAGGTCAACACTCATTTTGTGATGATGATATACTAGTGTAGTAATAGAGATGCAGTGAGATGAAGTGATGTTCCTAATGTTCATGGTTGGATGTCATGCCCTGATCAATGTCAATTCAAGTTGTTTTGAGCATGCTAGTGGTCAAAAAAAATGATTTCATGATGAAATATTAAGATGGGAATTAGAAGCACAAAGATGAATGATGAAATATTAAAATGGAAATTAGAAGCACTAAGATGAATGATAACATATTAAGATGGTAATTATAATCCATGTGAAGGATGTGAAGATGTTGCTGATGACATGTGGCATGTTGTATGATCCTTCATGTTGCTCCTAAGGATGTATGTGTGGTTATATGAAGGTTTTGGCCTTCAAAAGTTGGTGAAGGTATTTGTTACAAGAAGCTACCTGAAAGACTATCTAGGAAAATGCTCCACATTCCTCTAAAATTTAGGCAACATTATTACCCTAAAATTTACCCACCTTACTATTGGCAATATGTGTTTTAATTAATGTCAACACTTAGAGTGAGTTCAACACTTAGTTTGTGATGATGATATACCAATATAGTAATAGAGATGCAGTGATGTTCCCGATGTTCATGGTTTGATGTCATGCCCTGAATAGTGTCAAGTCAAGTTGTTTTGACAATGCTAGTGGTCAACAAAGATGATTTCACGATGAAATATTAAGATGGGAATTAGAAGCACAAAGATGAATGATGAAATATTAAAATGGAAATTAGAAGCACTAAGATGAATGATAACATATTAAGATGGGAATTAGAAGCCATGCTAAGGATGTGAAGGTGTTGCTAATGACATGTGGCATGTTGTATGATCCTTCCTATTGTTCCTAAGGATGTATGTGTGGTTATATGAAGGTTTTGGCCTTCAGAAGTTGGTGAAGGTCCCTATTGTAGGAAGCTACCTAAAAGACTATTTGGTAAAATGCTCCACATTCCTCTACATTTGAAGCTATGGTCATGTGGTTCAAAAGTTAGGGTAAGGATGCTGTAAAGGTGCTAAATCCAAAGTTTCAGATCCTTTTGTCCTTTGTAGTGAAAGTTACAAGTGATTGAGTTCCGGTCCATGCTCTAGGAGTATAATGTGTTGGTGAAGACAGTTTGGAATTCTCTGCATTCCTCCATAAGTGAATATTTTCCCATGCAGTTTTGAGGATATGTTCAACTCTATTTATGAGTTAATCCAAATCATGTGTTTTAGGTGGTTTGGAGGTCCGCAAGCTTAATTTTCAAATGAAATACAAATAGTTTTAGATGGCTAGTTGCTCTCAGAATATATGTTGATGATGTGCACCAACTTGTTACTACTTGAAATGGCAAATTGGTTAATGAAAGATGGTCCTGATGATCTTGTGTTGTCTCTAGTTTCTCCGTAAGATGTCTTTTTTCTCTCTCTAGAACTGATTGAGGTCTGGAATGATGGTGTTGTTGGGTTATGCTCTTGCCTAGCCAATAGATGAAGATTGATCATGTGCACCACAAAGTTGTTGCTGTGTGAAGTTTAAGGAATGTTTGGAGATAGAGTATAGGTCTTGATTGACTGTGGTTGATAGTGAAATGTTTGACAACTTTTGGGAGAACAACATTTATGATGATTAGGTTTTTGCAAACAAAGGTTAAAAAGAGTTGTATCCGAAAGATTAATCACTTTGAATTCAAGTTTTCAAGCATTCAAGGAGATCAAAAGTAGAACCCTAAGTGACTTCAGTGATTTCCAGTGATTCAAAGCAGAGAAAATCCTAATTTTGGCAAAAGTGGTATTTACAGTTAAAACCCTACTGTGAAATTGTTTGAATCATTGCGGAAATGACAACACCACAAGTAATCGATATCACAGAGAGATCTCGACTGAAATTCAAGAAAAACCCATTCAAATCAATGAAAGTCAGGCCTAATGGTGCATTTTCGGGAGTACCGTATCATGTAATGCACAAGGAAGACATTAGGGCATACATCCATGTTTCCCTAGAAGAACATGGTGGTAGCCAACTTATAGATTTGCACCTGAAACATCTAAATGGTGATGATTTTAATTTGAAGGAAGAATATAAATCATTGGAGAAAAATAAATTCATACAATATATAGACTTCCCAATGTTTGCAAAAGAGGAATGGGTTTGGTATGTGCTCAGTAGAATTCATGATGAATTTATGTGGCTTGAAGAACCCTTCATGATTACAAAGGAGACTATAAGGGTTGTAACAGGATTGAACTCTACCAGAATGGTGCCTATGCTAAAGTCTGTAAAGAATACCACTATGATGGAGGCCACTGGAGCTCAATTTGATAAAAGGGCATTGAAAGTTAACACAATTGTAGACCATGCAGTAAGGTTCACATCAATGGTAATCAGATACAAGATATACTTCACAAACCAGGAGAACTCTATCTCTGATATAGCCATCTACACTGCCTATGAAATGGTTAAGAAGAGTGTTGATTATGACCTCTATGAGTTGCTCCAGCAACAATTAATGGAAAATCTAAAGAAGACCAAAGACTCTAAATATCCCTTCAAATATGGTACATTAATTCTCTGGCTATTCTTCTATTTTATGAAAGAGTTGCCCAGAATGAGAAATTTGATCTAGTTTGGTAACAAACCTATTGCCACACAAATTAGAAATCATTTGAATAGCCTAGGCAGTTGTGATGCATAGAATGAAGCCCTATGGGGCTATTTCAAAAACTTTCAAAAGGCCATGCAATCAAGGGAAATAATACCTAATACAATTGTGGAAAAGTACAAAAATGACATGCTTTATTGTAAATAAGGATCAATGCATGATGGTGGTTGTGGAACCAAGGACAGTTTGGATCATTCCAATGGGTTATGAAGTAGCTGAAAATGTGTTGAATGGTTATGTTCAGCTCATGTTGAGAAAACCTAGGGACACTATAGAAGAAAGATTTGGCACCTATGAAGAAATCTCTATCAAAGTTCATGTTGAACTAAGAAAGCTTGAAAGTGTAAAGAAGGCTAGAAAAATGGTAGAAGAATATGCCCAGAGCAAGGGCTTCACTAAAGAATAGATTGTAGAAACAAGAGCAAAGGAAGAAGTAGAAAGGGCAGCTAAAGAGAAGAAGCAAGGTGAACCTGAAAAGGATTCAGAAGAGCCTGAGAAGAAACTGAAGGAGCCTGCAGTAAAAAGGAAAAGAACAAGAGGTTCAACCTCTACTCAAAATGCAACTACATCTTGTAGTCCCACACCTTCTGTGAGTATGGAAGCATCTACAAAGGAAACCACTACAAAAGAGCACAAGAGAATTAAAACAAAAGGTAAAAGGATGTATGTTAGTATAGGAGCTGATGATGAGGAGACTGATAGATGAAAAGGTAGAGAAAATGAAGACCAAGGCTAGTAAAGTCTCAAAGAGCAAACAAGACAAGCCCTCTAGTAAGAGAAGAAGAAAGAAAAACCTAAGGCAAATAGAGCCTAAGAAAGAAGAGGCTACAATAAATTTGGAAGATGTCCTTAATGCTATGGCAGCACATGGTAATCTAAAGCTAAGAACAGACCTGTATGATAAATATAATGATGTAGATAAAAACATCATTGAATTTGCAGTGATCAATTTTTTGGAAATGTTTAACAAAGTCCTCCATGAGGTAATCACAGATCTACCTAATAGCTTGGGCAATATCATGTCTACTAGAAAAGAAGCATCAATGGCTAAAGACTTGGAATTAAGAAAACATGCATTGATACAATTGTGTCTAGATATAACAGATGAAGAGAAAACAAGAGTCAGCAAGATACTTGGTAGAAAACTTGACATAAAAAAGGACCAACATTTTGATGTTTGGAGACATAGAGAAGTTGGTAAAGGACACAGAACAAATAAATCTTGATGTCCTAAAAGAACTCAACTATGAGGCCTACCTTTTCACTCCCTTACAATGATAATTTTATATTACTGTTGGAGACATATTGTAGACTTTTGGGGACTATTGATCCTGACATGTAGGACTATTAGACTATATGAATTTACTTTGATTTGTTATGTTTAGCATGATTATGATGAGACTAGATATTGATTTCAATTACTGATGAGGATTTTGACATATGATTTACATTATGATGTTATTGGGATACTAGATATGTGATTATGGTTATGGATTTATTATGTGATTTTATCTTGTGGTAGATTATTGAAATGCAAATTAGGAATTTAATTATGATGTGATTTTATGATGTTTTATATGATCATGTGATGATGTGAGTGTATGTTTTACTTTTCTTCGGCTATGATATACATGTTGGATTAATTTTTTGTTTAAGTGTGCAGGTGTTCTAACCAAGCCATAGATAATCAAAGATCATCCCACACTTTGTGATTTCCCATGTAAAGTCGATATAGTTCCAAGAGGAACCAAGATCAACTATGTATGCATGATGAAATTTTTGTAATGTTGTTGTGTGGTGATGTTTGGGTTAGGTCTACCCCTTGTTTATTTGATTTTTAATTGTTGTAAGGATGTAATGTTCATTTGAATTTTATTTTGAGTTTATATTTTTTTGAGACCCCTTTTTATGTGTTTTTACTCAACCTATGGTGCTCAAAATGGGTTAAAAGTGACCCTGGGTTATACCCCTAGGGTCTAGGGACCATTTGATCTTGTCTAACCTTAGGTAAACTCCTATTTGGTCACTTAAACTTCACCCTGAAGTAAAGTGACGAAAATAGAAGTTTGGGAAGGAGAGGAAGAGTGGGTCAAACACTCAACCTCTTCCATTCCTCTTTCCAAGGTTTGGGGGAGTATTCAAGACCCCTAAATTATGGACTCAACTCCAAGCCTCTCCCACAATTGGTGAGAGTACCTTGGGGTTGTGTGGGCTTTCATAAGAGGAGATGATTGGGGCACTTGTAGTACCCACTCCTTTGGCTCCACTTTTCTCTCCCACATATGTGAGAGAGCACAAGTGGAGGGTGCAAGACTTGGTTCAATGGGTGGATGACATGTGTCACCACCCCATTCCATGAAGCTTGCAAGTGGTTGTGTGCAAGAGTGAGGAGGTGAGAAGAGCCTATTTTAATCCCTCTTGAAGAGAGGGAGGGGGTTGTTGAATCTTTTTTAATTTTTGAATTTTAATTGATTTTGGGAGAGAGTTGGAAGAAAATTTGGAGGCTCAATTGGAGAAGGAGTTGGGGGTGGAATTGGAAGGGCTCTACTCAACTATCTTCCATTTGGGCTTTTAAAGGTAGGATTCAAGGCTAATGCCTTTCCTTATGTATTTTCATTTCTTGTGTGATGCTATGTGTGTGTTTCCATATTGTGTTTTACGTTTGTTGTTGTGGGGAAAATTGTATGGGTGTTGTGAGAGCCTCTCCATTTGGAGAAAATGCTCAATATGTGTGGGGTGGGGGAGGAGTGAACCTCCTCGAGGTCACATCCTAGTTCTTTGTGGTATTTTAGCCTTGAAGGCAAGATGAGAAAATGTGTTTATTTGAATGGATTGAGAGCCATGTGAAAAGTATGTGAAAATTAGTTTTTATGTGATGGCTTGAGGCCTTGCGAAATTTAGTTTTGGGAGTTATTTTGGAGTGACACTCTTGAGTTGAGTGATGTCCACTCCCCCACCCCATTAAACTTATTTTTGGTGAGTTTTGTTTTGTGTAAGCCAAGGGAGTGTTTCTTGCCTTTGTGTTGATTGCTTTGTTGTGAAGTGGTGTGTGTTCCTTGTGTGAGGATGACCTCCAAGCTCAGGGGTGACTCATGAGTGAGTCTATGGTAGGGAGGAGAGTGGTTCTACATGGCTTTTTCCTCTTCCTTTATTGTTATTGTAGGTTATTTGAAGCTATGGATCTTGGAAGAAAAGTCTGTTCTCCTTAAATTTGTCATTTTGGCTCTTGAGAGAGCTATGGCCAAATTGGCCTATTTGTATTGTGTTGTTGTAAAGAGAGGAGGTTGTTCTCTCTTGTTAGTATAAATAAATGATTTAGTTTGTTTTGTATGTAAATTACTTGAAGTTGTAAGAGGAATGAAGTTAGCCTCTTGAAGTATTATTGTCAAAATACACATTCTTCTTGTTCTCATTTATAAAGGCTTTTCAAAAAAATAATAACAAGAATAGTATAGTGGCTGGATTATTTTTGGAGTTGTAAAAATTGTCAAATGAAGGAAAATCTAAGTTTGAGTTACTTGTAATCTTTGATTGTAGTTCCAAAGAAAGATTTAAAAGTGTATTTTTGTTGTTTTTATTTCAATAGAACATATATATATATATATATAATGCATTAGTTTTTCATTTCAAAAATAAAGTCTATTTCAGCTTGTCATTTTAAAAAAAATATATATATATACATAATGTATTTCCTTCTTTCAAAAAAAAAAACCTATCTAGACTACCATTTTATATACATGTTGTTGTGGGAAATTTGCTTTGATGTATATGTTTAACAAAAAAAATATGTAAGTTTATATATATAAAGAAATATATATATATATATATATATATATATATATATATATATATATATATATATATATATATATATATATATATATAAATTTTCAATATGCTATGAAACTGAAAAAAAAAATGATTATGAGAAATCTATATATTTAATTGAGTATATGTTGAATATATATATATATATATATATATATATATATATATATATTAATGACGTTGTGCATACACTAAAATTAAAACTTAAAAAAAAAAACTGTAATTAAAACCTAGGCCCGAAATCTTGGGCAGCGATGTTTCTTGTTATGCGAAAGTTTTACTATGGAAATTTTTTTGGATGGAGGTGGGGGTGGGGGGGTCGAATCTCCCCACCGCCATGGCCGTTCTTTTTTTAAAAACAAAGGGGGGTGGGGAGGGGGGTCAAATCCCCACCCTCTTTGCCTCCACTTGAATCTTTAAACCCTGCAAACATTTAACACAAAAAATATAAATCCGCAGTACGGCGGCGGCGACGTTCCCCCTGTGTATTAGTCGTTCCCCCTTACTTCAGCCTTTCGGCCTCTACAATCTGAAGTATATTATATTTATTTCTTGGTATATATATACACACCTTGAGTGTATATACACTACCTCTAGAACAAAAAAAATATATTTTTGTATTGTTTTAATAGAATATAAATGTGTGTGTGTGTGTACATATATATTAAACAAAGAAAAAACAATGTATATACAAGATGTATAAACCTCCTTAGAGCCTTCATCCATGGTTGCCATCTCTAAAACCTGCAACACAAAACAATGGGAGGAGAAAGAAAATGAGAAAATGGAAAAAAGAGAGAAATGGGAAAACAAATGGAGGCTAGAGTTTTTTGTTCTCCACCATAAGGAAATTATTATTCTATTGTGGAGAGCTTTTAGGGCAAGGGAGAATTTTAAATCAAATTTTATATTTTCCCTCTCCTTTTATGACTTGTGCATTTCTTTTTACCTTTTTTATTTTTAAAGTGGGTAGGAGAAAGTTAAATTATAAGAGGATGTTTTAATTTATTAGATTATTTCAAATATTGGGGATTGGGATGTATTTTTAGTAATTGATTTTTGTGAGACCTTTTAAAGTTTAGCTAGTAAGTTAGAGGAAAAAAATTATATATTGTTTTAATTTAATTATCTTGAAGTGGGTTTAATTAATTCAATTAATTTTCCTCCAATCTAACTATTGTAATGTAATTAATTTAAAATTAATTGAAATTAACTAGTGCATGTGAACATCATTCCGCGAGGCTAATTTTATTATAATTTTAATTAGATTAATTGCTTTAATTTATTTAATCTTTTGTGTATTAATCAATTAATTAATCTAGTTGTTTAATCTATTTAGTGAACCTAGTTAACCTTTGACCAAATTTTAATTATTAGAATAATCCCTATTCATGCCCATGAGGTGTTATGCTGCCGAATTTTTTTGGAATTCTGGGTAACTTTCCTTTGAGAATTAAACCTTGCGTAGAGTTAGATTTATCATTTTCTACATACTTGTTTTTAAGTAAGCTGTTATTTAATCTATTTATACGTTTGGGTTAGTTCTTTGATTTCGACTTGTGTCAAAATACTTTCACTCGCTTAGGAAAAATTAGAGTTTCGATCAATCGATCCTAACCCTAATGGTGACACTTCTCGCATCGCATTGACCCCCTTAGTCAGCTTCATCACATAGGGGAATGTGCATGTGATCACATTACCCTGAAATTGATTGACATGTTTATGCCTTATGCATAATGCCATGCACACTGACGCATGCGAGGGGGTTTCTAGGGATGCGTGGAATTTTTTTGATATTTCGTGTCATGACCACATGACAAATGTGGACATGACAGGTGTGTTGTGTGTTGTTACCGCATGGGGAATGTGGGCATGACATTTGGTATCAGAGCCTAAGTTTAAACACTGGGCTTGTTTGGGTACATTACTTATTACGCAATTTTGATTAATTAGTGACTACCTTGTTCTTGTAGGATGCCACCTAGGACGAAGCGAGCACATTCACACCGTACTGAGTCTATAGAGGTACGAGATGAGTCTATGACAGAGGGTTAGGGACCAGCAACTTTACTAGAACAGTAGGCACCACAGGCACCACTAGGACTTGATATAGGGCCATAGATCTTGCAGACATTACAGGCTATGTTAGAGAGGTTACTGCTAGTTGTACCAGTGCCATGTGTTGAGCCCCGTGTTGATCCATGAGAGGAGCCACATGAAGAGCCGCGTGTTGAGTCACGAGCTGAGCCACGTGTAGAGCCGTGCATCGAGCTGTGAGAGGTGCCACGTGTTGAGCCCTTTGTAGAGATACCTAACACCACAGTGGAGGAGATTGGGTCAGCTTACAGAGTATGTAGTAGGAGCCCTCCACATCATGCAAGATGAGAGGAGGATGTGAGGGTAGAGCAGGGTTATCATGGACCTTACGACTATGGTATGGATAAGCGTATTAGAGGACATAGAGATCAAGGAGATCCCATCAGAGACCTACTTAGGCTGAATCCACCTACCTTCACAGGAGCTATAGAGGGAGCTGAGGTTGAGGCTTGGCTTATCAGTTTAGATAGGTGCTTCACGTTGCGTCCTTATGGGAGCAACATGAAGGAATGCATGGCAGTACACCTCCTGAGAGATGCAATAGCAACATGGTGGTGCACTGAGGAGTGCAAGTGCCAATTATCATTAGACATTCTTACATGGGACATTTTCATAGAGTGCTTTAATGCGTGTTATTTGTCAGACCACTATAGGCAGTGTCATATCGACAAGTTCCATGACTTGCAACAGAGAGGACTTACGGTTGTGTAGTATGAGAGTAGGCTCATTGAGCTATCACATTATGCAGAGTATCTCCATGATGAGAAACTTCTGGTGCACAAATTTATTAGAGGTTTGAATCAGGGGATAGTAGGATCAGTGCGTATGGTAGACCCCTAGACCATGAGTGAGGCTACCGAGAAGGCATATATTGCAGAGGAGATTTAGGGACAAGGTCAGAGTTCACGTCCTTACTTTTAGGATCGTAATCAATAGCAGCAGTAGAATTTCCATTGACCACCACCACCACCACAAAGAGGAGGATTTAGTTCTTCATCTTTACCTCCTAGGCCTCCACAACAGCAGCAATAATATCAGCAAAGGTCTAGACCCCAGCAGAGGGCATAGGGAGGACATAATTGAGGATGGTAGTAGTAGGGCCCGTGTAGGGATCAAAGACAATAGGTACCACCTGTGGGACCCACGAGATCACATAAGTCTTACAGGGGTTCACAGGGGTCCACCTGATGAACTGGACAACAACAGAGTAGTAGGACACAGAATTGATAGTTACAGGCTAGGGCCCCTTGCTATGTATGTGGTGGGGCAGGACATATGGCCAGAGAGTGCCCACAGGGCTTTACAATAGGGGGACAACCTCATTCAGGAGGATCAGAGCAGACTGTAGGAGATGTGGGCAAGTCCCACTATATGTTTGCAGCGGTTGATAATCGCTAGGCTAATTTCCAGGCCTCAATGATCGAGATAGTAGGTATGATTGGGGATGTTCCCATTTCTATTTTATTTAACTATGGCGCTACTGATTCATTCATATCTTTATCATTGGTGGAGCATTGCAAGCTGGTGGCCTCTAGGTAGGATGTTAGGTGGGAGGTTGAGTTGGCCACTGGGGACAGGATGTCAATAGATGCTTTGGTTTGGGATTGTGAGATCTCTTTGGGGGCCTTCACTACATTATGCGACCTTAGGGTTATGCCTTTAGGATCCTATGGTGTAGTTTTAGGCATGGATTGGCTTACAGCTCATAGAGCCAAGCTAGATTATCGCTAAAAGGCTATTATCTATTTAGATGACCATGGCACGTCAGTCAAGATAGTGGGCATTTAGAAGCCCACGATAGTTCGTATCATATCCGCTCAGTAGCTTAAGCTCTGCATGCGGAAGGGATGTCAATTTTTTGACATCACGGTTAGTGATAGATCAAAGGATGAGCCAGAGGCATCATTAGATGACCATCCTATCTTGAGGGAGTTCACCGATGTCTTTCCACTAGAGTTACCAGGTATGCCTCCACATAGAGAGGTAGACTTCCACATTGATCTAGTGCTGGGTGTAGAGCCAGTGTCTCATGCACCCTACAGGATGATCACACATGATCTCACAAAGCTCAAGTTGTAGTTAGAGGAGTTGCTTGAGAAGGGGCACATCCGACCTAGTGTTTCACCATGGGGCGCACCGGTTATCTTCATGAAGAAGAAGGATGGGTCTCTTCGTTTGTGCATGGACTATAGGTAGCTTAATAAGGTGATGGTGAAGAACCTTTATCCTCTGCCTAGGATTGATGACCTTTTTGACCAGATGCAGTGAGCCAGAGTGTTCTCTAAGATAGACTTGAAGCTCGGTTACCACCAGTTGTGCATCACAGAGGCAAATATCCATAAGACCGCTTTCTAGACTCAATATGGCCACTATGAGTTCACTGTGGTACCCTTCGGTTTGACGAACACCCCTGCAATGTTCATGAGTCTCATGAACAGGGTGTTCTGCACTTACTTGGATTGGTTCATGATCATTTTCTTTGATGATATTTTGATCTACTTATGGACCGAGGAGTAGCATGAGGATCACTTGTGTCAGGTTTTGCAGTGCTTGAGAGAGCATAAACTTTATGGTAACTTGGCAAAGTGTGCCTTTTTCAGGAATAAGGTGCAGTATTTAGGACACATCCTATCTCACGATGGTATCTCCATAGATCCATCAAAGATTAGGGGTATCAGGGATTGGCTAACACCCACCAGTGTGACAGAGGTCAGGAATTTCATGGGATTAGCTAGTTACTGCCACAGATTTGTAGAGGGCTTTTCCAAGATAGCGCACCCCATCACTTCCCTTCAGTGGAAAGGGAAGAGTTTCACTTAGACTGAGCAATGTGAGAGGGCCTTTGGGGTCCTCAAGGAGTGTTTTATTAGTGCTCCCATCTTAGCAGTTCTTGATCCTACAGAGGATTTTGTGGTTTGTACAGATGCATCACTTGAGGGTTTGGGAGCTGTGCTCATGCAGGGTGGTAGAGCGATCACATATGAGTCGCGTAAGCTCAAGACCCATGAGATGAACTACTCTAATCATGATTTAGAGCTTGTAGTAGTGGTTCATGTTCTTTTTCGTTGGAGACATTTTCTATTGGGTCGTCGCTTTGAGCTTCATTCAAATCATCACAGTTTGTAGTATATATTCACACAACCAAATTTGAATGCCTACCAGTGGCGTTGGATGGAGTTTCTTTGCAAGTATGACTTTGATGTCCACTACATCAAAGGGAAGGAGAACATGGTTGCTGACACATTGAGTCGGAGGCGCCATGAGATCCTAACCTTGACCTTGAGTATGGACTTGAGAGGGCATATAATTCAGCATCTGCCTGAGGATGAGTGGTTTCTTGAGGTACATCAGGAGATCCAGTCACATAGGACCCTTGAGGGAAAATTTGTAGGATATTCTCTTGAGGCAGATGGGTTACTTAGACATCGACAGTGCATTTATGTACCCCGTGTGGGTGACCTAGGTGTAGTAGTACTTTCTGAGGCTCATAGAGCACCTTATGCAGCACACCCAGGGGTGAAGAAGATGCATGTCGACTTGTGACAGTATAC
The DNA here is from genome assembly GCA_027924645.1 of Cunninghamia lanceolata. NCBI lineage: Eukaryota > Viridiplantae > Streptophyta > Pinopsida > Cupressales > Cupressaceae > Cunninghamia > Cunninghamia lanceolata. The sequence continues at coordinate 2,560,837 of BSBN01001135.1, read as the reverse complement.
CATTGGGCGGGTATGAGACGAGATATTACAGAGTATGTTGCTTGTTGCCTTGAGTGCCAGAGGGTCAAGGCTGAGCATCAACATCTAGTGGGTCTCTTATACCCTCACAAGATACCTAAGTGGAAATGGGACACCATTTCCATGGATTTCATTGTTGGTCTTCCTATGTCATCTCACTGCCATGATGCCATCATGGTGATGGTTGACAAGTTGACCAAGGTGGTGCATTTCTCACCTGTATGCATGACGTACAATGTACCATTAGTGGTGAGAGTATTCTTGGATGAGATTGTTAAATTACATGGGGTACCTCATCGTATCATTTCTGACAGGGATTCATTGTTCACATTAGCCTTTTGGAGGGCATTGCAGCAGTCGTTGGGCACACAACTCAACTTCAGTTCCACTTATCATCCTGAGATAGATGGTCAGATAGAGAGGGTTAATCAGGTTCTTGAGGATATGCTCTAAATGTATGTTATGGATCACCAGTCTAGATGGGAGGAGTATCTATATCTAGTTGAGTTTACCTACAATAATGGGCATCACAACTCGTTGGGTATGCCTCCTTTTCAGGCCTTGTATAGTAGACCTTGTAGGACACCTTTGAGTTGGGATCATATTGAGGACATGTTTGCGATAGGGCCAGAGTTGGTTCAAGATATGGAGCAGCAGGTGACCTTGATTAGATAGAGATGTCAGGAGGCACAGGATCGACAAAAGAAGTATATCGATGCTAAGAGGGTAGATCAGAGCTTCTCAATTGGGGACAAAGTATTCTTGAGAGTGCAACCGTACAAGAGTCCAATCCGTTATGGAAAGGGCTCTAAGCTTGCACCACATTTTGTTGGGCCTTTTGAGATCTTGGAGTGGATAGGACCTGTAGTCTACTATCTAGCCTTACCTCCTAGCTTGTTGCACATCCACGATGTTTTTCATGTATCTATTTTGCGGAATTACATATCTAATTTATCTCATGTATTGGATTGGAGTGCTCTACAAGTAGAGGCGGACAGGTAGTTAGCCTTGGAGCTAATTTGCATATTGGCTTGTTGAATGCTAGGCCTTCGAGGTCGAGAGCTAGACCAGGTTAGGGTCAAGTGGGACATGTATGATGAGGTCATGACGACTTGGGAGGATGCAGCTAGATTGAGGACACTATATCCTCACCTCTTTCATGACTTCCAGGAGGAAGTTTAGTCTTAGGGGGGAGGATGTGAGGCCTACCTTTTCACTCCCTTACATTGATCATTTTATATTACTATTGGAGACATTTGTAGACTTTTGGGGACTATTGATCCCGATATGAAGGACTATTAGACTATATGCATTTACTTTGACTTATTATATTTAGCATGATTGTGATGAGACTAGATGTTGATTTCAATTACTGATGAGGATTTTGACATATGATTTACATTATGATGTTATTGGGATAATAGATATGTGATTATGGTTATGGATTTATTATGTGATTTTATCTTGTGGTGGATTATTGAAATGCAAATTAGGAATTTAATTATGATGTGATTTTATGATGTTTTATATGATCATAAGATGATGTGAGTGTATGCTTTACTTTGCTTCGGCTATGATATACATGTTGGATTAATCTTTTGTTTAAGTGCGTAGGTGTTCTAACCAAGCCACGGATAATCTAAGATCATCCCACACTTTGTGATTTCCTATGTAAAGTCGATCTAGTTCCAAGAGGAACCAAGATCAACTATGTATGCATGATGAAATTTTCGTAATGTTGTTGTGTGGTGATGTTTGGATTAGGTCTACCCTTTTTATATTTTATTTTTAATTGGTGTTGTAAGGATGTAATGTTCATTTGAATTTTATTTTGAGTTTATATTTGTTTGAGACCACTTTTTATGTGTTTTTACTCAACTTATGGTGCTCAAAATGGGTTAAAAGTGACCCTGGGTTATACCCCTAGGGTCTAGGGACCATTTGAGCTTGTCTAACCTTAGGTAAGCTCCCATTTGGTCACTTAAACTTCACCTTGAAGTAAAGTGACGAAAATGAAAGTTTGGGAAGGAGAGGAAGAGTGGGTCAAACACTCAACCTCTTCCATTCCTCTTTCCAAGGTTTGGGGGAGTCTTCAAGACCCCTAAATTGTGGAGGACTCAACTCCAATCCTCTCCCACAATTGGTGAGGGTACCTTGGGGTTGTGTGGGCTTTCATAGGAGGAGATGATTGGGGCACTTGTAGTACCCACTCCTTCTTTGGCTCCACTTTTCTCTCCCACATGTGTGAGAGAGCACAAGTGTAGGGTGCAAGACTTAGTGGAATGGGTGGATGACATGTGTCACCACCCCATTCCATGAAGCTTGCAAGTGGTTGTGTGGAGGAGTGAGGAGGTGACATGTGTCACCTCCCCATTCCTCAAGGCTCGTGAGAAGAGCCTATTTTAATCCCTCTTGAAGAGATGGAGGGGGTTGTTGAATCTTTTTTAATTTTTGAATTTTAATTGATTTTGGGAGAGAGTTAGAGGAAAATTTGGAGGCTCAATTGGAGAAGGAGTTGGAGGTGGAGTTGGAAGGGCTCTACTCAACTATCTTCCATTTAGGCTATTAAAGGTAGGATTCAAGGCTAATGCCTTTCCTTATGTATTTTCATTTCTTGTGTGATGCTATATTTGTGTTTCCATATTATATTTTACAATTGTTGTTGTGGGGAAAATTGTATGGGTGTTATGAGAGCCTCTCCATTTGGAGAAAATGCTCAACATGTGTGGGGTGGGGGAGGAGTGAACCTCCTCGAGGTCACATCCTAGTTCTTTTTTGGTACTTTAACCTTGAGGGCAAGATGAGAAAATGTGTTTATTTGAATGGCTTGAGAGCCATGTGAAAAGTATGTGAAAATTAGTTTTTATGTGATGGCTTGAGGCCTTGCGAAATTTAGTTTTGGGAGTTATTTTGGAGTGATACTCTTGAGTTGAGTGATGTCCACTCCCCTACCTCATTAAACTCATTTTTGGTGAGTTTTGTTTTGTGTAAGCCAAGGGAGTGTTTCTTGCCTTTGTGTTGAGTGCTTTGTTGTGAAGTGGTGTGTGTTCCTTGTGTGAGGATGACCTCCAAACTCGGGGGTGACTCATGAGTGAGTCTATGGTAGGGAGGAGAGTGGTTCTACGTGGCTTTTTCCCCTTCCTTTATTGTTATTGCAGGTTATTTGAAGCTATGGAGCTTGGAAGAAAAGTTTGTTCTCCTTAAGTTTGTCATTTTGGCTCTTGAGAGAGCTATGGCCAAATTGGCCTATTTGTATTGTGTTGTTGTAAAGAGAGGAGGTTGTTCTCTCTTATTAGTATAAATAAATGATTTAGTTTGTGTTGTATGTAAATTACTTGAAGTTGTAAGAGGAATGGAGTTAGCCTCTTGAAGTATTATTGTCAAAATACACATTCTTCTTGTTCTCATTTACAAAGGCTTTTCAAAAAAAAAAATAACAAGAATAGTATAGTGGCTGGATTATTTTTGGAGTTGTAAAAATTGTCAAATGAAGGAAAATCTAAGTTTGAGTTACTTGCTATAATTGTTGATTGTAGTTCCAAAGAAAGATTTAAAAGTGTATTTTTACTGTTTTTATTTCAAGAGAACAAATATATATATATATATATATATATATATATATATATATATATATATATATATATATATATATATATATATATATATATATATATATATATATATATATATTCTATTTCAGCTTGTCATTATTTTGTAAAAAAAAAAAAGAAATATATAATGTATTGCCTTCTTTAAAAAAAAAAACCTATCTAGACTTCCATTATCTTTATAAATATATATATACACCTCGAGCGTATATACATTGCCTCTAGAACAAAAATTATATATATTTCTGTATTGTTTTAACAGATATATAGATATATATATATATATCAAACAAAGAAAAAAAAATGTATATATAAGATGTATATACCTCCTTAGAGCCTTCATCCATGGCTGCCATCTCTAAAACTTGCAACACAAAACAATGGGAGGAGAAAGAAAATGAGAAAATGGAAAAAGGAGAGAAATGGGAAAACAAATGGAGGCTAGGGTTTTTTTGTTCTCCTTCATAAGTAAATTATTATTCTATTGTGGAGAGCTTTTAGGGTAAGGGAGAATTTTAAATTAAATTTTATATTTTCCCTCTCCCTTTTTGACTTATGCATTTCTTTTTACCTTTTTATTTTTAAAGTGGGTAGGGGAAAGTTAAATTATAAGAGGGTGTTTTAATTTACTAGATTATTTCAAATGTTGGGGATTGGGATTTATTTTTAGTAACTAATTTTTGTGAGACCTTTTAAAGTTTAGCTAGTAAGCTAGAGGAAAAAAATTATATATTGTTTTAATTTAATTATCTTGAATTGGGTTTAATTAATTCAATTAATTTTCCTCCAATCTAACTATTGTAATGTAATTAATTTAAAATTAATTGAAATTAATTAGTGCATGTGAACATCATTCCGCGAGACTAATTTTATTGTAATTTTAATTAGATTAATTGCTTCAATTTATTTAGTCTTGTGCATATTAATCAATTAATTAATCTAGTTGTTTAATCTTTTTAGTGAGCCTAGTTAACCTTTGACCAAATTTTAATTATTAGAATAATCCCTATTCACGCCCATGAGGTGTTATGCTGCCAGATTTTTCTAGAATTATGGGTAACTTTCCTTTGAGAATTAAACCTCGTGTAGAGTTAGATTTATCATTTTCTACATACTTGTTTTTAATTAATCTATTTTTTAATCCAGTTATATGTTTGATTTAGTTCTTTGATTTTGACTCGTGTCGAAATCCTTTCACTCGCTTAGGAAAACTTAGGGTTTCGATTAATCGATCCTAACCCTAATGGTGACACTTCTCACGTCGCATTGATCCCCTTAGTCAGCTTCATCACGTAGGGGAATGCGCATGTGATCGCATTACCCCAAAATTGATTGATATGTTTACGCCTTATGTGTAATGCCACCGAGCACACTGACATGTGAGAGGGGGTTTCTAGGGATGCATGGAATTTTTTTTGATATTTCATGTTATGACCACATGACATGTATGTTGCGTGTCATGACCGCATGGGGAATGTGGGCATGACATCAACATCCCAACTATTCATGACAAGGAAGAATAAAATGTTGGTGATGATAGTTCCCTTCTAGAATGAAGAGATGAAGGAGCAAGAAGAGGATAAAACTCCTAAGAATGTTGAAATTCCTCTAGAGCAAAATGTAACCAGTAATTAGGAAGAGCAAGATGATGAACAAGCCAAGGTAAGTCCTTCTCTAGAACATAAAATTGATGAGCAAGAAGCTATGCACCAAGATCCTCCGAAGCAGAACAAAGAAGAAGAATTCTCTCATGATATGACAAGAGACACTACTATAGTTACACAAGACCCTGTTGATTCAGTCAAAGAGTTCTTGGAGAAGCAGCAAGAAGCTCAATTTTTGGATTCACCTGATTTGCTACAAGGACCAATAAACCTAGCCTCAATGTCACCTCTATAGAAATTCAAATTAGTGTCAATTGTTCAAGCCAAATCTCATGAAGAAATCTTGAGGTCTCATATTCAGGACAGTGAGCTCATTGATAAGGCATCTGATGTTTTGGATAAATTGATGCCTAGACTGTAGAAATATACATCTATAGCACCATCTCAGTAACTCAAAAGGCTCATAAATTTAGTAAGTTCACATTTTGAATCTTTTGAAATAGCTGTTGATAATAAGGTCAAAGTAGAAATTCATGATAAAAGGTTAGTTGAGTTAAAGCATAAGCTAGCTAAAGATGCAAATTTGTTAGACAATAGCATCAAGAACATAGATACTTCTATTAAGGATGCTAGTGATATATACAAATTTTGTCTAACATGGCTTGAGATTGTAAAGGGTAAAATTTGGATAATTGGTTTTTGATAGTTTTGTGTGTATATCCTCCTTTCACCCTTTCATTCAAGGACTTCAGGTCGAGTGGCAATGTACTATCAGACCCTTGGTCACTATGAGATGTAGGGAAACTTGGATTTGTATGATTTGATTTCCAATTATGCTCACTTATGCTCAATTATACATCAAAACCCTAATTATGCAAATACGGAAGCAAATAGACGAATACCGACAAATGCTGCTATAGAAAGATGTAAAATAGTAGACAAATGTATACTAGTTTCTGAAGTTTGGGAAGTGGAATAGTCAGGAAATAATGAGCATGTGCCCTAGTCCAGTGCCATGCTTTTTGTTGGGATTTGGGAACTCATTCTACAACCTGTTCCTGATGTCAGAGATTTTTCTGTTGCAGAATTTGGAGGACTAATGAGTGGGTGTCTGAGTCCAAGTTCCTTTTTTCATCTTTGATCTATAAATCTAACACTCGGTAATACCCTCCTGCAACTTCACTTTTCTTGTATCTTCAACCTGTAACCTACAATCACAAAAAAATTGGGAGGGGGTTGTGGTGTTTAAAGGCTTGCCTCAGTCAAGCCCCAAAAAGACATTCAAGTCTTCCAAACACCGTTGGCAGATAGAGAGTGCGTACCCTTGAGAGGTAGACGTTAAAAACCAAATGATAAATACTCAAAAATACAAATGATGTCACCTTGTAGTGAAGATCTCATGGGAGGAAGAAGCTCTTCATGCCTGAGGAGATGATTGCTCAAATCTACAAATACAAACACATAGACAACACAAATCTACTCTTAGTACATAATGAATGCCTTGAATCACCTTCACATAAACTTGAGAATCCAAATTGCTAGCTAGTAATCATCTAGTTTACATATGAATGCCTAAACATGCTTTTATATGCAACTACAAACAATCTCACCAAGAATTTCATAATTCAAACTTACCGTGTCAGCATAGGACCTAAATAATGGTCACAAGACAACACCCAAAATAGGTAGGACTAGGGTGTGGGTACCCAAGTCTTGCCCCCTATTTTGGTCAGGGTTAGGTTCAAGGGATCCTCCTAGGTCCTATTTGTCATGAAACTTAGGGATCATTTCATCGGGATGTTAAAATGTGATGCAAGATGTCCTAAATGCAAATAAAAGACCTATGAGCTAAACTTTATGAGAGAAAAGCCCCCAAGGGGACATTTTTTGACGTTACATTTAGCCCCCACTTTAATGTATCTATAAACATGAGGCCAATACATGCATTAAAGTATAGTCAACAAACACAGCAAACATGCCAAGCATGGAGAAGACACGCCAGACACATTGAAGACAATGACAGGCACGTAAAACATGGAGAAGACAGTTACAATCACGCAAGACACAGAAAATATAGTAGATGCATAGAAGACAGTTAATGCATGGAAGACAAGAATGATTTCTTTTCTTTTATTTTTCTCATATATATGAAATGCAGATGCAAGTATAGGAAAGTAAACACACCTCCCATAATGCAGGAAGCACTCATCGCATTGGTCTTTAGACTGCATATATGGGGTAACACACATGCAAGACACACCAAACCTCCCAAAATGTAGGAAGCACTCATTGCGCTGGTCTTTAGACTACATATGGGGCAACAGACATGCCAAACAAAGCAAGCATGCCAAACACTCACACTTTAAAGACATGGAGAAAACAAGGCAGACAAGTGAGGGAGTGTTCCTATTTCTAGGCTCATCAACATCTCAAGCACATTATAGGCACACACCGATGATTCAGCTTCACCACAACAATTGCCGAAGACACACTTAAGGGTTGAGTTAGTCATAGAACCATTCCCTGTCTCCCGATGAGGACTTTTTTAAAATGATAGGATGATGCAATCTGCTTCGAGAAATACACCATCCCCACCTCCGCAAATGGCTTAAGATGATTGATTTATTTATTGATTGATTGCAAACAAACTCAGAGTGCAAGAGGGACTCATTGCCACTAGTCTTTAAACTGCACCTAAGGACAAGCACATTGCTAACATCTACAACAAACATCTTACCTTATATATGCCCCCACCTTAAGGTGGTTGATATCATGCATCAATATCAAGCACGTTAAGGTAGGAAGAAAACACACAAGGGAACATAGAATTTCACAAAGCCCATGCCCCTCGACATGTACTTTACAATCGCTAAATGTTCCCAAAAACACATCCCTGCAAGAAACATGTTAGTGTCCATGACCATGATAAACAATGACATCAATGCATATGATCAGTCACACAAAGAGCCAAGGTTATACTACAAATTTAGAGATCAAGGATAACTATTGGGCTATATCACGAAAATCTCTAAGCTGAGTGTCACCAAGGTGAGATTCAAAGACAAACAAAGTGCACAGAGTAGTAGTATTGTTAAAGTTTGTAAGTGAGATAAAACATCATCAACATCACTACATAGAAAGCACAGAGTGCTTGTACTAGCCAAGCATTGGATAAGATATACAACCCCATCATCATATTAGGAACTAAGTCCAATTTTTGATTTCTTGCTAAAGGGACGCTAGGTCTGCATCAGTATAAATGTTTTTTGTCATCTGCCTGCTAGATAGAAGCACTAGAGGAAGGTAAACAATAAATCAAAGAGAAGAAACAAGTGTCATAGGGACATTCATGTAGGAGGGTGCCCCCAAGTCACCAACCATAATGCTATGTCCTTAAGACACAACACACACCAATGAAATCAGAGAGAGACAATATAGAAGAATGATGATACAAATAGAAGAATGTCACAACAAAGGCAATCTCCTAGTATCTTGGACCTTACAAGAGAATCAGGGGTCATCCTAGGAGGCCTAAACAACACATAACACATCACAGGGGAAGCACATCATGAGAGAGATAAAGGGTTAGAGATACTTACTTGTTTCATCCCAATGTTAGGAGCATACATATCTAAGATATTCTTCATGTTGTTTTGGTCTTGTTGAAATTTCATTAACATTGAGTTTAGGATGATGAGAGGCTTTCTTTTCTTTAAAAGGATTATATCCAATGCCTCTTGAGTAATATGTTGAAGCAGATTCTATAGCTACTCGAATTCCTTGTTGATTTACACCACATCCCTTACCTAGATAGTCACAATTTTTATAAAGGATTTTAAATCCTCAACCATAGAGGGATGTCATTTCTTTAGGGGATAGTGAAGCCTCATAGGTCTCATAGTTTGTGGTATAAGTGAGAGTATTGTTTTGATTTTCTACCAAGGGGGCTTTAGGTTTCTTAGGTGCTTCAAAAGATTTCTTAGGTGAGATCGATGCTACTTTTGATGTGTCAAGGATATTAATTTTATATTCCCCTATACTGCAAGGATTAAAATCTAATGAGCGCCAATCATCACCAAAAAGTGCATTCGATGGTTTAGAGTTTTGTACAACATTATCTGTGGTAACAGACATTGATGGATCATCTCACAAATTATTTAAGCTCATATGATTGTAAATTGGTTTTTGCATTTCAATACGTAAACAATTATCTAGGTTAGGATCAACATGAAGAGTATGAAGTTTACCTTTGAATATAAATTTGATTGAAGGATGTAGGGTGGAAGGACCTGCCCCCAATGCATGAATCCAAGATCTACCAAGAATCATGTTGTAAGATGAAGAACAAGGCATGACATGGATCAAGGTAAGCACAATCACAGGTCCCACTTGTATAGGTAAAGTTATAGTGCCCACGGATTGTCATCCAACATTATCAAAACCACAGATACTTAACATTTCTGGCTTGATGGTGGATGTATCAACTTTAATCTTATGTAATAAGTCAATGCCACAAACATTAAGAGTTGATCCATTATCAATCATAACTCTCTTAACCAATGTTTTGTTTATTGTGACAAAGATGATAAGAGGATCATATTGGTTTTGAACTTCAATTCACAGTAATTCATGTGGTTGAAAGAGAATATCCATTTTTGCCACATGCATACAATCTAATAGAGTTGCTACATCATTCGGCTTAACAACAGGCAGTACAATCACCTTTTGTAAAGCTTCTTGGAGCATTCCATGGTATGTTGGCAATGTTTGTATTAAATTCAAAAGAGAGATCTTAGCCAGAGTGGTACAAAGATATTCGACAAGATCATACTCTTGACCACTTTTAGGAGTAAGGAAAGGTGGTGGAGAGAGTATAGGTTCAGAACACGGAAGAGAGACAGGCACATGAAGTGCTTGCTTACTTTGCTTGTTATTACGGGTGTTGTATGTATGAGCAATTACATTTTGAACACCATGATTTGTTTGAGTAATTTGCTTTGCATAGTTGAAGATGTCATAGGGAGGTTTACCTTGAACTGTAATCACTGGCTTTAAGCAAGAGGGTGTACTAGGTGTCCCTCGGACAATCATCTTAGGAATATTGCTACCAAGTCTATTAATGAAGATTGAATTAACATTGTTTTCCTTTTGATTGCACCCAAAATCCATCCCTAAAGGATTTAATGTGAGAGACCTTTTCTCATCCACTAATACCACATCTTGGCTAGGGAGAGCATTGGAATGAGAGGAAGGTACATCATCATCATCATACTTTGTGGCGGAAAAAGGCTTTTCACTCTCATCTTTCTCATGAGTATTCCTAGAGATGAATTTGGTTAAATCTTCTAATATCAAAGGATATGCTCCAATGAGTAAAGTGAAGCTACTAAAATCATGTGTATAAAAAAGTAATTTCAACTCATATGTAGAACATATAGAAGCATCAATACCACTTATATAAGCGATGTGCTCTAGAACATGAGGATTCTCACTAGTGAAATTAGAGAAATTTTCAAAGTCTAGGATATACTCATGAAAATATTTGAAATAAGAATAACATGAATATTCCATTGCATTGTTTTCAATTTAAAATCAGATTGTATAAGATTTTCAAATTTGATGCAAAAGACAAGTGCAAGACTATGTGCAAAAATGACCTAAAATGCTTGATTTTTTGTACTTTTTTAATGCAAATATATGAAAGAAAAGGTGTTGTAAGGAATTTGGTCAAGGGAATAAAATCCTTCACAACACTCTTTTGATGCAAAACTAGGATGATGACTAGTCAAAACCTAGTGAAAATGCCCTAAAATATGCGATTTTTGACAAATTTTCAATCCCAAGACCTAATAAAAGAGGTGTTGTAAAGAATTTTATGAGGTGAAGCAAATAATATCAATGATATAAGTCACATTAATCCATAAAATTTGTCACAACACGCTTGGAGTGTAATCTAGGTCAAACCCTAGGGCAAATATATCATAAATGTGCAATTTTTCACCAAAATTTCAATACAAGATCTCAATAACAAGGTTTTGTGAAGATTTTTTGGAGGGGTAGAAGATAATTACCCTGATAACATCCAATTAGTGCAAAAATATTCTTCACAACACACCTATGGTGCAAATTTTGGAAGTTGATAAGGCCAAATCTAGTGAAAATCAAGGTTTTCAAGCCCTAGGTTTGAGACCTTGATGCAAAATACTATATGAATGTCTTGTAATCTATTTTATGATGAAAATTAAGTCCACTCAGATCTGAAAATTATTTTCACACCCTACCATGCAAAATACAAGTGCAAATCTAAGGAAAAATCAATGAAAATGCTAGTTTTTGTTGAAATTTTCTATGTAAAAATGCAAATTTTTGAGATCTAAATGTAAATTTAAACTAAAATGAAACAATATAGACAAATTAAAATTTGAATGAGTGCCTAATATCAGTAGAGAAATCTGAAACACAATTTTTCCTACAAACCCTAGTTTTTGAAATTACTAGGTTATATGAAAAATTCAAAATTTCCAAGAAAACCCTAGCAATTTTATAATGAAAATGCAATGCAAGCTATTGAATTTTTGTAATTTTCTGCAATTTAGCTCATATATAATGTAAAAATAAAAAAAATTATGAAATTAAAATTAATTGTTGCAAAATAGAAACCTAGAATGCAATTTTTTTCATTTTTTTTTTCTAATTTTTCAACTTTTTTGCATGTTTTCCAATGCAATAGGATGAATGATGATACGAATGAATAAGATCAATGTAAATCTAAAGAAAAACAATAAAAAAGGTGCAAACAAGTCCAACAACATTGGTTCACCAAAATTAAAGGGTAAAATTTGGATAATTGGTTTTTGATAGTTTTGTGTGTGTATCCTCCTTTCACCCTTTCATTCAAGGACTTTGGGTTGAGTCGCAATGCACTATTAGACCTTTGGTCACTATGAGATGTAGGGAAACTTGGATTCGTATGATTTGATTTCTAGTTATGCTCATTTATACATCAAAACCCTAATTATGCAAATATGGAAGCAAATAGACAAATACCAAAAAATGCTGCTATAGAAAGATGTAAAATAACAGACAAATGTGTACTAGTTTCCAAAGTTTGGGAAGCAGAACAGTCAGGGACTAATGAGCGGGTGCCCTAGTCCAGTGCCATGCTTTTTGTCAGGATCTAGGAACTCAATCTGCAACATGTTCCTGTTATCACAAATATTTTTTTGTTGCAAAATTTAGAGGACTAATGAGCAGGCACCCGAGTCTAGGTCCCTGTTTTTAGCTTTGATCTGCAAATTTGACACTCTGTAATACCCTCTTGCAACTCCACTTTTCTTGTATCTTCAACCTGTAACCTACAATCACATAAATGTTGGGAGGGGGTTGTGGTGTTTAGAGGCTTGCCTCAATCAAGCCTCAGAAAGACATTCAAGTCTTCTGAACACCGTTGTCAGGTAGAGAGTGTGTGCCCTTGAGAGGCAAAGGCAAAAACCAAATGATAAATGCTCGAAACACAAATGATGTCAGCTTGTAGGGAAGATCTCATGGGAGGAAGAAACTCTTTATGACATGAGGAGATGATTGCTCAAATCTGCAAATACAAACACATAGACAACACAAATCTGCTCTTGCTACACAATGAATGCCTTGAATCACCTTCACATAAACTTGAGAATCCAAATTGCTAGCTAGTAATCATCTAGTTTACAAATGAATGCCTAAACATGCTTTTATATGCAACTACAAACACTCCCACCAAGAATTTTGTAATTCAAACTTACCGTGTCAGCATAGGACCTAAATAATAGTCACAAGCCGACACCCAAAATTTGGGACTGACCCAAAATAAGGTAGGACTAGGGCGTAGCTACCCAAGTCCTCCCCACCTATTTTGGTCAGGGTTAGGTTCAAAGGATCCCTCTAGGTCCCATTTGTCATGAAACTTAAGGACCATTTCATCAGGATGTCAAAATGTGATGTAAGATGTCCTAAATCTAGATAAAAGACTTGGGAGATAAACCTTATGAGGGAAAAACCCCCAAGGGGACATTTTATGATGTTATAGAGACAACAAAGGAAATGAAAGAGAAAATATATGACTTGGAACTTCAATTGATAAAAATCTTAGAAACATTTTATCCTGCATCTAACTCCATTAGCAACAAAAAGGCAAAAATTGAAGGCATTCGTGCAAAGATAAGCAGTCTGTAGAATAAGAAAGAGGCCACTAAGAGTAGAATGTGCCAAGTCAAAGAAATAATAGAATCCAAGATTGATTCTATGACTAGTCTTCTAGCAGAGGCAACAAAGGTAAAGACAATAACTGATGTACCTACCACAATAGACAAAGCAGAGGAATTAGTGTTTCAAGTGAATGGAAACATTCAAATTTTGAACAATGCCAAGGCCAAATGGGATGGATAGATAGCTCAATTAAAATTCATATACTTAGACATCCTCTCCACATTTTAATAGGGAAGCTATATGATTACACCTGTACATATGTGGACAAGTATAACAATTTTGCAATTTTGACACAATTTTGTTACTTGTACATACACTTTTGCCATTGATGTAAAAGGGGGAGAAGAAGAACTGATGAAAAATGGCCTAACATCTTAAGGGAAGAAGAAAAACAGAGTGTACATAGTGGTGTAGAGGCATCCACACTATAACCTTCGCATATAGCATGAATGTCTGCAGCCCAACCTCATCATCATCATCTTCGCCATCATCATCATATTCCGCTTTACACTGTCCGCATCATCATCATATTTCCTACAAACACCAACAGCATCATCATATTTCGGACGATCGCAATTGTCCTCCTGCCGACTACTATTCACTTCCTCCGCCTTCCTCCTAACATCATCATCATGATGTTCAACTAACGCAAACATCCTCCTGTTGCACTGTTCATCGGGCGCTAAGCTCCATCGGCATCATGATATGCAACACTCCCTTCGTCAGCAGGATAACCAATATCTGGTTGTCCCAAAGATCCTGATGACGACCACTTCAGCACCTTTCCTTCGATGCTACGCTAGCCGACAATACAAGCAACAGCATCATGATATGGTTTATCCGGTTCTCTCGAAACCTCCTGATGATGTTAACACAACTTCCTGCCACGGACTCCGCCGATACCTAAGTACTTAACGACAGCAGGATGAACTCGCGTAGGGGGATATCTCAATATCCTGATGACGATGACGTCATATCCTGATGACGATGACGTCACTCAATATCCTGATGACCTCTTCGACACTTAGTCAAAAAAACTGAACTTTCACTTCTGCATCTGCTCGCGATACGCGGATGATGGGCTCTCCCGAAAGATGATCCTGATGCCGATACGCTCCTCCTCAGCTCTCCTGATGATGATCACCCGACGCACTTGCACTTCATGCAATCGACAACATCATGCTCTCCTCCACTTATCCGGATGATGATATCCGAACTGACTGCAGGATATTCACCAAGATATCCTGATGATGCCGTTTTGACGAACTTCTTCACTTAGCGAAATTTCTCTTCGCCGATCCTCCAGGGATGACTCGATCCACTCTTAGGGTGATCTTCCACACTCTATCTTATTAGCTTGACCTAGCACATGCCCATGCTAGGGTCTTCAACATCTTTCAGCCGCGATCCTGCACACCTGCATGCAAACAAACAAACTACAACCTAACCTACTGTACATCGCCATTCCACCGATCAGACGGATCAACCGGTGGAATGGATCAGTAAATCCATGAAACCTCTCAAACCAGCAAATTGATTTAACAATGGAATCCAACCAGAGAAAGAACACAAACAGGATCACTTTATTTGATTTTAAAAGATGCAATACAATATGATCAATCTCTCTCGCTCTGCCTCACTCTCGCAAAGTCTGGTCGATGATATCTATCTGTCTATGCAATATCAACCGATCCTCATGCTTATAAAGATTTTCCTACGAGTACTACTGACCCGACTCCAAGCGACTGGGAACTCTCCAAGCGGCTGGGAGATCCAACCGGACCCTACCGCATGACAACTGTTATAACCAACTAACTAAAAATAGTAAAGCCTGGTCAGCATGATCTTATCATGATCAGCATGACCTTATTACATGCATTTGGTCTTAACAAACCTTCTTGAAAACATAAACAAGACCTATAACAAACCAACTGCCTCATGGAGGCCAGCTGTTAGGTAGGTGCCTCTGCACCATACTCCCCAACAGAAAAGAACTCATGTCCCATGAGTTTAGTATGTGGAAGTCCTCCACCTCTACACTTTGCTTTGTCAATAGTCTTCTGACCTGTTCCAGCTGTATCCTCTGCTGGCTCTTGGCTGCTCCAAGTCTTCTGCACTGTAACTTGCTTTCTGGCAAGTAAATCCTCATGCCTGTTGATGTAGGCCTTCTTCTCACATACCCTGTGTTTGTCAGGTTGCCTGACCAGAACCTCTTTCTGAACTACCTCTTGAACTGCTGAAATGTTCAACTCTATCTTCCTGTCGATCTGTATAGGACAAGCAATAGTCCCAACTATGACAACATCCTTGTCATTCTTCTGAACTGATGGTTGGTAGCACCCCTGTTTCTGAACCTGCTGCTGACCTCTGTCAGTCACAACTGAAACGTTCTTCAGCTTGTTGTCTGTAACAACTCCTTTCCCTGCAGTATCCTGAACTGCCTTTATGCCTGCTCCTCTAGGCATCTGCACAAATTCCTTCTTTCCCATTAAAATGATTTGGGCTGCCTTCTGTACTGCAGCTTTTGCCTGCAATGGCATCAACTTAATAGTCTTCCCATCCTTCTTGATGGTGTAGGTATTAGCATACCCATCATACAGTACCCTTCTGTCAAATTGCCATGGTCTACCCAACAGTAGGTGACAACATTCCATAGGCAATATATCACACAAAATTCTATCATGATATGCTCCAATCTGAAAATCCACATATGCCTGTTCAGAGACAAAAAGTGATTGACTATCACTCACCCAAGATGCCTTGTAAGGGTGTGGGTGTGGAATCTTTTCCAAATGCAGTTTATCCACCATCTCCTGGGATACCATGTTGTCTGTTGAACCAGTATCAATGACAACTTTACATACCTTACCTTTGCTCTTGCATGTGGTCTTGAAAAGAGCTCTTCTTTGCATCATATCCTTTGATGCCTGCAAACTAATTCTCCTTAACATCAATGATTCTCCACTCTCTGGATATCCATAATTATCAGGATCTCTGTTTGAACTCTGTGCACTTTCTTCTACTTTCTCTTCTTGCACAAGTTGTACTCTCTTGTCACTTGTTCTATCATTTCTGGATGATGAACCTTTGTTTTCTGGACATTTGAAAGATGGATGACCAAACTCTCCACAGGTGTAACATTTTCCTGAAAATGTAGTAGAACCTCTACCACCTCCAAATCTTCCTCTATTACCTTTCCATCCACCTCTGAAATTAGACTGTCCTTGTCCTTTACCAGTGTCTTCTTGACCCTCATTGGTTTGCTTTTGTGCAGGGGCTGCTCCTCTTCCCCTATGGTTTCATCTTCCTCTCATGGACTTATCATGTCCTCTATTCAGCTTTTCTTCAATCCTGATTGCCATTTGATAACAATCCTCCACATTCTTAGGGTTAGCTAACACTAACTCATCCTGTATGTTAAACCTCAAACCAGCCAAGTACCTAGCCACCTTTTCTACCTCATTCTCATGATGACCAGATCTCATACTTAACAGATAAAATTCCTCAGTATATGCTTTCACATCCCTGTCTTTCTGCTTTAAAAATTGCAGCTTCTTAAACATTTGGATTTCATAATCCCTTGGCAAGAATTTACCTTTGATCCTTGCTACCATCTTATCCCATGAAGTGATCTTAGACTTCCCTTGTTTCCTTCTCTCGGATTGTACATAATCCCACCATACCAAAGCATGACCTCCTAACTTGGTCTTTGCAATCTTTACCTTATGATCCTCAGCAACATCTTCACATTCAAAGTGATTATCAAGTGCAGCAATCCAATCCAACAACTCATCTTCATTCAAGCTTCCAGTATACTTGGTAACATCAACCTTTACCTTAGGTTTTTCACTCTGCACTGCCTTTAACAGTTTTGCCAATCTCTGGTCTTCAGCATCCAGATCTTCAGCTACCTCTTCATACTCTTCAACAGTATCTTCATCTTCTTCAGACTCACTGTCTTCCACTTCCCTCTTTTTATTCTTTTCCAGGGCTGTCAGCCTGGCTTGAAGTGCTTCAGCAAGCTCCTTCATCTTCCTCATCTCTCTAGCATGTTTCTCCTTCATTTCCTGCAATTCCCTTGCAGTACCACTACCTTTAGGAGGCATTTTGTCAACCTCTCACTCAACACACAACACACAATTCAACTCTACCTCTGCCCTTTCGGTGACAGAATCAACACACAACAGCCCAGACCTTTTGCTGAGCTCTGATACCACTATGGTGCAGAGGCATCCACACTATAACCTTCGCATATAGCATGAATGTCTGCAGCCCAACCTCATCATCATCATCTTCGCCATCATCATCATATTCCGCTTTACACTGTCCGCATCATCATCATATTTCCTACAAACACCAACAGCATCATCATATTTCAGACGATCGCAATTGTCCTCCTGCCGACTACTATTCACTTCCTCCGCCTTCCTCCTAACATCATCATCATGATGTTCAACTAACGCAAACATCCTCCTGTTGCACTGTTCATCGGGCGCTAAGCTCCATCGGCATCATGATATGCAACACTCCCTTCGTCAGCAGGATAACCAATATCCGGTTGTCCCAAAGATCCTGATGACGACCACTTTAGCACCTTTCCTTCGATGCTCCGCTAGCCGACAATACAAGCAACAGCATCATGATATGGTTTATCCGGTTCTCTCGAAACCTCCTGATGATGTTAACACAACTTCCTGCCACGGACTCCGCCGATACCTAAGTACTTAACGACAGTAGGATGAACTCGCGTAGGGGGATATCTCAATATCCTGATGACGATGACGTCATATCCTGATGACGATGACGTCACTCAATATCCTGATGACCTCTTCGACACTTAGTCAAAAAAACTGAACTTTCACTTCCGCATCTTCTCGCGATACGCGGATGATGGGCTCTCCCGAAAGATGATCCTGATGCCGATACGCTCCTCCTCGGCTCTCCTGATGATGATCACCCGACGCACTTGCACTTCATGCAATCGACAACATCATGCTCTCCTCCACTTATCCGGATGACGATATCCGAACTGACTGCAGGATATTCACCAAGATATCCTGATGATGCCGTTTTGACGAACTTCTTCACTTAGCGAAATTTCTCTTCGCCGATCCTCCAGGGATGACCCGATCCACTCTTAGGGTGATCTTCCACACTCTATCTTATCAGCTTGACCTAGCACATGCCCATGCTAGGGTCTTCAACATCTTTCAGCCGCGATCCTGCACACCTGCATGCAAACAAACAAACTACAACCTAACCTACTGTACATCGCCATTCCACCGATCAGACGGATCAACCGGTGGAATGGATCAGTAAATCCATGAAACCTCTCAAACCAGCAAATCGATTTAACAATGGAATCCAACTAGAGAAAGAACACAAACAGGATCACTTTATTTGATTTCAAAAGATGCAATACAATATGATCAATCTCTCTCGCTCTGCCTCACTCTCGCAAAGTCTGGTCGATGATATCTATCTGTCTATGCAATATCAACCGATCCTCATGCTTATAAAGATTTTCCTACGAGTACTACTGACCCGACTCCAAGTGGCTGGGAACTCTCCAAGCGGCTGGGAGATCCAACCGGACCCTACCGCATGACAACTGTTATAACCAACTAACTAAAAATAGTAAAGCCTGGTCAGCATGATCTTATCATGATCAGCATGACCTTATTACATGCATTTGGTCTTAACAGACCTTCTTGAAAACATAAACAAGACCTATAACAAACCAACTGCCTCATGGAGGCCAGCTATTAGGTAGGTGCCTCTGCACCACATAGTAAGGGGGAGTAGTGTGAGCATTTTTCACTAAGTGTTACCATCAATGCCAATGGGGGAGATTGTTGGCAACATGGTCAAGAGATACTACTAATATGTTGGAGATTTGATGTTATCAATGATGGAAACAACTAGATATGATTGGAGACAAGTTGTGTATAACATTTTGGTCTAGAAAGAATGACTTAGTCAAATTGACTAAGTGTTGGCAGTTTACTAAGGTAGTGACAATGATTCAACTAGTACTTCTCCGTAGATGAAGATTTTGGTGAGCGGTTCTGTTATGTTACACATAGTTACTACACAATGCTATATTTCAAGTTTCATGTCTTGAAAATCTCTAGAAGCCATACTATGAATTGCCTAAGTTCAGGTAAACAAAGTTTAGTCAGGAACAATGTAGAACACCTTAGTATTTCGGTCCGTATTTCTTTAGTATTGATTGTTTTGATGTGTGGTTTAGAGGTGTTGTAAACACATATGAGAAGTATCTAATTCTAGATTTACAAATTCTGAAGTTCACCAGAAGATCATCTACAAGCTTCTAAGTATCAACATTCAGCTTGACAGTGTTTCACACAGACAAAGTCATCAGTTCAAAGATCCCCATCTCGCCATATAAGAATATTATGATCTGCGGTTATGAAGGTATGATTGGTGATGCCTAGTGAATATTTGATATGAATTTTGGAGTACCATGTGATTCACATTAGAAGTTGTGATATGACAGATAACATGATTAAGTGTATACTTAAGAATGAAGCTGACACTCATGTTGGATTGTTGTGCAATAAAGATATATTGTTTAGATCATCATCCTAAGTGGTTCTATATTAGGTCTAGACCTATGTGAAGGTTCTTGAATGATTGTATGGGTTCGTATTGCTGATTGTGCAAAGGATCAAGCCGACAAGGTATAATATTTGTGTACACGTTTTATATCTGGCATGTTGACCTAGTTTTGAGTTAAATCTTGTTGCTGATATATATACTTGATAGATTTTGATGTTGAAGGGACATGTGGATGTGAATGTGTTGTGAAGTGGTTGTATATGTGATTCTTGTGATCCAAAAAATGCAGTAAGGGTTCAAAAGTCTAAAGAATAGATCATATGTGAGCAGGGCAAAGAAACAAGGTAGACATGATGGAGACCTTTGAATCTGTATTTTAAACTATCAATGGAATTATATTCTAGCATTTAGTAGATGCAATTATAATAGTTCTTTCCTGGCAGTGAGCATTCATTAGATGCAATTATAATAGTTCTTTCCTGGTAGTGAGCCATGCTTTCTCTATCTTCTTTCTTTATGGCAGTGAGCCTATTGTAGTGAGCACTTCTTTGGATAGTGAGTCCTTGGGTGGTGAGCCCTAAGGTAGTGAGCATTTCTATAATATGGTTTTGATATTATAATATATTGTGAGCTAACACTCACCGTGGTTTTTCCCTTTTTGGGTTTTCCATGTAAAAATCCTAGTGTCTATGTGTTATGACTTTATTGCTGCTCTTCTTATGTTTATTTTTCTTTCATGTTATTGAATTCAGTAAATGGATTAAAGAAAATGTGAAGGAATGGTTTTATAGAATACTGATTCACCTGCCCTCTCAGTATTCCTTGTGTTCAACATGCTCCTGGTAGTGATCCTACAGATGTAGATGAGATTAAGTTGTACTACATATGATAAGAATACCAAGGCAAAGAATGCTATCATGAGTGGGCTAGCTAATTCATAACTTGTGAAGGTAATGGGTTGTACATCTTCTCAGGATGTTTGGAATAAACTTGAAAGTATTTTTTAAGGAGATAGTAAAGTGAATAATGCCAAGATGAAAAATTTCAAGAGAAAATTTAAAACCCTGAGAATGAAAGAAGATGAATACATTTCTAGTTACATGCTACGGGTGGATGAAATAGTCAATGGAATCAAAGGTCTTGGTGGGAAAGTGAAAGAAGATGAGATTGTGAAGAAAGTTTTGAGATCTCTTCCTAAATCTTACAATCATAAGGTGTCTACCATTGAGGAATCTTAGGATTTGAATAAATACACAATAGATCAATTGTTTGGCTCTCTCACAACCTTTGAAATGAGAGAATTTGACAAAAGTACTCTAAAGAACAAAGCAACATTCAAAGCAAGTAAGAAGATAGAAGATGAAGCAGCTGATCAAGATGATGACCTAGATGAGGTAGAAGCAAATTTTGTAAGAACACTAGAGAAAGGCACATGCAAATACAAAGGTAAGTTACCTTTCAAATGTTTCAATTATGGAATGATTAGTCATTTTTCTTCTAAATATCCTTTTAAAGAATAAAAGGGTAGTAACAAGAGAGACAAGTTAAAAAGAAGCCTGCATTCCATAGAGAGTAGTTGTTCTTCAGAAGATGAGGATCATGATGATTGAAATGATGAAACACTTTTCATCTCCTTGAATGTTGGTGAAAAAAATGATGATATTGAAAAATGTGTAAAGAATGATACCTTGCAAGATGACCAAAACAATGATAGATCAATGGTTGTCTGGACTATCTTTCATGCAAAAGAAGAAGCCAAGGCTTGGGTAATTGACAGTAGTTGCTCTAATCATATGATTGGTGACAAAGAGAAGTTTATCAACCTTAATAAGTGGAATGGTGGAGTTGTTAAGTTTGGTGGTGATGAGTCAATGGAAAGGGTACTATAACTATTGATGGGAAGAACAAGATTGAGGATGTCCTCTATGTCAAAGGGCTAAAGATCAATTTCCTTAATGTTAGTCGGATGTGCAATAAAGGATACAATCTCACCTTTCATGCCAAAGGTTGTGAAATTAGGAAGGAAGGCTCTAGAAAACTTGTTGCAGAAGGCATCAAGTCATATGGTAATATCTATCATCTAAAGGAGGTAAATGGAAGAATATGCTTACTGGTTCAATCCAGTGAGTGTTGGTTATGACACAAAAGAATGGGATGCATTAACTTTGATAATATGGTAAAGATCAACTCTATTCATGTGGTGATAGATATGCCCAAGATAACCAAGCATGCAAACACACTATGCAAGGAATGCCAAATGGGAAAGAAGACAAAGACAAATTTCAAGATTAGGGAATATTCTTCCTCAATGCCATTGGACTTGA
Organism: Cunninghamia lanceolata; assembly: GCA_027924645.1. Taxonomy (NCBI): domain Eukaryota; kingdom Viridiplantae; phylum Streptophyta; class Pinopsida; order Cupressales; family Cupressaceae; genus Cunninghamia; species Cunninghamia lanceolata. The sequence goes on along the minus strand of BSBN01001135.1, from coordinate 2,538,457 downwards.
TTCATACTGACCTCTATGGTCCCACAAGAGTAAAGAGTCAACAAGGTGAAAGGTATTTCATGTTGCTTATTGATGATTATTCTAGAATGACTTGGGTTACTTTCTTAAGAGAAAATTTAGAAGCCTTTGATAAGTTCAAAATTTTAAAAGTTATAATTGAGAATGAAATGGATACTAAGATCAAGTTCTTGAGGTCTGATAAAGGAGGTGAGTTTACTTCAAATAAATTTAAAAAGTTTTGTGAAGATCATGGCATTAGGAGACATCTGTCAGCTCCTAGGACCCCTTAGCAAAATGGGGTAGTGAAAAGGAAGAATAGGACTATGCAAGTGATGGCTAGGGCAATGTTGAAGAAGCAGATCTACCTGACATGTACTTGAAGGAAGTAGTTCACACTACTAGCTACCTAATCAATAAAGTACAACTAAGGGTCAATAGCATTAAGACCCCTTATGAGCTATGGTATGGAAAAACTCCTACTGTTAGATACTTCAGAATCTTTGGTAGAAAATGCTATATTAGAAGAGGTGAAGAAGACCTAGGAAAGTTTGATTTATGCAGGAGCATCCTTGGTTCAAGAGCAATCTTGCATCAACCAAAAAAACATTTGCATTTCAGTTTGTTTGTAGTTCAGTTGTTTCTTTTCTCCAGTTTAGTTTAGGCAGTTCAGTCAGAAATAGATTCTACATAAAATCTGAAATTCTATCATAGATACATTCCAAACCTTGTAGAGTGGGACTTAGCATCTACATTCATTCATCAACATCTATCCAGAATTCAGAGATCCTCACATTGTTACCAGAAAGATATCACTATCAGAAGATTGACTATTTCTTAGAGCAGAGCATTCTAATAGTTCCTGATAATTAGCTAAGGAGAAACCTATGAAAGCATTTCTCAATCTTTGGAGCCTAATGTCACATCATTCAATGATCTTTTGTATATGGCTAACCTTCCTCAAAGATCCACACTTCATTTCATTCATTTTCTGGAAGTGTCCTATGCATTTAGGTCCAACCTATCCATGTTCACACGTTACATCTCTTCATTGGAGTTTGTGACCTTCTTTGGCCAATGCAGAGGAATCTATTGGTCCGGAAAGTATATATATTGATGTAATAGATCCTTAGGAAAGTAGTTATCAAGTTTTCATAAGTTAGAAGATTGATAGTTTAGTTTTGTGCGAAGGAGTTTCAAAGCCTTATCTTGCACATATATGTAAACAGGCCTGTGAGCCCTATTTGTGAGCCTGCATGTTGCCAGCTGATCTCTATTTGAATTCTATGATATACTGAATGACTGAATCTACATTTGCTTCATTTCTTTGAGTTGTTTCTGTTGTGTTTACTCTTGTTGCATGGTCCAGATAGTTCATTTTGTGAACCCTCCTACCATGACTGCACCAAGTGGTATCAGCGTGAAAGTTTGAATCTTTGGGAGTGAATTGAGAGAAGTTGGCGAGGGAACTCCATAAGATCTTGCTGTGAATAGATCACCAAATTGAGGCAGGTTACTTGTGTTGCAACCGATCACCGATTGTGAGGCAATTGTCACCTAATAGCCTGATCACCAAACCTGAGGCAGTTTGCACTTGATCCTAGGAAGAATGCTACTGCAGAGAGTTGTTGATGTTGGAATGATGCCTAGTAGAATGATAAGATGATGGAAATTTTGAAAACAATACGAATTTGTTTGGGTACTATTGAGGAAGATAGGCGAAGAGGATTGACACCAAGACCTAATGTTGAAAGAAATGATGAAGAAGAATTTCAATTTGCTAAACAAACTGGTGAAACCCTAGGAGGTGATGAAGAAGAAGAATCAGATCAAGTAAAGATGTTGTGAGCTATTTCAAAGATTGGAAAGAGACCTATAGTTGATGTACCGAACTATACTGGCAATTTAAACCCTAAAGAGTTGATTGACTGGATAAATGACATGGAAGAATAATTTGAGTATGAGGAAATTGAAGATTCAGAGAAGGTGAAATTTGCAAAGATAAAGTTGAAAGGTCATGCTGCTATATGGTGGAAGGAAGTTTAGTTGGAAAGGAATAGGAAAGGAAAAGAAAAGATTACAAAGTGGGATCGGATGGTGACAAAGTTGAAGAATCAGTTTATACCTACTAACTATGAGTTGGAACTGTTAAAAAGATTGCAAAACCTAAGACAAAAGGAGAAATCTGTGAAGGAATACACTGAAGAATTTCATAAGATGATCATAAGAATAGGACATAGTGAAGCAAGAAAGGAGAAAGTGGTTAGATATATCAATGGACTAAGATTGAACATTCAAGAGGAGCTAAGCCTAGTAAGGATGACATCTTTGGAAGAAGCATATCAATTTGCCTTGAAAGTTGAAGAGAAGCTGAATAAGAGGCATGATCAGAGATAGAGAGGTAGAGGAGGTAAATTTCATAGAGGAAGAACATTTTTTGGATATGATAGACCATTTGTGGAGCAGAACAAGTTTGACAGTCTGATGAAGAAGGATGACAGAGATAACAATGCTTACCAGAGAGATGACATAATTTTTTTACCAGAGAGGAAACCCTAGTGCATACCAAAATGAAGGATATAGGAGAGAAGGAAGAGGATTTGATAAGAAAACATTTAGAGGTACTTGTTTCAAGTGTGGAGGTGAAGGACATAGAGCATTTGAGTGTAATCAAGGTAGTACAAGTAAGAGGATAGAAAACAGTGGAAGAGTAGCCTATGTTGAAGAAGAACCTGTTCAATCACCCAGTTCAATTGGCAATCCAGAGAAAGGAGAATCATTGGTGATGAGGAGAGCACTATTTCAAATAGAGGCAAATGAGGAACCATCATAGAGGAAAAGTCTGTTCAGAACCAGATGCAAATCAGGAGGTAAGTGTTGTAAAGTTGTGATTGATAGTGGTAGTTTAGATAACCTAGTTTGAGAGGAGATGGTGACTAAGTTGAAGTTGGAAAGATTGAAACACCCTAAGCCATATCAGATAGCATGGATTTAGGATGATCATAAGGTACTAGTGAGTGAACAATGTTTGGTGAAATTTCATATTGGATCTTATCATGATGAAATCTTGTGTGATATTATGCCTATGGATGTTTATCATATCTTGTTGGGTAGACCTTTGCAGTATGATAGAAAAGATATACATGATGGGAGAAAGAATACATATACTATAACATCAAATGGAAAGAGAATTACTTTGATTCCTTTGGAGGATGATCCTAAGAGTGAAGTATGTGGGAATGCTAGAATCTGTTTGGTAGATGGAAGGAAATTTATGGATGGTTTGAGACAAGAGAATATGTGTTATGCCTTGATTCCTAAGAAGCCTAAAGCATTGAAGAAGGAAGCTAAAGAAGAACAACCAGAGGGGATAAGAGAATAGCTGATAGACTATGAAGACATCATATCAGATAATGTACCTGAAGGATTACCACCTATAAGGAGTATCAGTCATCACATGGACCTTATACCCAGAGCAAGTTTGCCTAACAAAGTAACACATAGAATGACACTGGTAGAGAATGAAGAATTGAATAGACAGATACAATAATTATTGAGGAAAGGTTTGATTAGATGAAGTTTGAGTCCTTATGTAGTACCTGTAGTGTTAGCACCTAAGAAAGATGGAGAATGGACAATGTGTACTGACTCTAGAGCAATAAACAAGATCACAGTTAAGTATAGATTTCCTTTACCTAGGATGGATGATCTCATGGATTGTTTGAGTGGAGAAAAATATTGCACAAAGATAGACTTGAAGAGTAGATAGCATCAGATTAGAATCAGAGAAGGTGATGAGTGGAAGACTACTTTTAAGACAAATGAAGGATTGTATGAGTGGTTAGTGATGCCCTTTGGATTGACAAATGCACTGAGTACTTTCATGAGATTGATGAATTAAGTCTTGAAGAAATTCTTGGGTAAGTTTGTGATTATGTACTTAGATGACATTCTAATTTTTAGTAAGACAAAGGAGGAACATTTGTGGCATATTAGACAAGTTTTACAGAGACTGAGAGAAGAGAAATTGCTGATAAACATCAAGTGTAGTTTCATGAAGGAAGAGTTGGTATATTTGGGATTTGTGATTTCTGTAGAAGGATTGAAGATGGACCTTGAGAAAGTGAAAGCAATTGTTGAATGGCCTACACTGGAGAACATTGGAGAGGTTAGATCATTTCATGGATTGGTTAGTTTTTACCAGAAGTTCATCAAAAATTTTAGTTTAGTTTGTAACCTTATGATAGAGACAATGAGAGGTGACATAAAAGATTTCAAGTGGACATCAGGAGCAGATAAAAGATTTGAGTTGTTGAAGCAGAAAGTGATAGAGCAACCTGTTTTGGCATTACCAGATTTCAATAAGGTATTTCAAGTATATTGTGATGCAAGTGGAAATGCAATTGGAGTAGTATTAAGTCAAGAAGGTAGACATGTAGCATATTTCAGTGAGAAGTTGAATGATGCAAGGAGGAGATATTCAGTTTATGATCAAGAGTTATATGCCATAATTCAAGCCTTGAAGAAGTGGAGACATTATTTATTGCCTAAGGAGTTTGTGTTGTACACAGATCGTCAAGCTTTGCAATAGTTGAATAGTCAAGGTAAGTTGAATCAGAGACCTATGAGATGGGTAGAGTTCATGTAGAGTTATACATTTGTGTTGAAGCATAGGGGTGGAAAATCAAACTAAGTTGTTGATGCATTGAGTAGGAGAAGAAACTTGTTGACAGAAATGAAGGTTGAAGTGTTGGGTTTTGATGACTTGAAGAACATGTATGATGGAGACACTAATTTTGTAGAACTTTGGAAAGCATGTAAGGAACTTGTTGTGATAGATAGAAGTAAGTGGTTGGATTATTTCATTTAGGAAGATATGTTGTTCAAAGGAAGTCAGTTGTGCATACCTAGAAGTTCAATGAGAGATAATTTGATCAAGGAGAAGCATAGTGGTGGATTGGTAGGACATTTTGGCATTGACAAGACAGTGGCTTTGGTAAGTGAAAACTACTTTTGGCCTCAGATACATAAGGATGTTCAGAGATTTGTGCAGAATTGCAGAGTTTGTCAAGTTGCAAAAGGGAGTAGTCAGAACACTAGATTGTATAAACCTCTGACACTATCGGAGAGACCTTGGGAAGACATAAGCATGGATTTTGTAATGGCATTACCTAAGACATGGAGAGGAAATGATTCAATATTTGTAGTGGTTGAAAGATTTTCAAAGATGGGTCATTTCATACCTTGTAAGAAGACAACTGATGCAGTGCATGTAGCTGACCTATTTTTCAAGGAGATTGTGAGATTGTATGGATTACCTAGGAGTATAGTTTCAGACAGAGATACAAAATTTGTTGGATACTTTTGGAAGACACTTTGGAAGAAGATGAAGATAGATTTGAAGTTTAGTTCATCTTTTCATCCATAGACTGATGGACAAATAGAAGTAGTGAATAGGAGTTTGGGAAACTTGTTGAGATGTTTATTTGGAGAGAAAGCTGGAAGTTGGGATTTGATTCTTGCACAAGCAGAGTTTGCATACAATAATTCAGTAAATAGGAGTATCAGAAGAACATCTTTTGAGATTGTTACCAGAGTGAACTCTAGAGGAGTAGCAGAATTAAGAGATATCAACATGGAAGAAAAGAGGAGTATAGAAGCAAAAGAATTTGTAGATTATATGAAGATAGTGCATAATAAGGTGAAGAAGCATTTGGAGGACATGAACAATAAGTATAAGGAAATGATAGATGCGAAGAGAAGACATAAGGAATTTGAAGTTGGAGATGAAGTAATGGTGTACTTGAGAAAATAAAGATTTCCAGTTGGGACATATAACAAGTTAAAGATGAAGAAGTTTGGACCTTGTAAGATACTCAAGAAATTTGATTCAGGGAATGCATATGAAGTGGAGTTACTAGAGACATTGGGTATTTCACCTATTTTCAACATTACAAATCTTTATCAGTATCATGAAGTAGAGTTCAGTGATAGGATGGAAGAAGATTTGAAGAAGTAGTTACCACAACAAGCATCAGAGCAAATTGAAGACATTTTGGATAGCAGAGTTGGATGCATCACTAGAGGAAGACAATAGAAAGAATATCTTGTGAAGTGGAAAGGAAGACCAAAAGAAGATTCATCATGGATTTCGTAGGCTGAGGTGGACCATCTTGGTTCTCCCCTAGCCCTAGCAAAGTGAGGGACTCACTTTCTCAATAACCCTGGATGTCTGATGCAGGAGCATCCCTAGTTCAAGAGCAATCTTGCATCAACCAAAAAAGTATTTGCATTTCACTTTGTTTGTAGTTCAGTTGTTTATTTTTTCTAGTTTAGTTCAGGCAGTTCAATCAGAAGCAGCTTCTACATTTTGATCCGGGATTCTATCACAGATACATTCTAGACCTTGTAGAGAAGGACTTAGCATCTACATTCATTCATCAACATCACATCAAAAATTCAAAGATCTACACATTGTTACTGGAAAGATATCGCTATCAGAAGATTAACTATTTCTCAGAGCAGAGCATTCTAACAGTTCCTAAAAATTAGCTAAGGAGAAACCTCCGGAAGCATTTCCTAATCTTTGAAGCCTAATGTCACATCATTCAATGATCTTTTGTTCATGGCTGACCTTCCTCAGAGATCCATACATCATTTCATTCATTTTCTGGAAGTGTCCTATGCATTTAGGTCTGACCTATCCATGTTCACACGTTACATCTCTTCATTGGAGTTTGTGACCTTCTTTGGCCGATGCGGAGGAATCTATTGCTCTAGAAAGGATATATATTGATGTAATAGATCCTTAGGAAAGTAGTTATCAAGTTCTCATAATTTATAAGATTGATAGTTTAGTTTTGTGCAAAGGAGCTTCAAAGCCTTATCTTGTGCATGTATGTAATTAGGCCTATGAGCCCTATTTGTAAGCCCGCATGTTGTCGACCGATCTCTATTTGAATTCTATGATATACCGAATGACTGAATCTACATTTGCTTCATTTCTTTGAGTTGTTTCTGTTGTGTTTACTCTTGCTACATGGTCCAGACAGTTCATTTTGTGAACCCTCCTACCATGACTGCACCATTGATTCAAGAAGTGATGAAGGGTTCTTTCTTGGTTACTCATCCAGAACCAATGCCTATAGATGCTACAACAAGAGATTGGGAAAGATGATTGAAAGCACAAATGTTAAATTAGATGAAGATTTGTATCAGATCTCACAAGAACTAGAGGACTCCAAACATGATATTTTTCCATGCATTGAATATGAAGAAGAAGAAGAGAAAGAAGAAAAGGAACAAGAACCAGAGAAGATGTCCAAGACTGTAGCAAAATATGTTCTAAAGAACCATTCAGTAGATAAGATCATTGGAGATAAGAATGAAGGTGTGCAGATGAGGAGAAGGTTTTCAAAGGCATATGAGTAGGTAAACTTATGTTTATTATCAAAGGTAGAACCCAAAACCTTTGCTGATGCTAGCAAAGATGATGGATGGATAAATGCAATGGAAGAAGAATTGAATCAGATAGAGAAGAATTAGACATAGGAATTGGTTCCCAGACTAGCCAATAAAAATGTTATAGGAACAAAGTGGGTGTTCCAGAACAAGATGAATGAAGATGGGGAAGTTGTGAGGACCAAAGCAAGATTGTTGTATAAGGGCTATTCTCAAGTTGAAGGCATTGATTTCGAAGAGACCTTTTCTCTAGTAGCCAGAATGGAGATAATTAGGATGCTTCTTGCCCTTGCTGCTCATAAGAACTTCAAAGTTTATCATATGGAAGTCAAGTCAACATTTTTGAATGGTGATCTAGAGGAAGAAGTCTACATCGAGGAACCGGATGGTTTCAAGATATCAAAGGATTTGGACATGGTATGCAAACACAAGAAAGCTTTGTATGGTCTCAAGAAAGCACCTAGAGCTTGGTATGCTAGGTTGGATAAGTACTTACTTCAACAAGGATTCAAGAAAGGTACCACAGATAGTAATCTTTACATGAAGAAAGAAGGAGATATGATATTGATAGTTGTAGCATATGTTGATGACATCATCTTTGGTGGAAATGATGATATGTGTAAAAGGTTTGTAGAGGAGATGTAAAAAGAGTTTGAAATGTCTATGATTGTGTTGAATATAAGGAATAATGAGAGGGGGGTGAATAAGTATTCCATAAAACCACTTCTTAACATGTTCATTAATCCAATTTCCAAAATTAATAACTTGAAAGCACCAGGATTTTTACATGAAAAACCCAAAAAGAGAAAAACTACGGTGAGTGTTAGCTCACAATATATTATGATAACAATATCGGATTACATAAGGCTCACTACCCAGAGAAATTCTCACTGCAGGTGGACTCATTGTCCATTGAGAAAGAAGGATAGAAGATAGAAGAAAATTAGCTCACTACTAGTAATGAACTATTGTAAGTGCATCTACCATATGCTGGATCACAGTTCCATTGAAGGCTCAATACACAGATTCAAAGGTCTTCATTTATTCTGCCCTGCTTCTCAATTCTGCTACATGTACTCTATTTTATGCTCTTATTTTCTTGTTTTGTTCTACACTTTGCTTATAATTCTTCACACTTCAAATTTGCACACATATCACCACACATTTGTACCTCAACATTGCAATCCATCAAGTATTTATATCCACAACAAGATTCATTTCATAATCAGGTCGGCAAGCCAGACATGAAGCTTATATACAATGTATTTTACCTTGTCAGCTTGATCATGTGTACAAACAGTAGTGTGGACCCCAACAATCATTTAATAATCTTCATATAAGTCAGCACCAATCATTCAACCACTTAGATTTATTATTCAAACAATATTTCTTCCCTGCATATGAATTTTACATGCCTATCAACCTGTCTCTTAAGAACATGCTTAGCCACTTCATCTGTCACATCAAAACTCTTACTGCAGACCACAAGAGACTCAAAGATTCATAACCAACATTCATTCTTGACCTCTTAGCATACCTTTAGAACTATAAGACAAAATATGTAACTGTGGAGGAATGCAGACCTTTTTTCTCTAGCACTATGCACTATTCCTATCTTAGCTTCGTTCACCTAGACTTAGATATTTTGTAGTATATGACTTCTAGAAGAAGTCAAGACTTGAGAACTGGAACATATCATCATAAAATAACTATCAACAACATATCTAAACCGCATATATTGATCTTCAACTACGGAGGCATACTGACTGACTTTCTGTCACTTGCTCTAAATACTGCCCATACTTAGTCATTTTAGCCTTTCGGACCAAAATACTTTTATGCCTTATTGCCAAACCAAGTTGATCTTTTGGTGTAATGTCTCTTTGTCATGTCATTGGGATCCCTTTTCCTTGTTTCCATCAATGACAACATGCAATCCTTCATCAGAGCAATGTCTCTTGCCAACAATCTCCCCCTTTGGCATTGATGGCAACACTTAGTGAAAAATGTGTATCTACTCCCCCTTTCTATATACACTCTATTCTTTCACTCATCCTGAGGTGTTTGCCCATTTTTCACTGGTCTTCTTCTCCCCCTTTGACATCAATGGAAAATGTGTATGTACAAGGGTCAAAATTGTGTCAAAACTACAAAAAATTTCATACTTTGCTACATATGTACACATACAATCTTCAACTTTAGGTGAAAGAATATCCTTGTACACAATATTTAATTGTGTAATCTCTTCATCTTATCATTTCTTAGCTTTTTCCAAAATTTGAATGTGACCATTTATCAAAAAGACTAGATTTTTTGCCTTCTGCACATTAGGTGTGTCAATTTGTGAACCTACCTATGCTTCTGTTGCAAGATTAATCATTGAATCTAACTTGGGACTAATTAGTCCTCTCAACTAACACATTCTATTTTTCATTTGGTCCCTTTTATTCATCAAATTAATTAACTCATCATGAATATTAATTACTTGTATCTCTTTGTTCATGGATTCAACTGCTGGGTCAAATGATTTAGAAATATTTATTAGCTACAGTTTCAGATCCTTTATCTTTTCTTCTAGCTCTTCTGTGGCTTCCAGCCAAGAAAAACAAAATTTATACAGGTCACACACTTCATTGATAGCACTCTATATGCCTTTCATTCCATTGTCTAGTAGAGCTTTGTCATTTATTATCATAGTCTTCAACTCCCTTAATCTTTTCTCATCAAACTCTTGTCTTACTTTTGTTTTGGAAGATTTCTAGAAAGATTCAAAATGCTCACTCATAGAATTTATGAGTTCTTTTAGTTGATTTAATGAAGACATAGAAGTGTCCTTCTGATAGGATGGCATCAGCTTCTCCAAAATGTTGGATGCCTCACCAATCAGTTCACTGTCCTACATGTGAGACTTCAAAATTTCATGTGCCTTTGCTTGCACAACTGATACCAATTTAAATTTCTATACTGGAGACATTGAGTCCATGTTTATTGGTCCCTGCAAAAACTTAGGCTCATCCAAGATTTGTTTTTCTCTCTCTAAGAATTCCTTGATAGACTCTACAGTGTCTCTTGCTATATCAGAGACTTCTTATTCTTGGTTTTGTTCTGGAGGATTTAAATCCATGACCTCATTCGCATTGTTCTTTTGTTCTGGAGAAGAGTTTTCTTCATCTTGTTCCTCTTTTAGATCATCTTTGTTTTGTTCCTCACACTTTTCTTTGTCTGTTTGATCATCAGTCTATTGTTCCAGAGGAATACTTGTTTTGGATTGATCCTTAACTGCAATATCAGTAGCAGGAACAGGATCATCTTTCTCTTTTATCTCTTCATCACTTATGTCCAATCCTTGATTTGTTTTTGCATGATCATATATAGTTGGAAAATGATGATCCCTTAATACTCTCAAAGTGATTTCCTTAGTATCCTTCACTACTTTCTCAATGTCATCTGACATGAGTGTGTTCATTCTTTCCTTTGTTTTGAATTCTTTATGCAACACTTTGGAGATTTTTACTTTTTCTTCGAGTGTGATTTCAAAGGGCTTTTCAAGACACATGAACTCATTGTGGATTCTACTCAACACATACTAGACCCAGTCATCTACCACAAATGTTGGGAAGTCTTTGTACTGAATGAACTTCTTCTCTTCCAACACTTTGTATTCTCCCTTCAAGTCAAATTGATCATTACTTAGATGATTTAGATATAAGTCTAGTAGTTTTCTGTCACCATGCTCTTCTAGTGCAACATGAATGTAAGCCCTAACATCCTCTACATACATAAATCTGTATGGTATATCTAAAAATGTACCCATTGGATCAACTTCTATTGCTTTGAAAGGATGTTTCTTGAACTTTGGCCGAGCTCTCTCAATGATATCAACAACTTTTGGAGTTGCCATTTTTGTAGAGATTTAAATAAATTCACAATAAGGTTTCAACTATAAATACCTTTTTATGCTAAATTAGGGTTTTCTTTGCTTGAATCACTCTGAGTTGAATTGCTTTGGAAATCTTTGCAAGCACTTGGATTCTTACTTTTTAATTCTCCTAGACTTGATAGGTTGAATGCAAAGTGAATTAGCTATCAAATGAACTCCCTTTTATCCTCTGCAAGGATGACCTAGTCATCATAAATGTCTCTAATGAAAAAGCTATCAAACACATCTCTGTAGAATATAGTCTATTAGGATTGTTATGCAATGCTCTGCACTTGAACCTTTTTCACTAGAATTTCTTTCAAAGGATCTATCATATGTATCCTTTCAACATATCTTCGTGTCGGATTCTAGCACTGACAATCTGGCTAGGGGATTAGGATTTTCATTGCAGCTCCCCCTGAGCCAGAGCTCACAAATTCACTTCCCGAATGAAGTATCTACACCAGATGCTAGTGTCGATCCATCCTTGACTTCAATCACATCTTTCTTGATCCAAATCTTGCCCATTTCTTTCTTAGTTTCAACTGGATCAAGTTTTTCTTTTCCTTTATCATTCCTCTACTCTGTTTTCTTTTCTTCAACATAGTAGTTTCTTTTCACATTCTTGCTTCTGTAAAATTTTGTCATATGACCGATTTTGTTGCAATTATAGAACACAATACTTCCCTACCTTTGATTTCTTCCTCTAAATGAATTCATCCTTGATCTGCATTAATTTTCCATGTGCCCAAATCTATTGCAAGAAAAACACTTTGCATTGAATAATTGAGTATTCCTTGCATTGTAAATGTCATTCCTTACTAGACTTTTTGCATTCATTTGATCTATGACCAATTTTCTTGCAATTCTAACATTAACCAAAGAATGATGGAACATTATAATTTATTCTACTCCTACACTGAGTAGCGTTATGACCAAACTTATTGCAATTAAAATAATGGCCATTAAAAGATGGGTACCTTTGAGCATTTCGCTATCTGACTAGCGGTCTTCTAGGTCTTCTTCTTGGATTCCTAAACTAGTTGCCTTTGTTTTGTTCTAACTCATTGTTTGCTTGACCTAATTTTGAACTTTCTCCTTTCTCAAATCACAAGCCTTGTTTGTCATTGGAACTCTTTTGACTAGCAATCATCTCATCAAGTTTTGCAGAACTTATCTTAAACTTTTCTTCATAGCTCTTGGCTTTTCCAAGTCTGATTTCAGGCTCACAACTTTTTTTCAAGTTTGACACATTCTTCTAACTTACTTTTTACCATCAGATTTAGATCTTCTTCTTCTTTAGCTCTTTCAATAACTTCCACTTTCAAATCATCCAGAGTTTCATTTGCTAATATCAATTGCTCACTAACCTCTTTTTATTTTTCTTTGAATTTCTTGACATGTTCTTTTATCTTTGAAATACATTCATCAGCTTCTTGTATGTTATCCTTTAGATCCCTAATTTCTACTTTAGACTTTTCAAGATCAATAAGAGTTGCTTCCAGTTCAACATTGTTTGAGAAGTTTCCAAATCTCTTGGCTACCATGAGAGAACTTTCTCAGATCTTCCCCAACTTGTTAGGCTTCTTCCAAGGAACCTTGCTCTGATACCAATTGTTAAATATAAGGAATACTGAGAGGGAGGGTGAATTAGTATTATACAAAACTTCTTCTTAACATGTTCATTAATCCAATTTCCAAAATTAATAACTTGAAAGCAGAGTAAGCATAACAACAACCATAAATACATAACACATGGACACTAGGATTTTTATGTGGAAAACCTAAAAAGGGAAAAACTACAGTGAGTGTTAGCTCACAATATATTATGAAAATAATACCAGATTACATAAGGCTCATTGCCATAGGGTTCACTGCCCAAAGAAATGCTCACTGTAGGTGGACTCACTATCTAAGTGGACTCACTGTCCACTAAGAAAGAAGGATAGAAGATATAAGAAAATTGGCTCACTGCCAGTAATGAACTACTGTAAGTGCATCTACCATATACTAGATCATAGTTCCATTGAAGGCTCAATACACATATTCAAAGGTCTTCATTTATTCTACCGTGCTCTTTAATTCTGCTACATGTACTTTGTTTTCTGTCCTTGTTTTCTTTTTCTTCTTTGCACTCTACTTATAATCCTTCACACTTTGAATTCACACACATATCACCACACATTCACACCTCAACAATGCAATCCATCAAGTATTTATATCCGCAACAAGATTCATTTCATAATCAGGTCAGCAAGCTAGACATGAAGCATGTATACAATGTATTTTACCTTGTTAGCTTGATCATATATACAAACAATAGTGTGGACCCAAACAATCATTTAATAATCTTCATATAAGTCAATACCAATCATTAAACCACTTAGATTTATTATTCAAACAATATATCTTCTCCGCATATGGATTTTACATGTCTGTCGGCCTATCTCTTAAGAACATGCTTAGCCACTTCATCTGTCACATCAAAACTCTTACTGTAGACCACAAGAGACTCAAATATTCATAACCAATGTTCATTCTTGACCTGTTAGCATACCTTTAGAACCGCAAGATAAAATATGCAACTGCGGAGGAATGCAGACCTTTTTTCTCTAGCACTGTGCATTGTTCCTATCTTAGCTTCATTCACCTGGACTTAGATATTTTGTAGTATGACTTTTGGAGGAAGTCAAGACTTGAACATTGGAACATATCATCATCAAATAGCTATGAAAAACATATCTAAACTTCATATACTCATCTTCAACTACGGAGGCATACTAACCCACTTTATGTCACTTGCTTTGAATACTACCTATACTTAGTCATTTTAGCCTTCCGGACCAAAATACTTTTATTCCTTGTTGCCAAACCAAGTTGATCTTCCAGAGTAATGTCTCTTTATCATGTCAGTGGGATCCCTTTTCCTTGTTTCCATCAATGACAACATGCAATCCTTCATCAGAGCATTGTCTCTTGCCAACAGATTGGTGAGATGTAATTATTTCTCGGCTTCAAATTGCTCAATTAGATGACGGTATCTTTATTTCTCAGGATAAGTATGTTAGAGAGATGTTGAAGAAGTTTGGTATGGAGGATTCAAAACTAGTGAGTACTACTATGGTTACTGGATGTCACTTGAGCAAGAATGATGAGTCTCCAGAGGTTGATCAAACTTCCTATAGATCTATGATTGGAGGATTGTTGTACTTGACTTCTTCTAGACTTGATATTATGCATGCAGTATGTGTGGTTTCTAGATATCAAGCTAATCCCAAGAAAACACATGAGAAGATAGTGAAAACAATATTCAGATACTTGAAGGGAACTTAGGATTATGGTTTATGGTATCCAAGAAGTAATGATTTTGATATGAGTGCCTACACTGGTTTTGATTGGGCCGGTTGTATTGATGATAAAAGAAGTACAAGTGGCAGTGCTTTCTTTTTAGGAAGTAGATTGGTTTCGTGGAAGAGCAAGAAACAAGATTCGGTGTCATTATCAACTGCAGAGTAGAGTATATTGCAGTAGCATCCTGTTGTACACAAGTGTTGTGGATAAAGCAAACCCTAAAGGATATAAAGGTACTATATGATGAGCCTATTCCTATTTTGTGTGATAATACAAGTGTTATTAACATTTCCATGAATCTAGTGATGCATTCTAGAACCAAGCATATAGCAATTAGGTATCATTTTTTGAGAGAGAAGGTTGTAGATAAGGAAGTAAAGTTGGAATATATTCCAACAAAGGATCATATTGTAGATATTTTCACAAAGACTCTTGCAAAGGATACTTTTAAAGATCTCTGACATAGATTAGGGGTAATTTCCCCTCCTTGCTAGATGCATAGTGGTGAATCTGTCCAAGGGGAGTTCATGCTATATCTTTTTCCTAAATTGATGGTGTGTACCTCTCAGGGGGAGCCTTGAGTTATGTATGAACATCAAAGGAGAAGAAAGTTAAATGTGCATATTAAGGGGAAAAATTTGTGCCCTGAGGGAAAGAAGTAGTTTTCCTTTTCCTTGATGTCAAAGGGGGGAGAGAGAGAAATGTACATCAAAGGGGGAGTATGTGTTGCCATCAATGACAAAGGGGGAGATTGTTGGCAATATGTGTTGTAATTGATGTCAACACTTAGAGTGAGGTTAATGCTCAAATTGTGATGATGATATACCTATGTAGTAACAGAGATGCAGTGATGTTCTTGATGTTCTTGATGTTCATGGTTGGATGTCATGCCGTGATCAATGTCAAGTCAAGTTGTTTTGAGCATGCTTGTGGTCAACAAAGATGATTTCATGATGAAATATTAAGATGGGAATTAGAAGCACAAAGATGAATGATGAAATATTAAGATAGAAATTAGAAGCACTAAGATGAATGATGAAATATTAAGATGGGAATTAAAAGCTATGTTGAGGATGTGAAGATGTTACTGATGACCCGTTGCATGTTGTATGATCCTTCTTGTTGTTCCTAAGGACGTATTTGTGGTTATATGAAGGTTTTGTCCTCCAAAATTTGGTGGTCTCTATTGCAAGAAGCTGCTTGAAAGACTGTCTGGTAAAATGCTCTGCATTCCTCCACATTTAAAACTATGGTCATGCGATTTAGAAGTTAGGTTAAGGATGTTGTAAAGGTGTTCAATCAAAAGTTTTAGATCCTTTTCTCCTCCACAGTGAAAGTTACAAGTGATTGAGTTCCGGTCCATGCTCTAGCTATATAATGTATTGGTGAAGATAGTTTGGAATGCTCTGCATTCCTCTGCAAGTGAAGATTTTCCCATGCGGTTCTGAGGATATGTTCAAAGCTACGTATGAGTTCATCCATATGTGTTTTAGGTGGTCTGGAGGTTTGTAATCTTAATTTTGAAATGACAGTTATGATATAGATAGTTTCAGATGGCTAGTTGTTCTTAGAATATATGTTGATGATGTGGACCAACTTGTTGCTGTATACACCTAAAAATTACATGACTCTATCTAAATAAATATTCTTAATATTTATTCTATTTAATTTCTCTATTAATAAATAAATAAATCAATTTATTTATTTGATTCATATTCCTACCATTAATCAAATAAATTACCTTTATTTAATTAATTTCATCATAATCCACTTCATTCTTCCAAACAATTAAATAATTATTTAATTAAAGTCAATTGTTCCTCCAAATTGAAATGAATCATGCAAATTTATTTAAATCCTCTCAGTCTCTAAAAATAAAATATAATCAAATATTTTATTTATTCTTCTATCTTGCACAAACAATTAAATAAATTTATTTATTTAATTTGCTTTCTTATCTTCTAATTCCTCAAAAATCTTCTAAATCTTCTAAAAATAAATCTTGCTCATCATGCACACAAAATTAAATAATTTATTATATAGTTTCTCTTAAATCATGCAAAAGAAAATTACAAGTTGAGTTAATTGATTTAATCAATCTTGTTTTTATCAGCAACTCTTAAATTAGATAAAATCATTCTAATTTATGAAAGCAAATCTTATCTTTGTCGTCAAAGTAGTTAACTCAAACAAAACATTTTTTGAGTGACACATGTTGTGTGCACGTTCATTATGAGTTCTAGATTTATCTCCTCCGTCGATCTTCTCATTCTTTCTATATCATTGATCTTCTCTTTCACAAGTCTATAAATACAACCATATTCCTCCATTTCTATCATCCAACCTTTTAGTAAACTTACTTTGTAGGAATTATAGTGTGCCTTTGGCACCATACCATTCCATAGCTTGTGATCACCATTATCATTGCGATTGTGTTGAAGAATCTCTTCATTGCAAACCTATCATAGCCATTCCCACTTGACATCTTAGAAAATAGCAAGGAAGTGCACCTTCTGAGGGCCATATTCATACACAAGATCATTCCATCCAAAAGTCTCAAATCTATCCATCCCACATGCCAAGCAAAAATTAGAATAGTATGAAGTCTATGTGGGTCCCTAAATTCCTAAATCACTCATTCACTATGCAAAAATCTCCATTGCTTCCTACACCACTTTCCCATAATATGCTTCAATGTGTATCACGGTATGTGCAACCATTGGCCATGATTCCCTTCCATCCCACAACATTTCCATATACCTCCATCTCCCCTTCCTTACACTATTATCCCACATATCTTCCCCATCCTACTCCCATGGTCCATGCTTTTGCATAAGCCTTCCCTCCATATTCTGCATCATCATCCACTATCGTACCCTCCATAATCCGCTATCTACCTTCCTCACTTTCATGCAATCCCCTACCAACATCTATGGTAGCACTTGACATAGTCCATGTGACTGCATCTGTCTAATGGGACTATCACCTTTCAGGGGACTAGATACTTGAGTCTCTTCCTTCCGTATCCACCTTCTCCTATCCAAAAATAAAAATAAAAAAAAGAGTCAAGAAAAATCCCTTCGTCCAATGGTGAAAATTTGGCAAACAAATAGCTTGGATAAGTACATGATGAAAACTTGACAAACAGGCGTCATGTGTAAGTTGATCTTCTACGTCACCTACACTTGGGGGCACCTTGTCTCATCAGCATATCACTCTTCTACTATCAGTTTCCTTCCATACCATTTCCTATCCTATCGTTCTATCCATTACATACCTATACTGTCGAATCCATCCATCCTAATCTTCCATTTCCTCTATTTTTTTGATCTTGATAAAGATTGGGGGCACAATGTTGACAAATGCTTTAGATGTCTCTTGACATACCTTATCCCTCCAAGCCATGCCAATCCTTCATTATTGTCTCATCCTCCTATCGTAATAAGCATTGCCATGAAAAATCCTAAAGTATTTTACCTACAATGGAGCACATTATTCCTATGCAACTTAGTCCTTGGTGATCACATCCTTGCTCTCTTCCACGTGCATTTTCCTCCACCCACTATCACCCATCCATCTGCCTATCCATGGTGTTTCCTTGTCATCAATATCTAGCATTAAGCTATCCAAATTTATTCACCAAAATCATCCCAACGGTATCAAAAACCTAATGATAACCTATCATGGCTTGATACTCTATCTCTTTTTTTTCCTTATCAACTAAGGTTTTATCCAGTATCCTATCCACACTGTTAGCCTAGCATAGCTCCTGTTGTTAGTATCATAGGGTCCAAACCCTGAACTATGCTACCTCTATGTCATCACGTAGGCAAGGCCATTCTCAATGTGCCCCTTAGGCTTCTCATCCATCCCGTATCTTCTCGTCTATCCCCTAGTCCGTCCGCATCCATGGTCCAAGCCCTGAACTACATTGCCTCTACATCATCACGTAGGCAAGGCCATTATCAATGAACCCCCGAGGCACTAGGTCAGTCCCTTAGGGTCCATTTTCCCAAATAAGGATTGTGGTACCTTTCACCAAACACAAGCGCACACAACAAAGCCTATTTCCAAACAAAAGTTTTGATGCAAGACATCAACCTATCCAAAGCAAGGCAAAAGCAAGATCAAAATGATCCAAATGATTCTATATGAATTATGGAAAGAAAGATACACCTAATGCAAGAATGTTTTGTTTCGATCAAAGTTGTGTCTTAAAGTCTTCACTTTTTGTTATCATGTTTCCTATTCTACTCAAGGATGCCAAAAGCTAGAGATGCTATGATGGGGGCACGATTCTTTTCTTTGTTTTCTGCTTGTGGGTTTATCTTTAGTAATGTGAAGCCTTGTCTAAGGACATGATCAACTCAAGTGATCATCAAGGACATTAGAGGACCAACATGAAACATGTATAATCCTTGTCTATTAATACGCAAGAAATACTCAGGTCATCTCAGTTCATTTATACCTAGATGCTTGTATTAACTTGCTAAATCAAAATCCATGTAAGCGATACTCAGGTCATCATGGTTTATTTATACCTAGATGCTTGTATTTTCTTACAACATTTCAAAAACACAAAAAGAACAAAAAATCCCAATGATGAAATAAGCACTTCAAAATACTTGCAATATCAAGATGGAAAAACCATTCGCATCTAGAAAAGCATCCATATCCCATGATGTTTGAAAATAAAAGCTTGTGAGTCCTTCTGTCGAGTCATTCTTTTGTCAAAAATCTCTTTCTGTCTATCAATGTATCTCTCATCCCAATCCAGCAAATCTGAGCAATGATCCAAATGCAACTCCATCCTTAATCCATACCAATCAAGTCAAGTCAATCTTGTCAAATGATCCACTCACAATCAGTGGTATTGATCCTTGTCTAGTCGTAAACCAACTCAATCAGTCATAAGTATCTGTGGGATGTATCTTTCCCATGCCTATCATGTTGCTCTAGGGATATATCATTCCCCACCATGACAACACTATCCTTTGTATTTCTCTAGGGATCTATCATTCCCTACCATGACAACATTATCCTTTGTGTTGCTCTAGGGATCTATCATTCCCCACAATGACAACACTATCGTAGATCATATTGATTAATCATTGGTTTACAGCTAGACAGGGAAAATACCTTGTTTGTTCTTGTATCATTTGTGCATACTTTCTCACTTGCTTGTGTGTGTTATCATTTTATCTTGCATCATGTATCATTCAGCTCTTTCTTCATCCCATTTTTCTTCCGTAACTTGTTTTCTTCAAACCTAACCTGTTTTTCACTGTCTTCATCATGAGATTGTCCGTCTCACACCCTCAAAACTTTCCTTCCTGTCCAATCTCCCAAGGGGGCATCCTGTCGTTAAACCTATACCAGGGCCAAACTGAGATGTGTATCATTATTAAAAAACTTATTCTTTGAAACAACATGATAAAACACATTGCATCAAATAGGGGCAAAATGTATACACCTAAAAATGACACGACTCTGTCTAAATAAGTATTCTTAATATTTATTCTATTTAATTCATCTATCAATAAATAAATAAATAAATTTATTTATTTGATTCATATTCCTACCATTAATCGAATAAATTACCTTTATTTAATTAATTTCATCAGAATCCACTTCATTCTTCCAAACAATTAAATAATTATTTAATTAAAGTCAATTGTTCCTCCAAATTGAAATAAATCATGCAAATTTATTTAAATCCTCTCAGTCTCTAAAAATAAAATATAATCAAATATTTTATTTATTCTTCTATCTTGCACAAACATCTAACTAAATTTATTTATTTAATTTGCTTTCTTATCTTCTAATTCCTCAAAAATCTTCTAAATCTTCTAAAAATAAATCTTTCTCATCATGCACACAAAATTAAATAATTTATTATTTAATTTCTCTCAAATCATGCAAAAGCAAATTACAAGTTGAGTTAATTGATTTAATCAATCTTGTTTTTATCAACAACTCTTAAATTAGAAAAAATAATTCTAATTAATGAAAGAAAATCTTATCTTTGTCATGAAAGCAGTTAACTCAAACAAAACAATTTTTTGAGTGACACATATCGTGTGCACATTCATCATGAGTTCTAGATTTATCTTCTCCGTCAATCTTCTCATTCTTTCTATACCATTGATCTTCTTTTTCACAAGTCTATAAATATAGCCCTATTCCTCCATTTCTATCATCCAAGCTTTTAGTAAACTTACTTTGCAGGAATTATAGCACGCCTTTGGCACCATACCATTCCATAGCTTGTGATCACCATTATCATTGTGATTGTGTTGAAGAATCTCTTCATTGCAAACCTATCATAGCCATTCCCACTTGACATCTTGGAAAATAGCAAGGAAGTGCACCTTCGGAGGGCCATATTCATACACAAGATCATTTGCGATAGGTGACCAATGGAAGCTATGAAGTAAAGAGGTTTGCAAGGTTTGAGTTCTTTGTTTGTTTGATCTTCTTTGTTTCTTATTTCATTGAGTTATTGGGTATTATTGATATTCATTCCAATTTTCCCTTAACAATTGCTACTTGAAATGGCAAATTGGCTTATGAAAGATGGTCCTAATGATCTTGTGTTTTATCTAGTTTCTCTACAAGATGTCTTTTCACTCTCTCCAGAATTGACTGAGGTATGGAATGGTGGTGTTACTAGGTTATGCTCTTGGCTAGCCGACAGAGGAAGATTGATGATGTGCACCACAAAATTATTTTTGTGCAGAGTTCAAGGAATGTTTGGAGATAGTGTATAGGTCTTTCTGACTCATCTGCAAAATGCATAAGAAATGTTTAATGATTCATGAGTTCCACCTTGTTGAAATGAATATTGTGCTACATGCTTCATGTGTTTTGGCTTAAGGGCGACTTAATTCAAATTTGTGAAGTGTGCATATATTATTCCTTGAAGGATGATTCTATGAAGGATGTTTAGGACCAGACTAAGCATGTGTTGGGATCTACAAGGCATGTGTTTCCTTTTGTAGTAACATGTAGTTCATGATAGGGCTTTCCCTATGCATGTTTCATGTTGTGTGATCTATGACTGACTTGTAAAATGTAATATTCTTGTTGTATTGGCTAACTTGTTATGTAATCAATGTAACATCTTGTATATATTGTAAACCTAGTTGGTCTAGGTGAGGCGATGACTACAGAGATGAATATGTGATTGTGTAAAAGTGTAGAATATGAACATTCTATGCATTATGATGTGCAACTGAAGGAGAAAGAGTAGAAGTAACAAGGGCTGTCCTGATTCATCTTGAAGACATTTCTATGATAGGAGGGAAGTGAAGAGTGTGCCTAATTGATCCAATCAATAGAAGAGACTGAATTGCAATCATCAAAGGTGTGAGCTTTAATGTCAATTTTCAAGAAGTAGGACTATCATACTATAATCATCTTTGAGTTTGTTCTCAGATTAGGGAGTATCTTCTTCCTTAGGTTGTAGCCCTAAAACAAAGTTTGTAGGAAGTTATAGCTTCCTTGGGAGTGTCCCTCAAACAAAGTCTTCATGGAGTAGTATCTTCCTTGGGTTGTAGCCCTAAAACAAAGTCAATAGGGAGTAGTAGCTTCCTTGGGTTGTAGCCTTAAAACAAAGTTGTAATTTTGAGCTTCATATATTATGAGTTAATCCTCACCATGGTTTTCCCTTGTTGGGTTTTCCACATACATCTGGTGTTATGTGTTGATGTACATTGTCTTAATATTTTATGTTTATGTTGATGCTATAATTCTTAATTTTTAATCTTCTCCAGAGGATTTGAAGTTTGTTTAGATATTGATTCACCCTCCCCTCTTAGTATCCTAGTGTGTTCAACACTTACCCCTGATCTCATTTGGTATTTGGTTGGGGTAATTTGGGATGCCATAAAATTCCAATTGTCTATACCTTTCCATTCCTTAGGGGATGCCTTAGTGGTGGGAATCTTTGGGCATGCCTTCTGTTAGGGGTTTTCACATTCTATGGGTTAGGTTTCTGTTGATTAGGTTGCTGATTAGCTTTAGGTTGAATACAAACATTTGGAGGTTAAGGTTGTGCTTTTTGTGTGAGATAAGCTTGTTGCAAATCAATTTGCTCTTGTAATTCCATCT
This sequence comes from Cunninghamia lanceolata, assembly GCA_027924645.1. NCBI lineage: Eukaryota > Viridiplantae > Streptophyta > Pinopsida > Cupressales > Cupressaceae > Cunninghamia > Cunninghamia lanceolata. Next base: position 2,515,617 of record BSBN01001135.1, on the reverse strand, counting down.
ATCTTTTCTAAGGTGATCAAGTATATCCAACCTTTCATCAATTCCTCTTTCGCTATGCTCATTTTCTAATTGTGTAGCAACATTGGCATCATAGAACAAATCATCTTGTTCAAGTTCAGTCCCATGTGTAGTAGTAGGGGAATCAAAATGTGACCCTACTCTTATAGACCTTATGTTTGTAAGATTTGATACATCCAAATCTTCATACCATGGCTCTTTGGATGTGCTTCTATCCCCTCTAATCATGTTCAATGAATCTCTTGGCATGCCAAATTTATGTCTATGACTTCTATTAGATCTATTTATCTTATCACTAGAATCATCTGACATATATGGATACTAATCAACATTTACATTATCTCTAATAGAAGGACCAATATCATTTCTTTGAGGAGTGTAATTAGTAGGCATACCTTTGTTCGCAACTTTCCAAGTACTTCACTACCTCCTTGAGTATGTTGCCATATCATCAAGTTGTTGTGAATGTGTATGCAAAAATATGAAATGAAATAAGGAAACAATACAAACAAATATCTATTCCATACTTAAGACACATCAAGAGCAAGTAACTATAAAATGGAAATGAAACAATATTACCAAATGAGTCCTTGTTGCCCTTGATATTTGATAGTGATTGTAATACGTTGGTTTCTCAAACTAGCAGCATAACATTAGATAAAGATGATAGATGATTTTGATGATAATGGGAGATCTACGATGATACTTTGAATGTGGATCTCTCAATGTCTTGGTTGAAGTTTGATTTATAAATATTTGATTGATAGGATCAAGGGCTAGGATTAAGAGGTTCAATTGATGGACAATATTAAGAGGTGGAAATAGATGGCTAATATTAAGAGATGTAATATGAAATGGATGACTAAGATATGATGAGAGGATTATAAGATAAGGAAAAATATTTTAGGGCATCCTTATGTGAATGGTTAAGATTTGGAGATGTAGTATGAGATGAATGGTGAAGATGAAAAGCTCATTTACTATTTGTGGCAAGTCATGTGACTCTCAATAATTAATTTAAACAATAAAATTATTTAATTAATTATTAGAGAGGGGATTATGGGAGGATAAATTAATTAAATAAATATTTATTCAATTAATTTTGGCTAAAAGGGATAAATGGATAAATTAAACAAATATAATTTATTTATTTAATTTAGGTGATGGAGGAAATGGACTAATTAAATAAATATAATTTTTTTAATTAATTTAGGAAAGGGATAAAAAGGATAATATGTTGCAAGATGAATGTCTAGGTGATGTCGAAGGGTTATGGGACATGGTCAATTTTAGGTGTCTACAATTTACCCTTCTTTGAGATGATGTTGTGACTAAGAGAAGTGACATTATTTCAAAGAAGACAAGGTATGGATGAAAAAGGATACCCAAACCACTTAAAGGAGTGATAAGGAGGAATGATGTAAGGATGGGATGCCCCATTGAGAGGATAGGAAGGTTGGAAGAACATGGGCATTCTCTCGAAATGGATGAAACTAATTGGATGAGGAAAGTGGATGAAAGAGAAAGGATGGATAAAATGGATGACTGATACATTTTACTGCATTAAGTGAACAACCATATAGTTTGATATAGCACTAGACATTATGTACCAAGGTATAAAGATTAGGGTGACAATGTGTTGTGTGTATGAAAGGACTGACTCAAAAAAGATAAAAATTCACAAGCACACATATGCCTTTGGGCACCATGATACGGAAGACCATGATGTTGTGTGTAGCAATATGCTACAAGAACTTGATACAAATGCGAGATAAAATGATAACACACACAAGAAAGCAAGAAAGAATGCACAAATGATTCAAAAATAAACAAGGTTATGCCCATGTCAAGCTAAAAACTGATGAGTGATTGATTAATGATTAAGATAGTGTTGTCATTGTAGGGAACAATATATCCCTAGATCAAAACAAGGATGTGGGAACGATATATCCCATTGATGATGATTGATGACTGATTCATTAATTGGGTTGACAATAAGATTGGAAACAAAACCAAAGTATGCTTTTGGATGATTTGACTAGATTGCTTGACTATATTGGTATGGATTAAGGATGGTTTGCACTTGGATTTATTGCTGGGAGTTTTGGATATGTGATATTTTTTATTTTTTATTTTTTTTTAAATTTTGGAATGTTTCTATGGGATGGTATTGGATTCCAATGTGGATAGCCTAGATGCTAGATACCAATGACAAGGGAAAACCAAGTCTAGAGGCAAGGATGAAAGATGGAGTGGATAGATGGCCAAAATGATTATGGACAGAGATGGGAAGGATAGAGGATACATAATGGATGGGGGAAGGGGGTTAGGATGTGATCTCCAAGGACTATGTTGCATAGGAAGAACATGCCCCACTCTAGATAGTATGCTTAGGATTTTGTGTGACAATGCTTAGAATGATAAGGATGATAGGATTGGTTGGAAAGGATTAGCTATATCAAAAGATGTCCAAAGTATTTTTCAACATTTTTCCCCTATCCTTATCAGGATTAAAGTAGGAGGGGAGGATAGGATGATATCATGGGATATGTATGAGGATGGTAGGATGGGAGGAAAATTATAGTAGGGTATAGATGAGACAACTTGTCGCCAAGTGCAAGGTACATTGATGATCAATCTACACATGATGTATATTTTCTAGGTTTTCATCATGGTACTTATCTAGGGAACCACTGAGGTGGTTTTCACCATTGGATGAAGGATTTCTCATACTATTTTGATTTTTTTTGGATGGGATAGGTGGATGGGGGAAAGAGATATTTGGAGGATGGGGACTCAAAAATCTATTTTCATAGCTAGGTGATAGGGTTGCATTATAGATGGATGTTGCACATTGACCATGTCAAGTGTCATTATGCACATGGATGTTGGTAGATGGTTCACCAAAATGTTAGATAGAAAAGAGAAACTAGGTCAAGAGATTAATCTAGGTCAAACCCTCTTCTATCCAACATTAGGACACAAGCTGAGCTTGGCTTCTACATAAGAAGGAGAGCCAAACTATAGGATCTTTGTCCTTTTTTTGTATAGAGAAGAATCAACCAAATCCAACCAATCAAGCTAGGGCAAATTATGAAAGCCTAATTGAGTAAGATGAGAGAAGAACAGATTGTCAGAAGAAGAAATCTAGAAAATAAATGAACAGAGATGAGTAAATAGATCAGAACATGAACCTAGAGTCAAAATGCCAAAAGAACTATGGCGCTCAGGTACCCTAGGCATTTTTTAGGGTTTGTAGACTATGATAATTTTAGTGTCTTCACCTTCCTATGTTCTTGTCTCCTATAGCTTGATTTCTGCAAATTCCACTAGATCTATCCTGCACACACACAAAAAGGAAGATGGTTGGGTGCTATTTAGAAGCTTTCCTAAATCATGCTCTATGAATGGTGTTTCCATCTCCACAATAGACAAGATGATAGATAAAGAGCATGTGCCCCAAGAGGGCAGAGGAAAATTTGAAGTAGAAAGGAATTCTAGAACAAAGCATGAAGGATAGAAGTCACCATGAGCATGGAAACCCTAGCATGCTTGAAGAGGCATCACAACTTGACTCAAGAAGTTGGTGTAGCCCATAGAAGTAGAGAGATCTTCAAAAGACCTTCAATAAGTTAGTGCCGCAATAATAATCCACCATACAGAGCTTTAGAGAAGAGTAGAGAGCATGAGATAGAAGAAAAAAGAGTGCAAGAGTTCCTAGATTGCTTAGAGAACTTAGAGATATTCAAATGAATAAACTAACTTGCTTTTATATGCATTCCCACTCACAAATGATGAATAAAACCAAATGGGGTGAACATGAGAAACCACTTTAGATGTCTTAAGTTGAGATACCTTAAAAATAGGTTAGTGCTAAATAGGAGAATAAGAATATATGAGGAGAATAAACGCATCATACATCATTCACAAAAAGCACATAATGAAAGACCTTGAGTCAAAATGACAAAAGAGACCTCGATCTAAATGTTGTCTCAATCACCATGCACCATTCCCCAAGATACAATAAGAGGAATGCTAAGGGTTTAGTTAGAAATGAGAAGGACAAGAAGGGCAGAAACACATCATACACATAATCCACATTAAGAAATGTTATAAGAAAAGTTACAAACCACACAACAAAAATCTGATTCAAACCTTATTTATATCCTCTAAACAATATAGAATCAATGGAGATTGCAACATAAATAAAACTAACTACACAAAAATAACATGCATTAAGAACTGAACACATAACATAGTATTTAACATGGAGAAAACCCTTTCAGGTAAAAAACTCCACCAAAAAAAGAGGCTCCAAGTTGTATTATCTTCAAATATGAGATTACAATACATGCACTTCCTTTGTTTCTTCAGTATCCAATCCAACAATGCCTGTTACTCTCAAATCTGATAAAAATGTAGTACAAATATCCTTATAAAAGGGGGTTACCTTCTAGGGAAAGAAAGCCAACATAATATCGACTGTCAGATATGTGACCTAATGACAAACGATCCAGATTTATAATGATAAAATATAAATAAAAGGTGGTTTTGGGAGTGCTGTCCCGAACCCCCACCAGAGCATGCAACCATAGGTCTCCCCACTAGGGGTGATCCCCTTGGACCCCTCACAGGGGGGAAACCCCCGTACGACCCCCCCTTGCAGATGAATTAGCATCGAGGACCAGATATAAACATGTAGCTAAAACAAGACCACTACTGGTGATACATTTCATTCCTTATGGGTGATTTACAAACATTATTAGGAGTAATTAATTACATAGGACTTAAAAAGTTGATGGCACCTTAATCCTAACAAGAAAAGTATTTCCACTCAAGGGAATATACAAACTACCTTTTGTAAAATGATTTACATAAATTCTTGCAAATAAGAAGGTGAAGTGACCTTACTACCAAACTCTAGTTGGTGGTGCAACTCTTCTCCCAAACATGCAAGGAGCTTTGACTCAAAACAAGATAGACTCAATATCTTGCTTCCAAGCTTACCATAATCCTTTCTAAGAGAGTGGAGTAACATAAATAATCAACAAGTGTTTAGATAAAATGATGAGAGTAAGGCTCATAGCATGATATATGCCCCCACCTTAAAATAATTGCTAACTCCCTTAGGGAGCAATTACCTTTAAGGTAGAGCGAAAAAGAAATATAAACTAGGGACAAGAGATTTCTAAAAGCACATGCCCAAATTATATGTGTTTTCAAAAGCTACATGCGACAAGGGGTTGACCCCAAGATGAGAAAACCAAGGTGATGCTTATAGGCATGATACACAATGGCTTGTGTAGTCATGGTATGACACTAAGCATTGCAACAAAGTGCCACATACATAAAACATCATAACTACAAAGATGATAGAGGAAAGATCACATGAAAGTAGAGTACATATAAATTGAATCAACATGAAAGGATGCTAAATCATCCAAGAAAAATAATGAAATTATACTTTACTACATATAGAAGAATGTAGATACACATAGAATAATGACACAACATGTTCTTAATCCTTGTACCTTTGTGCTAACAAGGGTGTCAAAGGAGAACCACAACATCACAATATAGGGATAACATTACATACAAGAATAACACAAATGAGAAAGAGGGACCACAGTTGTGAGTTAGTCTATAACAAATTGTTCTCCCCCAAGTTGCTTTATAAAATGGATGAAGGACAAGCTACTCTAAGGACTACATCAAGCATGGTGAGGAGTGCTAGAACTAAACCTTGTTTGAAGTTGTTGAATTTTGTCACCCAAGACTTGGCATTCCTTAGTGGAATGACCAAGTGTTCAATTATATGCAAATTAATGAGGTGATGAATAATTATTTTGTTGAATCTTTTTGTGTTTTGGAGTAGGAAGAGTGATTAAGTAGTCTTTGAGTAGACTTACTAACATACACTCTTGTTGAGATAGAAAAGAAGATATAGGGGGAGTAGGAAGCAATGCTTTTTGTTACAAAAATGGTGGAGAGAATGTAGGAGAAGGCCAGAAACCTAAACCTACTTTATATAAGTGTGGTGTTGGTTCCATAGGTTCCTTAATTCCTTGAACCCATTTCCATTGTATCCTTGTTTAGAAATAATTTTGAATCCAATCCCATAACGCATCTCCAAATCTAAAGGAAGAGTAGAGGTCATATGACTATCTTTGTTGAAATGCCAGTTAAAGAAGAAGGATCATTATTTTCATCATGGTGAGGAGGGTCAAAAAATTTTTTAACCATCCCATGGGGGTTGAAATATAACGTGACCTCGTCACTACCAAGACATGTATTAGAATTAGATGATACTTTATCACAAATGGCTACCATTTCTATAGAACAAGGAAAATCTTCATCTCTTTTAATGGTTCGATCATCATTAATCTTGAGTTTAAACTTTGTAGGAGTATGAGATTGTGTTGAAGAAGTTTCATTTACCTTCAAGGTCTTTGGGTGTGAGGGTGATATTTTATATTCACCCGCAAATGATGGTCTAAAATCTAACAAACCCCAATCAACACCCAAAATGCACTCAAAGGACCAATGCTATCCTGACCAATACTATTGTTACTAGCAGAGAATAGTGGTTTGGTTTTTGTTGAAGAAGGGATCAAATTACTTAGAGGAATTTGTTATCTCTCTTCCTTTTGTAAGCAACTTTCTAGAATCGGATCGACTTCAATTGTTCATAATTTGTTTTCAAAGATGAACTTGATTGAATGATGAAGGGTAGATAGAATTTCCCCCATGGCATGAATCCATGGTCTAACAAGAAGAAGATTGTATGAAAGAGAATTAGGCATGACATGGAAAATGGTAGGCAATGTCACAGGTTCAACCTTAATATCTAGGGAGATTGTACTATTAGAACACTTTGATATACTAAGAGTGGGCTGAATCAATATATGCTACAATTTAATCCAATTCAACTTTATCAACCAAATCTTTCTACTACCTTAAACAGATAATGAAGCAAACTATGTAATTCAAAACACAATCACACAACCATAAAACTAGATTTATGTGGAAAACCCTAGAAGGGAAAAACCATAGTGAGAAATTTTCTTGGATCTATTGTCCAAATCTAGCCTCACAAATAAAAATAGGTTACAATAAATGTTATGGGCTACAACCTAAAGGAAGAAACAACTCCCTGATACATAGTTTTATGGGCTTCAACCCAAAGGAAGCAACAACTCCCTAAAGTGCTACAACACTTACAAGAAGAGGCTCCAACCTTTGTACCAAAACACTTGACAGATTCTACTAGTTCAATCACCTTCATAGAATCATATCCTTTGATAATGACACATGACTTGAAAACCTCTACTCAAACAACTCTCATATCTTCAATACACCTCCACAACATAACATAATACTACCTTTGTTATGAATCATGCATTATAGTCTCCAGATTTCCTTCTCAACTTTCAGATCATTTATCTTCTTCACACACACATACACTCATTCTCACACTCACACATGCTCACATACTCATACAAACACACTTCCCTACTTGAAACAATCTTCCATCCTTCATATATATCCTCTGCAAGTCTTCAAAACACCATCTTTGTCAGCCTAAAGGAGACGTGTAACATGAAACATGTAGCAACTTTACTTGTTGGCTCTAAGTCATCTATGCTAATGTAGGAAACAAATCCCATCATGTGGTTCATACCAAGTGATCAAATGGACCTATTTTACCTTAGCACACATCTCAATGTTGGCAAACACTTCCAAACACACGATGCAATCACCTAAACATATCATGTCAGCTTAGCAAACACTTATCCTTTCATACATTAGTTCTAGACCTAAAGCAGTACCAAAGAGACAAAATAACATCATGCAGATCATGTCATGATCATTATATGGCTTGCAAAACATTCTCATACACTCCTTTTACCGATTCATGTTACATGATGATGGCGCAAACAATTGAACACTGATGCGGTATCCCTAACACAGTCTGGTCAACCTCTCTTGATATAGAAAAATGAGAAGCATAATTACAGACAAAAACACTTGAAACTTGAATAGAGCATACATATTGACCACTTGAGCTTATCTTTCAATCAATAAAGCCAAATATCAAGATGTGGTGAAATGTAATGTATTTTACTTTCTCCCTCTGATAATCCTAAACAACAACATGACTTTGGAAATCACTATGGTACATTGTAACATTTGAAACTCAAGTATATCATACCTCTTATCTGTGTCTAACTATCCTCCAAGCTGCAAGATCATATCTTCAAGTGCGGAGAAATGTGAAGCCTTATGTTGTGCCTTTGAAACTATAACAACACTATATCATCACTGTTTTCACTCTACTAGCTCTAAAAAGATATGTGGTAACATTTGTGCTCTGAAATTAGGATCATGCATACTTCATATTTGTCTTTGTCAAACCTCCAAACCACAAGACCATAGCTTCATCTGTAGTAGAATGCAGTATAATATTCTGGGCTCCTTCAGTGTAAATCCTTGTACCTTTGATAATTGAAACCTTATACACTTTCTTTAATATCTCATGCAATGCTTTTCAAGAAGAGGAAATGAATGCAACATTCACAAAACCATAGACAACATTCAATCATCAAAAACAAGAAACCATAATTTCTTCATGTCAACATATCCTTCAACATGTCAACTTTCACCTATCTATGAACTTTAAAAGATAAGGTACAATTATGTACAGATGATACTGATCTAACCATATGCTCATGAATTTCATCACTATATCCTTCACCTGACAACACCTCTGATCATCACTCATTTGACAACATATACAAATTAGTATGCTTTCCACATCACAACACCTCTTATCACTCTTCTAACATCAATGATTAGCACTCTTTTGACATCAATGACTGTTGAAATGCACCAAACAATTGAGAGGGGGGGTGAATCAGTTGTCACAAAAACTTAAACACTTCTTCACTTAAACATTAATCACTTATCCACAATTATTATGATTTAACAATGAATACATGAAATCAGAAACTTAAACATAGATGCAATGTTATACACAAGAGACACCAGATTTTTATGTGGAAAACCCCAAGGTGGGGAAAAACCATGGAGAGGATTAGCTCTCAAAATATATTGCAATCTTTGAAAAATGATGTTCAGGCTTGGTCACTCCACAGGCCCAAAACATACTGGCTCACTGCCATGAAGTACAACTAGGTCTAGCAGGCTCATTGCCTCAACCCTAAACCTTGAAAGATTACAATAAGGGTTGTTAGACCCTGAGGGCTGTTAAACTCTATTGGTGGCTCACTGCCAAAATCACCATCTTCTTCATGTCTGAGATTAATACATTGAAGTACAATAGTTCCTCTTCTTTGCACAAGGACACCTTTTCCACGAATCAATTACAAGTATTTATACACTTCATCAACCTTGGAATGATCATCAAGGTTGGCATTACAATCATCAACCATTGGAACAATCTCCAAGGTTGGCATTACAAACATTTACAAAATAGGTCTTGACCTAATATAAAAATATGCTAAGGAGTTGTAGCATAGGTGTATGCAAATCATGCCATGCCTTAGCTGGGACTGAAACATGATCTTCCACGCCACAACACACTCCCACAATCTTCAAGGGATCTCCACAATTACTGGAATTAACCAAGTTGGCTAAGACTAGTTGCATGCTACGTTATCTAGGAATAATCTTCAAAAACAATATCATTTCCTTAACGTAGACCAATGTAAAGGTAGGAACATGATTAGGAGGAATCCACAAGCACATTGAAATCATTAGGAGCAACCGTACAAACACAAACCACTTTATTCATGAGATTCTTCACACCGGAGCACATGAACTTCACTGTCTTCAACTGTCATACAAGAGAGATAGCTTGCAGACCACCAAAACATGAACCATTGCAATTGTAGGCACTTATCATCATCCCAGACTTCCCTTTAGAACTACAGAGAAAAACACTTTAATGCGGGGAATGAGGAGCAAAATACTTTCTCCCTATCACCAGAGAATATTAAGAGAAAGCAGGTTTTACTCTGGTGAATGCAACTCTCTTAATTCTTCACATCGGAGGCTCAAACTCAGGATTTAGCATCTTCAAACATCCCTTTAAATAAATTCCAATCCATAGACCAAGATATTCAAGCACTAAGAAATGCGGAGTAATCTACCAGACTGTTCTTTAGCATACAACTCACTGTCTATACTACACTTCACTGTAACTAACTTGTTTCTTTTGGAGAGGCCAATTTTCTCAATATCCTCAACATACAAATCTTCTAAACAAGTAATAGAATAGGAAATAGTTGACACCAATGACAACAAAGATATGTTGACATCGATGACAACACCGATTAGGCACATACTTGCAACAATCTCCCCCTTTGTCATTGATGGCAACATATGATGTGAAAAACTACAACATCCATCAAGATAGGATTCTCCCCTATCACTTTACAGATTTGCACTCTTTCTTTCTGACCAAGATTCTCCTCCTATCTCTTTACACATCTGCATTCTTTATTTATGAGTTTTTCACATGACTTCTCTCCCCCTTTGACATCAATGGCAAAGGGCACATACTTGCAACCTGCTACTTCTGAACCAAGATCACTTCTGAACTTTCTTCGGCTGACTGCTCCCTCTTACTTGAAGAACTTCTCTTCTTCTTGCTTTGACAAGCCTCAACTTTGAATCTTGTGGCAATTTCACTATTTCCTCTATTAGCAACACCACAACACCTTACTGCTCTTTATTAGATATTCATATCTTATGATCCTCTTGTCCTTAGCAACCAACTTGATTTATACTTGCACTGCTACACCCCTTTCTTTTTTCTATTCTGAATACTTCCTTTTAGAAGTGCATATCAGGGTGTGCAAGAAATTTCCTTCTTATTCCTAGGGAACTTAATAGTTCATTATTAATCATCATGACACCTTATGAAAATAGTTCTTATCAATCAACGACACCACGTGTAGCAAATAATTTCCATGGATCAACCTTCTTCTATCTATAGATTTTCTTCTACATCCTTGTCTCAATATCATTTGCACCTGTCAATTCCTTATTGATAGCTAAGGTAGTATCTTTTTCACCTTGACCTGTCAGCCTATCCCTTTAGTGCATGAGTTATCAATTTATCTGTCACATCATATCTCCTAGTGAGACTCTAGAATTTATATCCAACAATCATGATTGACCTCTTAACATGTTTTCAAAACCGCAAAACAAAATATGTAGTAGTGAAGAAACACAGACCCTTGTATTCTAGTGTTGTACACTGTTCTGGGCTTAACTTCATCCATCTGGATCTCGACAACTCACAAAGGTACTTTTCTGCACACTTCTCATACTTAGTCATTTTAGGCTTCCAGACCAGAATCCTTTCAAGGGATATAACATATTTTTGTGCCAAATATCTGCATAGACTATCTGGTTGGGGGATTTAGAATTTTCAATATGGCTTCTCCTAAGCCATAGACCACAATCTACTTCCTGGAGGAAGTAGCTACTTCAGAGTCTAGAGCAGATTCATCTCTTGCTTCTTTTATTCCCTTCCTGACCCAAATCTTTCTTATTTCTTTCTTGACTACTACCAGATCAACTTTTTCAACTGATATCCTTAACTCTGATTGATCCTCCTTCTTCATGTTCTTAGTTCTATAGTATTTTACAGTATGTCCAGGCTTGTTGAGGTAAACAGTACTTTTCTGATCATTATTCCTTCCATTTATCCTTGACCTGCATAGGTTGGCCATGTGCCCAAATTCATTGCAAGTATAACAATGGCCACTGAAGGATTCCATTATCCTATTTGTGCCATAGCCTTTTCTCCCTTGGCTCCTGCACTTATTTTCCATGTGTCCCAATTTGATGCATGCATAGCATCTAATAGAGTTCTGGCTTACTTTACTTTTGCATTCGACAAGTTTATGACCAATTTTATTACATGTGAAGCACTGACTAGAGAATAGTGAAGCATTTTGATTCATCCTATTTCTACACCAAGTAGCCTTGTGACCAAACTTGTTACATGAATTACAATTGTGTATGAGGAAAATTGAGATGTCTAATGATAAAATCAAAACAATGATAAGAACAAATCAATAACCCATAAAATAAAGAGATCTATCTAAATAAAAATCTATGATCAATGAACAAATCAAATAAAATAAGAAAGATTTTACCCAGATTGTATTGTTCTCTTTTGTCAAATGTGGATTGCTCAATAATGTTGTGAAACCATGTTTGCAACAAGCGATTGTATATGCTCAAAGTGCTGAAGAAGATCAATGTCAAAAGATTGTAAGGTGCTCAATGTGATGTATGCTCAAAGCGTTGTAAAGGATGCCTAAGAATAAGTGATCGAAGAGGGTTTGTGAAGGAGATGAGGGGGGTTTATATAGGTTTCAAACATGATCAATCAACGATCTAGATAAATCCATAGAATGGATGGTTGAGATAAATCAAATAACTCATGCTGAATGTGCACATGACATGTGTCACTCTGAAAGGATAATTTTATTAAGATATGATGGAAACAAGATTGATTCAATAGATAACTCAACTTGTAATTTTGCCTTTTTCAGAGTTCTAAAAATAAGATTGATTGTGCACATGAGTTAACATGATATTTCTAGAGGAATTGGAAGATAACTGAAATTAAATAAATAAATTTATTTAACTGATTGTGCATGATAGAGGAATAGATAAGATTATAAATAAAATACATGATTTTATTTATTTTTAGAGGATTGAAATAATTTAAATAAGTTTGCATTATTTATTCAAATTTAGAAGAATAATTGATTTAATTAAATAATGTAGAATTATTTAATTATAGATAAGAGGATTTGGATGAATTAATTAAATATTTGAATTTATTTAATTAATGTGGACTTTGAAAGATTTGGAAGAAGATTGATTTAATTAAATAATTAAGATTATTTCATTTTGGAAGCATAAGGAGGAATTTAATTTAATTAATTAAATAAATAGAATTTATTCAATTAATGTCAAATTTTGGAGTTTTGGAAGAATTTAATGAAATTAATTAAATAACTAGATTATTTAATTAATGTTGAAATGTAGGTGTTTAGACATATTAGATGAAATACAAGTGGTGCGAAGACAAGGTCATTTTAGGGTGTCTACATTTTGCCCCTCTTTGATGCGATGCAGTTTATAGTATTGCATCAAAGAAAACAATTGTTGAAGACATGATACAATTTTGATGCCCGAGTGTAGCTAGCTACCCCAGTGTATGCCCCCTCGAGAGGAAAGACAGGGAAGTGATAGAAGGCCTAGGTTGACGCTCGACTAGAAGATTACATAATAAAGTAGCAAAAAAAAGCATGTGAGGGAAGAACAGAAGGGAGGGATGCTATAAATAGGTTCTAAGGGGACCACATTCCACATTTACACATAAAGAGTTGCTAAAATTAGAGCTTAGAGCCTCCTAGCCTAGGTTGTGAGTGTTGAGTGGAAAGAGAGCTTGCAGCATGGAGAGATGCTAATCCCAGCGCATAAGCATTGGGCAGAGCTGGTGCAGACATATGGGAGACCAGAGGGAGCACTGGCAGTAGTAAGTGCTCAATAACCTCCTTGCATTTGGATTTGTAGGTTATTTCTAGGGTGTGTCTAGGTTAGGTTTTTAGGTCAGCCAAAAGTGTTGCGCCATTCTAGAGCGCCTTTGGTAGTCGGTCAAAGCACTTTTGGAGCACTAAAGTGCTCTTGGCAGTGCAGTAAAGCACGTTTGGTCAAAACTTAGCGCTATTAGTTTTAAGGGGTCACGCCACAATGCAATTGGTAGGATCCCAAAGTGCCATTGGCAAGTTAATGAAGCGTAGATGGGTGGGTAGTGAGGTACAGTTGGAATAGGTGTTAAAGAAAAATGAGTTGCCTTTGCAACATAGGAAGGTGCATTTGGTAGAACAAGGAAGCACACTTGTGTAAAACAAGTCACCTTTGGTATTGATAGCAAAGCACTATTGTACAAATAGTAAGGTGCTTTTGGTAGAACAAAATAGCAATCTTGGAGAAAACAAGGTGCATTTGGTTAGGGTAGAACAATGAAGCTGCTAGGGTTGACCTAGGAGTTGATCACTTAGGCTAGAGATGTGCAGGGTTTGACCTAGGGTTTACATCATAGTGTTGTGCTTGTAGACATCCTTAGTGACTTAGAAAATTTGTAAAAGGTCTAACAAGTGGTTTTGTGGGTGCAGAGAGTGTTGTCCCTGCTGATGTCAAGAGAACGACACCATCTCATAGCTGACGAGGTGGTACAAATTACATGGGAGGAGGATGTGTTCCTGGAGTACATGGGCTTATGGCATGTGGTGCACCTAATGTACATTAGGGCGAATCTTGCCCTCTTGATAGTGGTCATGGAGAGATACCACAGTGAGACATGTTCATTTCACTTTCTGACAATGGAGGCTACAGTGACACTTGAGGATGTGTATCACATCCTCAAGATCACGATTGATGGAGAGACAATGGACTTCGACCCAGGGTGAGGGGAGGCTGGCCTGGTAGAGGTATTCTGTATAGATGACCTACGAATAGAGGATGGTGAGATTCGGTGGGCAGACGTGCCGAGATTATGTGATAGGATTAGATGCATTGTGTCTTCATTGGTTGGTGACTTTCTCTACCTAGATAGGCGATTGCAAGGATTATCTATAGGATGGGGCATTGTGTTGTCAGGGATGTTTACACATGGTACCCGCTATGCATGGGGCCCCTGTGTGTTGGGTTAGCTATACCAGGATATGCATGACTATGTATATAGGAGAGGACAGAGCCTATCAATAGGTGTGACTCTATTACAAGTGTGGGCATGGCAGCACATCCCAGTTATTAGACTGATTACACAGCGCCACCATGAGAGGGGGGAACCCTATGCATTTCTGTATGAGGGAGTGATTACACACTGACGGATTGGATCTGTGAGCCATTGGAGGTGACAGATTGATGAGATGGATCTTTTTATTCAGAGACCATGGCTACTATGTGAGGAGTGGGAGAATGAGTATGAGCAGCTGATGTACTGTAGACAGGATCGATATCTATTTGGTAGACATACAGAGACTATTGAGAGAGAGCTGTTAGAGCGGGTACTTAGATAGTTTGTCTTGCCACAGGGGTTGCCAGTTGGAGAGGCGACACATGCCAAGACACGACGGGAGGTTGGGGACTAGGATATAGAGATTCCAGTGGCGACAGCTTTGGTAGAGGTGCGGGGACTTGTCCTAGTGAGATGAGATTAGGATTCAGGATTGGCAGATCTAGGGACACTACCAGAGTATGACAGGTACTAGTAGACACACAGGCCAGTGAGGCTGACTACACCAGGGGTGGCAGGGGCAGTACGCGAGGTATTGGTGCCAGGTGGAGAGGGGAGGATGAGACGATAGGCCATAGAGTAGGCGAGACAACAGGTAGGTGGAGAGGATAGAGGCTAGGAGGCAGATGTAGAGATGGTCAAGGAAGATGATCTAGTCATAGAGACTGAGCTCTAGATGGTTAGATTGAGGAGGGACAGGGATGTAATGAGGGCAGAGGCTAGACAGGATGAGGCCCTAGCCCAAGTACATGCACAGACAGTAGCAGTAGTATAGGCAGCCTTAGTAGCGGCACAGGTCGTGCCAGCACCACCAGTAGATGATGGGTAGATTGCCCAGTTGACTTTAGAGAGGGATACAATAGTATAGCTACATTGGACAGCAAAGGCCACCCTACAAAGGGTTAGACAAGAGAGAGATGAGGTACACCATGCATTGGGTGCCAATCAGAGGACACTATACAGTGAGCTCGTCCGTGTGCAGGGAGAGCTAGTGTCAGCAGGCAGAGAGGAAGAGTACTACAAGGGTCTCTACATTGGTACGGTACTAGCCGCTTAGCAAGCACCCAGCTACAGAGAGAGGAGCCGGTCTGGAGCATCTGGGTCACGCAGGACAGGGCAGTCAGTGTCCTCAGTTAGAGGACCTTTTGTGCCACCAGGGGGAGGAGGACCAGCAGGGGGACCTTCACTGAGTACATGCAGAGGACAGGGGCCATAGCAGGAGGGCAGCTCTACCCACTAGAGCATGCATTTTGTATATTGTATCATTTTTGTACCATTATGGACATTGTATATTTTGACTGATACCTGCGTGCATCTGATATATACTTTGCAGGCTTTTGATAGCCATGATGTACTTATTAATGTATATTTAGATTTATACATATGGACTATTGATGTAGACACAGACACTTGTATTTTGATGACATTTACATGATGATATATGATGGCATATTATGCCCACTGATGTTCATACTTTTTGTTTACGCATTTCTTGATGACATGGATGTGATGACATGTATGTATGATTATGGATTTATATGATGATGTACATGCTTATGTGATGCTTATAGATGTATGTCACCTGATGACATGATGATAATACAGATATGATGATATAGATGCTATGACACGCGATATCTAACTTGTGGTTTTTGCAGATATGCACCGGACGATGAGGAGTGGAGACAGAGGAGAAAGACTATTTGATCGATCATTGCTGGAACACTATATAAGGCCATGGAAAAATGGATGGGTAAATGAATGAGCTTGTTGCATTAGTTTCACAAATGTTTATAAAGAGCAATCCTTATTTTTGATATAGCACGTGGATAGTTCATCACCAAGGTATAAAAGACCAAGGTGTTGTGATATCTGAGTGCGTGGACGTTGACTCTGCAAGCAAGCAGTTTGAACTTAGATCCCTTAGACATAATATAACCTTGTTTGAATATGTGAATGAGCCATAGTTTTGAACATAAAATAAACTTTAATACATAAATGCAAAAAAGTGTATTACTATGTAAGATGCTAGGTCGTAACACACACAAGATAAATATGATGCTAAGAAAGATGCTAAATATCACTCCTCAAACATGGCATACAAAAGCAATGACTATGCCCCCAATCCGTACTACATCACAACATACCAAGATTATAGATAAATCAAGGTAGTCTTGAATATGTATTGGAAAAAGGAATAAGAGATAAACCAAAAAGTAAATTGACTGACTTACAAAGTAAACATACAGTTGACATACAGTAGGAGCTATGTGTCAATTAAAGGGTGTTATCCATTTAAAAGGATAATGTCTTGTTTTAGGAAATGCTACATGTTCTATAAGACACGTGTTGGTTTGATTTTGAACATGGAACATCCTGTAAAAGACAAATTTGTTGATCTGTTGCATGGTTTGAGATTGATTTAGCTGATGTTGGCAATCGATATGTAGGACAGTATATCGCTTTGTAAGTAAGTTTCTTTGCTTTAGGTTTGTTAAGGACTTTTTCTTTGAAAGGATGCATTTGTTTATTGTTTTGCTGCTTGAGTTAGTCAAGTCAAGGTGAATGGATTGTGATAAACAGAAGACTAGAAAGATGTCATGTCAATGGATTGAGGTGGGTGAAGCATGATGAATCATATGTGCCTGATTATTGGATACATCCTTCATATTCTTGACTACCTACATACCCTGTATCCATGGGATCAAGGCACATTATGATGAAAGATGAAAGACGATAATATGTAGTGCTGGGTAGAATGATGAGTGGGTCAAGGTGAAATGAGCTTGGGTTGGTAATGATGATATCTTATGTACCTGAGTACTAGATACTTCCTTCATAATCCAAACTGTCTACATACCCATATCCATGGGATCAAGGTACCTTAAGATGGAGATGAGATGATATGTAGTTATGGTGGGTGTGATGATATAGGAAAGGTGTTGACATTTTTTTGTTTGTATTTTTTTTTTACTTTGATTGTTGACATGTTTTTGTTGTTAGTTTGTTTGAAGTGTTTGTTTTGTTGTGAACCACGAACAAGGAACCATTCCGAGATCTAGGTTAAGGAAAGAGTTACCCCCATTCTGGTAAAGTTATTTGCATGGGTGATTGATGGAGAAGACATAGAAATTTTGACCTAGGACAAGACAGTGATAACTGTTGACAGAGATCAAGACGTGGGATGATGACGATGGACATTGACAAATTTCCAAGCTATTCTAGATAGGGAGATGGAAATACAAACAAGGTCAATTGTTTTATTATGGATAGTGGATGAAGTTTGTTATGAAATGGACATGGAATGAATAGGACTAGATAGATGATGGATGCTAACTCTACACATAGCACCTATTTGCCAAGTTTTCACTATGGTACTTATCCAAGGTGCCTGTTTACGAGGTTTTCACCATAGGACGGAAAAATTTTTTTTGGATACTCAAAGGATCAGGCATAGAACTTCTTGAGATGAACACTGTTAAGTGGCTCATCTGGAGGAATTCCATTAGGTGTAGATAAAGTAGAAGCTCCTGATCCATATGCTATTGTGACAATAAAGGGGCATAACCAGTTAGGCTCAAACTTGCCCTTTTTTTCTCGATCTGCTTGATTTCTTTGATTTTCTTTTAAAACAAGATCACCAACTTGAAACCATCTTTCTTTGATCTTCTTGTTGTAATTATGCTGAAGGTGGTTTTGATAGACATGGAGATGATTAAGCGCAACAAGGCACCTCTCATCTAGTAGTTCTAGCTTAGCTAATCAGGAAGTGCGATACTCCTCTCCATCAATCAGGTTTTGCATGGATACTCTAAGGGATGGGATCTCGACCTCTATAGGTAGGATGGCTTTAGAACCATAGACTAACGCATAGGGTGTGGCACCAATTGGTGTTCTGATACTAGTGCGGTGGTGCAGAGGCACCTACCTAACAGCTGGCCTCCATGAGGCAGTTAGTTTGTTATAGGTCTTGTTAATGTTTTCAAGAAGGTCTGTTAAGACCAAATGCATGTAATAAGGTCAAGCTGATCATATTAAGATCACGCTGACCAGGCTTTACTATTTTTAGCCAGTTTGTTAGGACAGTTGTCATGATGTATGTTCGGTTGGATCTCCCAGCCGCCTGGAGAGTTCCCAGCCGCTTGGAGTCGGGTCAGTAGTACTCGTAGGAAAATCTATTTAAGCATGAGGATCGGTTGATATTGCATACAGATAGAGAGATCATCGATCATAGTATTGTATCGCATTGAGAAGTTAGATTGCAGAGTGAGATTGAGCATTGTAATTGCATCTTTTGAAATCAATAAAGAGATCCTGTTTGTGTTCTTTCTCTGGTTGGATTCCATTGTTTAATCGATTTGCAGATCTGGTGGTTTCATGGATATGCTGATCCATTCCACCGGTTGATTCGTCGAATCGGTGGAATGGCTGTGTACAGTAGGTTAGGAGGTAGTTTGTGTTTTCTGTTTGTTCGCATGCAGGTGTGCAGGATCGCGGTCGAGAGGTGTTGAGAAGCCTAGCATCCTCATGTGCTAGGTCGAGTTGATAGAGTGTGGAAGATCACCCTAGAAGTGGATCGAGTCAACCCAGGAGGTTCGGCGGATCAGAACAGTGAAAATCCACTAAGGTTGGAAGTTCGTCAAAACGGCATCATCAGGATATTTCTGCCAATATCCTGCAGTCACTTTGGACATCGTCATCCGGATGAATGGAGATGAGTATGATGCAGCTGAGTGCATGAAGTGAATGCGCGTCGGGGGTGATCATCATCAGGAGTTGCCGAAGAAGAGTGCATCGTCATAAGGTGAAGATCAGGTTATGAAACTGTTGAAGTTTGCATATTTCAAGTGCATCAGGATGTTGTAAGTCGGATATATACTCAGTGTATATATCGCCGTCAGGATCATCTTCTGGGTATGCCCATCATCCGCATATCGCTAACAGATGCGGGAGTGAAAGTTTGGTTTTTTTGGCTAAGTGTTGAAGAGGTCATCAGGATATTGTGTGACGTCATCGTCATCCGCATATGACGTCATCGTCATCAGGATATTGAGATATCACCCTATGCATGTTGATCCTGTTGTCGCTAAGGGTTTAGGTATCGGCGTAGGCTCTCGGCAGAAAGTTGTGTTAATATCATCAGGAGGTTTCAAGAGAACCGGATAAGTCAGATCATGATGCTGTTGCTTGTATCGTCAGCTAGCGGGGCATCGAAGGGAAGGTGTTGAAGTTGTCGTCATCAGGATATTTGGAGCAACCGGATATTGGATATCCTGCTGACGAAGGTGGTGTTGCATATCATGATGATGCCGTGAGTGTTTGGCACCTGATGAACAGTGCAACAGGAGGATGTTTGCGCCCGTTGAATATCATGATGATGATGATAGGCGACAAGCGGAGGAGGTGAACAGTAGTCGGCAGGAGGATAATTGTGATCGTCCGAAATATGATGATGCTGTTGGTGTTTTTAGGAAATATGATGATGATGCTGAGCCGATAGGGATTTTTATCATGTTGTTTGTATTATTGGCTCCTCCTTCCTGTTAGTTAGCTTCCGTTGCGTTTGCCTCTGCATCATAGTGGTATCAGAGAAAAGGTTAGGATCTTCTGGAAAAGATAGGCAGGATGTCAGATGAAGAAGGAACATCTGAGGTTCCAGCAAGGATGACCAACGCTGAGTTGGCAGTTCTGGTGAAGAAACAGATTGCAGAAAGCAAGGCCGTGAAGGCTCAGAATCAGGAGTTGAAAGATGAGTTAGCAAAGTTGAGGAGCAGAGTAGGTTCTGGTAGAGAAGATGATAGGGAAGAAGAAGAGATCCCTAATTGGAGCGAGGAGGTCGTTCCTGCAGACCAGAGACCACTGTTGAACGCCCTCAAGGCCATGGAGAGGAGAACCATGGATGTGAAACTGGATTTGCCAGTGTTTACAGGTAAGATGGACCCTGATTCAGTGATGGAGTGGATAGACTGTTTGAACAATTTCTTTGTAACAGAGGAGATACCAGAACAACAGAGAGTGAAGATAGCACAGTCAAAGATGAAAGAAGCTGCCTTGACATGGTGGAATTTTGTTCAAGATGATAGAGTACAGGAAGGAAAACGTAGAGTTGCCACATGGAAGAAGATGATGGCATTAGTAAAAGAAGCTTATATCCCATTGGATTACAGTATCCAATTACACAAGAGGAAGCAAAACCTGAAGCAGAAGGAGCTAGATGTCAGCTCATATACAGAAGAATTCATGAAACTCTGTATGAAGACAAAGGTAAAGGAGAGTGAAGAAGAGAAGGTAGCCAGATACCTTAATGGATTGAAGTTCAATATTCAGGATGATTTAAGTCTGCATAATCCAGATACAGTTCAGAAATGTTTCCAGTTGGCATTAAAAGTGGAAGAGAAGTTAAAGAGAAAACAAGAACAAAACAATAGAGGAAGAGGATCAGCCCATAGAACAAGGCAAACCAATGAGAGTCAAGAAGACACTGGTAAAGGACAGGGACAGTCTGATTTCAGAGGTGGATGGAAAGGTAATAAAGGCAGATTTGGAGGTGGTAGAGGTTCTACTACATTTTCAGGAAAATGTTACACCTGTGGTGAGTTTGGTGATCCATCTTTCAAATGTCCAGAAAACAAAGGTTCATCATCCAGAAATGATAGAACGAGTGACAAGAGAGTACAACTTGTACAAGAAGAGAAAGAAGAGAAAAGTGTGCAGAGTCCAAACACTTATCAAAAAGATAAGGAGGCTGATGATTGTGGATACCCAGAAAGTGGAGAGTCTCTACTGATGAGAAGAACAGTGATGGTACCTGACAAAGAATCCCCACACAGAAGAGCTCTTTTCAGGACCACATGCAAGAGCAAAGGTAAGGTATGTAAGGTTGTCATTGATACTGGTTCAACAGACAACATGGTATCTCAGGAGATGGTGGATAAACTACATTTGGATAGGATTCCACATCCACACCCTTACAAGTTATCTTGGGTGAGTGATAGTCAATCACTTTTTGTCTCTGAACAGGCATATGTGGATTTTCAGATTGGAGCATATCAGGATAGAATTTTGTGTGATATTTTGCCCATGGAATGTTGTCACCTACTGTTGGGTAGACCATGGCAATTTGATAGAAGGGTACTGTATGATGGGTATGCTAATACCTACACCATCCAGAAAGATGGGAAGACTATTAGGTTGATGCCATTGCAGGCAAATGCTGCAGTACCGAAGGCAGCCCAAGTCATTTTAATGGGCAAGAAGGAATTTGTGCAGATGCCTATAGGAGCAGGCATAAAGGCAGTTGAAGACACTGCAGGGAAAGGAGTTGTTAAAGACAACAAGTTGAAGAAAGTTTTAGTTGTGACTGACAGAGGTCAGCAGCAGGTTGAGAAACAGGTTTGCACACAGCAACCAATTCAGAGGAATGACAGGGATGTTGTCATACTTGGGACTATTGCTTGTCCTATAAAGATTAACAGGAAGACAGAGTTGAACATTTCAGCAGTTCAAGAGGCAGTTCAGACAGAGGTTCTGGTCAGACAACCTGACAAACACAAGGTATGTGAGAGAAAAGCCTACATTGACAGGGATGAGGATTTACTTGCCAGAAAGCAAGTTACAGTTCAGAAGTCTTGGAGCAGCCAAGAGACAGCAGCAGACAAAGCTGGAACAGGGCAGAACATTGCACAGGCAAAGTGTAAAGGTGGAGGACTTCCACAACCAAACTCATGGGACATGAGTTCTTTTCTGTTGGGGAGTATGGTGCAGAGGCACCTACCTAACAGCTGGCCTCCATGAGGCAGTTAGTTTGTTATAGGTCTTGTTAATGTTTTTAAGAAGGTCTGTTAAGACCAAATGCATGTAATAAGGTCAAGCTGATCATATTAAGATCACGCTGACCAGGCTTTACTATTTTTAGCCAGTTTGTTAGGACAGTTGTCATGATGTATGTTCGGTTGGATCTCCCAGCCGCCTGGAGAGTTCCCAGCCGCTTGGAGTCGGGTCAGTAGTACTCGTAGGAAAATCTATTTAAGCATGAGGATCGGTTGATATTGCATACAGATAGAGAGATCATCGATCATAGTATTGTATCGCATTGAGAAGTCAGATTGCAGAGTGAGATTAAGCATTGTAATTGCATCTTTTGAAATCAATAAAGAGATCCTGTTTGTGTTCTTTCTCTGGTTGGATTCCATTGTTTAATCGATTTGCAGATCTGGTGGTTTCATGGATATGCTGATCCATTCCACCGGTTGATTCGTCGAATCGGTGGAATGGTTGTGTACAGTAGGTTAGGAGGTAGTTTGTGTTTTCTGTTTGTTCGCATGCAGGTGTGCAGGATCGCGGTCGAGAGGTGTTGAGAAGCCTAGCATCCTCATGTGC
The DNA here is from genome assembly GCA_027924645.1 of Cunninghamia lanceolata. Taxonomy (NCBI): domain Eukaryota; kingdom Viridiplantae; phylum Streptophyta; class Pinopsida; order Cupressales; family Cupressaceae; genus Cunninghamia; species Cunninghamia lanceolata. The sequence goes on along the minus strand of BSBN01001135.1, from coordinate 2,492,369 downwards.
TAGGTCGAGTTGATAGAGTGTGGAAGATCACCCTGGAAGTGGATCGAGTCAACCCAGGAGGTTCGACGGATCAGAACAGTGAAAATCCGCTAAGGTTGGAAGTTCGTCAAAACGGCATCATCAGGATATTTCTGCCAATATCCTGCAGTCGCTTTGGACATCGTCATCCGGATGAATGGAGATGAGTATGATGCAGCTGAGTGCATGAAGTGAATGCGCGTCGGGGGTGATCATCATCAGGAGTTGCCGAAGAAGAGTGCATCGGCATAAGGTGAAGATCGGGTTATGAAACTGTTGAAGTTTGCATATTTCAAGTGCATCAGGATGTTGTAAGTCGGATATATACTCAGTGTATATATCGCCGTCAGGATCATCTTCTGGGTATGCCCATCATCCGCATATCGCTAACAGATGCGGGAGTGAAAGTTTAGTTTTTTTGGCTAAGAGTTGAAGAGGTCATCAGGATATTGTGTGACGTCATCGTCATCCGCATATGACGTCATCGTCATCAGGATATTGAGATATCACCCTATGCATGTTGATCCTGTTGTCGCTAAGGGTTTAGGTATCGGCGTAGGCTCTCGGCAGAAAGTTGTGTTAATATCATCAGGAGGTTTCGAGAGAACCGGATAAGTCAGATCATGATGCTGTTGCTTGTATCGTCGGCTAGCGGGGCATCGAAGGGAAGGTGTTGAAGTTGTCGTCATCAGGATATTTGGAGCAACCGGATATTGGATATCCTGCTGACGAAGGTGGTGTTGCATATCATGATGATGCCGCGAGTGTTTGGCGCCCGATGAACAGTGCAACAGGAGGATGTTTGCGCCCATTGAATATCATGATGATGATGATGATAGGCGACAAGCGGAGGAGGTGAACAGTAGTCGGCAGGAGGATAATTGTGATCGTCTGAAATATGATGATGCTGTTGGTGTTTTTAGGAAATATGATGATGATGCTGAGCCGATAGGGATTTTTATCATGCTATTTGTATTATTGGCTCCTCCTTCCTGTTAGTTAGCTTCCGTTGCGTTTGCCTCTGCATCATGCGGGAGGCCCATAGGGTGGGATTGAGTTGAAGTACCAATCACGACCAACTTCATTGACCATCTTCTTGAGGATTTTGAGAATGGTTTTGTTCGAAGCCTTGGCTTGGCCATTACTCTATGGATAATAGGGAGTTGAAAAGAGATGTTGGATATTGTATTATGTGCATAAGGCATGAACATCTTGATTCTTGAATGGTCTCCCATTATCAGTGACAATGGCTTGTGGGATACCATACCGGCAAATGAGGTAGTTAAGGATAAACTTGGTTATTTGCTTACCGATGATATAGGTCATGGGAATGGCTTCAACCCACTTTGTGAAATACTCAATGGTGGTAATGATGAATTTATGGCCATTGGATGAGGATGGGTGGATTTGTCCTACGAGGTCAAGACCCCATTGAGAAAAAGGCCATGGAGTTGTCATAGGTTGTAGTTCATGAGCTGGTGAGTGAATCAAATCTCCATGCTGCTGGCATTGTAGACACTTCTTAGCAAACTGTAAAGCATCTTGTTCTATTGTAGGCTAGTAGTAACCTTTTCTGAGTATCTTCTTAGTGAGATTAGGACTGGTAGAATGTGTACCATAGACACCTTCGTGTATGTCTCATAAGGTAGCTTTGGCTTCTTCCACATTAAGACATCATAAAAGGATACCATCAAGACTTTGGTGATATAGTGTGTCACCCAGAATAGTGTAACAGGAGGATCGACGGATAAAGGTTTTGCATTGGGTTGATGAGAGTTCAAATGAAAAGGTACCATGTTTAAGGTAGTCATATATATCTTCGTACCATGGGGAATTGGGACCAACAAGTTTGCAGATGATTTCAGTAGTTGGAACATTGATGACCAGTATCAACAATTGCTCGATCAAGAATTCACATTTTTGTGTGTTTGCAGGCATGTTAATAAGTGACCCTATAGAAGCCATAGAATCTGCATCTTTGTTATGCTCTCTTGGAATTTGCTCAAATGTGATGCTAGAAAAGTGTGGTTTGCAGGCATCCACTAGTTGCTTGTAGGGGACCAACTTTTCATCTTTTGGTTAGTACTCATCTGTGACTTGTCAAATGACTAGTTGTGAGTCTCCATATACCTGTAGTTCTGTGATGTCCCATTGAACTTGTAGACACCCTAAAATGACCAAGTCTTTGCATCACTTGCATTTTGTCTAAATCTGTCTAATCACCTGCATTCAGCATTAATTAAATAATCTAATTATTTAATTAATTTCATCAAATTCTACCAAAATTCCAAAATTGTGACATTAATTGAATAAATCCTCTTTATTTAATTAATTAAATTAAATTCCTCTATATTCTGCCACAAAATTAAATAATTTCAATTATTTAATTAAATCATTATCCTCTTTCCAAAATTCAAATTCATATTAATTAAATAAACCCAATTATTTAATTAGTTCATCCAATTCTATCTTATCTACAATTAAATAATTTACATTATTTAATTAAATCAATTGTTCTTCTAAATTTAAATAAATCATGCAAATTTATTTAAATTATCTCAATCCTCTAAAAATAAATAAAATCAAATATTTTTATTTATAATTTTCATATTCCTCTAATCTTGCTCAAACAATTAAATAAATTTATTTATTTAATTTGCTTTTTCCTCTAAAAATAAATAAAATCAAATATTTTATTTATAATCTTCTGTTCCAAATCATGCACAACAATTAAATAAATCTATTTATTTAATTTGCTTTCTTATCTACAAATATCTTTCAAATCTTCTAAAAATAAGTCTTCTTCTCCATGCACACACAATTAAATAATTTATTATTTAATTTCTCTCAAATCATGCAAAAGCAAATCTTAAGTTGAGTTATCTATTCACTCAACCTTGTTTTTATCAATTTCTCTTAAATTAGAAAAAAACTTTCTAATTTATGAAAATCATGTCTTATCTTTAGAAAAGAAAGTGATTAACTCAAATAAAACAACTTTTGTGTGACACTTGTCTTCTTCTTATTCATTGCGCGTTCCTCAACTATTCTCCTTTGTTGATTCTTCTAAATTATCTGGACCATTGATTGATCTCTGTTGAAACATATATAAACCCCCCTCATCTTCTTCATAGACCCTCTCTCTTCAATCACTTATTCTCAGGCATCCTTTACAACACTTTGAGCATACATCTCATCGATTGAGCAACTTTATGATCTCTTAACATTAATCTTTGAGCAACTTTACGATCTTTTGACATTGATCTTTGAGCACTTTACTTGCTTGTTGCAAACATGGTTTTACAGCACTATTGAGCAATCCACATTCATCCAAAGGGAACAATACAAATCTTGGTAAAAGCTTTCATGTTTTATTGATTTATTAGTAACGACTTATATTTAGATCGGTTCTCTTTATGTTATTGGGCTTTTGATTTAATTAGTTTGATTTAGTCGATTTTCCTCATACAAATTCTAGCACGCCCGATGGGACCCATAGGTCCTGATCTAATATCAAATTTGTGGATTTTTTAGTTTGATTTCATAGGTTTTTTAACCTTTTTTTTAAGAGATCTGAAGATAAATTTTTAAAGGAAGCTTGCTGGACAAAAACAGACATCACAGTTGCGTTTGGAACGATCGAGAGGCAAAGAAAAACATATAATTTGGCCTATTTTGGTGAAGGTGAAATTTTTTTACCTCGGGCATGCAACCCGAGGCAGTACAATCATTGTGAGGTATAGTAAAAAAATATATATATATATTTTTTAAAAAGTTTTCTTTTTTTTTTTGAAAAAAAATAAAAAAAGCAAAACAAAAATAAAAAAGGTAAAATCCAAAACAAAATCAAAAAGTCAAAAAGAAAAATCAAAAGCACGTACTACTGTGCATGTACTGTTGAAGATGACTGTCCTTTTCAAAAAGGACCGTCCCTTTTCTTTCATGCTTAAAAAGTAAAACTTTTTATAAAAAAAAATTTCTTTTAAAATAAGCAAAATTTGTATTTTTGGATTTTATCTCCAAAAATTAAAAAAGTAAAGGGTGAAGTATTTTTTTTTGGTTTTTTTTAAAATAAAATAACATATTTTTAGCCCTCAGCAGCAGGTCACATCAGTGACCAAGAGCCAGTCACAGAAGGCTAAGACAAACCTCTCTCCGTTGAGCATTTTGATCTAATAGGCAATTTTCAAACCCCATTATCTTGGTCATATGGACATGTATTTCAGTGCTTTTTTTTTTTAAATAGGCTAGAATTTCATGATCTACATCGTGGTGAAATTGGTGTTTTCTCAAAATTCTCTATTTTTTCAAAAAATCAATTTTCTCACTGCTGTCTCTGTCTCATCACAGTTTTTAGACCTTCCAAGCTTCATAACTTTCACAAACGGACTCGGATTCAGCTTCTTATCACTCACATAGAGCAAATAGGTGTTTTTAACATGTTCATGCAGGATGAGCATTTAAGAAATCTTGATTTATCTCACTAAGTCTTAGAAACACATTGCCTTCTTAAAGGATAATTGAACAAATCATTTCAGCAATTTAAGTCTTAGGAACATATTGCTTTTCTTAAGGGACAATGGACATGTATGCGAAAACACCTCAATTTTCTAAGGGACAATGGACATGAATGCCAAAACACTTCAATTTCATAAGGGACAATTGACAACTACAAACGTGTGTGTGCCTAATTTAGTTGCACCTTATTTTTCTTATAACGGGACAATTGAACCTTTGTTTGACGTGCTTGCTCTTACATTTCAGTACTTCCTTTAGAAGGGCCTGCTTTTGGATTGCGCTTCATCCAAAAGGGACGACCCTAAGAAGATTTTTCCTTTAAACTGATATATAAGAGGGATAAGGCTAAAGCCAAGTCCTAACCGACATCAGCCTTACCTTGTGGTGCCAAACTGAAAAGAGGTGTACTAGCTCTTTGTGGAAACAATTTTCACATTGAGCGAAGTGTTTGATACTCTTAGTAGTATTGGTTAAAGCTTTTAGTAGTTTGTCACATTGCTTGTAAGGCATTGGTCCCTCAAAGTTACTAAGAACCATTCTAGATAGAGACTACCCGACCTACCTCCGAACATTGCGATAATCATCAGTGCAAGGGGAATCGATTTAAGCCCTTAAAATACTCACCATTGGCTCCCTTGAGAAGAGATAGTATTCCCTTGGCCATAAAGCTCTTGTGACCTACTTGAGCTTTCCAAGGGGAGGGTGAGATATCCCTACCTATCGTCTCTCGCAAAGATACAAAATATCTGACACCTTTATGGAATGATCTTTTTATCGACGGAGTATTAAGCTATGAGCTGATCTACTGCAATGAACCCTTGTCTCTAGGGATAAAAAGTGCTTGTTATTGTTTGCAATTGTCTTATACTTGTGGAAACATTGGGCTTGTTTTGAGCCTCGAATATACATTATTTGTTGTGTCAGTCGCTTGTTTTTGCCAACATTGTTTGTTGTGTTTTCTCTTGCCAAACAAATCCAATCAGAAATAGAAACAATCTATCAAAATTTTGCCCTTTTAAGCATCAGACACTACTTCAGCGCCTCTGGTATTACATCAGCTCACCTTTGGTATAACAGTAGCTTGCCTTTGGTATAACAGTACCTCACCTCTGGCTAACACTACTTCAGCGCCCTTGGTATAGTAGTAGCTTGCTTTTGGTCACCGTAGCTCACCTTTGGTATAGCAGTACCTCGCCTTTGGTAGCTCAGTCCATCGCCTTTGGTATCGCAGTAGCACACTTTTGGTTGCACAGTCCTGTGCCTCTGGTCAAACAGTATAGCGCCTTTGGTCCAGTACATTGTGCATCAGAGTTTGTCTTTTTCTCAAAACACCTCATAGAATCCCAGCATTACCTTTTGTCCTAGTGTATTCCATGGTAACCACTAGGCTCCAACAAACTATGAAGTCCAAGCAAGTTGGCCCTAGGAAGCACAAGTCACCTCCTCACACACTACGATTAGGTTGTCTCAACATTACTCCCAAGGTTACTCCTAGTACACCCACGGCAAAACTAATCAACTCTCTGAACATGCCACACATCGACCAACCAAGTAATCCTCATGAGGGTAGGGTCCCTTTGGTAAGTACACCCCAATACACCACCAGCTTGCCTCCGGATTTTGTGCCACAAGGATATACTATTGAACAAATCCCATCTCAGGAGGAAAGGGTCCCTTTGGTAAGCATTCCTCACTATACTACAAGCCTACCTCAGGATTTTGTGCCACAAGGTTATACTACAGATCTAGCCCCATCTCAGGAAGAGCGACACTTTGAAATAGGTTAATCCTCTCAAGAAGATGAGCAAGATCTTGATGAATTCATGCAAGATCCTAGGGCCATAGCTGCCATTGACAAAATTCTTAGCGAGAACCAAGATCATTTCTTTCATTTGCTAGTAGAGCAAGGAGCTAAATTACCCAAAGATTTTGATCTATCCAATCTTGGCAAGCCTAGCAACACCCAATACACCATACAAGTGGTGCAAACCATGTCAACGGTGACCATGCCCTTACCAGAACAAAGCTCGCAGTATAGGAATCCCCTTTATCAAAACCCAACAGGAAAGAGGGTCATTTCACCGCTTCTGACTCCTATGGAATTCTACAAACACCAATAAGAAACTCTCCAACGTCAAGCAGAATTAGCTAAGCAAGCCACCTTAGCTCGATCGAATATGCAACCACCTCCTAAAGTGTCCACACCAATCGCAAGTGGAATTTTGATTACTCCTTCACGAGTAGGCTTCCCACCAAATTACAATCTGGGGAAAAACTATGTAGCCATGCAACAAGGGTCTCAACAAATACCACCTCCTATATCATCAAACCTTCATGTCTCTCAACCAATTAGAGTCATGCAATCCCAACCACAACATTCTTCTACGCTCGTCATCAAGCCACCTCAACCGTCGCAAATCACTTCTACCTATGTTCCTCTTCCACAACATTCATCCTCACAAAAATTTCTTTCACACATTGCCTAGCCACTCTCAACATTCCCAACATCAAGTTTCCCAAAGCTATGTGCCGCCATCGCAACCTAATCCAACGCACTTTAGCTTTCCTCCACTTAATTCTTTTCTTCAACCATCACAAAGCCAACATTCTTACCTAGCGCCACCTCCACCTCTTCCAAATCAAAGCATCCCATTCCAACCCAATCTCAACCCAACACACAACGCATATGACCCCAACCAATCTTACGACCCTTATAACACCAGTGCGCATGTTTTACACTATAATCTTCCATATGGGCAACACCAACCACTTTTAGGACAACAGGAGATGTTTCCCACCCCTCCCACAGTGATGGAGCTAAAAATTGTGGAAGTTCAACAACAACTATCTGATCTCACATTTGGCCACACCAAGAAGACCTTTTCTTTAGAGGAAGTGTGTCCTTATCCTTTCGATCAGTCATTACCAATGATCCCTTTTCCTCAAAATTTCACTATTCCCAAGTTCGATAAATACAAAGGAAAAGGTGACCCAAATGACCATCTTAGGGAATTCTATCTTGCTTGCTTCGAGGTGTCACATAACGACATGTATCTTATGTGTCTCTTTCCTCGTAGTCTTGGAGGACAAGCAATAGAATGGTTCTCACAGTTACCTACGGGCATCAAGTCTTTTAACGAGCTAGCAGAGAAATTTGCCACCCAATTTTCTTACAATGCAGAGCATGAGATTTCCATGACTGATCTATGCAACAATAAACAGAAAAATGGTGAAACTTTCATTTCTTTCCTTCAACGATGGAGACAAATGGCTAGCAAATTCCCTTTCAAGATTCCTGAGAAACAACTTGTTAGCATATTTGTGTAGAACCTCAACCAAGAGTTAGGTTTCCATTTGCAAATTCTTAGTGCTACAACCTTCGATGAAATCACATACAAGGGAATCAACATTGAAAAAGCCCTCATTGCTAAGGGTGTGGTCAAAATCTTCAAAGAAACAAAAGACAACGCTCGTCATCAAAAATTGAACGATAAACCCAAGGATTGGAACAAAAACAAAAACGTGGTCAACGATGGGGTGGTTAATTCTAAACATGTCCAAACGTTGCAAACATCGCTGTAGCTCTCCAGACGAAGTCAAGCTCCACCTCAAAAACAACAGCAACAAAGGCAACCTTATCAAAACCAACAGCAATGAAAACAAGAGTGGCCTCAACAAGATTACCCTCCATGACATCAATTCACTCCCTTGGGAGTGCCCATCGAATCGGTCTTACAGCAAATTCTGTAGAAAGGGCTCATCACCTTACTTGATGCTCCCCCATATGGAGAACCTGTTTACAAAACTGCACGTTACAGAGACAATGAATATTGTGAGTTCCATAGGAGCAAAGGGCATAGAACCGCATCATGCATGAAACTCAAGCACCTAATCCAAAATCTCATTGAAGGAAACCAAATCACTTTTGAAAATGAAACACTAGCTCAACAAACAAACAAAGATCTCGATATGTACAAGGAACCATTCCCTCATCATGGTCCACCTCCTCCTCAGGATAGAGGTAAAGGTATCAATCATGCTTCCACTTCCTTTGATTCCATTGTAGGTCGTTTTGAAGAGAGTCGAGTGTCTACCCTCACAATCAAAGGCAACTCTACGAATTGCGCTGTTACTACTCATCGTGGTTGTGTCACCATTTGTGGTCCTACACCCAGTCTTCCAGCTCAATCTAATTATAATCTTGTCAAACATCTAGGGAAAATGCCAGCACAGATCTCTATCTTAGACTTGCTACGGTCATCACCTGCACATAGAGTGGTGCTAGAAAAAGCCCTCCAAGAGTCTTCAGTTCCTAACAACATAGCAGTCACAGATTTCCAAGCTATAGTAGGTAACATTGCTTTGCCTTACAATGTGGTCTTCTCTAAGAAGGACCTCCCATCCCATGATCCATGTCACAATGATGCCCTTCATATTGAGGTTGTCATCCATAAGTGCAAAATCAAACGTATACTCATAGATGGTGGTGCTGGTCTCAACATCTGTTCTTTAAAGTTACTTAAGCAATTGGGATACTCTGAGGATCATGTCAACTCTGATCATAGTATTACAATCAAGGGGTATGATGATGTTGAACGCCGCTCAGAGGGTGTTATCCACTTGCCTATACAACTTGACCCTGTCATGCTTGAAACCAGGTGTCAAGTTCTTGATATTGAGCTGCCTTACAACATTATCTTAGGCCGCCCATGGATCCATGCAATGAAAGTTGTTCCCTCCACGTACCATCAATCGCTAAAGTTCCCATACAATGGTATAGAGATAACTATCCCAGGAGACCCCAATCCTTTTGAATTCTGCTGTCTTGCAAGGAAGTTTTAAGAATTGCAACCAGGTGCCTAACAATGAAAAAGCTCTTGAATCCCCACTATATGTTGACCCTGCAATGTTGACTCCAGTCTCTACAAGTAACCCTAATCCTCTTCCCGAAATCAAAGCTCACATCCGTGATATAGGCTTTGGAACATATGATATCTCAAAATCTTGTTGTGTAGGGCAGATGCCTTTATCTCCAAAGTCTTACGGCCAACCACCCATTGCCAAAGTAACTAAAAAAGCAGCTATTCCTCCCCCAGCATTCTTAACCAAATTCCAATAGGGAAAGTTATTGGAAGAGGAAACTATTGAGGACATTTCTTCTTGGCTCTATAAGGAGAAAGAACCAGTCACAATACCAATCAAGCAATATGGCAATGACTTAAGGATAGTAAAAAGCATGGGCTATAAAGGCAAAGGTGGCCTTGGGAAACAGAATCAAGGAACTATGGAACCCATTGTTGTGACAAAGAAGCTAGACAAGAAGGGATTAGGATTTGGTAAGAAGGTACCGCACGCCTTGGACATCGAGTATATCCTTGACGAGGTAGCTGACACTTTTTCTACCGATTCAACGTCTACAAAGGATATCATTGATGACTCTTCCCTCCATATGACCAATCTATTCGCAGAATCCTCCATTTTTATGCTATCCTCTGTATCCTTAACCTCCACCACAAACACCCAGAATGTCACACTTGTCTACCCTGAACTTATCGATTGGGACCAACAAGGGTCCCCCATTATAGATGTATTTCAGAATGACGAAGCTTTAGCTAAGTTCATGGGACTTCAGGAAGGTATCCCTCTTGGCAATCATAAAGCAGGTTTTGTAATGGAACTAGAGCCAACAACTTATTTTGGTGAGAATGCCAAATCCTCCAGTCACAAAAATACAAATAAAGAAAGATCTCTAGGTGAAAACCACACTGTGGCACCTCCCAATCACAAAATAGTAAAAACAAAGGATGTATCCAAAGGTGAAAACCCAACTGTGGCACCTGAGGATAGAGGATTTGACCTTCCCGTACCATCTAAGTACCAAGAGAAATCAGTGCTCCTGGTGGAAGATTCTACAGAGATAAACCTTGGCATAGAACAAAATCCAAAGACCACATTCCTAGTAGCATCATTATCTGAAACAGAGCACATAAATCTTAACAACTTCTTCCTGCAATGAACCATCAACTTTGCATGGACCTATGCAGATTTGCCAGGGCTAGACCCTAAGCTCGTAGTTCATTATCTCATAGTTGATCCCAAAGTGAAACCAGTCAAACAAAAGTTGAGAAAGATGCACCCACAGATAGCTCTCTTGGTAAAAGTGGAAATATAGAAATTATTAGATGCAAAGTTCATACGACCCATTGACTATTCAGATTGGGTCTCAAACATTGTACCTGTGTCTAAACCCAATGGGTGCATCTGCATGTGTAATGATTTTAGAGATCTCAACAAGGTATGTCCCAAAGATGACTTTCCACTACCAAACATTGGCGTTATAGTGGACTTGACAGCAGATCACGAGATGCTTTCTCTCATGGATGGATTCTTGGGCTACAATCAGATACGGATAGCAGAAGAAGATCAACATAAAACAACATTTACTTGCCCTTGGGGTAACTATTGTTGGTGTGTCATACTGTTTGGTTTGAAGAATGCAGGAGCAACCTATCAAAGAGCAATGATAGTGATATTCCACTATCTCTTTCATCACATCATGGAGGACTATGTGGATGATATACTGGCTAAATCTTCTAGGGCAGATCACATATAGGTTCTAGGATAGATCTTCGACAGGCTCAAAAAATACCAAGTAAGACTAAATCCAAAGAAGTGTGTATTTGGTGTAACATCAGGGAAGCTGTTGGGATACATAGTATCTCGTAGAGGCATCGAAGTAGATCCAGCGAAAGTAAAGGCTATAGTGGAGATGCCTCCACCAAGGAACCTTAAAGCATTAAGGAGCCTTCAGGGAAGGTTGCAATCCATCAGGTGTTTCATCTCACAGCTAGCAGATAAATGTCAACCATTTCAACACTTGCTCCGAAAGGATGTCTCATTTCAATGGGATGACAAGTGTCAGGCAGTGTTTGAAAAACTTAAAGAGTATCTAGCTACACCTCCTGTATTGGTTCCACCAGTTGCAGATAAACCTTTGATATTATACATCTCAACTACAACTAGCACAACATGATGAATCAGGAAAGGAACATGCAATTTATTATATCAGTAGAACCTTGGTGGGATATGAGCTCAATTACTCACCAATGGAAAGGGCTTGTTTAGCATTAGTGTTTGCTTCTCAAAAGTTGTGACATTACATGCTGAACCAACACACAAATCTGATAGCCAAGATTGATCCCTTGAAGTATCTACTAGCAAAAGTAGCTCTCACAGGTAGACTAGCTAAATGGGTCATGATCCTTAGTGAGTTTGATATTGAGTATATGGATCGCAAAGTAATCAAAGGACAAGCACTAGCAGATCAACTAGCAGAAGCACCCATGATTGACACATACCCTATGGTAGCAGACATTCCAGATGAGAATCTATTCACTCTTACCAACTCAATAATGTGGAAGTTGTATTTCGACGGTTCCTACACATAGCATGGATCAGGGGCCGACATCTTATTCATCACACCTCAAAATGACTATATTCCTAAGTCATATTGGCTTGCATTCCCTTGCACCAATAACATTGCCGAGTATGAAGCACTCCTCATAGGTCTCAATACAGCAGTGCAATGGGACATCACAGAACTATAGGTTTATGGAGACTCACAACTAGTCATTCACCAAGTCACAGATGAGTACCAAACAAAAGATGAAAAGTTGGTCCCCTATAAGCAACTAGTGGATGCCTACAAACCACACTTCTCTAGCATCACATTTGAGCAAATTCCAAGAGAGCATAATAAGGCGGCAGATTCTATGGCTTCTGTAGGGTCACTGATAGACATGCCTGCAAATACACAAAAATGTGAATTCTTGATCAAACAATTATTGATACCTGTCGTCGACGTTCCAGTTACTGAAATCATCTGCGAACTTGTTGGTCCCAACTCCCCATGGTATGAAGATATCTATGAATACCTTAAACACAACACCTTTCCCCCTGACTTATCATCCACCCAACGCAAGACCTTTATCCGTCAATCCTCCAGTTATACCATTTTGGGTGATACACTATATCACTGGAGTCTCGATGGTATCCTCTTACGATGTCTTAACGCGGAAGAACCTAAAGCTACCTTACGAGACATACACGAAGGTGTCTGTGGCGCACATCCTACCAGTCCTAACCTTGCTAAGAAGATACTTAGAATAGGTTACTACTGGCCTACAATAGAGCAAGATGTTACACAGTTTGCTAAGCAGTGCCTACAATACCAGCAACATGGAGATTTGATTCACGCACCAGCTCATGAACTACAACCTGTGATAACTCCATGGCCTTTTTCTCAATGGGGTCTCAACATCATAGGACAGATCCACCCATCCTCTTCCAATGGCCACAAATTTATCATTACCACCACTGAGTATTTCACGAAGTGGGTTGAAGCCATTCCCATGACCTATATCACCGGTAAGCAAATAGCCAAGTTTATCCTTAACTACCTCATATGCCGGTATGGTATTCCCCAAGCCATTGTCACTGATAATGGGAGACCATTCAAGAACCAAGATGTCCATGCCTTGTGCATACAATACAATATCCAACATCGCTTTTCCACTCCCTACTATCCGCAGAGTAACGGCCAAGCCGAGGCTTCAAATAAAACCATTCTCAAAATACTCAAGAAAACAATCAATGAAGTTGGTCATGATTGGCACTTGCAACTCAATCCTGCCCTATGGGCCTACTGCACTAGTATCAGAACACCAACTGGTGCCACACCATATGCCTTGGTCTTTGGCTCTGAAGCCATCCTACCTATAGAGCTCGAGATCCCATCCCTGAGAGTATCCATGCAAGATCTGATCGGCAGAGAGGAGTATCGCACTTCCAGATTAGCTGAGCTTGAACTACTAGATGAGAGGCGCCTTGCCGCACTTAATCACCTCCATGTCTATCAAAACTGCCTCCAGCGTAATTACAACAAAAAGATCAAAGAAAGACGATTTCAAGTTGGTGATCTTGTACTAAAGGAGAATCAAAGAAATCAAGCAGATCGAGAAAAGAAGGGAAAGTTGAGAAAGATGCACCCACAGATAGCTCTCTTGGTAAAAGTGGAAATATAGAAATTATTAGATGCAAAGTTCATACGACCCATTGACTATTCAGATTGGGTCTCAAACATTGTACCTATGTCAAAACCCAATGGGCGCATCTGCATGTGTAATGATTTTAGAGATCTCAACAAGGTATGTCCCAAAGATGACTTTTCACTACCAAACATTGGCATTATAGTGGACTTGACAGCAGATCACGAGATGCTTTCTCTCATGGATGGATTCTTGGGCTACAATCAGATACGGATAGCAGAAGAAGATCAACATAAAACAACATTTACTTGCCCTTGGGGTAACTATTGTTGGTGTGTCATGCTGTTTGGTTTGAAGAATACAGGAGCAACCTATCAGAGAGTAATGACAGTGATATTCCACGATCTCTTTCATCACATCATGGAGGACTATGTAGATGATATACTGGCTAAATCTTCTAGGGCAGATCACATATAGGTTCTAGGACAGATCTTCGACAGGCTCAAAAAATACCAAGTAAGACTAAATCCAAAGAAGTGTGTATTTGGTGTAACATCAGGGAAGCTGTTGGGATACATAGTATCTCGTAGAGGCATCGAAGTAGATCCAGCAAAAGTAAAGGCTATAGTGGAGATGCCTCCACCAAGGAACCTTAAAGCATTAAGGAGCCTTCAGGGAAGGTTGCAATCCATCAGGTGTTTCATCTCACAGCTGGCAGATAAATGTCAACCATTTCAACACTTGCTCTGAAAGGATGTCTCATTTCAATGGGATGACAAGTGTCAGGCAGTGTTTGAAAAACTTAAAGAGTATCTAGCTACACCTCCTGTATTGGTTCCACCAGTTGCGGATAAACCTTTGATATTATACATCTCAACTACAACTAGCACAACATGATGAATCAGGAAAGGAACATGCAATTTATTATATCAGTAGAACCTTGGTGGGATATGAGCTCAATTATTCACCAATGGAAAGGGCTTGTTTAGCATTAGTGTTTGCTTCTCAAAAGTTGTGACATTACATGCTGAACCAACACACAAATCTGATAGCCAAGATTGATCCCTTGAAGTATCTACTAGCAAAAGCAACTCTCACAGGCAGACTAGCTAAATGGGTCATGATCCTTAGTGAGTTTGATATTGAGTATACGGATCGCAAAGTAATCAAAGGACAAGCACTAGCAGATCAACTAGCAGAAGCACCCATGATTGACACATACCCTATGGTAGCAGACATTCCAGATGAGAATCTATTCACTCTTACCAACTCAATAATGTGGAAGTTGTATTTCGACGGTTCCTACACATAGCATGGATCAGGGGCCGACATCTTATTCATCACACCTCAAAATGACTATATTCCTAAGTCATATTGGCTTGCATTCCCTTGCACCAATAACATTGCCGAGTATGAAGCACTCCTCATAGGTCTCAATACAATAGTGCAATGGGACATCACAGAACTATAGGTTTATGGAGACTCACAACTAGTCATTCACCAAGTCACAGATGAGTACCAAACAAAAGATGAAAAGTTGGTCCCCTATAAGAAACTAGTGGATGCCTACAAACCACACTTCTCTAGCATCACATTTGAGCAAATTCCAAGAGAGCATAATAAGGTGGCAGATTCTATGGCTCTGTAGGGTCACTGATAGACATGCCTGCAAATACACAAAAATGTGAATTCTTGATCGAACAATTATTGATACCTGTCGTCGACATTCCAGTTACTGAAATCATCTGCAAACTTGTTGGTCCCAACTCCCCATGGTATGAAGATATCTATGAATACCTTAAACAGAACACCTTTCCCCCTAACTTATAATCCACCCAACGCAAGACCTTTATCTGTCAATCCTCCAGTTATACCATTCTGGGTGATACACTATATCACCGGAGTCTCGATGGTATCCTCTTACGATGTCTTAATGCGGAAGAAGCTGAAGCTACCTTATGAGACATACATGAAGGTGTATGTGGTGCACATCCTACCGGTCCTAACCTTGCTAAGAAGATACTCAGAATAGGTTACTACTGGCCTACAATAGAGCAAGATGTTACACAGTTTGCTAAGCAGTGCCTACAATACCAGCAACATGGAGATTTGATTCACGCACCAGCTCATGAACTACAACCTATGACAACTCCATGGCCTTTTTCTCAATGGGGTCTCAACCTCATAGGACAGATCCACCCATCCTCTTCTAATGGCCACAAATTTATCATTACCACCACTGAGTATTTCACGAAGTGGGTTGAAGCCATTCCCATGACCTATATCACCAGTAAGCAAATAGCCAAGTTTATCCTTAACTACCTCATATGCCGGTATGGTATTCCCCAAGCCATTGTCACTGATAATGGGAGACCATTCAAGAACCAAGATGTCCATGCCTTGTGCATACAATACAATATCCAACATCGCTTTTCCACTCCCTACTATCCGCAGAGTAACGGCCAAGCCGAGGCTTCAAATAAAACCATTCTCAAAATACTCAAGAAAACAATCAATGAAGTTGGTCATGATTGGCATTGCAACTCAATCCTGCCCTATGGGCCTACTGCACTAGTATCAGAACACCAACTGGTGCCACACCATATGCCTTGGTCTTTGGCTCTGAAGCCATCCTACCTATAGAGGTTGAGATCCCATCCCTGAGAGTATCCATGCAAGATCTGATCGGCGGAGAGGAGTATCGCACTTCCAGATTAGCTGAGCTTGAACTACTAGATGAGAGGTGCCTTGCCGCACTTAATCACCTCCATGTCTATCAAAACTGCCTCCAGTGTAATTACAACAAAAAGATCAAAGAAAGACGGTTTCAAGTTGGTGATCTTGTACTAAAGGAGAATCAAAGAAATCAAGCAGATCGAGAAAAGAAGGGAAAGTTGAGAAAGATGCACCCACAGATAGCTCTCTTGGTAAAAGTGGAAATACAAAAATTATTAGATGCAAAGTTCATACGAACCATTGACTATTCAGATTGGGTCTCAAACATTGTACCTGTGTCTAAACCCAATGGGCGCATCCGCATGTGTAATGATTTTAGAGATCTCAACAAGGTATGTCCCAAAGATGACTTTCCACTACCAAACATTGACATTATAGTGGACTTGACAGTAGATCATGAGATGCTTTCTCTCATGGATGGATTCTTGGGCTACAATCAGATACAGATAGCAGAAGAAGATCAACATAAAACAACATTTACTTGCCCTTGGGGTAACTATTGTTGGTGTGTCATGCGGTTTGGTCTGAAGAATGTAGGAGCAACCTATCAGAGAGCAATGACAGTGATATTCCATGATCTCTTTCATCATATCATTGAGGACTATGTGGATGATATACTGGCTAAATCTTCTAGGGCAGATCACATACAGGTTCTAGGACAGATCTTCGACAAGCTCGAAAAATACCAAGTAAGACTAAATCCAAAGAAGTGTGTATTTGGTGTAACATCAGGGAAGTTGTTGGGATACATAGTATCTCGTAGAGGCATCGAAGTAGATCCAGCGAAAGTAAAGGCTATAGTGGAGATGCCTCCACCAAGGAACCTTAAAGCATTAAGGAGCCTTTAGGGAAGGTTGCAATCCATCAGGTGTTTCATCTCATAGCTAGCAGATAAATGTCAACCATTTCAACACTTGCTCTGAAAAGATGTCTCATTTCGATGGGATGACAAGTGTTAGGTAGCGTTTGATCAACTTAAAGAGTATCTAGCTACACCTCCTGTATTGGTTCCACCAGTTGCGGATAAACCTTTGATATTATACATCTCAACTACAACTAGCACAACATGATGAATCAAGAAAGGAGCATGCAATTTATTATATCAGTAGAACCTTGGTGGGATATGAGCTCAATTATTCACCAATGGAAAGGGCTTGTTTAGCAGTAGTGTTTGCTTCTCAAAAGTTGAGACATTACATGTTGAACCAACACACAAATCTGATAGCCAAGATTGATCCCTTGAAGTATCTACTAGCAAAAGCAACTCTCGCAGGCAGACTAGCTAAATGGGTCATGATCCTTAGTGAGTTTGATATTGAGTATATGGATCGCAAAGCAATCAAAGGACAAGCACTAGCAGATCAACTAGTAGAAGCACCCATGATTGACACACACCCTAGGTAGTAGACTTTCCAGATGAGAATCTATTCACTCTTACCAACTCAATAATGTGGAAGTTGTATTTCGATGGTTCCTACACACAACATGGATCAGGGGCCGACATCTTATTCATCACACCTCAAAATGACTATATTCCTAAGTCATATTGGCTTGCATTCCCTTCCACCAATAACATTTCTGAGTATGAAGCACTCCTCATAGGTCTCAATACAGCAATGCAATAGGACATCACAGAACTATAGGTTTATGGAGACTCACAACTAGTCATTCGCCAAGTCACAGATGAGTACCAAACAAAAGATGAAAAGTTGGTCCCCTACAAGCAACTAGTGGATGCCTACAAACCACACTTCTCTAGCATCACATTTGAGCAAATTCCAAGAGAGCATAATAAGGCGGCAGATTCTATGGCTTCTATAGGGTCACTGATAGACATGCCTGCAAATACATAGAAATGTGAATTCTTGATCGAACAATTGTTGATACCTGCCATTGACGTTCCAGTTACTGAAATCATCTGCAAACTTGTTGGTCCCAACTCCCCATGGTACGAAGATATCTATGAATACCTTAAACACAACACCTTTCCCCCTGACTTATCATCCACTTAATGCAAGACCTTTATCCGTCGATCCTCCCGTTACACCATTTTGGGTGATACACTATATCACCGGAGTCTCGATGGTATCCTCTTACGATGTCTTAACGCAGAAGAAGCTGAAGCTACCTTACGAGACATACACAAAGGTGTATGTGGCACACATCCTATCGTTCCTAACCTTGCTAAGAAGATACTCAGAACAGGTTACTACTGGCCTACAATAGAGAAAGATGCTGCACAGTTTGCTAAGCAGTGCCTACAATGCCAGCAACATGGAGATTTGATTCACGCACCAGCTCATGAACTACAACCTGTGACAACTCCATGGCCTTTTTCTCAATGGGGTCTTGACCTCGTAGGATAGATCCACCCATCCTCTTCCAATGGCCACAAATTTATCATTACCGCCACTGAGTATTTCATGAAGTGGGTTAAAGCCATTCCCATGACCTATATCACTGGTAAGCAAATAGCCAAGTTTATCCTTAACTACCTCATATGTCAGTATGGTATTCCCCAAGCCATTGTCACTGATAATGGGAGACCATTCAAGAACTAAGATGTCTGTGCCTTGTGCATACAATACAATATCCAACATCACTTTTCCACTCCCTACTCTCCGCAGACTAACGGCCAAGCTAAGGCTTCAAATAAAACCATTCTCATAATACTCAAGAAAATAGTTAATGAAGCTGGTCGTGATTGGTACTTGCAACTCAATCCCGCCCTATGGGCCTACCGCACTAGTATCAAAACACCAACTGGTGCCACACCATATGCCTTGGTCTTTGGCTCTGAAGCCATCCTACCTATAGAGGTCGAGATCCCATCCCTAAGAGTATCCATGCAGGATCTAATCATCGGAGAGGAGTATCGCACTTCCAGATTAGCTAAGCTTGAACTACTAGATGAGAGGCACCTTGCCACACTTAATCACCTCCATGTCTATCAAAACCACCTCCAGCGTAATTACAACAAAAAGATCAAAGAAAGACAGTTTCAAGTTGGTGATCTTTTACTAAAGGAGAATCAGAGAAATCAAGCAAATCGAGAAAAGAAGGGAAAGTTTGAGCCTAACTGGTTAGGTCCCTTTATTGTCATAACATACTGATCAGGAGCTTATACTTTAGCTACACCTGACGGCATTCCTCTAGATGAGCCACTTAATAGTGTCCATCTCAAGAAGTTCTATGCCTGATCCTCAGAGTATTCCAAAAAAAAAAAAAGACAAAAAAATCCAAAAAAATCTGTCCTCTGGTGAAAACTTGGCAAACAGGCGCCTTGGATAAGTACTATAGTGAAAACCTGGCAAATAGGCGCTATGTGTAGAGTCAACATCCATCATATATCGAGTCCTATCCAGTCTATGTCCAGTGTACAAAGCACGCCTTTCCATCTATCCGTAATAAAACCATTGACTTTGTTTGCATTTCCATATCCCTATATAGTATAGCTTGGAAATTTGGCAATGTCCCTCATCATCATCCCACATCTTGGTTTGTGTCAACAGTTTGTACTGTCTAGTCCTAGGTCACAACTTTGTAGGTCTTCTTCGTCAATCATCTATACAAATTCATCTACCAGAATGGGGGCAACTCTTTCCTTAACTTAGGTCTAGGATTAGTTCCTTGTTCGTGGTTCACAACACGCTCTTCAATCTTTTCTCCTTTCCGCAGATAACACCCTTTAATGGACACATCACTCCTATGATAAGGATGTTATCTCTTCAACGTGCTTTTTCCTACATCATCACATCAACCAGAACTACATATCATTTCTTTTCAGTCTTAAGGTACCTTGATCCCATGGATATGGGTATGTAGGCAGTCTGGAATACGAAGGAAGTTTCCAGTACTCAGGTACATAAGATCCCCCCCTTACACCTTGACCCATTTCATCACTCTACCCAGAACTACATATTATCACTTTCATCTTTCATCGTAATGTGCCTTGATCTTATGGATACAGGGTATGTAGGCAGTCTGGAATACAAACGATGTATCCAGTACTCAGGCACATATGATTCATCATTCTTCACCCATCCCAATCCATTAACACTGTCGCCTTTCTAGTCTTCCATTTTTTAAAATCCATTCGCTTCGACTTGACTAACTCAAGCAGCAAGCGAACGCATCCTTTCAAAGCAAAAGTCCTTAGCAAGCCTGAAGCAAAGCAGCTTTCTTTCAGAGTCATCTACTGTCCTACAGTTCTTTTGCCAACATTAGCTAAATCCAGCTTAACCAAAGCACCAGATCCACAAGCTTGTCTTCTATAGAATGTTCCATTGTCGAGACCAACACACACGTCTCCTGCGACATGTAGCATCTCCCGCAGCGAGACATTATCTTTTTTAGGTAGATAGCCCCCTTTAACGGACACAGAGTTCCTACGATAAGGCTGTTATCTTTCCTATCCAATCTATCCTGAGCAACCTCTTTGGCAAGAGAATATGTTGGCTGTATGTTTACTTTGTAAGTCAGTCTATTTTCTTTTTGGTTTATCTTTTGCTCCTTTGTCCATTACCTATTCAAGACTACCTTGATTTATCTATAATCTTGGTATGTTGCGATGCAATACGGATTGGGGGCATAGTCATTGCTTTTGTGTGCCATGTTTGAGGAATGATCTTTAGTATCTTTCTTAACATCATATTTATCTTGTGTGTGTTATGACCTAGCATCTTACATATTTAATACTCTTCTTGCATTTACATGTATTGAAGTTTATTTTATGTTTAAGACTATGACCCATTCACATGTACCAACAAGGTCATATTATGTCTAAGGGATCTAAGTTCAAACCACTTGCTTGTAGAGTCAACGTCCACACACTCGGATATTACAGCACCTTGGTCTTTATACCTTGGTGGCAAACTATCCATGTGCTATATCAAAAATAAGGATTGCTCTTTATAAATATTTGTGAAACCAATGCAACAAGATCATCATTTACCCATGCATTTTTCCATGGCCTTATATAGTTTTCCAGCAAAGATCGATCAACAGTCTTTCTCTCATGTTCTCTCCTATCTCCTTTCTTCTATCTATCATCTATCCAACCTCACCTATCTCCAACACAATCTTCTAGTCGAGCGTCAACCCAGTCCTTCTACCGCTTCCCTGTCTTTCCTCTCGAGGGGGCACCCTACGCCAGCTACGCAGGGGCGACTAGCTACACTAGGGCATCAAAAATTGTATCATGTCTTCAACAATCATTTTCTTTGACGCAATGTTGTAAACTGCATTGCATCAAAGAGGGGCAAAATGCAGACACCCTAAAATGACCAAGTCTTTGCATCACTTGCATTTCGTCTAAATTTGTCTAATCACCTACATTCAACGTTAATTAAATAATCTAATTATTTAATTAATTTCATAAAATTCTTCTAAAATTCCAAAATTGCGACATTATTTGAATAAATCCTCTTTATTTAATTAATTAAATTAAATTCCTTTATATTCTGCCACAATTAAATAATTTCAATTATTTAATTAAATCATTATCCTCTTTCGAAATCCAAATTCATATTAATTAAATAAATCCAATTATTTAATTAATTCATCACAAATTCCCTCTTATCTACAATTAAATAATGTTACATTATTTAATTAAATCAATTGTTCTTCTAAATTTAAATAAATCATGCAAATTTATTTAAATTGTCTCAATCCTCTAAAAATAAATAAAATCAAGTATTTTATTTATAATCTTCATATTCCTCTAATCTTGCACAAACAATTAAATAAATTTATTTATTTAATTTGCTTTTCCCCTAAAAATAAATAAAATCAAATATTTTTATTTATAATTTTCTCTCCAAATCATGCACAACAATTAAATAAATTTATTTATTTAATTTACTTTCTTATCTTCAAATTCTTCAAGTAGCTTTCAAATCTTCTAAAAATAAGTCTTCTTCTCCATGCACACAAAATTAAATAATTTATTATTTAATTTCTCTCAAATCATGCAAAAGCAAATCTAAAGTTGAGCTATCTATTCACTCAACCTTGTTTTTATCAATTTCTCTTAAATTAGAAAAAAACTTTCTAATTTATGAAAAGCATGTCTTATCTTTAGAAAAGAAAGTGATTAACTCAAATAAAACAACTTTTGTGTGACACTTGTCTTCTTCTTATTCGTTGCACGTTCCTCAACTGTTCTCCTCCATTGATTCTTCTAAATTATCTAGACCATTGATTGATCTCTGTTGAAACCTATATAAACCCCCCTCATCTCCTTCACAAACCCTCTTCGATCACTTATTCTCAGGCATACTTAACAGTA
The DNA here is from genome assembly GCA_027924645.1 of Cunninghamia lanceolata. NCBI lineage: Eukaryota > Viridiplantae > Streptophyta > Pinopsida > Cupressales > Cupressaceae > Cunninghamia > Cunninghamia lanceolata. Next base: position 2,469,761 of record BSBN01001135.1, on the reverse strand, counting down.
CTTTGAGCATACATCGCATCGATTGAGCAACTTCACGATATTTTGACATTGATCTTTGAGCAACTTTACGATCTCTTAACATTGATCTCTTGAACACACTACTTGCTTGTTGCAGCTATGGTTTTGCAACTTCATTGAGCAATCCACACATCTCCAAAAGGGAACAATACAAATTTTGGTAAGAGCTTTCATTTGTCTTCGATTTTATGATAATGGCTTTTACTTAGATTGGTTCGCTTTATGTGATTGGTTTTTGGTTTTATTAGTTTGATTTAGTCGATTTTCCTCATATACATTCTAAAGAATGTGTATGAGGAAAATCGACTAAATCAAACTAATTAAATCAAAAGCCTAATAACATAAAGAGAACCAATCTAAATAAAAGTCGTTACTAATAAATCAATAAAACATGAAAGCTTTTACCAAGATTTGTATTGTTCCCTTTGGATGAATGTGGATTGCTCAATAGTGCTGCGAAACCATGTTTGCAACAAGCAAGTAAAGTGCTCAAAGATCAATGTCAAAAGATCGTAAAGTTGCTCAAAGATCAATGTTAAGAGATCGTAAAGTTGCTCAATCTATGCGATGTATGAACAAAGTGCTGTAAAGGATGCCTGAAAATAAGTGATTGAAGAGAGAGGGTTTGTGAAGGAGATGAGGGGGGTTTATATAGGTTTCAACAGAGATCAATCAATAGTCCATATAATTTAGAAGAATCAATAGAGGAGAACAGTTGAGGAACGTGCAACGAATAAGAAGAAGACAAGTGTCACACAAAAGTTGTTTTATTTGAGTTAATCACTTTCTTTTCTAAAGATAAGACATGCTTTTCATAAATTAGAAAGTTTTTTTCTAATTTAAGAGAAATTGATAAAAACAAGGTTGAGTGAATAGATAACTCAACTTAAGATTTGCTTTTGCATGATTTGAAAGAAATTAAATAATAAATTATTTAATTGTGTGTGCATGGAGAAGAAGACTTATTTTTAGAAGATTTGAAAGATATTTGTAGATAAGAAAGTAAATTAAATAAATAGATTTATTTAATTGTTGTGCATGATTTGGAATAGAAGATTATAAATAAAATATTTGATTTTATTTATTTTTAGAGGAAAAAGCAAATTAAATAAATAAATTTATTTAATTGCTTGTGCAAGATTAGAGGAGTATGAAAATTATAAATAAAAATCTTTGATTTTATTTATTTTTAGAGGATTGAGATAATTTAAATAAATTTGCATGATTTATTTCAATTTAGAAGAACAATTGATTTAATTAAATAATGTAAATTATTTAATTGTAAATAAGATAGAATTGGATGAACTAATTAAATAATTGGGTTTATTTAATTAATGTGAATTTAAATTTTGGAAAGAGGATAATGATTTAATTAAATAATTGAAATTATTTAATTTTGTGGCAGAATATAGAGGAATTTAATTTAATTAATTAAATAAAGAGGATTTATTCAATTAATGTCGCAATTTTAGAATTTTGGCAGAATTTGATGAAATTAATTAAATAATTAGATTATTTAATTAATGTTGAATGCAGGTGATTAGACAGATTTAGATGAAATGTAAGTGATGCAAAGACTTGGTCATTTTAGGGTGTCTACATTTTGCCCCTCTTTGATGCAATGCAGTTTACAACATTGCGTCAAAGAAAAATAATTGTTGAAGACATGATACAATTTATTGATGCCCCAATGTAGCTAGTTGCCCCAGTGTAGCTGGTGTAGGGTGCCCCCTCGAGAGGAGAGATAGGGAAGTGACAGAAGAACTGTGTTAATGCTCGACTAGAAGATTTTGTTGGAGACAGATAAGGTTGGGTTGATGAAAGTGGAGATAGAAAAGAACATAAGAGAAAGACTATTGATTGATCTTTGCTGGAAAACTATATAAGGCCATGGAAAAATGGATGGGTAGATGGATGAGCTTGTTGCAACAGTTTCACAGTTGTATATAAAGAGCAATCCTTATTTTTGATATAGCACGTGGATAGTTCACCACCAAGGTATAAAAGACCAAGGTACAGTAATATCTGAGTGCATGGACATTGACTCTGCAAGCAAGCGGTTTGAACTTAGATCCCTTAGACATAATATGACTTTGTTGGTACATGTGAATGAGCCATAGTCTTGAACATAAAATAAACTTCAATACATGTAAATGCAAGAAGAATTATTAATATGTAAGATGCTAGGACGTAACACACACAAGATAAATATGATGTTAAGAAAGATACTAAAGATCATTCCTCAAACACGACACACAAAAGCAATGACTATGCCCCCAATCCGTACTGCATCACAACATACCAAGATTATAGATAAATCAAGGTAGTCTTGAATAGGTAATGGACAAAGGAGCAAAAGATAAACCAAAAAGCAAATTGACTGACTTATAAAGTAAACATACAGCCAACATATTCTCTTGCCAAAGAGGTTGCTCAGGATAGATTGGATAGGAAAGATAACAGCCTTATCATAGGAACTCTGTGTCTGTTAAAGGGGGCTATCTACCTAAAAAGACAATGTCTTGCTGTGGGAAATGCCACATGTCACAGGAGATGTGTGTGTTGGTCTCGACAATGGAACACTTTGCAAAAGACAAGCTTGTTGATCTAGGGCTTTGGTTAACTGGGCGTGCCAGAATGTGTATGAGAAAAATCGACTAAATCAAACTAATAAAACCAAAAACTAATCACATAAAGCAAACCAATCTAGGTAAAAGTCATTATCATAAAATTGAAGACAAATGAAAGCTCTTACCAAAATTTGTATTGTTCCCTTTTGGAGATGTGTGGATTGCTCAATGAAGTTGTGAAACCATAGCTGCAACAAGCAAGTAGTGTGTTCAAGAGATCAATGTTAAGAGATCGTAAAGTTGCTCAAAGATCAATGTCAAAAGATCATGAAGTTGCTCAATCAATGCGATGTATGCTCAAAGTGCTGTTAAGTATGCCTGAGAATAAGTGATCGAAGAGGGTTTGTGAAGGAGATGAGGGGGGTTTATATAGGTTTCAACAGAGATCAATCAACGGTCCAGATAATTTAGAAGAATCAATGGAGGAGAACAGTTGAGGAACGTGCAACGAATAAGAAGAAGACAAGTGTCACACACAAGTTGTTTTATTTAAGTTAATCACTTTCTTTTCTAAAGATAAGACATGCTTTTCATAAATTAGAAAGCTTTTTTCTAATTTAAGAGAAATTGATAAAAACAAGGTTGAGTGAATAGATAACTCAACTTTAGATTTGCTTTTGCATGATTTGAGAGAAATTAAATAATAAATTATTTAATTTTGTGTGCATGGAGAAGAAGACTTATTTTTAGAAGATTTGAAAGCTACTTGAAGAATTTGAAGATAAGAAAGCAAATTAAATAAATAAATTTATTTAATTGTTGTGCATGATTTGGAAAGAAAATTATAAATAAAAATATTTGATTTTATTTATTTTTAGGGGAAAAGCAAATAAATAAATAAATTTATTTAATTATTTGTGTAAGATTAGAGGAATATGAAGATTATAAATAAAATATTTGATTTTATTTATTTTTAGAGGATTGAGACAATTTAAATAAATTTGCACGATTTATTTAAATTTAGAAGAATAATTGATTTAAATAAATAATGTAACATTATTTAATTGTAGATAAGAGGGAATTTGTGATGAATTAATTAAATAATTGGATTTATTTAATTAATATGAATTTGGATTTGGAAAGAGGATAATGATTTAATTAAATAATTGAAATTATTTAATTGTGGCAGAATGTAGAGGAATTTAATTTAATTAATTAAATAAAGAGGATTTATTCAATTAATGTCGCAATTTTGGAATTTTGGAAGAATTTTATGAAATTAATTAAATAATTAGATTATTTAATTAACGTTGAATGCAGGTGATTAGACAGATTTAGACGAAATGCAAGTGATACAAAGACTTGGTCATTTTAGGGTGTCTACAGAACTATTGTATTGAGACCTATGAGGAGTGCTTCATACTTGGCTATGTTGTTGGTGCAAGGAAATACAAGCTGATATGACTTTAGAATATAGTCATTTTGAGGTGCGATGAATAAGATGCTGGCCCCTGATCCATGCTGTGTGTAGGAACCATCAAAGTACAACTTCTACATTATTGAGGTAGAAAGGGTGAAGAGATTCTCATCTGGAAAGTCTACTACCATAGGGTGTATATCTGTCATGGGTGCTTCTGCTAGTTGATCTGCTAGGACTTATCCCTTGATTGCTTTATGATCCACATACTCAATGTAAAACTCACTAAGGATCATGACCCATTTAGCCAGTCTACCTGTAAGAGCTACTTTTGCTAGTAGATACTTCAATGGATCAACTTTGGCTATTAGATTTGTATGTTGGTTTAGCATGTAATGCTGCAACTTTTGGGAAGTGAACACTACTGCTAAACAAGCTCTTTCCATAGGTGAATAATTGAGTTCATAACCCACCAAGGTTTGACTAATATAATAGATTGCATGCTCTTTGCCTGACTCATCATGTTATGCTAGAAGAGCCCCTAGGGCTGCAGTTGTAGTTGAGATGTACAAGATCAAAGGCCTACCAGCAACTGGTGGTACCAATATAGGAGGTGTAGCTAGATATTCTTTGAGATGATCAAATGCTGCTTGACACTTATTGTCCCATCGAAATGAGACATCTTTTCAGAGCAAGTGTTGAAATGGTTGACATTTATCTACTAGCTATGAGATGAAATGCTTAATATATTGTAACCTTCCTTGAATGCTCCTTAATGCTTTTAGATTCTTTGGAGGAGGCATCTCCACTATAGCCTTGACTTTTTCTAGATCTACTTCGATGCCTCTATGAGATACAATATATCCCAATAGTTTTCCTGATGTTACTCCAAAGACACACTTATTTGGATTGAGTCTTACTTGGTATTTCTTGAGCCTGTCAAAGATCTGCCCAAGAACTTGTATGTGATCCTCCCTAGAGGATTTTGCTAGTATGTCATCCACATAGTCTTCCATGATGTGATGAAAGAGATCATGGAATATCACTATCATTACTCTTTGATAGGTTGCCCCTGTGTTTTTAAGACCAAATGGCATGACGCACTAACAATAGTTACCCCAAGGACAAGTAAAAGTTATTTTATGTTGATCTTCTTCTGCTATCTTTATCTGATTGTAGCCAGAGAATCCATCCATGAGAGAAAGCATTTCATGACCAGCGGTCAAGTCTACTATGAGATCAATGTTTGGTAATGGAAAATCATCTTTAGGACATGATTTCTTAAGATCTCTAAAATTATTACACATACGGATGCGCCCATTCGATTTAGACACAGGTATAATGTTTGAGACCCATTCAGAATAATCAATAGGCCGAATGAACTTTGTATCTAGCAACTTCTGTATTTCAACTTTTACCAAGAGAGCTATTTGTAGATGCATCTTCCTTAGCTTTTGCTTGACTGGTTTAATTGTTGGCTCAACTGTGAGATAGTGAACTACTAGCTTAGGGTCTAACCCTGGCATATCAGCATAGGTCCATGCAAAGTTGATGGTTCTTTGTAAGAAGAATTTGTTAAGATTCTTGTGCTCTATTTCTGATAATGATGCTACAAGGAATGTGGTCTTTAGATTTTGCTATGTACCAAGGTTTATCTCTATAGAATCTTCCGCTAGGAGAGCTAACTTCTCTTGATACTTAGATGGTAGGGGAAGGTTAAATCCTCCATCCTCAGGTACCATAGTTGGGTTTTCACCTTTGGATATGTCCTTTATTTTTACTATTTTGTGATCGAGAGGTGCCACAATGTGGTTTTCACCTAGAGATCTTTCTTTATTTTTACTTTTGCGACTGGAGGATTTGGCATTCTCACCAAAATAAGTTGTTGGCTCTAATTCCATTACAAAACTAGCTTTGTGATCACTAAGAGGGATGCCATCCTGGAGTCCCATGAACTCAGCTATAGCCTTGTCATTCTGAAATACATCTATAATGGGGGACCCTTGTTGGTCCCAATCAATAAGTTCAGGGTAGACAAGTGTTACAATCTAGGTATTTGTGGTGGATGTTAAGGATATAAATGATAGCATAAATATGGAGGATTCTGTAAATAGGTCAATCATATGGAGGGAAGAGTCATCGATGATATCCTCATTAGACATCAAATCAGTGAGATAAGTCTCTGCCACCTTGTCGAGGATACCCTTGATGTCCAAGGTGCGCAGTACCTTCCTACCAAATCCTAACCCCTTCTTGTCTAGTTTCTTTGTCACAATAATGGGTTCCATTGTTCCTTGATTCTATTTTCCAAGGCCACCTTTGCCTTTATAGCCCATGTTTTTTACTATCCTTAAGCCATTGATGTATTGCTTGACTGGTATTGTGACTGGTTCTTTCTCCTTGTAGAGCCAAGAAGAAATGTCCTCAATTGTTTCCTCTGCCAATAATTTTCCCTCTTGGAATTGGGTTAGAGATGTAGGGGGAGGAATAGCTACTTTCTTAGTTGCTTTGGCAATGGGCGGTTGGCTGTAGGATTTAGGAGATAAGGGCATCTGCCCTACACAACAAGATTTTGAGATATCATATTATTCAAAGCTAATATCCCAAATGTGAGTTTTGATTTCAAGAATAGGATGAGGCTTTGGCTCAGTTGCAGATGCTTTTGTCAGATTTTCAAGGTTGACGTATAGTGGGGATGCAATTGCTTTGTCAATTTTAGGCACTTGGTTGCAATTCTTATAACTGCCTTGCAAGACATGACAAAATTCAAAAGGATTAGGGTCACCTGGGATAGTGATCTCTGTACCATTGAATGGGAACTTGAGAGACTGATGGTATGTTGAGGGGACAGCTTTCATGGCATGGATCCATGGGCATCCTAGGATAATGTTGTAAGGTAGCTCAATGTCAAGGACTTGGCACCGAGTTTCCAACATGACCAAGCCTACTTGTATAGGCAAGTGAATAACACCTTCTGAACGGCATTCAGCATCATCATACCCCTTGATTGTATTATTTTGATTAATTTTGACATGATCCTCAGAGTATCCCAATTGTTTAAGTAGCTTTAGAGAACAGATGTTGAGACCAGCACCACCATCTATAAGTATGCATTTGATCTTGCGTTTATGGATGAGAACCTCAATGTGAAGGACATCATTGTGACATGGATAATGGGATGGGAGGTCTTTCTCAGAGAAGACCACATTGTAGGGTGAGGCAATGTTACCTATTATAGCTTGGAAATCCATGACCGCTATGTTGTTAGGAACCAAAGACTCTTGTAGGGCTTTTTCTAGCACAGCTTTATGTGTGGGTGACGACTGTAGAAGGTCCAAGATAGAGATCTGTGCAAGGGTTTTCCCTAGATGTTTGACAAGATTATAATCAGATTGAGTTGGGAGACTTGGTGTAGGACCATAAATGGTGACACGACCATGACGAGTTGTAACAGCGCAATCTATAGATTTGCCTTTGATTGTGAGGGTAGATACCCAACTCTCTTCAAAATGACCCACAATAGAGTCATAGGATGTGGAGGCATTATTAACACCTTTACCTTTATCAGGAGGAGGATTTTGACTATGGTTAGGGAATGGTTCCTTGTACATGTTGAGGTCTTTATTCGTGTGTTGAGTTGGTGGTTCATCCTCAAAAGAGATTTGGTTTCCATCGATAAGATTTTGAATTAAGTGTTTGAGTTTCATGCACGATGCAGTTCGGTGCCCTTTGCTCCTATGGAATTCACAGTATTCATTTTCTCTATACTGAGTGGTTTTGTAAAAAGGTTCACCATATGGGGGAGCATCTAGTAAGGTGATGAGTCCCTTGTGTAAAAGTTTTTGTAGAATAGACTCTATGGGCTCTCCCAAGGGAGTGAATTGTTGTTGCATAGGGTAATCTTGTCGAGGTCGCTCTTGTCATTGTTGGTTTTGGTACGGTTGTCATTGTTGTTGTTGGTTTTGTTGAGGTAGATTCTGACTTGGTTTGGATAGCTAAAGGGGTGTTTGCAATGTTTGGACATGTTTAGAATCGATAACACCATCGTTGACCACATTTTTATTTTTGTTCCAAAATTTTGGTTTGTCGTTTGATTGTTGTTGGGGAGCATTGTCTTTGTTGTTTTTAAAGATTTTGACCATGCCCTTAGCAATGAGGGCCTTTTCAATGTTGATTCTCTTGTAGGTTATTTTGTCGAAGGTTGTAGCACTAAGAATTTGTAAATGAAAACCTAACTCTTGGTTGAGGTTCTGCACAAATATGCTAACAAGCTGCTTTTCAGGTATCTTGAATGGGAATTTGCTAGCCATTTGTCTCCATCTTTGAAGGAAGGAGATGAAAGTTTCCCCATTTTTCTGTTTATTGGTGCATAGGTCGGTCATGGACATCTCATGTTCTGTGTTGTAAGAGAAATGGGTGGCAAATTTCTCTGCAAGCTCATTAAAAGATTTGATACCTGTGGGTAGGTGCGACAACCATTCTATAGCTGGACCTCCAAGACTGTGAGGAAAGAGGCAAATAAGATATGTGTCGTTATGTGAGACCTCGAAGAAAGCAAGATAGGATTCTCTAAGATGGTCTTGTGGGTCTCCTTTTCCTTTGTATTTATCAAATTTGGTAATAGTGAAGTTGTGAGGAAAAGGGATCATGGGTAATGACTGATCAAATAGATAAGGACAAACTTCTTCCAAAGAGAAGGTTTTCTTGGTGTGGCCAAATGTAAGATCAGATAGTTGTTGTTGAACCTCTGCAAGTTTTAGCTCCATCGGTGTGAGGGGGTTTGGAAACATCTCCTGTTGTCCTAGGAGTGGTTGTTGTTGCCCATATGGAAGATTATAGTAGAAGCCATGGGCATTGGTGTTATAAGGGTCGTATGTGTTGTATGTTGGGTTTGGATAGGGTTGGATTTGGGTGTTTTGATTTTGGGGAGGTGGGGTGGTGCTAGGTAAGAATGTAGGCTTTGTGATGGTTGTTGATAAGAGTTCGGTGGAGGAAAGCTAAAGTTTGTTGGGTTTGGTTGCGGTGGTGGAACATATCTATGCAAAGTTTGGTTTTGGGAATGTTGTGGGTTGAGATAGGTGTGGGTTAGGTTGAGAGTGGAAGATCGTGGTGGTGGAGGGACATAGGTAGACGTGTTTTGTGATGGTGGAGGTTGAATTAGAAATGTGTTGAAAAAGGTTAGTGTCAATGAACGTTGTGATGGAGGGACAGAGGTAGATGTGTTCTGTGATGGTTGGGGTTGACTAAGATGGGAATAGGTATGATGGAGTGTAGAAGAATGTTATGGTGGAGGGACATAGGTTGTGTTGACATTTTGCGATGGTTGGGGTTGCATGACATTATTTGGTTGAAGGATATGAAGGGTTGATGATGGTGGGGGTGGTATTTGTTGAGACCCTTGTTGCATGGATACATAAGTGTTTCTTGGATTGTAATTTGGTGGAAAACCTTCTCGTGATGGGGTAGCCAATGTTCCACTTGTGATTGGTGTGGGTATTTTAGGAGTGTGTTGTATGTTTGATTGAGCTATAGTGACTTGTTTGGCTAGTTCTGCTTGATGTTGGAGAGTCTCTTGTTGGTGTTTGTAGATCTCCATAGAGTCAGAAGAGGTGATATGGGCCTCTTTGCCGTTGGATTTTGATAAAGGGGATTCTCATATTGTGCAATTGTTCTCCCTTGTGAGCTTTGTTTGGCTATGGGTGTGGTCATAGTTGACATGGTTTGGACCACTGTTATAGTGTCTTATGTTGTTAGGCTCGCTAAGATTTGATAGATCAAAACCTTTGGGTAATTTGGCTCCTTACTCTGCTAGCAAGCGAAAAAAATGATCTTGGTTCTCACTAAGGATTTTGTCAAAGGCGGCCATGACTCTAGGATCTTGTATGATTTCATCAAGAACTTGTCTATCTTCTTGAGAGGATTGACTTATTTCAAAGTGTCACTCTTCTTGAGATGGGACTTGATTATGGTATAAGCTTGAGGAGCAAAATCTTGAGGCATGCCGGTTGTATATTGAGGTTTTTTTACCAAAGGGACATTACCTTCTTGAGGATTGTTTGTTTGGTCATTTTGCAGTCTGTTTTGAATGTTGGTTGGTCTTTCTATTAGTGTCTGGGGAGTACCCTTTGGAGTCATGTTGGTTTGGCTTGGTTGAGGTGTATGAGGAGGCGATTTGTGCTTCCTTAGGGAAATTTGCTTGGTCTTCATATTTTGCTGGAGTCTAGTGGTTACCATGGGATGCACTAGGACAATACGCTTTTTTTGAGATGCTTGCTGAGATTTTGTTACATTTTGGAAAAGACAATTTTGATAAACAAGTTCACTGGACCAAAGGCACTGCACTGTTTGACTAAGGGCGTAGGACTGTGTTACCAAAAGTGAGCCACTATGTTACCAAAGGCATAGGACTAAGCTGCTAGAAGTGAGGTACTGTTATACCAAAGGTGAGCTACTGTTATACCAAAGGTGAGTTGTTGTTATACTAGAGGTGGTGCAGTAGTGTCTATGATGCTTTATAAGGCAAATTTTGATAGTTTTGGTTTTGATTTTGATTAGTTTTGCTTTGGCAAGAGAAAACACATCAAACAAAGTTGCAAAAAGGACTAACACAATAGATAGTGTATGTTTGAGGCTCAAAAAACCTAATGTTTCCACGGGTATAAGACAGTTGCAAACAATATTAAGCATTTTTTATCCCTAGAGACAAGGTTTCATTGCAGTAGATCAACTCACAACTTAATACTCCATCGACCAAATGTCATTCCATAAAGGTGTCAGACATTTGTATCTTTGCGAGAGACGATAGGTAGGGATATGTCAACCTCCCCTCGAAAAGCTCAAGTAGGTCACAAGAGCTTTATGGCCAAGGGAATACTATCTCTTCTCAAGGGAGCCAATGGTGAGTATCTTGAGGGCTTAAATCGATTCCCCTTGCACTAATGATTACCGCAACGTTTAGAGTTGGATCGGGTAGTCACTATCTAGATTGGTTCTTAGTAACTTTGAGGGACCATTTCCTTACGAGCAATGTGACAAGCTACTAAAAGCTTCAACCAATCCTACTAAGAGTATCAAACACTTCGCTCAATGTGAAATTCATTTCCACAAAGAGCTAGTACACCTCTTTTTAGTTTGGCACCACAAGGTAAGACTAACATCGGTTAGGACTTGGCTTTCACCTTATCCCTCTTATATAGTGGTTCAAAGGAAAATTTTGCTTAGGGTCATCCCTTTTGGATGAAGCGCAATCCAAAAGTAGGCCCTTCTAAAGGAATAACTGATATGTAAGAGAAAGCACGTCAAACAAAGGTTCAATTGTCCCGCTATAAGAAAAATAAGGTGCAACTAGATTAAGCTCACACACAATTGTAGTTATCAATTGTCCCTTATGAAATTGAAGTGTTTTGGCATTCATGTCCATTGTCCCTTAGAAAATTGAAGTGTTTTTGTATTCATGTCCATTGTCCCTTAAGAAAGTAATATGTTCCTAAGACTTAGATTGCCAAAGTGATTTGTTCAATTGCCCCTTAAGAAGACAATATATTTCTAAGACTTAGTACGATAGATTGAGATTTCTTCAATGTTCACCCTGCATGGACATGTTAAGAAGACCCATTTGCTCTATTTGAGTGATAAGAAGCTACAACAAGTTGATTAGTTCCACACACTAAAAAGATAGCAAAAATAAATCAATTTGACCAAAAGCGCTTGACTGTGTTACCAAAGGTGACGTACTGTATTATTGAAAGCGTTGTACTATGTTACCAGAAGTACATTGCTGCAGAACCAAAGGTGATTTACTATGCTGCCAAAAGCACTATATTGTGCTACCAAAAGCGTGGTATAGTACTACCAAAAGTGCTTTACTGTTCCAGATCTAAAAAAGTTATTTTTTGTCAAAAAAAGCTAGGTCAAGAGATGATTTCATGTTTGATTTGTAGATTTGGGATGTATGGTTGATAGGTTTTGTAACCTGGGATCAAGAACAACTCAATGATGCCACAAAAAGATAGGTTAACTCAAAAGTGAAAATACTCCTAAATACATCAGGTTACGAAGTATACAAGATAATTGAAAGATAAATAAATCAGCTTGCCAGTCAATCAATGATAGATATGTGAGTTAAAACCCTGCAAATCACAAACAAGATCCAAAAAACCCTAATATACCGAAGGCACCTTACTGCTATGCCAACCACGCTAGACTGTGTTACCAATAACGCACTATCATGCTACCAATGATGTTGTAGTATCTCTCGAAGGTGCTATACTGTGCTTCCATAAGTGCTCTACTGTTCTACCAGTAGTTCTTTTCTGTGATGTTTGCGTTGTTCCATACTGTACTTTAAAAAAAATCAATTTCTCAAAGAAAAAGAGGGATTAGTGGGTCCCACCGGGCGTGCCATAGTGGGTATGAGGAAAATTGAGATGTCTAATGATAAAATCAAAACTATGATAAGAACAAATCAATAACCCATGACATAAAGAGATCTATCTAAATAAAAAGTCATGATCAATGAATAAATCAAATAAAACAAGAAAGATTTTACCCAGATTGTATTGTTCTCTTTTGTCGAATGTGAATCGCTCAATAATGTTGTGAAACAATGTTTACAACAAGCGATTGTATGTGCTCAAAGTGCTCAAGAAGATCAATGTCAAAAGATCGTAAGGTGCTCGACGATGCGATGTATGCTCAAAGCGCTGTAAAGGATGCCTAAGAATAAGTGATTGAAGAGGGTTTGTGAAGAAGATGAGGGGGGTTTATATAGGTTTCAAACATGATCTATCAACGGTCTAGACAAATCCATAGAATGGATGGTTGAGATAAATCAAATAACTCATGCTAAATGTGCACATGACATGTGTCACTCCAAAAGGATAATTTTATTAAGATATGATGGAAACAAGATTGATTGAATAGATAACTCAACTTGTAATTTTGCCTTTTTCAGAGTTCTAAAAATAAGACTAATTGTGCACATGAGTTAACATGATATTTCTAGAGGAATTGGAAGATAACTGAAATTAAATAAATAAAGCTCCCTCATCAGGTGATTGTGGGTTTGAGTCCCACTGGGTGTTCCAGAATGTGTATGAGGAAAATTGAGATGTCTAATGATAAAATCAAAACTATGATAAGAACAAATCAATAACCCATAACATAAAGAGATCTATCTAAATAAAAAGACATGATCAATGAATAAATCAAATAAAACAAGAAAGCTTTTACCTAGATTGTATTATTCTCTTTTTTCGAATGTGGATTGCTCATTAATTTTGCGAAACCATGTTTGCAACAAGTGATTGTATGTTCTCAAAGTACTCAAGAAGATCAATGTCAAAAGATCGTAATGTGTTCAACGATGTGATGTATGCTCAAAGTGCTGTAAAGGATGCTTGAGAATAAGTGATCGAAGAGGGTTTGTGAAGGAGATGGGGGGAGCTTACATAGGTTTCAAACATGATCGATCAATAGTCTAGATAAATCCATAGAATGGATGGTTGAGATAAATCAAATAACTCACGCTGAATGTGCACACGACATGTGTCACTCCAAAAGGATAATTTTATTAAGATATGATGGAAACAAGATTGATTGAATAGATAACTCAACTTGTAATTTTACCTTTTTTAGAGTTCTAAAAATAAGACTGATTGTGCACATGAGTTAACATGATATTTCTAGAGGAATTAGAAGATAACTAAAATTAAATAAATAAATTTATTTAATTGATTGTGCATGATAGAGGAATAGATAAGATTATAAATAAAATACATGATTTTATTTATTTTTAGAGGATTGAGACAATTTAAATAAGTTTGCATGATTTATTCAAATTTAGAAGAATAATTGATTTAATTAAATAATGTAGAATTATTTAATTGTAGATAAGAGGATTTGGATGAATTAATTAAATAATTGGATTTATTTAATTAATGTCGACTTTGAAAGATTTGGAAGAAGATTGATTTAATTAAATAATTAAGATTATTTAATTTTGGAAGCATAAGGAGGAATTTAATTAATGTCAAATTTTGGAGTTTTGGAAGAATTTAAAGAAATTAATTAAATAATTAGATTATTTAATTAATGTTGAGATGCAGGCGTTTAGACAGATTAGATGAAATGCAAGTGGTGCGAAGACAAGGTCATTTTAGGGTGTCTACAACAATAACCATTGAAGTATGGGTACCTTTGAGCGTTTGGCTGCCTAACTGATGATCTTCTAGGTCTGTTTCTTTGATTATGTTTGCTTTTGTCCTCTTCTTGACTTGCTCTCAAATCTTTACCCTTTTTAAGTCACATGCTTTTCTTGTCATCATCATTTTTCTGGCTTGCCATTAGTTTATCATATCTAGTAGCACTCACACTGAATTGATGTCTTTGCGCCCGTACATGTTTCAGATTAGCTTTCAGATCTACAACTTCTTTAAGTTTCATGCAGTCTTTGGTCTTGTTTTTTAGACATTCTTCATTTTTTGTCTTTTCATCATTGTCCTCCTTTAGTCTTTATTGAAGTTGCCTAATTTGCTTTCTTAACTCTTTGATGTAATTATTTGCCTCTGTTATACTTTTTTTCCAATCCATGTTTTCTTTTGCAATTTTGGAATTGTTGTTGTCAATACTAGCAATCAAGCATAGATTCATTTGATTCATAGCATCTCTGTGATCTTCCACATCACATTTTGTTTTTTTCCTAATAGTCTGGGAACCTTCTTGTGCTTCAATTTGCAGATCATCATTTGTTGGGTCGAGTAGTCTTGAATGTTCTCATAAACTTTAACATTCACACTTTCAACAATCCTTCCCAATCTATTGATGTAGCAGTGGTAGGCTTTGGTCTGAGATGAATATCCAAGAAAATGCCCTCCTCATACTTAGCATTGTCCTTTTCCATTTTGCTAAGGCATTTGCTTCCAAAGATTTTGAAGTATTTCATAGTGGGTGTTGTTCCATACCATAGTTCAAAGGGAGTCTTTTCATCTTTGGTTTTTACTTGAACTCTGTTTGATGTATAGACAGTGGTTTGAATTGCCTCCTTCCAGAATGTATCTGGCAATTTTGCTTCTTCCAACATTAGTTTTGCAATTTCTTGAATAGTCCTACTTGCTTCTTCCATTAACTTATTTTTTATAGAGAGCTATTTTTCTATCCCATAGGTCTCACAGAATATATTGAAATTATTGGAGGTGAGCTCTTCTTCTTTGCCAATTCTCAAACTCTTGATTTTAATGCTTAGCTCATTTTCAACCATTTCTTTAAAAGCTTTGAGTGCATCTAGAATCTCTAATTTATCCTTGAAGAAGCTAACCCAAGTCATTCTAGAAAAATTATCAATAAAAAACATAAAGTACCTATCATCATGGAGGCTTGGTATTCTTGTAGGGCCACAAAGGCTTGTATGGATCAATTCCAGTTGTTCAATGGAGGATCTTTCTTTATTCTACAATAGTTTTCTCGATAGTCTTTTATCTTGACATTTCCTACAAATGATGTTGTTCGAGTAATCATTTTTTGGTAGATCCTTTACTAGGTTTTTTTTTATTAAAACATCAAGATTTGCATGACACAGTCTTCTATGCTAGACCCAGCTTTCATTGGTCTGAGATGTGAACCCAAGAAAGTCACTTTTTCTGAGATGATAGAGATTCTCTTCTGTCCTTTTTCCAATTGCTATTGCAGCTCTAGATTTTTCTTTGATTTCAAGGGTATCATTTTCAAACACAAAACTAAAACCCTTTTTGCATAACTGTCCAACACTTAAGAGATTTTGCATCAGATTTTTAACATAAAGAACATCTCCAAAAAATTATCTGTTGCCAAAATTGATTTATCCAATTCCACATATTTCAGCAATGTAGTCATCTCCAAATGTAACTAGCCCTCCATCACATCCTTCCAGACTTGTAAATTTACTCTTATCACCAGTCATGTGGTTTTAACAACTACTATCAATAACCCAACAGTTCTCATCTTGAAACATGGCTTTATTATTGGTGCATATTTTTGGATCAGAACTTCTTCAATGGTTAACACTTTTTTCTTCATGACACACTTCCTTGGACAATTCTCCTTTGTTATCTCTTGATGAGCATTTAGGTTCATCGATGTGTAGTTGTTTTCCTTCTGACTCCATTTAGGATCTCCCTTGAGTTGTTAGACTCTTTCCAAAGGGACTTGGCTCTAATACCAATTGTTGAAATGTACCGGACAACTAAGAGGGGGGTGAATCAGTTGTCACAAAAACTTAAACACTTATTCACTTAAACATTAATCACTTATCTACAATTATTATGATTTAACAATGAATGCATGAAATCAGAAACTTAAACATAGATGCAACATTATACACAAGAGACACCAATTTTTTATGTGGAAAACCCCAAGGTAGGGAAAAACCATGGAGAGGATTAGCTCTCAAAATATATTACAATCTTTGAAAAATGATGTTCAGGCTTGGTCACTCCATGGGCCCATAACATACTGGCTCACTGCCATAAAGTACAATTAGGTCTAGCAGGCTCACTGCCTCAACCCTAAACCTAGAAAGATTACAATAAGGGTTGTTAAACCCTACTGGTATCTCACTACCAAAATCACCATCTTCTTCATGTCTGAGATTAATACATTGAAGTATAATAGTTCCTCTCCTCTGCTCAGCCCTGCTCTGCCTTATCTCCTTGCCTTTTTCCTTATCTTCCCATTTTTTGCACAAGGACACCTTTTCCATGACTCAATTAAAGGTATTTATACACTTCATCAACCTTGGAATGATCATCAAGGTCGGCATTACAATCATCAACCATTGGAATAATCTCCAAGGTCGGCATTACAAACATTTACAAAATAGGTCGACTTAATACAAAAATATGCTAAGGAATTGTAGTATAGATGTATGTGGTGTTGATAACTAAGAGGGGGGGTGAATCAGTTATCTAAATTACTTTAACTTTTTGTTCTTCTTTAACACTAGTGCAACATTAAATTATCTAAACGTGCATAACCATGAAAGCAGAAATAAAATCAATACACATAACACAATAATTTTGATGTGGAAAACCCTATTAAGGGAAAAACCATGGGGTGACTAACCCAAGATTGTATTCTTTGTTAAAAGAATAAGGTAGTACAAAATGGCACTTGCCAATTAGGGCTCACTGCCTGAGCACACTACTCACAAGAGGCTCATTGCCTACAATAATTTATAGAAAGAAACCAAGTACTTGAACTAATGAGAAGCATCCACATATACTGAGGTTTAGTTCTGGTTAGGCTCAATATACTAATCTGCTGCACTTCATTCTTCCTCTGTTCTAGTGTTGCTATTCTGTCACATTCTAGACCTGTATAGCTACTTGCACACTACTCTCTACTTTTCTTCACACTTTACAATTCACCACACACACCTTCATACTGAAATCAATTTGGTATATATATCTGCATCAATGATTTCAATCATCTTTCTAGTCAGCATCTGGAAAACTCAAGATATTTCCAATCTCTGGTTTGTCGACTGAATCCATGCTTACTAAGTGATGTGTATTAAAAAGATAGTTAAAGAAGTCATCAATCATGTCAGCCAATCATGAATGATACCTCAAGAAGCTTGACCACCATCAATATCTCATCTGGATTAAGGTCTGATGCTCTGCCGATCAAGTCTTCCTTAGTCTACTCTGCCAAACAGGAACCCAACACTTAGGTGCTCATATCTCTTCACTCTTTCATCACTGAAGGACCAATCTCTAGAATGTATTAGTCATGGTACTCCTCTTGACTTCCCCAAGTCTACACTTTTGCTGAGATACTTCCTCTGAGAGATCCGGACCTGATTGTCGGACCTTGTTGCATGCTCTATTCTTGGTCACCAGACCAAAATACTCTTCAATCTAACTTCCGGTATAGACATACCATGTCCTATGGATGTGTGGGAAGGACTTTGTTGCCATCAATGACAACACTCATGAAACCACGTAGTGTCTCTTGCCAACAATTTCCCCTTTGGCATTGATGGCAACACTTAGTGAAAAATGACTAAGTGTCATACTACACTCCCCCTTGGCTGATGCTTTGTTCAAAAGTACACTTTTCCAGAGCTCCCCCTTAGCTAGATTCCACATTTTTCACTGCTACTCACTCCCCCTTTGACATCAATGGCAAAGGGTAGAATCCACCCACGAAAATTCTCAAAAATCCAACTATACTTAGCCACATAGGTATATATACATATTATACCTACATATACTGAAGTATATCTGCAAAAGTTGTCTTCAACTGGACAAATTATGTTGCCCAACTTTGCTTCATCCTGTCCAAAATTGAGATGTGACCACTCAACAGGAATGCAAAAGCTTCTACCCTCTTTAGATCTGTCGGATCACTAGTCTAGGCTGTGGTCTGAGCATCAGATAGGGCCTCATGCATGGCCTCTAATTTAGGAATAATTATCCCTCTAAGTTCAACCATCCTACTTATTATATTCTTCCTTTCCTTTTCAAGTTTCTTTAGTTCATTTAGAATGGCAATAGTTTGACATTCCTGGTTTATTATGGATGTGGTGAGAGGATCAAAATTCTGAGATAAACTTGACAGTTTATCCTCTTGTTCTCACTTTCTTCTCAATATCCTTTGTCACTTTAGACCAGGATAAACAAAATTTATATATTTCTCTGCCATCTTTAAGAGCACTTTCTAAGCTCTTTATCCCAATATCCATATTTCTCCTATCATTTGTTATTAGCCCTTGTACTTCAGAGAATCTCTTACCCAAAAACTCTTTCCTGACTTTATCTTCTGCTGACTTCTCCAAAGAATCAAAATGTGTATTAATAGAGTTAACAAGAGATTTTAGATTACTGGATGAGGAGGCCAAAAGATCCTTCTAGAAGGATGGCATGATTTTCTCCAATACACCGAATGCAATCTCTATCAGCTCACAGTCTTCCATGTGAGACTTTAGAAGTTTCTCTTTTGCCTTTGCTTGGGCAAAGGATCCTATCTTCATTGTTTGAATCAGAGAGAGGGAATCAAAATTGAATGGTCCTTGGAACAGTTCCAGTTCATCTAATTCCATTGTTTCTTTTGTCAGGAAGTCTTTGATTGCATCTGCAGTATCTTGTCAGAGACATAGTTTTCTTCCCTTCTGCAACCTCAGAACTATCTCCTATAGTTTTCTCTGTTTGATCTTCTTCTCTTCCCTTTACCTCTTCTTCTTGATTGATTTTCTCCTCTATTTTGTCTTCTCCTTTTGATCTAGAGTCTGCTGGGGAAACCAAAGGAGAGATGTTTACTTCTTCATGGACTTCTTCTTCTGGAGCAGAGGAATCCAGATCCTTAGTTTTCTCCTCACCTACCTCCTTTGATTCTTCTATAGTTTTCTCTATAGGATCACCTAAGTCCTCTATAATAGGAATATTGAATCTTTTGTTTGCATTTCTAAGGATGTCTTCAATTTCTTTTGCCACCTGATCAGTCTCTCCAAGAATAAGTTTGTTCATTCTGGCTTTGCTCTGGAACTCATCCTTGCAATCTTTCAAAATCATGTTCATTTACTTTGGAAAGATGGAGGGATAGAGCTAAATAACTATATGTTCCCAGATCTCTAGGTCCTTTGACTTAGCAATGTTCTTTCTTATTTCAAGTTCCTTCTCCAAGCTTTTGGGAATTAGAAATATGATCTCAATGAAAGCTTTATTATAGATGTTAAGATACCTGACTGTAGCATCTTGCAAAATCTTCTAGTCAGCTTCATTATATTCATCATAAAATTTAGTCATTGGTTTCAGGTTCCCATCCATAGTGACTGATTTGATGATATCATCAATGCAGAGAGTAGGCTTTTCAACAAATTATTTTGCCTCTTCTTCCTTGCCTTGACCGGTAGAGGATTCATCGGATACTTTCTTCTTCTTCTTCATTTTCTTGACTTCCTCATCGGTCTCAGTTTCTTCATCATCTTTCTGACTTGTATAGGACCTTGTTGCCTTTTTTCTTTGTTCTCTTCTCTCCCTTTCTAGATGATTGGGCTTCCAATTTTGAGGCTTTTTGACTCTTAGAAGTGTCTGGTGCAGATCTTTTGGAGGATCTAGTCTAGGATGAAGCTTGCACTGGAGCACTTGCCTTTTCTATTTCTTTCCTTTCTTTTTCTGCCCTTTCCATCTTCTCTCTATTGGCATCAACTACCTCCTTTAAAATTCCACATCTCTTAGCAAATTCTTCCACTTCTCTTCTCACTTTTCTTTTAATTTCAGGCTGTCTCAGTTCAACATGAACTTTTACACTCAGCTCTTGGAATGTCCCAAGCCTTTCTGCCTTAGGGTCCTTAGGCTGACTCAGTAGCTGTTGGATTTGTAGCTCTAGGATTTTCTCATCAACCTCATATCCCATTGGTATGATCCACACTATTCTTAGTTCCACTGCCTCCATTAGACATTGATCAATGTCTACCATAAAGCACACTGTATCTTTGTATTTTTCAACTAGAGATTGGGGGATTCTCTCTCTAGCCTACATTATGCTTTGGAAGTTTTTGAAGTAACCCCAGAGTGTTGTATTCTATGCCTTGGCGTCACCAAGCCCATGCATATAATCTCTGATTTGTATGGCTACTAGTCTATCATTTTGCCATATCTAACCACTGGATCTGGGTAGCTCATTCATAAAGTAAAAGAACAAGTACAGTATTAGCCCACCATACTTGAATGAATTCTTTTTGTCCTTCTTGATCTTTTGTAGGTTTTCCAACAGTTGGCTCAGAAGAAGCTCACAAAGATCATAATCTGTATTCTCTCTTAACATTTGATAAGCAGCATAGATTGCAGTTCTAGATATAGAATTCTCCCTGCTGGAGTGATATATCTTATAACCAATTATCATGGATGCAAACTTGATATCCGGATCAGTGATATCTTCTATAGTCATTGCTCTCTTGTCAAATTTTGATCTGGTAGCCTCACTCACAGTTTGGTTTTTGACTGATTTGAGAGTAGGCAACCCACCGGATGAATGTAATCCAGTTACCGCCCTAATTGCATCCTTGGTTATCTTGAATGGCCTCATCAACCACATAAAGTTGTCATGCATTCTACTTAGAACATACTGGACCCATTCATCTTCTGTAAAATAGGGGAAATAGATGCAATGTCCAAAATGTTTGTCCCAGATAGCCTTGTACTGCGGTTTGAGTTCAAATGAATCATATATTAACTGATTGTGATAGATATCCATTAGCTTGGATTCCCCAAATTCCTCAATGTTTGCATGAATGTATGCCCTAACATCCTCTACATGCAAAACCCCATGTGGAATGCTTGAAAAGGTGCCTAATGGGTCCACTTCTAGAGATTTATAGGGATGTTTTTTGAATTTAGGGCGTGGCCTATCAGTGATCTTCACAACATTCAGAGTAGCCATCTTTCAAAGATTCAGAGAGAGATATTCAAGAGCAAAAAATACCTTTTATGCTTCTAGGGTTCACGATATGAGCCGGATCGGATTGTTGGATGAATCGACTTCTGTTGTTGATCTTTGAGAGGTTTGAGACAATTTTGTTGTAGAGCTCCTTCTCTCTTCTTCTCGAATGCAAATGTGTAAATGATGAACCAAAGTACCCTTTTATTTTTGTGCAAACCCTAATTTCATTTTGCAATAAATGCACAACATAAGTTATTCCAGTTGCCTTGTTTTCCTTGTTCTGAGAGAGATCTTTCCAGATCACTAAAATGCACCTACAATGATAACTTACAATGTATCTCCCTTTCTCCAATCATTCCATCTAACCATAGATCTAGATATTTGAATTATACCGGATCTAATTGTGAAGGTCCTGCTTTTGCTGGATGACTATCAAACCAAATTAATCTTGGATGATTACCCTTTTCAAACTCCTTGCAGATCTTTCATATCTTTACCAAAGGTTATTTAGATGTTTCTCTAAGAGCCCTTTAAATCCTCAACTTTCCATGTGCCAATTTCAGGCACCAATTGACTAGCTGGGGGAAATTGTTTTCTTTTGTGACTCCCCCTGAGCCAGAGCTTATCTATTTAGTTTCCGAAAGGAATATCAGCACCAGATTCTAGTGCGGATCCATCCCCAACATTTTTTATACTTCTCTATACCCAGATCTTGTTCATCTCCCTTTGAATGTCATCCGCATTCACGTTTCTTTTTCCTTTATCTTGGTTTTGATTATGATGCACCGGACCCCTTTTGTCCTAATTCTTACTTTTACAGAATTTGGCAATATGACCGGATCTATTGCAATTGTAGAAAACAACATTTATTTGCATATTTGACTGGTATCCTCTTAATCTACATTGATTAGCCATATATCCCATTCTATTGCATGCAAAGCATCTACCATTGAATGAATTATTCATTTGCATATTTCTACACTCATGAGATTTGTGGCCATACCTTTTGCAGTTAAAACACTGTCTGGAGAAGGATGAATTATTCTGATTCATTCTTCTACAATGATTTGCTTTATGACCAAAGTTATTGCAATTGTGGTAGTATCCATTGAAGGATGGATATCTTTGAGCATTTGGTTGCCTTATCGGAGGTCTTCTAGGCCTGTTCCTTGGATTTCCTGATCTAGGGTTCTTCTGACAGGATCCAGAGCTTTCATCTTTCTCATACCCCAAGCCTTGCTTGTCATCTACCCTCTTTTGGCTTTCAAGAAGAACTTCAAGTTGAGAAGAGCTTATCTTGAATTTCTCTTTGTATTCATTTGTTGTTTGAAGATCCCTTTTTAGAGTGTCAATCCAATTCTCAAGTTGTTCTTCATTATCTCTAGCTTCTTCAAGATCAGATTCTAGATCCTTGATTATTCTATCCATGTGGCAGTCTTCTGACTTCTCCTTGAGGGATTGTTTTAGATTATCTTCAATTTTTCTTTTCTCTTCAATTTCTTGGGTGAATTTCATAACCCCTGATTCTATTTCATGTCTTACCATAATGACTTCTTTTGATAGTTTCTCACATAACTTGTTCTTTTCATTCAGATCTTCATCAGTATTATTGGCTTCACTTTGACTTACTAATTGTTGAAGTAGTTCCTTTCTCTTTTTCATAGAGATACTTAGTTTCTCTTTTAGTTCATTTATGAAATCATTAGCTTGTTTGAGTCTTTCCTTCATGTTATTGACTTCAAAGTGAGACTGTTCAAGATCATCTAAGGTAGACTGAAATTGTTCCCTCATACCATACATATCCATTGAGATTCCCAAATCTTCCTCAAGCTGTTAGGCTCTATTTGGAGGAACTTAGCTCTGATACCAATTGTTAATAACTGAGAGGGGGGGTGAATCAGTTATCTAAATTACTTTAACTTTATGTTCTTCTTTAACACTAGTGCAACATTAAATTATATAAACATGCATAACCATGAAAGCAGAAATAAAATCAATACACATAACACAATAATTTTGACGTGGAAAACCCTATTAAGGGAAAAACCACGAGGTGACTAACCCAAGATTGTATTCTCTATTAAAAGAATAAGGTAGTACAAAATGGCACTTGCCAATTAGGGCTCACTACCTACAATAATTTATAGAAAGAAACCAAGTACTTGAACTGATGAGAAGCATCCACATATACTGAGGTTCAGTTTCAGTTAGGCTCAATCTACTGATCTGCTACACTTCATTCTTACTCTGTTCTAGTGTTGTTGTCCTATCACATTCCAGACCTGTATAGCTACTTGCACACTACTCTCTACTTTTCTTCACACTTTACAATACACCACACACACCTTCATACCGAAATCAATTTGGTATATATATCTACATCAATGATTTCAATCATCTTTCTAGTCGGCATCCAGAAAACTTAGGATATTTCCAATCTTTGGTCTGTCGGTTGAATCCATGCTTACTAAGTGATACATATCAAAAAGATAGTTAAAGAAGTCATCAATCATGTCGGCCAATCATGAATGATACCTCAAGAAGCTTGACCACTATCAATATCTCATCTAGATTGAGGTCTAATGCTCTACTGGTCAGGTCTTCCTCAGTCTACTCTACCAAACAGGAACCCAACACTTAGGTGCTCATATCTCTTCACTCTTTCATCACTAGAGGCTCAATCTCTGGAATGTATTAGTCATGGTACTCCTCTTGACTTCCCCAAGTCCACACTTTTTTTGAGATACTTCCTCTGAGAGATCCGGACCTGATTGTTGGACCTTATTGCATGCTTTGTTCTTGGTCACCGAACCAAAATACTCTTCAATCTAACTTCCGGTATAGACATACCATGTCCTATAGATGTGTGGGAAGGACTTTGTTGCCATCAATGACAACATCCATGAAGCCACACAGTGTCTCTTGCCAACATGTGGATCATGCCACACCTTAGCTAGGACTCAAACACAATCTTCCATGCCACAATACACTTCCACAATCTTCAAGGGATCTCTGCAATTATTGGAATTAACCAAGTCGGCTAAGACTGGTTACACGCTACGTTATCTGGGACTAATCTTCAAACATGATCTCATTTCCTTAATGTGGACCAATGTAAAGGTGGGAAATTGATCAAGAGGAATCCACAAGCACAATGAAATCATTAGGAGCAACCGTACAAACACAAACCACTTTATTCATGAGATTCTTCACATTGGAGCACATGAACTTCATTGTCTTCAACTGTCATACAAGAGAGATAGCTTGCAAAGCACAAAAACATGAACCATTGCAATTGTAGGCACTTATCATCATCCCAAATTTCCCTTTAGAACTATAGAACAAAACACTTTAATGCAGAGGAATGTGGAGCAAAATATTTTCTCCCTGTCACCAGAGAATATTCAAAGAAAGAAGGTTTTACTTTGGTGAATGCAACTCTCTCAATTCTTCACACTAGAGGCTCAAACTCAGGATTTAGCATCTTCAAACATCCCTTTAAATAAATTCCAATCTGTAGACTAAGATATTCAAGAAGCAAGAAATGCAGAGTAATCTACCAGACTGTTCTTCAGCATACAACTCACTGTCTATATTGCACTTCAATGTAACTCACTTGTTTCTTCCGGAGAGGACAATTTTTTCAATATCCTCAACATACAATGCTTCTTAACAAGTAATAGGATAGGACATAGTTGACACCAATGACAACACCGATTAGGCACATACTTGCAATAATGACAACATATGCAACAATCTCACCGTTCGTCATTGATGGCAACACTAACCTGATATACAAAATTTTCTCCCCCTTTGACATCAAGAGTAAAGGGCTAGTGGTCTTCCTCTGTATCAATGAAAATGTACATGATCCCCCTTTCTATGTAATCCTTGTCATCCTTCTTAGTCTCTTATCTACCTGCTCCCCCTAAGAGGTAGCCACCATCAATCCAGGGATAACAAGTATGTCTTGAACTGCTCCCCTTAGACAGATGCATCATCTGTACATCTAGTTAGAAGTAGGGGAAACAACCCCTAACTTCTATCTAACATATTCAAATGTGTCCTTAGAAAGTTCCTTTGTAAAGATGTCTACAACTTGGTCCTTTGTAGGTACATATTCCAATTTTACCTCTTGATTTACAACCTTTTCTCTTAAAAAGTGATACTTGATGGATATGTGCTTGGTTCTGGAATGCGTCACTAGATTATTTGAAATATTGATGGTACTTGTATTGTCACATAGGATAGGAATGGTCTCATCATACAATACCTTGATATCCTTCAATGTTTGCTTCTTCCACAATACTTGAGTGCAACAGGATGTTGTAGCTATATACACTACTTTTGTTGATAAGGAAATTGAATCTTATTTTTTACTAAACCATGAGACCAATCTATCTCCCAAAATGAAAGCTCCACCATTGGTACTTCACCTATCATCAACACTGTGAGCCCAATATACATCAATATATGCACTCAAGGAAAAATCATTATCTTTTTGATACCATGGTTCAAAATTAGGACTGCTCTTCAAATATCTAAAAATTCTTTTGATTGCCTTCACATGTGTTTCTTTTGGATAAGTTTGAAACCTTGCAACCATGCAAACAACTTGCATACTGTCAAGTATTGATGTTGTTAAGTACAGTAGGCCCCCAATCATAGACCTATACAGAGTTTGAATAGCCTAAGGTGACTCATCATCTTTACTCAAAGAACAACCTATTACCATATGAGTACTCACTGGTTTGCAATCTTCCATACCAAACTTTTTCAACATCTCCTTGACATACTTTGCTTGAGAGATAAATATACCTTCATCTGATTGAGTAATTTGGAGTCCAAGAAAGAATGATAGATCACCTATCATAGACATTTCAAACTCCTTCTACATCTCTTCTGTAAACTTCTTACACATTTCATCATTGCCACCAAGGATTATATCATCAACATATACTAGTACTATTAAATATTATCCCATTCTCAATTTTCATATGTAGATTGTTGCCTGTGGTACCTTTCTTGAAGCCTTGCTAGAGTAAATACTTGTCCAACATTGCATACCAAGCCCTAGGGGCTTGTTTGATACCATATAAAGCCTTCTTAAGTCTGCATACCATGTTCTAATCTTCTGATAGATAAAATCCTTCAGGTTCCTCTATGTAAACTTCTTCTTCTAAGTCACCATTCAAAAAGATAGATTTGATATACCTTGAAGTCTTTGTGAACTGCAAATTCAAGGAACATCCTGATTGCTTCCATTCTTGCCACAACAAATGTCTCCTCAAAGTCAATTTGTTCCACTTGCGAATAACCCTTGCAAACCAACCTTGCTTTGTTTCTAACCACTTCTCCATCTTTATTCAATTTATTTTTGAACACCCACTTTGTACCTAGCACATTTTTGTCTGCAAGTCTTCGTATCAATTCCCAAGTCTAATTTGTCTCTATCTGATTTAGTTCTTCTTCCATTGCCTAGATCCATCCTTCATCCCTGCTAGCATCAACAAAAGTTTTGGGTTCTATGTTAGACAACAAACAGAACTTTACCTATTCATTTTCCCTTGCAAATCTTCTTCTAGTTTGTATTCCTTCATTCTTGTCTCCAAATATCTAATCTTCTGAGTGGTTCTTATGAACATACTTGGTAGGAGTCTTGATGGCCTTCTCTTGTGTTTCTTCCTTTTCTTCAACTTCTTCCTCTTCTTCTATGCAAGCAGATTCATAAGAACAATAGTCTTCTTGCTCATGTGTGACTGGATGTGACTCTTCATCAACCCTAACATTTGCACTCTCAACTATCTTCCTTAGTCTTTTATTGTAGCATCTGTAAACTTTCCCAAACCTTCTTCATCTCTTTTGATATAGCATTTTCTTCCAAAAATTCTAAAATACTTGACAAAAGTTGGTCTTCCATTCCATAGCTCATATGGTGTCTTGGTGTTGTTCACTCTTAGTTGTCCTCTATTAAGAATATAGATAGTAGTATGGACTACTTCTTTCCAATATACATCAGGTAGCTTGGCTTCACTCAACATTATTCTTGCCATATCTTGGATAGTTCTATTCTTCTTTTCCACTACTCCATTTTGCTGAGGAGTTCTAGCAGCAAATAGGTGCCTCTTTATTCCATGTTCTTCACAAAATTCCTCAAACTCATTTTATGTGAACTCAGCACCTCTATCAGACCTTAATCACTTGATTTTAGAATTAATTTCATTTTCAACCATGGACTTGAAAATATTAAACCTACTAAAGGCTTCTGATTTTTCTTTTAAGAATGTAACCCATGTCATCATAGAGTAATCATCAATAAGTGACATAAAATACCTCTCACCTTAGAGACTCTTTGTCTTGGTAGGACCGCACAAGTTAGTATGAATCAGCTCCAATAGCCTTGTAGAATAATGCTCCTTGGTCTTGAATCTTATCCTTTTCCACTTCCCAATTTGACATTCTTTATACAAGGTGCTTACATGCTTGATAATTTTTGGCATGTCTCTTATTGCTTGTATGGAGCTAATTTTTACAAGATTGTCAAAGTTGATGTGTCCCATTCTTTTGTACCACAACTGACATTCATTTGTCTATCCTAGAAGACAACTTATTCCATTACCACCCTTTAGTTTGTACAAGTTGTTTTATGTCCTAGAACCTTCTGCCACCAGTTTGCTAGAATTTGCTCTTCTAATTTCACATCCTTATTCATGAAATATGAGGTTGTATCCTTTTCTGCACATCTAACTTACACTAAGAAGATTGTGCTTGAGACCTTCTACATATAGAACATCTTTTTTTTTAGATTTGCCATCAATACTTATGGTGCCCTTTCCACAAATCTTTGCAGATGAATTGTCTCCAAACTTGACTTGTTCGCCATTCCACTTAACACGATTGATGAATTTGATCTTATCACCTGTCTTGTGGCTTGAACATCCACTATCTATTACCTAGAGATTTGTTTATCCTTGAACATAAATGCTCTTTGTACAATCATCAAATTTTCAACCTCATTGTTTGTTTCCTGTCTTTTGGAAGTGTCACTCTCCTTGTCTTTTTTAGTAACATCTACCATCTAAGTTTTTGATTTTGCTAATCCATTTCTACAATATCTTTCTATATGTCCAAAATTGTTGTAGCTATGGCATATCACATTGACATCCACTAGTGAAGAAATAGGATTCCTACTTACAAAATTTCTTCTATTCATTCTAGACTTGCACTCCATAGCCTTATGACCATATTTATTTTAGATAAAACAATAACCAAAAAAGCATGATTGAACCTATTTATGAATATCTATCTTACATGGAAAGGTCTTTCATATCTTCTTCCTTGAGACATGACTGGAATGAGATCTACTTCTTCAGAGTCGTCTAGATTTCCAAACTTTGCTTTCTCCAATTCTTTTTTGAGTGAAAATATTTTGTTCTCAAGCTTTGTACATTCATTTGTCTTAGCTTCAATTAGAGCTTTTTGTTCTTTGTTCTCTTTCCTTACACATTCTAGATCTTCAAGAGCAAAAATAAGTTCAGCTTCAAAATCAACTTCACATTCTTCTTCATATATAGTCTTGTGAGACATATTAGAGATTACCATGGCCATGAATAGGGATTCTCCTCTTTCATCATTTGATGAGTAGTGATCTACTTCTTCTGAGGAGTTGTAATCTTCTTTGGAAAGGAGGTTCCTTTTGAAGTTGCTCCTTTTGAAACCCTTGCTGCTATTTTCATTTTCTCCAAAAGGAAATTTAGAAGCATAATAACCAACTCTTCCACATTTAAAACATTTGAAAGGTAACTTATCTTTATACTTTCCTGAACCCTTCTTCATCTTTCTCACAAAGTTTGCTTCTTCTTCCTCAGAATCACTGTGTGGACTAGATGTTCCTTATTTCTTCATAGTTTTGAAAGCAACTTCTCTTTTGGATGTACCTTGGACTTCATTTCTCATATCATAGGCAATGAGGGACCCAAACAGATCTTCCATGGTAATTGTCTTCAGATCTTTGGCTTCTTCAATAGTAGAAACTTTTGAATCAAACCTATGAGGGAGAGTTCTCAGGACTTTCTTCACAACCACTGAATCAATCACTTCTTCACCTAGCCCTCTGATTCCACTGACCGCTTCATCCACTCAAAGAAAATAGTTAGCAATGGTTTCCTCTTCTTTAATCCTTAGATTCTCAAACATTGCTATGTAAGTTTGTGATCTTGCTATCTTTACACAGTCATTTCTTTCATAGAGATTTTTGAGTTTATCCCATATCTCCTTGGCCATCTTACACTGCACTATTTTGACAAACTCTAAATTGGTTAGACCACTTAAGATAGCATTCTTGGCTTTGGCATTGTTGTCATGAGCCTTCTTTGCATTCAAATCTGTAATAGGATGAGTAGGTTCAATATAAGTATCCATTGCAGCTCTCCAAACATAATACCCTAGCGACGTAAGATAGGCTTCCATCCTTACACTCCAAAAGGCATAGTTAGTTCCATCAAATAGTGGTGCCTTTCTAGAAGAAGATGACTCTTTCTGAGCCATGTGTTCTAATCCAAGATCTACCTTCAATTGTTAGGCTACACCAAGGAACCTTTCTCTGATACTAATTGTTAGAACACTCTAATATACTGAGAGGGGGGTGAATCTATATGCCACAATTTATTCCAATTCAACTTTATCAACTAAATCTTTCTACTGCCTTAAATAGATAATGAAGCAAACTATGTAATTCAAAACAAGATCACACAACCATAACACTAGATTTATGTGAAAAACCCTAGAAGGAAAAAACCACGATGAGCAAGCTGCTTGGATCTACTATCCAAATTGAGCCTCACAAACAAAATTAGGTTACAATAAGTTTTATGGGCTACAACCCAAAGGAAGCAACAACTCCCTAATACACAGTTTTATGGGCTTCAACCCAAAGGAAGCAACAACTCCCTAAAGTGCTACAACACTTACAAGAAGAATGCTCCAACGTCTATACCAAAACACTTGATAGATCTCACTAGTTCAATCACCTCCACAACATCATCTCCTTTGATACTGACATATGACTTCAACACCCTTGCTCAAACAACTTTGTTATCTTTAACACACCTCCACAACACAACACAATACTACCTCTATTATGAATCATGCATTATAGTCTCCATATTTCCTTCTCAACTTCTAAATCATTTATCTTCTTCACACACACATACACTAACTCTCACACTCACACATGCTCACATACTCATACTCACACACACCTCCCTACTTGAAACAATCTTCCATCCTTCATATATATCCTCCACAAGTCTTCAAAACACCATCTTTGTTGCCCTAAATGAGATGTGATCAACTAGACCTATTTTACCTTAGCACAAACACCTCAATGCTGCCGCACACTTCCAAACACATGGCACAATCACCTAAACATATCATGTCGGTTGAGAAAACACTTATTCTTTCATGCATTAGTTACAGACCTAAAGAGGTACCAGAGAGACAAAAAAACATCATGCAGATCATGTCACAGACATTATACATCTTGCAAAGCATTGTCATACACTCCTTTTACCAATTCATGTTAGTTCATGCTGGTGCAAACAATCAAACACTAATGTCAGTATCCCTAACACAATCTAACCTCACCCATCCTGATATAGAACATTGAGAAGCATAATTACGGTGAACAAAAACACTTGAAATTTGAACAAAGCATAAATACTGACCATTTGAGCTTATCTTTCAATCAACAAAGATAAATATCAAGATGTGGTGAAATGCAATGGCTTTTAATTTCTCCCTCTGATAATCCTAAATAGCAACATGACTTGTCCTTACCCAGCTAACTCTGGAAATCACCGCGGTACATTGTAACATTTGAAACTTGAGTATATCATACATCTTATCAATATCTAACTATTCTCCAAGATGTAAGATCATATCTTCAAGTGCTGGGAAATATGAAGCCTTATGCCATGCCTTTGAAACTGTAACAACACTATATCATCACTGTCTTCACTCTGCTAGCTCTAAAAAGCTCTGTGATAACTTTTATGCTTTGAAATTAGGATCATGCATACTTCATAGCTATCTCTGTCTAACCTCCAAACCACAAGACTATAGCTTCATCTGCGGTAGAATGCGGTATAATCTTCTGGGATCCTTTAGTGCAAATCCTTGTACCTTTGACAATTGAAACCTTATACACTTTCTTTCATATCTCATGCAATGCTTTTAAACAAGAGGAAATGAATGCAAAATTCACAACACCATAGAGAACATTCATTCATCAAAAACAAGTGTATACACCTAAAAATGACATGACTCTATCTAAATAAATATTCTTAATATTTATTTAGTCTAAATTCCTCTATCAATAAATAAACAAACAAATTTATTTATTTGATTCATATTCTTATAATAATTAAATAAAATCTATTTATTTAATTAAATTTCTAAAATTCTTCTAATTCCTCCAACAAATTAAATAATATCAAAAATTAAATTAGTTCTTTCAAATTCATTCTAAATTAAATAATACCAATTATTTAATTGTTTCTTCCAATAATATCTTCTCTAAATAAATCAAATATTTATTTAAGTTATCCATTTCTTCTAAATTGAGTTATCTCTAAAATATAATTCAATCAAAAGTGCACATGCAATTAAATATTCCTAATATTTAATAAAGCAAAATATCTTCTCATTCTCATGCAAATCCCTTCTTGTTTTAAATCACTTAACTGATTATTATATTCTTTTAATTGCTTCAACTCATTCTTCTATTTCTAGGAAATCCTCTCATGCAAAATAAAGCAAGACACATGTCTTCTTCTTAATCGCACACATTCCTCAACTATTCTTAACCGTTGATCTTCTCATTCTTTCTATACTGTTGATCTTCATTCTTCCAAATCTATAAATTGAACCCTATTCCTCCATTTCATTCATCCAAGCTTTAGTATTGTTACTCTGTAGGAATCACATCGCGCCTTTGGCACCAATTCCTTCATTACTCGTGATCACTTTATTACCATATCACTACCATTGTTGTGAAGCTCATCTTCATTACAAAGCATTATCATAGTCATTCTCCATTGACAATCTTGGAATAGCAAAGAAGTGCACTCCCTGAGGGCCTTATTCATACATGCAAGATCAATTGAGATAGGTGACCAATGGAAGCTCTGAATTAAAGAGGTTTACTTTGTGTTCTTTCATTGTTTGATTTGACCTCTTTTGTTCACTATTTCATTGAGTTATTTGGATTATTCAACATTAATTTGATTGATCATTTATCCTAATTTTTTGATAACATTTTTGGTGCCCACCATCTCATGCTTTCTGCATTCTTCCCATCCTAATCTCTGCCCACAGCTGTCGAACCTGTCCTCTCAGCATGGCACTAGCTCTCTCATGAACATCTGACAGAGCTAAATCCTGAGAAACATGTCCCTGTCTCTGCCCCTGTGGCTGGGGCACCTGCTACTATGCCACCTACTGAGGTGGCAATACTGGTACCTGCTATGCAGCCTGCTGTGCAACCTGCAGCTGGGGCACCTGCTGAGGTGGTAGCATCTGTACTGGCTATACAAGCTGCTGTGCAACTTGAGGCTGCACTACCTACTAAGCATGGGGGGTCCCTCCCTAGATCTCTGCCTCTGCCTAGGTCAGCCTCCATCATCTCCTCCACCTCCTCTATCTCCTTGTCCTCCTCTCCCCCTCCTCCTCCTCCTGCTAGCCCTACCCTCCTCCTCTAAATCTGCCTCGTCTATGCGAGGAACTAGCTCTCTGGGCCCTGAGTACCTCAAAAAAGGGTGAGAACTAAACCAATCCTCATAGTCCTGAGTCATCCTCATGTCGGCTATCTCTCTCCTCATGGGCCATGCAGTATAGGGGATTTGTCAGAACTCCGCTACTGCCTCATCGTAGGATGCCACTGGCCCCCATTTGAACCTCTCTGTGTGTGTCTGTGCAAATAGAGCCTGTCCTTCTGGCATGCCCTGTCTCCTCCCAAACTACCTCCAAACCTTGCTAACAATCTGTCTCTCTAGGATGAACCGCGTCCTACCTATCAGCCACCGAGTCTGATAACAGTATGGCAGCTCATCTGCCTCGTCATCCCAGAGCTCGCACTCCAGGTATGGCTACCAGACAACTCTGTCTACATTGTCTAGCGCATGCCTCTAGTACTCTAGTTTCCCCAGCCTATGCTAGGAAGTCACTCCTACATATCTGTAACTATAGGGCTCCTCCCTCTGTCTCTCAAAAACACATATCAGTCTGGTAACAGCGATATGCTCCCACAACTAGAACTGCAACAGGAAGATGTCCACTGATAAACTAGCCCCCTTGTGATATACCACCTGATGCATATTGTGGTATAAGAGTGCCAAAATGCAGACACCCCAATCATAGCGGGTGCCCTCTATGACCATCCTCTCCATGATCCATCCCCATCCAATTGGGAACCTGTACAACCTCCTATCATGACATGCAACACCTCTGATCAATCCTGCAACAATCCCATGGAAGTAGTCATAGTCATCATATATATCCTGACAATCCAGCTCGAGGTCATCAAACACTCGGCAAGTCCTACATCCCGCTGTGGATCATACTCCACGAGCTCTCCCTGAATCGGCACATGTAGTATCTGGTACACATCCTCCAAGGTCACCATCATCTCACCTGTCAGGAGGTGGAAGGTCCCATCCTCGCTGTGAAATCTCTCCACGGCTATAGTCAGTAACCCGCGGTTCACCCAAACCTTGGGCATGAAGCATACATAGTCTAATCCCATCACACCGAGTGCCTCTTGATCAATCTCAGTTAGCATGTGATGTTGCAATAGCGGCATGGGGAACTACTCCCTCGACTGTAATGTATCTCATATGTCCTCCTGCAAAGCACGCAAAGCAAGGCATCAACCTAAAGCTGCAAGTACCATGTTAAACATTTCTATAGACTCATATCAACCAACTTAACATATCAAATTGATCAAAATAGCACACTACATCTCTTGACTAGATTCCTACAATCTCAGAGATAGCTCATCGATTGACGTGTCAAATAGGATGCCAATCGAGTCAATTTTGTTAAGTCAAACTTTATATCCTATTCATATGCACCATAACAGAAGGTAAATGCACCATTTTGTAGAAAATGTACCACTTCTGACGTATGCACCACAAGATCTCATGCATGTGTTTTTCTATACCGTATATGCGCCACTTGGGTGCATGTGCCACAAGAAATCCTAAATGCACTACAGAATTATGCATGCATTGGCTCTACTCATGCATGCGCAGCTTTGACACATGCACCGTTCTATATCCTATATGCGTTGTAGGATGATATGCCCAGTTTTGCATGTCATATGTGCCACTCTACATTCTCACGCATTTATCTAGCTTAACTTCTCCTAGCACTTATTACACCAAAAATTGACCCTAGGGGAATTTTTTTGAGATACATACTAGGGGTCCTGCCTCTGCTGGCCGATTGAATCAGTGGACTCACTCAAAACAATGCTCCTCACACAGAATATCCATCCTACTACTGACTGCTCTATGCTTTGTACTCTCCTAAGCTCTCAAAACCAATCCAACAAAGCCAAGTGTGCAAATGACTTGTCTTGTGGACCCAGCTCCTATATATAGCATGCAAACCCTAAACTAGCTATGGGGTAACTATGACTACTTCCCACACCCATTTTTTTCCATTTTCTTCAAACCTAACCAAGTTTTCCCTTCATCTTCGTGACATTGTCCGTCTCATGCTTTCTGCATTCTTCCCATCCAATCTCCCTAGGGGGCATCCTATCGTCATTATACCTGTACCAAGGGCAAACTAGGGCATGTATCATTATCAGAAACTTTATTCTTTGAAACAACGTGATAAAACACATTGCATCAAAGAGGGCCAAAATGTATACACCTAAAAATGACATGACTCTATCCAAATAAATATTCTTAATATTTATTTAGTCTAAATTCCTCTATCAATAAGTAAACAAACAAATTTATTTATTTGATTCATATTCTTCTAATAATTAAATAAAATCTATTTATTTAATTAAATTTCCTAAATTCTTCTAATTCCTCCAACAAATGAAATAATATCAATTATTTAATTAGTTCTTCCAAAATCATTCTAAATTAAATAATACCAATTATTTAATTGTTTCTTCCAATAATATCTTCTCTAAATAAATCAAATATTTATTTAAGTTGTCCATTTCTTCTAAATTGAGTTATCTCTAAATATAATTCAATCAAATGTGCACATGCAATTAAATATTCCTAATATTTAATAAAGAAAAATATCTTCTCATTCTCATGCAAATCCCTTCTTCTTGTTTTAAATCACTTAACTGATTATTATATTCTTTTAATTGCTTTAACTCATTCTTCTATTTCTAGGAAATCCTCTCATGCAAAAGAAAGCAAGACACATGTCTTCTTCTTAATCGCGCACATTCCTCAACTGTTCTTAACTGTTGATCTTCTCATTCTTTCTATACCATTGATCTTCATTCTTCCAAATCTATAAATTGAACCCTATTCCTCCATTTCATTCATCCAAGCTTTAGTATTGTTATTTTGTAGGAATCACAGCGCGCCTTTGGCACCAATTCCTTCATTGCTTGCGATCACTTTGTTACCATATCACTACCATTGTTGTGAAGCTCATCTTCATTACAAAGCATTATCATAGCCATTCTCCATTAACAATCTTGGAATAGAAAAGAAGTGCACTCTCTGAGGGCCTTATTCATACATGCAATATCAATTGAGATAGGCGACCAATGGAAGCTCCGAATTAAAGAGGTTTACTTTGTGTTGTTTCATTATTTGATTTGACCTCTTTTGTTCACTATTTCATTGAGTTATTTGGATTATTCGATATTAATTTGATTGATCATTTATCTCAATTTTCTGATAACAACAAGAAACCACAATTTCTTCATGTCAACTTATCCTTCAACCTGACAACTTTCACCTATCCATGAACTTTAGAAGATAAGGTACAACTGTGTACAGATGATACTGATCTAACCATATGCTCATGACTTTCATCACCATGTCCTTCACCTCACAACACCTTTGATCATCACTCCTTTGTCTGCTCCTCTGATCATCACTCCTTTGACAACATATACACATTAGTATGCTTTCCACATCACAAAACCTCTGATCACTCTTCAGACATCAATGATTACCACTCTTTTAACATCAATGAAAATATATACAACATGTACCTAGTGATTTCTTATCTAC
This sequence comes from Cunninghamia lanceolata, assembly GCA_027924645.1. NCBI lineage: Eukaryota > Viridiplantae > Streptophyta > Pinopsida > Cupressales > Cupressaceae > Cunninghamia > Cunninghamia lanceolata. Next base: position 2,433,060 of record BSBN01001135.1, on the reverse strand, counting down.
ATTATCAAAGCCACGAATGTTGATTTTATCTAGTTTGATGAGAGATGTATCAACATTGAGTTTATATAACAAGTCTATTCCACAAACATTGAGACCTGATCCACCATCAATCAAAGTGTGTCTTACTCTCATTCTACCAATCATAACAAATATCATGAGAGGCTCATATTGGTTTTGAAATTCTATGGGAGGTAATTCATGTTGTTGAAATGATATATTAGATTTTGTCACATGCATACAACTAAACATAGATACTACATCATTTGGTCTAACATAAGGTGGGACAACTACATTTTGTAGAGCCTCTTGGAGCATTCTATGGTATGTAGGTGATGTTTGTATTAAATCCCATAGAGAGATCTTAGCTGGAGTAGCGCGGAGCTGCTTGACAAAATCATAATCTTTACTAATATGTGGAGGGAGATAAGGTTCTTGAGGTAGGATAGGTTGAGAAGGTGGAAGAGAAATGGGCACACTCGGTGCATCCTTACTTTGCTTGTTATTACGGGTGTTGTATGTGTGAGCAACCACATCATAATGAGATTGTTACGACACATCTTGAACACCTTGATTCCCTTAGGTAATTTGTTTTTCAATATTGAGAAAGTAACCTAGGGGTCGAGGTGGTGTTGGAACACCTTGAACTGTAATCATTGGTTTAGAGAAAAGAGTGAATTGTACTTATTCACTATCCCTTTAGTGGATGGAATAAGTCTATTAATGATGATTGAATTGACATTTTTTTCCTTTTGAGTAAGCTAAACATCCATCCCCGAGGGATTGAATGTGAGAAACTGCTCTTCATCCACTAATGCTTCATCTTTTGAAGGGAAAGCATTAGAATGGAGGGAGGATAAAGTGTTGTTAAGAAAATTGTTGATGATGGTATCTTTAGTGATGTCCATGGGGTTTGAACATGCAATCAAAGGAGAAATATCAGGGGTCTTCACATCCTTAGTGATATCTAAGGTACTTTAATATTCAATAAAAGGAGGAAGATCAAGGGTCTTCATGTCCTTAGTGATATCCACAGTACTTGAACATTCAACCAAAGGTGGAAGACCCATAGGATGAGCCATATAAAACCTTGTGTACTATGGTAGGAGTAGAAGTAGTATGCTCAAAATTCTCTAGTGTCAAATCTCTAGAATAGATATCATCCAAATGAAGAGAACACAAAGAAATGTTAAGAGATGTATCAGTGATTTCATCCTCTTGCACCAAAATATCCTCACAAGTGGGAACAATTTTGGGTGAAGAATCCAAATCATAGGGTGACATAGGCAAAGCTAGGTCACCATCAAATGCCTTAGACATGATTTCAATGGTGTCATCATGAATTGTATTAGAAGTAGAAGAAGATATATAATCATCATTAGATATATCATACATGGATGCTATGTTATCTAAAATGTGAGGATGCATATTAATGAATTTAGAAAAATTGTCAAAATCTATGATATATGTGTGCAAAGATTCCAAAGAGGAATAACAGGAAGAGGCCATAATGAAATGCCTTGTCTACTATATGCAACTATGATATGGAGCAGAAATGCACAATTCATTAATCAACTACAACCAATATCAAAATAAGATTGCAATCAAAGACCTACAAGTACAAGAGAAGCGGGGTCTTCCAAAAATGTGATATTCTTGGTAACCACAATGACTAAGTCTTTTAAATGTAGGATGTGTAAACTAAGTGCCTAAATTATTTATCCACTTGAATTCAACAATGAAAATAACTTTTCTTTGATAAAGATGAATTAAATGCAAAACTAGCTAGGGTTTACAAAAACCCTTGATTTTAAATGCTTACTTCCTAAACCACAATTTTTTAATGCACGGATTCTTTTTGAACAAAAATGATATTTATGACATGCTAAAATAATGCAAGATAATATTTTAAATGTAAAATATAACATAAAAATATGAAACAAGATCTTAATTACAAATCCTAGGTTTTAAATTTAACTAGGTTTTCAAAAAATGCAACTTTTTTTGACAAAACCCTAGCAAACAAGAGGCTTAAATGCAAGATGCAACACCATGAAATGATTAACTACTATTATACCAGTTAGATATAATTCAAAAATCATATACTTAATTCATTCTATGATGATCTAATACATATGCAATGGAAACAATGCAATAAATATGAGTTTTCAAGATCTAAAATGAAATGCTTAGTTTCCAAATTTCACATGCAAGGATGCAAGAATGTTCTAAGGCAACAAGGATGATAAGGTACAACAAATTAAATCCCTTTAGTCAACCCAATAATTCAACAAGATCTGAAACAACACACTAATCTACAAACCCTAGGTTGAAGATTAGCTAGACTTCTAAGAAATGTAATGTTTTTTCAAACCCTAACAATGAAACAATGTAAAATTAAGCTATATAACTATGTAAAATGATGAATGAATGTAATATAATCATATATAGGGAAGAAATGACTTAGATATGAAGCAAGAAGGATGCAAAAGTGCAAGAAATGATGGGTTCACCAAAATGTTTAGTAGAAAAAAGGGACCTAGCCCAAGAGATTAAACTAGGTCAAAACCCTCTTCTACCAAACATCAGGACACAAGTTAGGCTTGGATTCTACCCAAGAAGGAGAGCCAAACTATACTATATTTGTACCTTTGTTTTATAGAGGAGAATAAACCAAATCCAACCAATCAAGCTATGGAAAAACATGAAACCCTAATTGAGCAAGATCATAGCGTAACAAACTGTTGGAAGAGGAAACCTAGAAACTAAATGAACAATAGAGATGAGTAAATAGATTAGAACATAGACATAGAGTCAAAGTGCCATAGGAAATAGGTATCTTAGAAACCCTAGGACTTTTTTAGGGTTTGCAAACTGTGATAATTTTAATGTATTCATCTTCCTATGTTCCTGCCTCCTGTAGCTTGATTTCTGCAAATTCCTCCAGATCTATCCTACACACATAAGAAGGAAGATGGTTGGGTGCTATTTAGGAACTTTCCTAAGTCAAGCTCTATGAATTGTGTTTCAACCTCCACAATAGAAAAGATGATAGATAAAGAGTGCATGCCCTAGGGGCATAGAGACAAATCTAAAGTAGAAAGGAATGCTAGAACAAAGCATGAAGGAAAGAAGTCACCATGAGCATCGAAACCCTAGCATGCTTGGAGAGGCATCACAAATTGACTCTAGAAGTTAGTGTAGCCCATAGAAGTAGAGAGATCTTCACAAGACCTGCAATAAGTTAGTTCCACAGCAATAATCCACCATAGAGAACTTTAGAGAAGAGTAGAGAGCATGAGAGAGAAGAAGAAAGAGTGTAAGAGTACCTAGATTGCTTAGAGAACTCAGAGATGTTTAAATGAATAATCTAACTTGATTTTATATGTATTCCTACTCACAAATGATGAATAAAACCAAATGGGGCCGACATGAGGAACCACTTTTTTTGTAGACTGCAGGAATTAGGTATCCTCCCTATAAACTACAGTGTGCCTAGTAAACTTTTTTCACATGACTAGTGATGTGGGCATGACATGCCCTCTAGTACCACGAGGATAGGGGAGATTGGATCTCATGACCTTCTTGCTTGCAACAGGAATATTTAGCCAATCGTGCTAGGGCCCCTACCCCAACATGAGGAACCACTTAAGATTCATTAAGCTAACATACTTTAAAAATAGGTCAGGGCTAAATGAGGGACCAGGGCACTTGGGTGCCCTTGTACTTTAGCCCCAAAAGTCATGGCATAAGTCTATTTAGGTGTTCTTAGGTCGGTCTCATTGTTATTTTGTTAGGTTTTATTATTAGGATGAAGAATTAATCATTTAATGTTCAAAAAGGTGTTAAAATAGGTCCTAGTTAACAAGTGTAAACATTTTAGGTCCACCCAGGTGCTAAACTAAGTGTAAAATACTAGTGTACACATTTTACAACATAATAGATGGAGGACTGCATGAGATAGAAATAGAGATAATGGATTATGGATGAAAGGTTTATGCAAAAGCATGGACCATAGGGATTTGATGGGAAAGATTAACATGATTAAATGATGGGAAGATGGAGGTATGTGGGAATGTTGTGGAATGGAAAGTAACCAATACCAAAGGTTGCACACACCATGATGGATGTTTAAAGTTTTGATTTGGAGGAGGTGTAGGAAGCAATTTAGATGTGGATTTCCAATTTGGCAATATAGGGACCCAAATGGACTTAGGATGTTTTGATAGGGATATAGATTTTTGTGAGTTTGGGGTGGAGTGGGATTGGGATGATCCACTTGGATTAATTGCTTTTTGCATGTGGACCCACACCATTTTAGTTTTTTCTTTTGGAGGTGGGGATTTTGTAGCCTTTTGGATGGATTTTCTTGGATTTTAGGGATTGACGCCTTGTGGCATGATTATTCTTAGTCTTTTTAAGGATTTTTTCTTTATGTGGGGAGGAATCCAAATTTTTACTTTTTAATCCCATGGTAGCATCAGGTTTAGATGATGTGTGCATTTATTAGCCATGATTAGGAATGCTAGGGGATTTAAGGGAACATGATGTATGGATGGAGGGATTAGTAGACTTGTGGATGAAGGGATTAGGGGATTTGAGGATGGTAATATTAGTTGTTGAGAGAAGTGGAGGAAGATGTATCTTCACATGAGTTTGGGATTTGTATGATGATGGAGGAGGGATGGTGACATATGATTTGGAGGTGCGATGGGATGCACGGGGTTTGGGATTAAAAGAAGTGGATTTAGAAGGCATGGAGGTGGTACAAACATTTCTAGATTTTTTTCCTTGGGATGTATAGCCAAGGCCATGCAATCGTGAATGTACCTTAACATGGATGGGCTCTAAGATACCTTTTTCACGAAGGCCTAAGTCTTGGGCCTTGATAATTTATGTTTTGGAGTATGCAATATGTAATGGGATGTTTATTGTTTAGGACATAAGATGTGAGTCCATTATTAGATGGGAAAGGTGGGGTGATGGATAGAAGTTGTTCCTCTTATATAAGCAAGCCACTGCAGATGAAGGTGTTGGGGCCAAGAGGATAGGATGATGGATTTGGAATGGGATCAATAGAGGATGGTGAAGGATCATGAGGATTTTGATCAACATTATGCTCATTAAGAAGTTGATTGTCTATGTTTTCTTGGAGACCAAGTGTCTCATCATGGGATGTGAATGTTCTTGCATGATGGATAAGATTATTTGAAGGATGGATAGGACTAGTGTTGGTGGGATTATGGATATAAGGAGAAGTTTCTTCACTTTGAAGGAAGGCCATGAAGTGGGGTGAGTGCTCAAGTTGATCAACAAGTTCATTGCTAGGATAACCATGAGGGGGAGTGGATTGAGTAGTTGGTTCTTGGGTAGCTTGGGCAATGTGATCTTGAGGAGATTAGATGGTTTGATCTTGACTTGGTGAGGGACAAGGTTGATCATGCTTTAGATTAGACTCTTTACATGGCTCTTGAGTTTGGATGGAAATGGAAGTGGAAGACTCTTGGATGGTCATGCTAGGCATTGGATGTTCAACAATATATGTGCATGATGGAGTTTCACTTGTATTGATGGTAAGAGAATCTTCAATAGGCTCAATAGATGGTGTTGGAGGAATATACACAATGTTTGGAGGCTTTTTTGTAGGTTCAAGGATATGCATTTGATTACATGGTGGTGTTTGATTCCTTTCTAATAGCCATTAGATCACATCTTTCATAATTTTAGGGGTGGATGGATTAGGAGAGGTAGGAGATGGATAATATAATGGATGGACAATAATGGCAGATGTTGTAGGATTATAATTAAGATTGGGTGGATGTATAATAGGAGGGGACATATTACGATTGAGATTAGATGAAAGGTTTGATGGATTAGGATTGGATATATTTGGGTGTCATGTGGTTTGGGGTGATATGGCTCCACTGTCCACAAGAAACTTCATTATAACCTCTTTGGTATGGACTTTAGATTTGAGATAAGAAGCAAGTAGGTTGACCTTACCTTGAGATTTTGCTTGGATTTTGGCTTGAGATGAGAAGTGATGGTCTTGTGGAGGGTTACTAGGAGTAGAAATGGAAAGATTAAGATTAGGATGAGGGGTATTTCCCTTGTTAAAGGTAGCATGAGGAGGACTTATGGACATTTGATTTTGGTTCAAGGGGTAGCTAGTACTAGCTGTTGGAAACAAGGCAGATAACTGAGAGGGGGGGTGAATCAGTTATCTTAAATATCTTAACTTTCTTTTCTTCTTTAACAATTAGTGCAGGCATTAAAAGATATAAGCATTCATAATCATGAGAGTAGAAATAAATCAACACACATAACACAAATATTTTTATGTGGAAAACCTTGTTCAGGGAAAAACCATGGGGTGACTAACCCAAGATTGTATTCTCTGTTAAAAGAATAAGAAATACAAAATGGCACTTGCCAATTATGGCTCACTGCCCGAGCACACTGGTCACAAGAGACACACTGCCTACAAGAGACTTACTATCTACAAAGTTTATGAAAGGTAACTAGGTGTTTGAACTGATGAGAGGCATCCACATATGCTGAGGTTCAATTTTGATTAGGCTCAGTATACTGATCTAATGCACTTCATTCTCCCTTTGCTTTAGTATTGTTGTTCTGTTACATACCAGACTTGAATTGGTGCGTCCACACTTATCTCTACCTTTCTTCACACACTATGTCACTTAACACACACCTTCATACCTAAAGCCATCTGGTATATATATCCGCACCAAGTATTTCAACAACTTTCTAGTCGGCAACCAGAGTACTCAAGATATTTACAAAAACACTGATCTATCAGCTGAATCCATGCTTAATATGTGATACATAACAAAAACATAGACATAGAAGTCATCAGTCATGTTGGCCAGCCATGTATGATCCCTCAATTAGCTTGATCAATATCAATTACTAATCTGGATTGAGGTCTGATGCTCTATCAATTAGTTCTTCCTTAATCTGCTTTGTCTGTCAGGAACCCAACACTTAGATGCTTATATCTTTTCCATGATTCATCACTGGAGGCTCAATCTCTGGAATATAGTACTCATGATACTCCTCTTAACTTGTCTAAGTCCGTAACTTGCTAAGTTGCATCAACTAAGAGATTTGGACCTGATTGTCAGACCTTGCTGCATGCTCTGTTCTTGTTCACCAAACCAAACATTCTTCAATCTGACTTCTGATATAGGCATACTATGTACTAGGGATGTGTGGGATAGACTTTGTTGCCATCAATGACAACATTCATGAAGCCACATAGTGTCTCTTGCCAACAATCTCCCCCTTTGGCATTGATGGCAACACTTAGTGAAAAATGACTAAGTGTCACAACAAACTCCCCCTTGGCTGATGCTCTGTCTTATACACTATTTTACCAAAGCTCCCCCTTAGTTGGATTTGACATTTTTCACTACTCCTCACTCCCCCTTTGACATCAATGAAAAAGGGTGGAATCCACACACCAAAATTTGCAAAAATCAACCTATACATAGCCGCATAAGTATATATACATGTTATACTTACATATACTTAAGTATATCCACAAAAGTGGTCTTCAACTATACAAATTATGTTGCCCAACTCTGCTTCATCTTGTCCAAAATTGAGATGTGACTACTCAACAAAAATGCATAAGCTTCTGCCCTTCTTAAGTCTGTCAGATCACTGGTCCGGGCTGTGGTCTGAGCATCAGTTAAGGCCTCATGCATTGCCTCTAACTTAGGGATAATTATCCCTCTAAGTTCACTCATCCTGCTTATTATATTCTTCTTCTCCTTTTCAAGCCTCTTTATTTCATTTATAATGGAAATAGCCTAGCACTCTTGATTCATTATGGATATGGTGAGGGGATCAAAAGTCTGAGATAAACTTGATAGTTTACCTTCTTGCTCTTTCACCTTCTTTTCAATATCCTCTGTCACTATAGACCAAGAGAGACAAAATTTGTACATTTATCCACCATATTTAAGAGCATTTTCTAGGCTCTTTATCCCAATACCTAAGGTCCTCCTATCATTAGCTATGAGTCCCTGTACTTTAGTGAATTCTTTTCCAAAAACTCTTTCTAGACTTTCTCTTCTGCCAATTTTTCTAAAGAATCAAAATGGGTGCTGACAGAATTAACTAGAGATTCCAAATTACCAGAAGGAGAGGCCAAAGAATCCTTTTGGAAGGATGGCATGATCTTCTCTAGCATTCTGGATGCAACCTCTATCAGCTCACAGTCTTCCATGTGAGATTTTAGAATTTTTTCTTTTGCTTTAGCTTGGGCAAAAGATGCTATTTTCATTATCTGGACCAGAGAGAGGGAATCAAAATTTAGTGGTCCTTGGAGCAGTTCTAGTTCATCCATCTCCATCATCTCTGTGGTCAAAATTTTTTTCACTTCCTCTGTAGTGTCTCTTGTCGAAGACTGAGTTTTCTTTTCAAAGCTATCATCAGAGATTTTCTTTGTTTGTTGTTCTTCTCTTCCCTTTACCTCCTCTTCTTGACTCAATTCTTTTTCTTTTCTTCCTTCTCCTAAGTCTAGAATGTCTAAAGTGGGATCCAGAGAAGAGATGTTACCTTCTTCATGAGCTTCCTCTTCCAGAATAGAGGAATCCAAGTCTTTAGGCTTCTCCTCATCTATCTCTTTTGACCCTTCTACATTTTTATCAGTAGATTCTTCATTTGATGCACTTAATCCTTCAACATCCATGGTAGAAGGTTCTTCATTTATTTCCTCTACAACAGGAAGATTGAACTTTTTGAAGGCATTCCAGAGGATGTCTTCTATTTATTTTTCTACCTGGTCAGTTTCTCCAAGCATAAGTCTGTTCATTCTTTCTTTACTCCAGAATTCATCCTTATAGTCTTTAAAGATCATGTTCATTTACTTTGAAGTAATGGAAGGATAGAGCTGAATTGCAATCTGTTATTGGATTTCAAAGTCCTTTGCCTTGGCATTATCTTTTCTAAGTTCAAGTACCTTCTCTAAACTCTTGGGAATCAATGAAATGATTTCAATAAATGCTTTATTATAGATGTTTAGGTACTTGATTGTAGCTTCTTCCAAGATCCTTTTGTCTGTGTCACTATACTCATCATAAAATTCTGTCATTGGTTACAAATTCCCATCCACAATGACTGTCTTGATGACATCATCAATAGAGAGAGTAGGCCTTTCAACAAATTCTTCTACCTCTTCATCTTTGTTTTCATTGGCAGAGGATTCTCTGGATGTTTTCTTCTTCTTCTTCTTCATTTTCTTTAATTCCTCATCATACTATATTTCTTCATCATCCTTTTGGCTTATGTATGACCTTGTGGCCTTTGTTTTTGTTCTCTTTTCTCCCTTTCTAGATATCTTGGCTTCCAGTTTTGAGGCTCTTGAGTTCTTAGAGGTGGCAGGTTTAGAACTCTTGGAGGATCTGGTCCGGGAGGAGACTTGTACCAGAACACTTTTTTTTTTTGCTTCTTGTTTCTCTTTCTCAATTCTTTCTATTTTCTCTCTATTTGCATCAACTGCTTCCTTTGATATGCCATATTTTTTGGCAATTTCTTCTACTTCCCTTCTCACTTTTCTTTTCATCTCTGGTTTTCTCAATTTAACATGTATCTTTACACTTAATTCTTGAAAGGTTCCAAACCTTTCTTCCTCAGGGTCCTTAGGCTGACTTAGCAAGTGTTGGACATGTAGCTCTAGAATTTTCTCATCTACCTCATATCCCATTGGCGTAACCCAAACTGTTCTGGGCTCAACTGCCTCCATTAGGCATTGATCATTGTCTACCATGAAGCATATTGTATCCTTGTATTTTTCAACTATGGTTTAAGGAATTCTTTCTCTGGCATGCATCATGCTCTAAAAGTTCTTGAAATAACCCTAGAAAGCTGTGTTTTGGGCTTAAGCATCACCAAGTCCATACATATAGTCTCTAATTTGTATGGCAATAGGTTTGTCATTTTTCCATACCAATCCACTTGATCCAAGCAGCTCATTCATGTAGTAGAAGAATAGACACAGTATCAAACAAACAAACTTAAAGGACTTCTTATCCTTCTTGATCATCTGCAGGTTTTCTAATAGTTGTTTTAGGAGAAGATCACACATGTCATAGTTAGCATTTTCCCTTATCATTTGATATGCTACATATATTGCAGTTCCAGACATAGAGTTCTCTTTGCTTGAATGATAGATCTTATACCCAATTATATTTGAGGCAAATTTGACATTCGGATCTGTGATGTCATCAATAGTCATTGCTCTCTTATCAAACTTGGACCTGGTAGCCTCTGTTATAGTTTGATTCTTGACAAATTTGAGTTCAGGTAGCCCTCCAGATGAGTGAAATCTAGTTATTGCCCTAATAGCATCTTTTGTTATCTTGAAGGGCCTTGTTAATCACATGAAGTTATCATGCATCCTACTCAGGACATACCAGACCCAATCATCCTCTACAAAATAGGGAAAGTGGATGCAATGTTCGAAGTGTTTCTCTCGTAGGGCCTTGTATTGGGGCTTGAGTTCAAAACTTTCATCCATTAGTTGGTTTTGGTAGAGGTCCATTAATTTAGAGTCACCAAATTCCTCTGTATACACCTAAAAATGACATGATTCTGTCTAAATAAATATTCTTAATATTTATTCCCTTCCAATTCTTCTATCAATAAATAAATAAACAAATTCATTTATTTGATTCACATTCCTCTTAATTAATTAAATATCAAAATATTTAATTATTTCCTCTAAAGTTGAAATTAAATAAAATCAATTTATTTAATTAAGTTCCCTAAATTCTTCTAATGTCTCACATAATTAAATAATTCTAAATTATTTAATTAATCCAAATTCCCCTATCCCAAGTCCTAATTCCATAAATCCACCTCACCAATCCACCTCATCTTTCCACCTCACTTCTTCCACCTCACCATGTTGCACATGTAATTAAATATTTCAAATATTTAATTAGCTAATATTCTCTCACCCACATGTCCTATTTTTCCTCTAATCAAAGTTAGTTAACTCATCAATCAAAATTGTTAACTGATCAATCAATTTTGTCAGCTCCTCAATCTATTCGGGTAATTGATCAATCAATTCTGTCAATTCCTCAATCCATTCTATTAACTCTTCAATCAATTTTGTTAACTACCCTATTACATGATGGAAGTAGGACACTTGTCCTCTTTTTATTCGTTGCACATTCCTCAACCATTATCAATCGTTGATCTTCTCAAGTCTTCTATATTGTTGATCTTCTTTCTCCCAAGTCTATAAAATCAACCTCATTCTTCCATTCTGATCATCTAGGCTTTTGATATTGTTACTCTGCAGGAATTTACTAGTGCGCCTTTGGCACCCCATTACTATTCATTTGCTTGAGATCACCTCTTTGCTTTGAAGCTCATCTTCCTAGCATATTTATCACCACAGCCATTCACTATCGACATTCTTGAAAACAACAAAGGAGTGCACTCTCTGAGGGCCTACTTCATACAAACAAGAATGATCTTGATAGGCAACAATAGAAGTTTTGATTCAAGGAAGGTTTGCATTGTTTTATTCATTGCTTCATTTTATTCAATCTTCTTAGTTTCACTATTCTATTGAGTTATGGGTATTTGATGTTGTTTGTTGCATATTCATTGTTGATCCTATTTTACCCTAACATTTTTGGCGCCCACCGTGGGGCCTTACCCCTCTATCTAATCAAAATCTGAGCTTTTTTTGAAGACAGGTTCCGTACAAGCATTGCATAGGCTAATCCGGCGCATTTGAATAATTTCGCGGCACTTTTGTCCTCTATTCCAGCACATATGTTCTTACTACGCTTATGTTCTTTCTTACTGCATTTTTAAACTTTGTTACGGTGCATATGTTATTTCTGTGCATATACTCTTTCTTACTACTCTTTTAACCTCTATTACGGCGCATATGTGTTACTGTGCTTCTATTGACTACTTCTGCGCATTTAGTCACTGAAGTGGCACTTCTGTAGTAGGCAATGATTTTAGGGTTTTTCTAAGAAGATTTTGCTAATGCTGACATCTTTGCAAGTATTCTCTAGAGCTGTTTTGCAGGATAGGTTCGGGTTTAGTTTCATATAGTTGCATTTTTGATAGCTTACACTACACTTTCTAAAAGGATAGTAAAACAGATACTCATGCAAAATCTCACATAGCTTTTAATTAGGAAAGAGGTAACTGGATCATTGCTATCTTGTATTACAACATTGCTATCTTTTCAAAGTTATTGCTATCTGGTATAAAACTAAACTCATCATTGCTTTCGGGGTTAAAACTGAACCATTGCTATCTCAATTGACCAACATTTCAAAGTTAACTATTCATACTACATGGTATAAAATTGAACTCATCATTGCTTTTTGGGTTAAAACTGAACCACTGCTATCTTGATTGACCAACATTTCAAAGTTAACTATTTGTGCTACGTGGATTAAAAACTGAACTCATCATTGCTTTCTGGGTTAAAAAAATTGAACCATTGCTATCTTGCTAAATCACTTCAAAGTTCTGTGCTTGCCCAAGTAGATTAACCCATTTAGTTTTTCTACTTTTAACTAGGTTGGATTAATCAGTGTCTTCTGTGCTTATCGAATGACAACAGGCTTATGCTCTCCCCTTTACTGGGTGACCAAAGTACCAGACACTTGTTATTCCATTTGTTTAACCTTAAGAGGGGCCTGCCCTTGGATGCACGCATGTCCAATTGGGAACGACCCTGAGTGGAAACAGGGTAAAAGCCAAGCCCTACCAATCCACTTAAAATAAATGTGTTTGAGGTGAAAACCTCTTGCAACAATTGTTGCTGTGTTACACCGACGGCCAACCTCCCCCAAAACCCTCTAAGGCGCAACCCTTTGAGGCTGGGAGACTCCATAATTGAGAGTAGTGCCGCCGCATGTGTAACCACTTGAATGGTTGCCCACATTAAACACCTCTTGTTCTAGTGGCCAAAAACCCTTGTAATCCATTTCGAGCCTAAGATTTTTGTACTTGCTTTTGTTCCTTTTAGTCTAAAATAGAGTCAGAAAAACCACTAAAAAAGTTTAGAAAAACCATAAAAATTCTTTGTGTTTGCTGTGTTTTCTTGCCATTAATTCAGAAAATCAAATCAAGAAGACTTATTTTTGCAACCAAAGTACCAAAAACATCAAAAAATTTTCAAAAATTGCAAAAAAACTAAAGAAAGCCAGAGCGGTGCATCCGTCCTTTGTTCCTGCGCATCTGTGTCGACCTACGACGCATTTGTTTAGACTTCCTGCACTTTTGTTGTCTGTTGTGCGCATACATCTTTTACCAGTTCGGTGCATATACTGCGACTTGTGACGCATTTGTTAAATTCTGCTGCACATCTGTTTCAGCGCATACACGACAGTGAGCACTTGCACAATTTTTGAGAGAAAAATTTTACCAGATCTAAGTACCCATTTCAGCTTAGCTCCAAGATCAAAGATCAAGTTCTACCTTACAGTCAATTTTCGTCCATTTCATCCAAAAAGTCTCTCTTTTGTCAATCTTCCCATTCACTTTCTATCAGGTCTTTCTAGTCCCAAAGTCAGAGTATCCCATATCAGATCGACATAGGTCCCTTTTTTTTTTCATATCATTGTGAATTCAAGTAAACCTAGTAGGTCACAGAACTTTGCTAGTAGTTTGTTGCACAACTAGTCCTTACACAGTAAGACAGGTATCGAGTACCCTTACTAGTGGCTACCATCTTGTATCAACCGCCTTACTTGAAATCATTAAGCAAGAAAGTCCTTTATCCAAGTCTTGTCCTAAGTATCTACTCACAGTAGTCTCCGTCAGCACCTTGCCAAAATTTCTAGTCCTAGTCCACTTCATCCCACATCACCTTGCATGGTTCTTACTAGATCTCAATACAAAAAGCTACTTGAAATGGCCGGCTCATCCAACCACATTGTCACACCTCATGATAGTGACGAAGAAATCTCTCACGAAGATTATCAAGGAAGCATCCAAGATCAGAAATTCCAATGCCTAGTAGAGAAGGTGCTCCATGCAGACCCTCATAAGTATTTCTATCATCTTGCTAGTCTTGGAATTAAACTCCCTGCGGATTTTGATATAAGCTCAATCCTGGAAAACATGGAAAATGATCACGAAAAGGGAAAGAATACCATAGACCCAAACGTAAATGATAAAGGAAAGCGAACCATGGACCAAAATACTCCTATGGAAGAAATGAGGAAACAACTCGAGAGTCTAACGCAACAAATGTCGGATCTCAAGATAGGTAAAATGCCAAAAACTACTCCTTGGAAGATATTGCACCATACCCCTTTGATAAAAGTTTGATCATGAAACCATTTCCCTATCGATTCAAAGTTCCTAAGTTTGAGAAGTACAAAGGGAAAGGGGACCCTAGAGACCATATAAGGGAATTCAACGCAGCATGTTTGGAAGTAGCTCACAATGAGACTTACCTAATGAGACTATTACCTAGGTCTCTAGGTAGCCAAGCTATGGAGTGGTTCTCATGGCTTCCACCGGGCATCAAAACTTTTGATGAACTAGTCAACAAATTTATCATGCACTTCTCTTACAATATCAAACATGAAGTATCTATGATAGACCTATGCAACACCAAACAAAAGAGTGGTGAGTCATTCGCCACCTTCCTACAACAATGGAGACAACTAGCAAGTAAGTGTTCTTACGATATACCTGAGAAGAAGCTATTGGAGATGTTTGTCCATAACCTCAATACCGATCTTAGCTATCAAATACAAATATAATGCCCTACATCATTCTCAAAAGCTATTGAAATGGGATTGTTCATCGAAAAAGCTATGATCTCCAAGGGGGCAATCAAGTTATACAAGGACACACATACCTCTAACTACACGACAGACAAATCAAAGTTTTGGACCAAGAATAAGAATGTTGTCAACAATGGGGTAGTGGATGCCAAGGTGGCAGCTCCCAAGCAACAACCCATATTCACTCTCAAAGGAGAAGCAAACAATGTTGCACCCAACAAACCATTCTCTCAGGAGCCAAGACCATGGTTCAGTGCAAATCCAAGGTGAAAGTTCACACTGCTGGGGGAGTCCCAAGAATCCGCATTAAGAAAGTTATTGGCTAATAATGAAATTTCTCTACCGCCAACAAGTGATTATGAGCCTATAGTCAAACTGTTGGCAAGAGACACTATATGGACTCATGAATGTTGTCATTGATGGCAAAAAAGGTTATCCCACACATCCACAAGACATGATAGGTCCTCACCGGAAGTCAGATTGAAGAAGTGTTGAGGTCCGGTAAGCAAGAACAGAGCAGTCAGTAAGGTCTGACAGACAGGTCTGGATCTCTCAGTAGAAGTATCTTAGTGAAGTGCAGATTTGGGGAAGTCAAGAGGAGTATCTTGACTGATAGATTCTAGGGTTTGAGCCTCTAGTGTGGAAAGGATAAAGAGATGAATGCTTGAGTGTCGGGTTCCCAAGTGACAGTGTGAACAGAGGAAGAACTAACTGGCAGAACATCAAACATTATTCCGGATGTGTTATTGATGATGGAAAAGGTTCTTAAGGCATAAGTTATGTTTGGCTGACATAATTGATGACTTCTACAAGTATATGATTGATCCGCATTACTTGGTGTGCAAGGATTCAGCTAACAGATCAGAGTTTGAGGAAATTATTAACTATTCCAGATGCTGACTAGAAAGGTGATGAAATCACTTTTGCATATAAATATATAAGTGGTTTTAGTTATGCGGTGTGTTGTGGTTTTGAGTAATGTGCAAAGAAAAGCAGTAGACTCGAGTAAAAGCTGAAAGGAGAGCAGCACAAAAGAAGAGGAAAGATGAAGTGCAGCAGATCAGTGTATTGAGCCTAACCAGAACTGAACTCTAGCATATGTTGATGCTCCTTATCAGTTCAAGTATTGTATTACACTCTTTATAAATTGTAGACAGTGTGTCTCTTGTAGGCAGTGTGTCTTTTGTGAGTAGTGTGCTCGGGCAAAGAGCCCTAATTGGCAAGTGCCATTTTGTATTTCCATTCTTCTAACAGAGAATACAATCTTGGGTTAATCACCCCGTGGTTTTTTCCCTTAACAGGGTTTCCATGTCAAAAATATTGTGTCATGTGTATTTCCATTTTATGGTTATGTTTGCTTATTTGAATTAATGCTGCATTGATTATTAAGAAAGTTCAGAAAGTAGAAACAATTAGGATAACTGATTCACCCCCCCTCTCAGTTATCAACACAAACCTCCCTATTGGAAGGACACAGACTATTGTGAATATCATAGAGGAAGGGGGCATACAACCAAAAATTGTATCTATCTCAAAAATGTTATCCAAGATGTGCTTGATCAAAATCAAGGAGGAACCCAACATCATACCTCCAATGAGACACACATGGCTTACAGGGATCCACTTCTAAATCACAATAGGCCGTACAACAACAATAACAACAATGACAACAACTACAACAATCGCAATAGGCCAATTCAGAATAGTGGAAATAGTAATGCCAACTATGCAAGTGTGCCATTTGACTATACCATGAATTGCATTTCCAAGCATGTCCCGCAAATCAATGTCATCACACCCAACCGACAATCAGGACCTAGCAGAACTGGTTGTAGTATCATTACCTGCAGTGGTAAAGTCACGCTCAATACTGCCCCTCCAAGGTCATCACCTTCTCAATCCAACTTTTGTCAGTATAATGTCATAGACCAATTACAAAAAACTCCAGCCCACATTTCTATCTTGGAGTTGTTGCATCTATCTCCTTCCCATAAGGAGATCCTTGAGAAGGCCTTAGTGGAAACCACTATCCCCACTAACTTAGCCCAAGAGAAGTTTCAGACCATGGTAGGTAATCTGACCTCGTCAAGCTCCATATCATTTACTGAGCAAGATGACCTCTCTGTGTCTCAACCTCATAACACCCCTCTGCATATTGTCGCCTTCATCCACAAGCACCACATCAAGAGGGTTCTCATTGATGGGGGGGTCGGTTTAAATATTTGCACGTTAAAGCTAGTCCTTGCATTGGGGTTGTCTAAAAAGGTAGTTGATCCAAGGAAGAAGATTACTATCAAAGCATATGATGAGGAAGAGCGAACTACAAAGGGAACATTAGTCCTACCCATACAAGTGGGACCAGTAATAAAAGATGTTGTGTGCCAAGTTCTTGATAGGGAGCTTGCTTATAATATTCTTCTAGGGAGACCATGGATTCATGCCATGAAAGTCATACCCTCTACCTATCACCAATGCATAAAATTCCCGAATGGTGGCAAACAAGTCACCATCCAAGGTGACCCTGACCCCCATCAACATTGCAACTCTTTCCTTGCAAAACTTGATTACATCATACCAAACAATAGAGCTTATACGTCCCCTATCCCATGCCATGATCATACCGCTGAGGCTTCCTCATCAAGGCCCAAAGAGTAGAAAGTTACCATCAAAGAAACTGGAGTTGGGGAATATTCCATAGAGCACAGCCTAAATCTAGCCAAGATGCCTTTGTCTCCTAGATCTTTTGGCCGACCCAAGCATTTTCCAAAGCCATCTGCTCCTCCTATAGCTCCTGCAACTCCCTTTGTAAAATGGGGGACCTTATCTGATGAAATAGGGGAAAGAGATATCCTACAGTGGCTTTATACTAAAGAAGAGGGCACATCACAAGAACCACCTAGGCTCCCAACAGAACTCTATGGGCGAGGTGAAACTATCCTACATAGAATGGGTTATGAAGGACAAGGCCCCATCAGCCTTAGAAAAGAAGGATTCATAGAACCTATTCAACCTTCTTCATCCTTATTGGCTAGAAATACAAATGGTCTAGGATACAAAGGCAAGGGCAAAGCCAAACAAAATGCTTGTCCTATAGAAATGACCCATACACTTCAAGAGGATAGCGACATGGATTCCAATGAATATGAGTGGGATGAGCTAACAAAGCATTCCTATGATGACAAAGAGGTCGATACCATCCAAACTTTTAGCCCCTACCGTGAGGGACAAATGCTACTGAATAGACCACTAGAGTCTGATTTGCCCATCTCTGAGATTATGGCTTTCAAGGAAGGTTCAAATATCATCGCAATAAACAACTTGGAGGAAAGTACCATCCCAAACACCACCCCTACCTATACTCCTAGCATATCCATTCACACTATCAATGAATCAGGTCTATCCTCTGACTCCCTCCCCCTTGTACATCTTGAGCTTATTGACTGGGATCTGCGAGGAACTCCCCAACTAGATATGTTCCAAAATGATGATGCTTACATTGACTATATGGAACTTAGGGACCACCTACCCAAAGGAGATCATAAAGCTAGTTTCGCTATTGAACTTAATACCATAGCTTACTTCAGAGAGGGTGCCAAGCCTTCCAGTCACAAAAATATCAAGATAAAAACTAGATCTAACGGTGAAAACCGTTTTGTGACAGTGTCAGATCCCAAAATAGTAAAAAGAAAGGACGCATCTGAAGGTGAAAACCCAACTGTGGCACCTGATGATGGAAGGCTTGACACTCTCCCCATAAACATGCACCAAGAGAAGTCCCAAATTTTTGTGGAACTGACAGATCCTATTAATATTGGTACAGAGGAATAGCCCAAGATCATTCACTTTGCTAAGTCTCTCACTTTGGTCATATGTAGACATGCTAGGTCTAGACCCAAACTTGATTCTACACCATTTTCCATTAGACCCAGGAGTAAAACCAGTGAAGCAGAAACTGAGAAAGATGCATCCACTGATAGCGCTACTAATCAAAGAAGAACTCAAGAAGTTACTAGATGTAGGGTTCATCAGAGCTATAGACTACCTAGAATGGATATCCAACATTGTACCAATGTCCAAACCTGATGGCCAAGTTAGACCATGCAATGATTTTAGAGATCTAAACAAAGTCTACTGCAAGGATGATTTTCCGTTGCCAAATATAGATATCATAGTCGACTTAACAGCAGGGCATACCATGTTATCTCTCATGGATGGATTCTTAGGATATAATCAAATCTGAATAGCACTAGAAGACCAACACAAGATAGCTTTTACTTGTCCATGGGGCACTTTCTACTGGAATGTCATACCATTCGGGCTAAAAAATGCAGGAGCCACATATCAATGTGCTATGATGACTATATTCCATGATATGATGCATGTAACAATGGAGGACTATGTCGATGATATCCTAGCAACATCGCTCACAAGAGAATCACACCTGGATGTGTTAGAGAAAGTCTTTCAGAGATTAGACCAATTCAAAGTCAAGTTGAGCCCAAAGAAATGTGTTTTTGGAGTCACTTCAGGCAAGCTACTAGGCTTTATCGTGTCAGCAAATGGAATAGAGGTGGACCCCACCAAAGTCAAGGCCATTATAGACATGCCACCACCCAAGACTCTTATTTAATTAAGATTGCTATAGGGCAAGCTACAAGCAATTCATAGATTCATATCCCAGCTAATAGACAAGTGTCAACCATTCAGTCATCTCTTGCACAAGAACATTCCATTCAGATGGGATGAAAGGTGTGAAGAGGCATTCAACAAACTAAAAGAATATCTTACGAATCCACCCATCCTCATGCCTCCTATTCAAGGGTAACCACTGATACTCTACATATCTGCTACACCTACAGCTCTTGGGGCTCTTCTAGCGCAACAAGATTATGAGAATAAAGAAAGAGTCATCTACTACATCAGCCGAACATTAGTGGGCTATGAATTGCAATACTCACAGATAGAAATATCATGTTTGGCAGTAGTTTTTGCTTCACAAAAACTCTAACATTATATGCTTGCACATCCAGTTAAACTCATTGCAAAAATAGATCCACTGAAGTACCTACTAAGCAAAGCAGCTCTCACGGGTCGCCTAGCTAAATGGGTAATGCTCTTAAGCGAATATGACATTGAATATGTAGACAGAAAAGCTATCAAGGGATAGATCATTGCAGATCAACTAGTAGATGCACCATTATAGGACACCACACTGATACAATTTGAGTTTCTGGGTGAATCTCTATTCAACATATCAACATATTCCTGGAAACTCTACTTCAATGGGTCTTACACAAATCATGGATCGGGGGCAGGAATCTTGTTTGTGACTCCTCATGGTGACACAATTCCAAATTCTTACCATTTGTGATTCCCATGCACCAATAACATAGCAGAATATGAAGCCTTAGTAATTGGTCTCAAGATGACAACTAAGTGGAAAATCCAAGAGCTACATGTCTACAGTGATTCTCAACTTGTAATCAATCAAGTCAACGATGATTACCAAACCAAAGATGAAAAGATTGTCCCATACAAGTGGATGGTCGATGACTTCAAAGAACACTTTGTAATCATCTCTTTCGAACAGATACCTAGGATTGAGAACAAAGCAGCAGATGCCATGGCATTGCCTCTCTCCTCGAGATACCTGAAAATGAGTTATGGTACGAGTTCTTAGTGGAAACTATCCGGCAACCAGCTTATGATCTTCCTGAGACCCATTCCATATGCCTTCTAGTTGGATCTGATTCACCTTGGGACAGTAAGATTTACACTTACCTCAAGGACAACATCCTCCCACCTGACCTATCTTCTAACCAATGACGAACTTTTATACACCAAACCTCTCACTACACCATCATTGTCGATACCCTATACCGATGTGGCCTAGATGGTACTTTACTCTGTTGTTTAGAATGAGAAGAATCTATAACCACTTTGCAAGACATACACGAAGGGATCTACAGAACACACTCTAGTGGTCCTTCCTTAGCCAAGAAACTCATGCATTTGGGCTATTACTGGCCGAACATGGAAATGGATTCATATCAGTTTGTCAAGAAGTGCAAGTAGTGTCAAATACATGGGAACCTAATACATGCACCAGCTCAAGAGTTGAGACCTTTAACGACACCTTGGCCCTTCTGCCAATGGGGACTTGACCTCATGGGAAAGATCCATCCACCTTCCTCCAATGGCCATAAATTCATCATAACTGCCACTGAGTACTTTACAAAGTGGATTGAAGCCATTCCCCTCACCACTGTCACAGGTAAGCAAATCTCCTCATTCATCCTGAATTACATCATATGTAGATACGGAATTCCTTCATCCATTATCACGGATAATGGAAGACCCTTCAAAAATCAGGATGTCCAGGAACTCTGTGACTGATTCAAAATCCAACACTGTTTTTCCTCACCCTACTACCCCCAAGGCAACGGTCAAGATGAAGCATCCAACAAGACCATCTTGAAACTCCTTAAGAAGATAGTCAACAATGCTAGTCGCGATTGGCATATCCAACTCAATCCCACTCTGTGGGCCTACGGAACCAGTATATGCACTACCACAGGTGCTACACCTTATGCCCTTGTCTATGGCTCAAAAGCTATCCTTCCCATTGAGGTCGAACTACCATCTCTCAGGGTGTCATTAAAAGGTCTCATATCAGATGAAGAATATAGAGTCTCCAGGTTGCAAGAACTAGAGTTGCTGGAAGAGAGGCGATAGAAAGCCTTTGATCATCTCAAAGCATATCAATAAATGATCTCAAGAAGCTATAACCATAGAGTTTTCCCAAGAATCTTTAAAGTTGGAGATCTTGTTCTTAAGAAGAATCTTCACAACCAACAAGATAGAGAAAAGAAAGGCAAGTTCGAGCCCAACTAGCTTGGGCCTTATGTAATTGTAGCAGCATATGGATTGGGGGCATATCAATTGGCAATGTCAGAGGGTGAGCTGTTTAATGACCTGATCAATAGCATGCACCTCCGCAAGTTCTATACCTAGGAGAACCCCAATGTAAGGGGGGCATATAATACAAAAAGAAAAATCAAAAAATTAGAAAAATACAAAAAAGTCAAAAAGTCAGAAAAATACAAAAAATCATCCTTTGGTGAAAACCTGGCAAACAGGCGCCTTAGATAGGTATCATAGTGAAAACCTAGCAAACAGGCATCATGTATACTTTCTAGCTTCTTCATGCAAATAAAAGCAAGTGATGAAAACCTGGTAAACAGGTGTTACTTGTGATGAACTGCCTTCTCCATCTTTGGGAAACCAATCACCTTGTGTCCGTTCTTCCTTCACTTGTGTCCCATTTTTGACCCATATCTATCCCATAATAAAATCCTGACAGTTACCTATCATGGCTTGATACTCTATCTCTTTGTTGGCCTTGTCAACCAAGGTTTTGTCCCATATCGTATCCGTAAGTATGAGCCTAGCATAGTGTCTCTCGTCAGTTCGTCCATGGTCCAAGTCTGTGAACTACATTTCCTCTACACCGTCACATAGGCAAGGCCATTTTCAATGCACCCTCGAGGCTTGCACTATCCCACCCATCTCGTATCTAGTCCTTCTATCCATCTGAGTCCACCTCCACTTTCTCTTGCCTAGGTCTTGGGTCCATTAGGGTTTACCTTGAACTACGTTGCCTCTACATCATCACGTAGGCAAGGCCATTTAGCAATGAGCCCCTGAGGCACTAGGTCAATCCCTTAGGGTCCATCTCCCTAATAAGGATTGTGAAATCTTCTCACTAAGCAAGCAAGTGCAAGCAGAACCTGATTCCAAAGCAGAAATTTTGACACAAGGCACTTAACCTATCCATGGCAAAGCAGAAAAACACCTAAGGTCTTCTAAATGATTTTACTCAAATTATGGCAAGAAATAAAACACATCTAAATTCAAAAATGTTTTATATATTGGAAACATGGTTAAAACATTGAGTCTTGATTTATGCTATCATGCCTTTCTATGCTACTCAAGGATGCCAAAAGCTAGAGATGCTATGATGGGGGCATGATTATTTTATTTGTTTGTTTTTTGTCGATTAAACTTTAGTAATGTGAAGCCTGGTCTAAGGACATGATCAGTAAAAGATCATCGAGGACATCCAAGGTCTAACATGAACGGGGGCAATCCTTGTTTGTTGATACGTAAGAAGTACTCAGGTCATCTCGGTTCAATTATACCTCAAGGTTTGTATTAGCTTGCTAAATCAAAATCCATGTAAGAAACGCCTAGTTCATCTTAGTTCAATTATACCTAGATGCTTGTGTCAACTTATAACATTTTAGAAAAAGTACCAAAAAAATAAAATCACCCAATGATGAAATAAAGCACTTCAAAATACTTGCACCGTCAAGATGTCAAAAACAAATCCATCCATTATACATCCATTTATACATCCATACATCCATATCCCATGCAATAAAAGATCCAAAAAAGCAAAGTAACAATACAAAGTGGAGCTTGTAAATCTTTCTATCAAGTCATTCTTCTGTCAATTGATCTTCTATCTATCATCCTGTCATTTCTATGTTAATAGCGTACATTTGGACATCACAAAAATAGAGCATATAGTTGCATATCATATCATATGAGATAGTCATTTACATGATTAAATCAATTGCATACATAATACAATGCATTAGGTCATCCATATACAATCATCATATAGTGTCAAAACATAAAACAACCAAACACATAGATAAGTGCATCACACATAAATACCATTTGCACTCACACACATTAGAAGCATGTCAAGTAAAAAACCATTTCAAACTGCATTAGATCATATAAACATCACATAGCATCATATCAAATGTTGCATCCAGATAACATCTCATATAACATCAAATAAAACATCTAAATCTGCATATACATCACATTGTACAATTGAAAAGAATCATAAACTCATAACATATAGAGTAAGGCACATAGTTGCATTATCATATACATATCATAAAATGAGTCCAAATGTACAATATCATAGTATCTATCTCTGAATCAAAGTCATATACAAAAATACATCCCAACGGATGGTGATGCATGTCTCAAAACAAAAAAGTGGTACAAGTCTATCCGGCTATCTAAGCCATCAAAAAAGTCTATAGGCCAAATCTTTGCTACCCCTGCTACTGTGGACCACCACTGCCAATAGTGTCTCCCCCTCTACTAACCCCTAACTACTATGGGCCCATCACAGAAGCTCCTGACCTTGATGGACCTACTCTCTGGGAGGCCGCAGACTTGCTCAAAACCCTAAATCTAGCTAGGTGGTGACTGCGACTACTTCCCATGCTCGTTTCTTCTAGTTTTCTTCCCATTTCTTAGAAATGCGTCCTATTTTCTTCAAACCTAACCTAGTAACCCTTCATCTTCGTGAGATTGTTTGTCTCATGGCTTCTGCCTTTTTCCCGTCTAATCTCCCGAGGGGGCATCCTATCGTTATAACCTGTACCAGGGGCAAACTGGGGCATATATCACCATCAGACTTTTTATTCTTTGAAGCAATGTAGTAAATTGCATTGCATCAAAGAGGGGCAAAATGTATACACCTAAAAATGACATGATTTAGTCTAAATAAATATTCTTAATATTTATTCCCTTCCAATTCTTCTATCAATAAATAAATAAACAAATTCATTTATTTGATTCACATTCCTCTTAATTAATTAAATATCAAAATATTTAATTATTTCCTCTAAAGTTGAAATTAAATAAAATCAATTTATTTAATTAAGTTCCCTAAATTCTTCTAATGTCTCACATAATTAAATAGTCCTAAATTATTTAATTAATCCAAATTCCCCTATCCTAAGTCCTAATTCCATAAATCCACCTCACCAATCCACCTCATCTTTCCACCTCACTTCTTCCACCTCACCATGTTGCACATGTAATTAAATATTTCAAATATTTAATTAGCTAATATTCTCTCACCCACATGTCCTATTTCTCCTCTAATCAAAGTTAGTTAACTCATCAATCAAAATTGTTAACTGATCAATCAATTCTGTCAGCTCCTCAATCTATTCGGGTAACTGATCAATCAATTATGTCAATTCCTCAATCCATTCTATTAACTCTTCAATCAATTTTGTTAACTACCCTATTAGATGATGGAAGTAGGACACTTGTCCTCTTTTTATTCGTTGCACATTCCTCAACCATTCTCAATCGTTGATCTTCTCAAGTCTTCTATACCATTGATCTTCTTTCTCCCAAGTCTATAAAAGAAACCTCATTCTTCCATTCTGATCATCCAGGCTTTTGATATTGTTACTTTGCAGGAATTTACCAACGTGCCTTTGGCACCCCATTACTATTCATTTTCTTGAGATCACCTCTTTGCTTTGAAGCTCATCTTCCTAGCATATTTATCACCACAACCATTCACTATCGACATTCTTGAAAACAACAAAGGAGTGCACTCTCTGAGGGCCTACTTCATACAAACAAGGACGATCTTGATAGGCAATAATAGAAGTTTCGATTCAAGGAAGGTTTGCATTGTTTTATTCATTGCTTCATTTTATTCAATCTTCTTAGTTTCACTATTCTATTGAGTTATGGGTATTTCATTGTTGCATATTCATTGTTGATCCTATTTTACCCTAACATCCTCCATTTTGGCATGAATATAAACCCTAATATCTTCAACATGTAATACCCCATGCTGAATGCTAGAGAAAGTGCCTAAGGGATCAACTTCTAGAGACTTGTAGGGGTGTTTCTTGAACTTTGGGCATGGCCTATCACTGATCTTAACAACCATTGGAGTAGTCATCTTGCAAAAGATTTAGAGAGAGATATTCAGAAGTGGAAATACCTTTTTATGCTTTTAGGGTTCACAATAAGAGCCAGAACATGTCGCTGGTTGAATCAGATTCTACAGTTGATCTTTGAAAAAGGTTGTAAAAACTTGATGCAGAGCTCTACCTTTCTTCTTTTTGAATGCAAATGTGCAAATGATGAGTAAAAGAACCCTTTTATTTCTGTACAAACCCTAATTTCCTTTTGCAATAAATGCACAACTTGAGTTATCTGATTGCCTTGTTCTGAGAGATATTTTTTTGAATCACTGTGTTGCACTTAGAATCCTTTTTAGTAATGATTTACAATGTATCTTCTATCCTCCAATCATTCCATGGATTTGCATATCAAGATATCTCAATTTTGAATCATACCAGATTTGTCTGTGGAAATTCTACTTTACCGGATGGCTGTCAAACCGGATCAATCTTGGATGATTAAATTCTTAAAAAACTCCATGCGGATCTTTCATATTTTCATCGATAGTTGTCTAGATAATTTTCTGAGGACCCTTTAATCCACAACATTCCATGTGTCAAATTTAGGCACCAATTGACTGGGTAGGGAATTTATTTTTCTTTGTGACCCCCCTGAGCCAGAGCTCATCTGTCTAGTTTTCGGAAGGAATATTAGCACCAGATTCTTGTGCGGGCCTATCCCCAACATTTTTTGTATTCTTCTTCACCCAAATCTTGCACATCTCCCTTTGAAATTCATCCGCATTCACTTTTCCTTTTCCCTTATCTTGATTTTGATTATGATGCACTGGACCCTTTCTGTCCTATTTTTTACTTCTGCAGTATTTAGCAATGTGATCGGATCTATTGCAATTGTGACAAACAACATTTATTTGCATATTTGACTGATATCCTCTTGATTGGCATTGATTATCCTTATGTCCCATTCTACTGCATGCAAAGCATCTACCATTGAATGAATTGTTTATTTGCATATTTCTGCATTCATGAGATTTGTGACCATACCTTTTGCAATTTCAACATTGTCTAGAGAAGGATGGATTAGTTTGATTCCCTCTTCTTCTGCACTGAGTTTGTTTATGACCGAAGTTGTTGCAATTGTAGCAATATCCATTGAAGGATGGATATCTTTGAGCATTAGGTTGTCTTATCAGAGGTCTTCTAGGTCCATTTCTTTGATTTCCTGATGCAAAATTCTTCTAACCGGATCCAGAGCTTTCACCTTTCTCATATCCCAAGCCACACTCATCATCTACCCTCTTTTGGCTTTCAAGAAGAACTTCAAGTTGGGCTAAGCTTATCTTGAATTTTTCTTTGTATTCATTGGCAGTTTGAAGGTCTTGTTTAAGAGTGTCTATTTGATTCTCAAGTTGTTCTTCATTGTCTCTAGCTTCTTCAAGCTCAGATTCAAGGTGACTGATTATTCTATCCATTTTGTAATAGTCCTTTGTTTTCTCCTTGAGGGAGTTTTTTAGATTGTCTTCACTTTTCCTTCTTTCTTCAATTTCTTGGGTGAATCTCATAACCCCTGATTCCATTTCATGCCTTACCATAATGACTTCTTTTGATAGCTTCTCACATAGCTTATTTTTCTCATTCAGATCTTCATTAGTATCATTGTCTTCACTCTGATTAGCTAATTTTGGAAGTAGTTCCTTTCTCTTTTTCATAGAGATACTAAGTTTTTCTTTTAGCTCATTTATGAAATCATCAACTTCTTTAAGTCTTTCTCTTAAATCATTGACTTTAGAATGTGACTATTCAAGATCATCAAGAGCAAACTGAAGTTGTTCCCTCATACCATACATATCCATTTGAGATTCCCAGATCTTCCTCAAGCTGTTAGGCTCTGTTTGGAGGAACGTAGCTCTTATACCAATTGTTGGAAACAAGGCAGATAACTAAGAGGGGGGGTGAATCAGTTATCTTAAATATCTTAACTTTCTTTTCTTCTTTAACAATTAGTGCAGGCATCAAAACATATAAGCATTCATAATCATGAGAGTAGAAATAAATCAACACACATAACACAAAGATTTTTATGTGGAAAACCTTGTTAAGGGAAAAACCTTAGGGTGACTAACCCAAGATTGTATAAGAAATACAAAATGGTACTTGCCAATTAGGGCTCACTGCCTGAGCACACTGCTCATAAGAGGCACACTGCCTACAAGAGACTTACTATCTACAAAGTTTATGAAAGGTAACTAGGTGTTTGAACTGATGAGAGGCATCCACATATGTTGAGGTTTAGTTCCGGTTAGGCTCAATATACCGATCTAATGCACTTCATTCTCCCTTTGCTTTAGTACTGTTGTTCTATTACATACCAAACTTGAATTGGTGCTTCCACACTTATCTCTACCTTTCTTCACACACTATGTCACTTAACACACACCTTCATACCTAAATCCATCTAGTATATATATCTACACCAAGGATTTCAACAACTTTCTAGTCGGCAACCAGAGTACTCAAGATATTTACAACACTGATTTGTCAGCTGAATCCATGCTTAATATGTGATGCATAACAAAAACATAGGCATAGAAGTCATTAGTCATGTCAGCCAACCATGTATGATCCCTTAATTAGCTTGATCAACATCAATTATTGATCCGTATTGAGGTCTGATGCTCTGTCAGTCAGTTCTTCCTCAGTCTACTCTATCTGTCAGGAACCCAACACTTAGATGCTTATATCTTTTCCATGATTCATCACCAGAGGCTCAATCTCTGGAATATAGTAGTCATGATACTCCTCTTAACTTGTCCAAGTCCACAACTTGTTGAGTTGCATCAACTAAGAGATCCGGACCTAATTGTCAGACCTTGCTGCATGCTCTGTTCTTGTTCACCGGACCAAACATTCTTCAATCTAACATCCAGTATAGGCATACTATGTGCTGTGGATGTGTGGGATAGACTTTGTTGCCATCAATGACAACATTCATGAAGCCACATAGTGTCTCTTGCCAACACTAGCATGCTCATGTGTTGAGGGAGCTTTATATGGATGTTAGATGACATGGGAAGAAGTGGGTTGTTGTTGTTGTGGCTAATATATCATATTTTCATCATTGCCATTGTGATCTTAGCTTTATCAATCATTCCAAAGCATATTTGAATCATGAAATCATCTTTCAAATCTAGATTTCTGACAAAATACTAAGTTTTTCAGATCTGGGACAGTGTCGTGCTTTTGTAGCACAGTAACACGCCTCTGGTAGCACAGTAATGCACCTCTAGTATCATAGTCCAACGCCTTTGGTTAGGAATAGCATGCTTTGAATAGCACAATCAAGTTCTTCCAGTTATGGAGTAAGTTGCCTTTGGTATTACAATAAAGTGCTTCTAGTCAATTTTTTTGATTTTTCCTAACTATTGAGTTTGTATAGAATTAATCAACATTTTGCAGCTTCTTATCACTCAAATAGAGCCAATGGGGTTTTCTAATATGTTTATGTAGGATGAGCTTTGAAGAAATTGCCAAATCTATTGCACTAAGTCTTAGAAACATATTGCTTTCTTAAGGGACAATTGAACAAATCATCTTTTGCAATCTAAGTCTTAGAACATATTACTTTCTTAAGGGACAATGGACATGAATGCAAAAACACTTGAATTTTATAAGGGACAATGGACATGAATTGCAAACACTTCAATTTCATTAGGGACAATTGACAACTACAATTGTGTGTGTGCCTAATCTAGTTGCACCTAATTTTTCTTATAACGGGACAATTGAACCTTTGTTTGATGTGCTTGATCTTACTTTTTAGTTATTTCTTTAGAAGGGCCTGCTTTTGGGTTGCACTTCATCCAAAAGGGATGACCCTAAGTGGAGTTTTCCTTTGAACCACTATATAAGAGGGATAAGGCAAAAGCCAAGTCCTAACCAGCGCCAACCTTACCTTGTGGTCCCAAATCAAAAAGAGGTGTACTAGTTCTTTGTGAAAGTGATTTCACATTGTGCGAAGTGTTTGATACTCTTAGTAGGATTGATCAAAGATTTTAGTATCTTGTCACATTGCTCATAAGGTATTGGTCCCTCAAAGGAACTAAGAACCATCTAGATAGTGACTACCTGATTCACCTCTGAACGTTGCGATAAATTTCAGTGCAAGGGCATAGTTGGTTTTTCCCCCAAGATATTCATCATTGCCTCCCTTGAAAAGAGATAGTATTCCCTTAGCTAGCATAATCAATTGTGACCTACTTATGGATTTCCAAGGGGAGGGTGAGATATCCCTACCTATTGTCTCTCGCAAAGATACAAATGTACGACACCTATATGGAATGACATTTGGTCAATGGAGATTTCAAGTTGTGGGCTAAACTATCACAATGAAAGCTTGTCTCTAGGGATAAAAAGTGCTTGAAATTGTTTTCAATTATCTTATACCCATGGAAACATTAGGCTTTTTCTTGAGCCTTGACCATACACTATCTGTTGTTTCAGTCCTTTTTTGCCACTTTGTTTGATGTGTTTTCTCTTGCCAAAGAAAATGTAATCAAAATCAAATCCAAATCTATCAAAATTTCCCTTATAAACATTACTGACACCAATTCAGCGCCTTTGGTATAATAGTAGCTCGCCTTTGGTAGTGCAGTCTAGTACCTCTAATAGCATAGTCTAGTGCATCTAGCAGAACATCCGCACACTTTTGGTAATACAGTCCCATGCCCTTGGTAACACAATCATGCACCTTTGTAGCACAGTACACCGCCTCTGTCTAGAAAATTGTTTTTTCTCAAACTGTCTTACTAAAATCATAGCAAAATCTCAAAGACATTGTCCTAGTATATCCCATGGTAACCACTAGACTCCAGCAATCTATGAAGGCCAAGAAAGTTGCCCCAAGGAAGCACAAATCACAAACTCATACACCTCAACCAAGCCAATCCAACATGACTCCAAAGGGTACTCCAAAAACACCAATGGAAAGACCAACCAACTTTCAAAATAGGCCACAACATGACCAACCAACCAATCCTCAAGAAGGTAATGTCCCTTTGATAAATGTAACTCAATTCACTACCAGCATGCCTCATGATTTTGCTACACCCAGTTATACCACGGTTCAAGTCCCATCTCAAGAAGAGCGACACTTTGAAGAAGGTCAATCCTCTCAAGAAGATAGACATGACCTTGATGTAATCATGCAAGATCCTAGAGCCATAGCTGCATTTGACAAAATCCTTAGTGATAACCAAGATCATTTCTTTTGCTTACTAGCAGAGCAAGGAGCCAAATTACCCCAAGATTTTGATCTATCCAATCTTAAAGAGCCAAACAAAACCCGTGACATTATAACTGCAGTCCAAACTATGTCAACCGTGACCACTCCCATACCCGAACAAAGCTCACAAGGGAGAATGAATAAATCTTTTGCTGCTCAATATGAGAATCCTCTTTATCAAAATCCAACAGTAGAAAGACCCATATCACCACTTATGACTCCTATGGAGATCTATACACACCAACAAGAGACTCTACAATGTCAAGCAAAATTAGCGAAACAAGCCGCTCTAGCTAGGTCAAACACTCAAACTCCTAACATGTCACAAATGCCCACACCAATCACAAGTGGAAAATTGGCTACCTGATCGTGAGATAGTTTCCCACCAAATTACCATCCAGGAAACACTTATGTAGCCATGCAACAAGGGTCTCAATCGACAACACCCCCAACATCGTCAACCCTCTATATCATTAACCCAAACAATGTAATGCAACCCCAACCATCACAAAACATTAACACAACCTATGTCCCTCCATCACAACATTCTTCCACACTCAATTTTACCTATTCCCATCTTAATCAACCCTAACCGTCACAAAACCCATCTATCTTTGTCCCTCCACCACAACGATCATCTACACTAAACTTTTTCAACACATATCTCAATCAACCCCAACCATCACAAAACCCATATACCTATGTCCCTCCACCACAATGATCTTCCATTCTCAACCTATCCCACACCTATCTCAACCCTCAAAACTCTAAAACCAAACTTCATATGGCTATGTACCACCATCACAACCAAACCCAACAAAATTTAGCTTTCCTCCAAGGAATTCTTTCTTCACACAGCCTCCACAATACCAAAACTCTAATCTACAACCATCACAAAGCCAACATTCTTACCTAGCAGCACCCCCACCTACCCAAAATCAAAACAACCAAAACCAACCCAACCCAATCCAAACCCAACATATGACACATACGACCCCAACCAATCATACGACCCTTATAACACCAATACACATGGATTCAACTACAATCTTCCCTATGGGAAACAACAACCACCTCTAGTACAACAGGAGATGTTTCCAATCCCTCCAACAACTATGGAGATCAAACTTGCTAAAGTACAACAACAAATAGCCAATCTTACATTTGGTCATATTAAGAAAACCTTTCCTTGGAGGAAGTTTGTCCTTATCCATTTGATCGGTCATTGCAAATGATCCCTTTTCCTCCCAAATTCACTATACCCAAATTTGATAAATACAAGGGAAGAGGAGACCCAAAAGACCACATTAGAGAGTTCTATATCACTTGTTTCGAGGTTGCACATAATGACACATATCTCATGCACCTCTTTTCTCGTGGTCTTAGAGGTCAAGCTATAGAATGGTTCTCGCATCTACCTACATGTATCAAATATTTTAATGAGCTTGTAGAAAAACTTGCCACCCATTTCTCATACAACACAGAGCATGAAGTCTCCATGACCGATTTATGTAATAACAAATAGAAAAATGGGAAACTCTCATCTCCTTGAAAGATGGAGACACATGGCTAGGAAATTCCCATTCAAAATACCTAAAAAGCAACTTGTTAACATATTTGTGCAGAACCTTAACCAAGAATTGGGTTTCCATTTGCAAATGCTAAGCACTACAACCGTTGATGAAATTACCTATAAAGGCATCAACATTGAAAAAGATTTCATCGCTAAAGGCATGGTCAAAATCTTCAAAGACAACAAAGACAATGCTCCCCAACAACAATCAAACGACAAGCCAAAATTTTGGAACAAAAACAAAAACATGGTCAATGATGGTGTGGTGGATTCTAAACATGTCCAAACACTACAAACTCCCCTTTATCTTTGATCCAAACAAAACCAACCTCCACCTCAACAAAACCAAAAACAACAGTATCAACAAAAATGGCCTCCCCAAGACCACCCTCCATGTCGTAAGTTATCTCCCTTGGGAGAGCCTATAGAGTCAGTTCTACAGAAAGTTATACACAATGGAATCATCATGTTACTAGATGCTCTCCCATATGGTGAACCTGCTTACAAACCCACATGGTACAAAGACAATGAATAGTGTGAATACCATAGGACTAAAGGACACTGAACCATATCGTGCATGAAACTCAAGCACATGATCCAAAACTTTATTGATACAGGTGAAATCAAATTTGA